>JANUYF010000001.1:342594850-343794850 GCA_026167975.1 Phrynosoma blainvillii
TGGCAATGGAAATCCCTCTCGGATGCCCTGTGATTGTTTCACCTTAGAGTTGCCAGGGACCGGTGATTGGAAGAGAAGGAGGGTGCTCTGGGCCCATCAGTTAGAAATGGAAATGAGGCACACATCATCAACAACAAGCATAATAAAGCACAGAAGGCGCAGCACAAGAACAAGAACAAAAATAGCCAGTGGTTTGAGCGTGCGACTCTGGAGACCAGGGCTCGAATCCCAGCTCAGCCATGAAACCCACTGGAAGAACTTGGACAAGTCACACACTCTCAGGCTCATAAGAAGGCAATGGCAAACTTCTTCTGAAGAAACTCACTTGGCGATGAAACCCACTGGGAGACTTTGGGCAAGTCATACTTTCCCAGCCTCAGGGGAAAGCAGTGGTAAAAATCCTCTGAAGAAATCTTGCCAAGAAAACACTGTGATAGATTCACCATAAAGTCGCCAGAAGTCAGAAACGACTTGGAGTCACACAACAAGAACAAGAACATGGATGGCCTCATTCCACTTCACAATGCTACAATTTCCATAATCCCATAGCATATGTGGCAGGCCTTCCACAGGATATCTGCCTGGAAGACCCATGCATGGCTCCTTTTTCACATGGCTCAGTTTTCCAGCCCTGTGCACCTCCCCTTCCCTTCTTAGAATCATAGAATCGTAGAATCATAGAGTTGGAAGAGACCACAAGGGCCATCCAGTCCAACCCCCTGCCATGCAGGAACTCCCAATCAAAGCATCCCTGAAAGATGGCCATCCAGCCTCTGCTTAAAGACCTCCAAGGAAGGAGACTCCACTACTCTCCGAGGGAGTGTGTTCCACTCTCGAACTGCCCTTACTGTCAGGAAGTTCCTCCTAATGTTGAAGTGGAATCTCTTTTCTTGCAGCTTGCATCCATTGTTTCGGGTCCTAGTCTCTGGAGCAGCAGAAAACAAGCTTGTTCCCTCCTCAATATGACATCCTTTCAAATATTTAAACATGGCTATCATATCACCTCTCAGCCTTCTCTTCTCCAGGCTAAACATCCCCAGCTCCCTAAGTCGTTCCTCATAGGGCTTGGTTTCCAGACCCTTCACCATTTTAGTTGCCCTCCTTTGGACACGCTCCAGTTTCTCCACATCCTTTTTGAATTGTGGTGCCCATGGCTTGAGGGAAACCAAGCCATGACAAGGAAGTGGGCCAAGCATGCGCACCCCGCCCCTACTTGCTGTGCCCACCATGTGCCCTCAAAGACAGCTTCACATGCCAAACAAGACACACATGCCACAGGTTTGCAAACATGGCTCTAGACCTTGTTTTCTGTATGAAGCTGGGTGGGGATGATGGTGGTTTGGGGATGAAGGAGCTGTCTATCATTCCATTGTTATGGACAGATCACTTCCTGGTCAGATTTAGACTTGCTGGGAGTCAAAGCCTCTGCTAGTGTGGGGGACCCATTAAGATGATCACCCTAGGAAGCTTAGCAAAGCAAAAGCAGCTTCATTTATATACCGCTTCATACCGCACTATGGGGTGTCTAAGCAGTTTACAACTGTGTGCTGATTGCCCCCCAACAAGCTGGGTACTCATTTTAGCAACCTCGGAAGGATACAGGCCTGAGTCAAGCCTCAGCCCTGGCTGGTATTGAACTCACAACCTTGTGGTTTATGAGTGAGTGGCTACAGTACAGGCATTTAACCGCTGCGCCACCAGGGCTTAGGGATCCAGATGGATTTCTGAGGGGTCTTAGGGAGCTTTTGGCTGTCTTGACAGGGGATCCTGTCGAAGCACTGGTTGTTTTCTGCAAGGGGGAAATGGCAGTGTGGTTGACATAAACACTCCTAAGCATCCTGTTTCTTGAATTGGGGCTAGACCAACACCCTGGTTTTCAAATGAGCTGGCAGCAATGAAACAAACAAGACAGAGATTAGAAAGCTGGATTATTTCTGGCAGTCTGTGCAGGCCCTACATCTGACTGAAAACAGGCTAAAATCTATTTGAAGGCTTATGGTAGGGCAATAAAGGCACCAAAAAAGACTAAATCCATTGCAGCTACACAGAACCGTTCACCAGACCACATTTTGAGTGGTCAGTGATCTGTTACCATCGGGTCCAGAGGAGAAGAATAAGGTTCATCCCTATCCCCTATCCTATTTAACCACTACAATATAATACAATACAAAACCACTAGGAGAGGTTGTCCAGAGGTTTGGCTCAGGTTTCACCAGTATGCTGATCTGCAAATATACCCAACTTCTTTACATCTAACTCTAAGGAAGCTGATCCTATGCTGTTCTGGTGCCTGGCAGCTGTGTAGAGAAACATGCAGACACACCTCATCACTGTACCTTGACTGCAAAACAATTACAGAAAAGGTAGAGTGATAAACAATTGTCTGATTTCCATAGACATTCTTGGATTATTTCTCAGTAAATTGATTACAACTTAGATTACAGTGTAATTTTAATAATTTTCTTATTTTCTCCTGTTATTGCCATGGCAATGCAGGTACAACAAGCCTTGGTTATTTCTATGGATGGGTCAGCTGCCCACCCTCTCCTGAATTCTGTCTATCACAGTCCTTGGAATGTTGAAAAGGAGACTGGCAAGAACAGGAAGGACTGGAAAACACAGATTGATGGATAAACAGTGGCTTGTGTGATTTCTGGCCAGCTGGAGGAAGAACTGTGGGAGGAGGGGAGTTTGGAAGAGTTCAGGGAAAGGTTAAGAACAGATTCAACTGTAACAGATTGAACTCACTATATTGAGCCAACCTAATATTGTTTATATTCAAAGTGAAGACTGTAAAGCTTTTCCTGCTTGGTGTTAATCACTCTGTGTATCTATTTTTGCTATGGGATTTATTGGCTCTCTGCCATGCACCATCGAAAACATGAAAGCACACATTTGTATAGTCAGGTCACTTCCTTAAAGATAATTCTGAGCTGTTAGAGGAGAAATGATGAGATGGGTGAACAGAGAAACCCTAGAATATATATTTTTTAAAAAAGCAGTTCAATCACAGTTATTATTTCACCATAGTAATCTATCCATACCCATGTCACCATTATAATTTATTGATTTATCATGTGTCACACACTTATATTCTGCCTTTCTCCCAGAAAAATATATAAAGCTATGAATTGCATGGTCCTAATGAACAAATTAGTGATTCCCATGTCAGTATGCAATTAGTTCCAACAACAATGCATGCATATCAGGTTTGATTTTATTTCCCCTGCCCAACTTTCAGTTTTTAAGATCTAATTTCTGTAGTCCTACCTCTGTAACAGCCCACCCATTCCTGCCTTTGTTATGATTTGATTCCAACCTTATGGATAATTATTGGGAGCTCCTGATGATAATACCAAAGAGACTAATTTTATGACTTCATTTTCTATAAACAATAATACAGTAACAGTGGGGGGAAAAAGGAGCAATAAATGTGCTCTGAAAAACTGAGAGAAAATGTGATGTTCGTATTAGAAAATGTGCACATGATCCCAGGAATAGGGGTGGAGTTGGGGTGGCCAGCGTGCGGTTGCCCTGTGCCAACTCCACCCCCAGGCCAGCTCTTTAGACCAGTCTGCATCAGCCCCAAGTCTAGGAAAGCTTATGCTACAATATCTTTTACACAGTTAATCTCAAAGGTGCTACAAAATCCTGTTGCATACTAATATGGTTTCAGAATGCTATAATGATGCAGTGCAGATATACATTAAGTCTAAGTTCATAAGAATGCTTTTAAATGTTGAAAAGCAACATTGTAACCAAAAGCTTTGGTTGAGAAACAATAAAGTTCCAGATGGAGTTTTTGTGAACAAGTAACTTGATTATCTACTTTACTGAAAACCAAGTTTCATTAAGGGTACTTCTAATGGATGTTTCAGAGTTTATTGAACAGACATTCCCAGCTTATTCTGTGTTATCCAGGCCAAATAACTATTAGTTGTTCTATACTGTCTGCTGAGTAAATCACACCAACTCTTTGTCATTTGTTTGCTATTGATTTTGTCAGGGTCCTCTGGTACCCCTGTCCCCCTAATGCCATTCTGGTCAGGAGGGGAAAAACAACAACAAATCTCTAGCAGACAACCAGTATTATTTGCAAACAGAAAGACCAGCCTGTTTAGAGCTTTTGTAATCATTCACCTACACAAGAGAACACTGTGCTTTCTGTATAACACAGCTGGGCAATCTGTTATTTAAGCTCTGAAATAGCCACACAGGAACTTAGAAAACATATAATGGAGGAGGAAAGAAGTTAGGTCACCAAAAAGCCAAGTGAATGAAGCATCTTATTACTTTTACTTTCCCTCTCTCTGTATATGTATATGTATGTGTGTGTGTGTGTATGTATGCATAAAAAAAGCAAATCTAGACAGAGAGTGTAACAATCTGAAACTTTCATGGAAGAGTTCCACAGAAGCTTTTCCAGTGGGAAAATCTGCTTTGATGGCTTGGGCTTTGTGAGTTGAAAATGGATGCTCTGATTTGGTTTGTTTGGTGAATGACAGCCAAAAGAAAAGAAGCCAATCAGTTCTGTATGGCCATTGTCAAGTAAATTAAAACTGATGACAGATGGAAGCATTTGCCCTGCCAGAAGTATTTTTTGTTGTTTACTGTACATATTTACTTATAATAACTTAGGTACACACACAAAATCTGGATACACATTCCCTTTAAAAAAAATGCTAAGTAAATGTTGCTTTTGGAAAAATAACTACTCAACATGTAGAATGTTGCAGAATTAAGGTTAAGTTGACTACCATTTAGTTGACAGAACTGATACGGTCTAATAAATAGATTATTTGGCTTATACCAGGCAGTTTACTTTGCTGTGCCTAGAACTAAATTTGAGGTTTTCCTACCTCCATGGCAAGACCAAATTAATTGCAAAAACAAACCTACTGATTTAAAGTAGGGTCAAATTTTCTCAGAACAGGTTTTTCCAGAGATAATTTCTGACAGTATTCTTTTTTCTAGTTTGGTCCTCCCACCAGTGGTGATCCTGCACTGGGTGACACCTGATGCAGGGGGGTGAGACTTCTGGGGGGTGGGACCTCTGGCACTGGACTTCCGGTGCCAGGACTTCCTGGTTCCAGGGCCAGAGGAGCACCCACATGAGTTGAAATGGTTCCTGGTTCCAGGGCCAAGGGGCACCCGCATGGACCCAAGGAGCACCTACACAGCCAATAGAGTGCCTGCACAGCCCCTAGAGCACTGGTGTGAGCCCAAGGAGTGCATGCATGGGCTCAAGGCATGCATCTGTGGACCTAAAGAGTGCCGGCATGTGCCAAAGTAGTGCCTGTGGGGGGCGGGAGGCCAACTAGATGTGACTCTCCATCTTGGGTGTCACCCCCCTTCTGTGGTGTCACCCAGTGCAGCCCACACACCCAGTGACACTACTGCTTCCCACCATGCCTCTGAAAAAAGACAGCTATTCAGCCATTTTGACAAATATTATCTGAATCTTCTCCATCATTTTCTTGTGGGTGGACACCATTTTCCTTTACTATGTCCTAGAATAATATTGCTGTGTCTCTGGAACACTGTGTAGAGTATAAAAATGCCACTCAGGCTTCTACACACTGCTAACTGTACTGGACATCATCCCAAATTTTGGTGTGTGAGTATGCTTTCCTTGCCATGGCCCTAAGCAGACCTGGGGGCTCTGAGCTGCTATGAGCCCAAAAGCCTGAGACCACATATGTGGGACAAGCAGACAGAGATCAAAAAGGGGGGTTAGGAGTTGCATTTAAGAAAGGAATTCACACTTCCAGAAGACAGGAAAGCTAAGGTAATTTACAACCGGGATGTTCTGCCACCAAGCTGGAATCCTAATTTACAGCCCATTCCCACCTTGAAATTGCTATCTCGAGTGATTTCTCTTCTATGCAGATTTGGCCCCCTTTGAAGTATGTTTGTCTGGGGATAGTTTTAGCCTATATAAAGTCACCAAAATCCTTTGTTCCTTGAATGATAGAATTCATGGTGACTCCATGTCACTTTGAATTCTGCCTAGTGTCCGACTGGCTGCCATCCAATTCAGCACTCCCAGGCAACATAGTCTAATGTCCACCATCCAATCGGACCCTCTGGAGTCAATCCAAGCTTGTGTAAGTATCACTGTTATTTCAGCCTATGGGTTTATTCCAGTGCTAGTTCCTTTATTCCTAAGCCTCTTGTATGAATGTGAGAGTGAGTGGATGTTTCAATGTGTGGTCCCCTGAATAAACATTCAATTCATAGAGAGAAATCTGCCTCTGTCCTTTCTTTATATTCACCAGTATCTCTGTAAACACTGGGTCATATCCTAGGGCTATTTTGTAGCACAGCCAAATTAATTGACCTAATTAAAATATCATCTAAAGAAATTTTGGCTACATAATTGATGGAGAATGTGGGTAGTCCCCCAAAAGCAGAGCAACCTGACCACACAATCAGACTATTGGGTCTATTGTGGGTTGGCTGCACCTGTTTCATTCTATCGTTAGGTGTCCTGCACACTGGCTTTGGTTCACCACCCAGTTGTGGGCCCCAATCATCCTTGGGAGTGGTTTCATAGCAGATTCCTGACTCCCTATTTTTATTTTCACTATCATGGGTGGGGAAATAGCTGACAAGTTTCCTCCCCATCCCTTACAGAGTTCCACATCAAATTGTCAGGAGAGAGAGTGGGGCAATAAAGCCTAGGTGGGAGAAATGTCTCATTTCTTTGCTAATAAGACCCTGCATGAGGACCCCTTGTGAAAGTGCCCTGTCTGTCTCTCCAAATCAAGGCAGGGCCATCGAGATTACTCGATTAAACTTTTGGCTTGGAAGATAGAAGGCCCGTATAACAGCTCCCGGACCCTTGTAAGCTCTAGCTGGGGACTAAAGTTGGTGCTGTTCAGCCATCCACCATGAAATCAGGTGGGACTGCAGTGTCAGAACTCCCTAATGAAAAGATCACATGTGATCTGACAGCTTAATAAGGTCTAGCTAAGGATCAAGTCCACTCAAAAGGTAGAAACCATTGGAAAACTCCTGGATCCCACAGATGTAGCATCACTGATAGCACTGCTAGGAATATTTAATTTATTCTAGGAATTCATTTAGTCCTTCACAATTAAAGCCAAGCCTTTGTATGCACTACTGAAGAAAGGAGTAGTTTGGAAATAGAGACCCGAGCAACAGGAAGCATTTGCTACTCTGATGCCCTTGCCCTTGCTCACCTAGATACCAGCAAGTCTTTTTACATACAATTAGCCACATCTGACAGCAGCATGGGAGCAGTCCTCTCTCAGCTCCAAAATGGAATACAGAGAGTGATTGCTTCTGCATCCAGAAACCTATCACCAACTGAAATCAAATTCAGTCTGTGTGAAAAAAATTGTCTTCCATTAGTGTGGGTTTTGACCTGATGGGAATTCAACATGGGAGGGGCAAAGGTAATTGTTCAGACCCCACACACCACTTGAAAGTTCATATGATCAGGAAAGGTTCAGGATGGGCAAGTCCACAATTCAAGAATAGCTAAATGGACACTTGAAGTGATTAAGAGAGGGGTGAATTGCCAGACAGTCCAGTGAGCCTGCCTCTCCATACAGTCCAGTTGTCACTGGATTGGCCCATGAGTGTCCACTTCCTTCAACTTTAGAGGACAGATGGCCAGTAAAGGTAGGAGAATATCTCCAAGAGGCACTTTTGCAAGCTTTAGGTCAGGGGTAGGCAACCTAAGGCCTGGGGGCCGGATGCGGCCCTCCGAGGCCTTTGGACCAGCCCCAAGCCAGTCTTGCCACCGCTTCCGCTGCTGCCCCCACCGCTGCTGCCGCCTGCCATGATGATATTGATTATTGTTGTTATTACTTGTTCTTGGGGTTTTCTTGGCAAAATCTCCACAGGGGTTTGCCATGGCTTTTCTGGGGCTGACAGAGTGTGCATGCATATTTTTAATTTTTTTTTTACATTTTTTAAAATGTTTTATTTTTATTTATATTTATTTATTTATTTATTTATTTATTTATTTATTTTTGTGCTTCGGCCCCCCTATTGTCTGAGGGACAGCAACCCGGCCCCCGGCTCAAAAAGGTTGCCTACCCCTGCTTTAGGTGTTGGTTCTGTGACAGCTCATCATCATGCCCTGAAGGGCCCCATCTAATGGGATACAGTGTAGTCAGTGTAAATGATGCCCACATCCTCCAAGGATTAGCCCAGCTACCCTCCAGTCAGGCCACCAAGCTAGAAGCACTCCATGCCATGCTGGAATTTTAAAGTCCTGAAGTTCCTTTAGCCATCTATGTAGACTCTCAGTGGACAGTAAATGCAGCTACAGATTAACTTCCCTAATAATAATAATAATAATAATAATAATAATAATAATAATAATTTATTTATAGCCCACCCCTCTGTGCAGCAATCGGGGCGGGGTACAACATTTTAAAACAAACAAGTTAAAACATTCCCTCGTCCCATAATCCAACCCTCCCATCCCCTTAAAACAGAATTAAACTAGAAAGAATTTAAAAAATGCAGCAATAAAATAAAACAATCCAAATAACACAAGGAATCAGAAAATAAACAAATTAAAAACTCATCTATCACCTGACAGCAGTTATTCTGGGAAGGCCTGCCAGAAGAGATCTGTCTTTACTGTTTTCTTGAAAGCAGCAAGAGTAGTAATGAGGAAGATCTTGTCCGGCAGGCCATTCCAACGTCTGTGAGCAGTAGCAGAGAAGGCCCTCTGGGAGGTCTGAGACAGCCTGGTTTTTATTGGCTGAAGCAGATTCCTCCCAGAGGACCGAAGGGCGTGGGGGGATCATACGGGAAGAGGCGGTCCCTAAGATAAGATGGACCCAAGCCATGTAGGGCTTTAAAGGTTAAAACTAACACCTTGTACTGAGCCTAGAAACTAATTGGCAGCCAGTGGAGGGATTTCAGCACCGGTGTTATGTGCTCCCTCCTAGATGTTCCTATGATTAACCTGGCTGCCATATTCTGCACCAGTTGTAGTTTCCGGGTTAGGCACAAGGGTAGCCCCATGTAGAGTGTGTTGCAGTAATCCAGACGTGAGGTTACCAGGGCATGTACCACAGCTTCTAGATCCCTCATATCCAGATAAGGGCGCAGTTAGCGTATCAGCCGAAGCTGATAACAGGCACTCCTGACCGTCGCATTCACCTGACTAGTCATGTGAAGCGACGAGTCAAGGACTACCCCCAAGCTGCGAACACAGTCCTTCAAGGAGAATGTGACTCCATCCAGGACCGGAGACTGTATTCCCAAATCTGGTTTCGGGCCTGTAACTGTGAGTACCTCCATTTTGTCTGGATTCAACTTCAATCTGTTTTTCCTCATCCAACCCATTACCGCTCTGAGACAGTCATTAAGAGGAGAGATGCCATCTGAAGTCTGAGATGATGATCTGGTCATGAAGAGATATATCTGGGTTTCATCAGCATACTGAAGACACCACACTCCATGCCTCCGAATGATCTCACCCAGCAGCTTCATGTAGATATTGAATAACATCGGGGACAGAATGGCGGCCTGAGGGATGCCACAATTAAGCTCAATTTTAGATGAGCAACTGTCCCCGAGCCTCACCCTCTGGGATCTGCCCGAGAGGAAGGAACGGAACCACTGCAAAGCAGTGCCTCCAATTCCTAACTCTCTCAGGCGATCCAAGAGGATGGCATGATCTATAGTGTCAAAAGCTGCTGAGAGATCCAAGAGCACCAGCAGGGTCACACTACCCCTGTCGATGCCCAGGCAGAGGTCATCGGTCAGAGCAACCATGGCAGTCTCAACTCCATATCCTGTCCTGAAGCCGGTTTGAAGTGGGTCAAGATAATCAGTTTCATCCAAGACTGTTTGGAGTTGGGAAGCAACTGCCCTCTCGATCACCTTGCTTAAAAAAGGAAGCAAGGAGACTGGTCTGTAGTTGTTTCTATCCAGGGGGTCAAGGGAAGGCTTTTTCAGGAGTGGCTTAACCGCCGCCTCCTTTAGACAAAATGGTATATTACCTTCCCTGAATGACGCATTGATTGTGTCCCGAAGGAACACCTTCAATGCGTCCCCACCCTGGACGACCAGCCATGATGGACAAGGATCGAGGGGGCAAGTCGTCTTCCTCACCCTTCCAAGCAGCTTGTCCACATCATTGGTACTCACAGATTTCAATTGATCCAGTAAAATACCATCAACGGAGTTACTGGATGCCTCGTCTACGGATTCTGCCAAAGCATTGGCGTCCAAGTTGGCTCTTATCCGAGAGATTTTATCAGCAAAGTGGATGTTAAATGCATCGCAGCAGGCTGTCGTTGGGTTAAGTAGGGGGTTTGGCGCAGGGGGAACCTTCGTCAACTCCCCCACCACCCTAAACAGCTCTGCCGGGCGGGACTCTGCAGATGCAATGCGTGCAGAACAGAAAGATTTCTGTACTGCATGCAAAGCCTCCCTGTAGGAATCAAGATGTTTCCTAAGGCGAGTTCTGTCGGATAAGAGTCGGGTCCTATGCCATTCTCACTGTAGTCATTGTTCGGCTCGCTTCATCCTCCTAAGCTCCTCTGTATACCAGGGCTTACAGTTTGAAGCGGGCCGGAAAGGACGCTTGGGAGCGATTCTGTCAATAGCCCTGGTGAGATCGGTGTTCCAAGTGTCCACCAAGGCTTCAACAGAATCACCAGCATTACCAACCATTAAACCCAATTGGTTCCATTAGCCGTTAAGGGCGGACCATTCTAATGGGTCCGCCACCCCGGGAGGGTGGGTAATAGCCTTTAGATCCGCCTTGATCAGAAAATGATCCGTCCATGACAGTGCAGAGGGTTTTTTGACCTCCGCCCACAAATATTCCTGCTCCGTAATAAAGACCGCATCGAGGGTATGGCCAGCACAAGGCATGGGCCCACTGACCAACTGGGATACGCCCATGTTTGCCATGGTATCCATGAACTTCCGAGCCGCACCAGTTAGATCTTGTAAACTGATTTCGAGTGGGATGTTGAAATCGCCCAGGACCAAAAGTCTGGGCGATTCCAGCAGCAACTCAGAAACCAGGGTGGTCAGCTTGGTTCGGGAGTCTGTTGAGCAACGGGGTGGCCGGTATACCAACAGAATCCCTAAGCTATCCCTGGTCTTCAGGCTAAGGTACATACACTCGATGTGGGTCATTTTCTGGATAGGCTTTCTGATCACTGTTAAGGTGTTCCCATGGACCAAGGCTATGCTGCCCCCACGCCCACTTTCCCTTACCTGCTCACTAACCGAGTACCCAGCTGGGAGACCCTGTGCCCATATCATGGAGCTGGCATCCCCCAACCAGGTCTCAGTAAAGCATGTCGGGTCGGCCACCTCATCCACTAAGAGATTGTGGATGATATGGGTCTTGTTTTTGACCGACCTGGCATTGCAAAGGAGCAGGTTGAGGGTCAGTGGAATGGTTGGCACACTCTCCAAGTTATCCTGGGAAACAGGGCAAACTGAAGGAGGGATAGGTATTAAGCATCGATCCCTCCTTCTTTTATAACATTTGCTGGCTCTGTTACCGCCATACCTTCCCTGCCCCCACACAACCTGAATATCCACTCCCAGACTATGATCAGCTCTGCAATGCAGAGGGGGATATGAGTAACCAACTGATTCCAGACCCTAATTCCAGCAGCAACTGCATAGATGAAAAAAAGAGAGAGAGAGGCTGCGGGGGGAGATGGTTCTCCAAGGCTGTCCAAAACTGCCCCCAAGTAATGGCAGTCAGGCTGCCAAGTCCTCCAGGTGGCTTAAAGTGCTCTGGCGGCCCAGAGTGCCCCGGAGCACTGCCAACGTGGTGCGCCGCTTGGGGGTTAAGGCTCGGTGGGGCCTTTAATAGGCCCAGATGGTCCCGCCTTCCTCCTCCTCCATGCTGCACCACCCGCCGCCAGGCCTGGGAGCATTGGAGCCTTCAACAGGCCCAGGTGGTCAGTCCCGCTCTCACCACGGTGCGCCGCCGGGGGGGTAAGGCTCAGTGGGGCCTTTAATAGGTCCAGATGGTTCCCCCTTCCTCCTCCTCCGTGCCGCACTGCGCCACCCGACACCGGGCCTGGGAGCGTTGGGGCCTTCAACAGGCCCAGGTGGTCAGTCCCGCTCTTACCGCGGTGCACCACCGGGGGGGGGTAAGGCTCGGTGGGGCCTTTAATAGACCCAGATGGTCCCGCCTTCCTCCGCGCCACGCCACACCACCCGCCACTGGGCCTGGGAGCATTGGGGCCTTTAACAGGGGCCTTTAACATTCAGGGAAGGATAGACAGAGGTTGGAAGACCAATGATAACAAGACAGTAGGCCATGCAGACAAGAGAAGATTGTGGCACAGTTGTTGCAAGAAAGAACAGCCCCATCTGGGTTTCTTTTTTGAAGGGACATCAAAAGGGAGATAGCGAAGAGGCTTTGTGGAACAACTGCATAGATACACTAGCCAAAGAGGCTGCATTGGTCCCTGAGCCTGAAATCCCCATCGACCCCATTAATGTCAAGCCTAAAGAACCTTTGGTGCCCCCTACATTGGATTTGGCACAGCTTCAGAAGGGAGATTCTGAGATCAAGGGATTAATTGAAGCTGGGAAAGACCCCACTGGAAGATACAGGAGAGAACAAAAGGAAAGAGTTTGGTGGACTGTGAACAAGAGGAATTTCTGCTGGATTGTCTTTCAAGTGCTCCGGGATGATTTGATTCACCTTGTCCACAAACTGAGACACAGGGGAAAGCAACCTACTTTTGAGAGAGTCAGAGAGACAGGCTGGTGGTCTGAGATGCACCAGGAGATAGATCAATGGGTGGACAACTGCCTGTCTTGCACCATGGTAAACGTGGATCCAAGTGGGCCTCAGGCCCAATCCAAGATCAGTGCACTGAGAGTCCATGGGCTCATTTTCAGATAGACTTCACTGACCCCCTACCAACCACTCCAAGGCAAAACAAATCATTGATCCTTTTAGCAAATAGATTCAGGCATTCCTGTGTAAAGACAACACTGCCCTTACCACAGCTAGAATTTTGTTTAATCAAGTTCTGACTCAGTTTGAGATACCACACTCAATTGATCATGATACTGGGACCCACTTCTCTGGAGAAGTGATTCAGGAGTTATGTAGAGCACTAGGGATCCACTAGAGATTTTATATAGCCCATCATCCACAGATCTTGGGTCAAATTGAGAGGACTAACAGAACTCTCAAGGAAGCCTTGCAAAAAGTGGTGTGTTCTTTTGGAAAAGATTGGGATGCAAAGCTGCCCAACATTCTCATGGCCCTTAGGGGAACTATAGCTTTGTATGGATTCACTCCACATCAACTAATGACTGGTAGGAAAATCTTGATGCCAGAACCATTCTGATTAGACACTATGCATCCCTCTGATTTGGAACCCATGGTCCTAAACCAAGAATAGTTTTGCTCTGTGATCCAAAGCATCAGCCAGATTCACCACCAGGTTGCTGAGAAACTTGGAAAAAACATACAGGCCATGGACTGAATGATTGGGTGGGTCCAGAACCCCCAGCAGTGGGAGTCAGGTCAGCTTGTCGTGCGCATAAATTTCTCCCAAAGCAGGCATGTCTTGTCTGCAAAATGGCTGGGTCCCGTCAAAATCACTGAGGGGGTGTCTCCATCAGTCTACCAAGTGTGTATCCCTAACAAACATGGAGATAAATTTAAGTATTTTCATTCTTTTCAGCTCAAAGAATGGAAAGGAGGTCCAGTCCCCATCAAGCCTGTGGCATGGGACTGGCCCGAGCTAGATTTAGTAGATTTGTCTGAGATTTTTCTGTACCCCGAAGGTGGGTAAGGACAGCCCAAAACTTAGATTTGCCTCTCTGTTTTCCTACAGGGCCAAGAGATGGTTCAATGTCTGTACAGACGGATGATGTGGATGTTATCATGTGTAGTCATAAGTGCCATGCTGCCTATTTACCCAACACAGTTTAATACCAGTTGGGAATATAACATCCAAGCAGATTGCCACTGGGAGCCCCCACATCCAGGAATTTATGAGGTCTTAGATGCCATGGAAGAGGCACGTGAATGATAATAATAAAAAGGTGCCATTGAGGGTGATCTCCAGAGTTGTGGTAAGTTCAGCAAAAACCATTTCTTCAAGAATAATTATGTTTGAAGCTCAAGGACATAAGTGTGTGGAAGCCAATGCCAAAAGACCTCCACTGACCCCTGGAATGTGGAACCACAATTAATTTGATCCTCAGTATGGTAAGGTTCCCCCATCCGTTCAAACCACCCTTACTTTAGATAATTACCATCCTACCTGGACATTGAGGACCAGGATATTCATTTGTGCTAATATCACCCAAACATCTGCAAACTGTGATGTCACATGCAATAGAATGGGGTGTCCCTATATTTGCATGTACCCCCCCCCCCAAGTATGCTTAAAGAACCAGCTTTGTACTTGAGAAACATAAGGCCTTTGCAGACTGCCAGAAATAGTGCAAATTGAGTCCACTTTTAGGGTTAGGGTTAGTGCTAGGGAATCATGGGAATTGCTTTTTTTCCCTGAGACATTGAGCCTTCTCTGTCAGAGAGCTCTGGTGCCACAATAAAATACAGTTCCCATGATTCCCTAACCCTAACCCTAACCCTAAACCTAAAAGTGGACTCAATTTGCACTATTTCTGGCAGTCTGCAACCCCCCATAGTCATCCAACAAGATGTGTCTTCCTTTGCATTCTCTGAGTTACAGCCTATTTTAACCACCATGATCCTCAATTTGACTGCAGTGAATGTGACCAGAGCAATTGCCACCTGTAACCCATATTTAAAGGCAGCTTGGACTCAATGGGAACAGCAAGAGAAACAACGGCAAGCCATAGAGCACCCACTCTTTAAGACCAAACACAATGTTACAAGTGCAGTGATGGGCTGTTTTAAATGTGATAGATTCTGCAGTCATGGCAAATAAGTTAGGACTGATTGGATCTAAAACTAAGGATTTGGGAGTTTCTATAACTGCCAGTCTTACGAATGTTGCACAAGGAATAGATCTGATATGTCACATGATTTTGGATCTTGGGCATTCTCTGCAGAATAGCATTTATAATTTGCCAATTGCTATTCAATGCACACAAATCCATAGCTTTTGCTTCACAATTGATCAAGCCACTTTGATGAAATTGATACATCCTGAGTTCATAGGTTTATTTGGGAATAGATACCCTGATTCTCTAGAATATCCTGTTGATTTAATGAGAATGACAAGAGCACAATGAAAAGATATGATTTTATGGGTTGGACTATATCATGAGAGAGTGTGGTTCCCCCAAATAGTCTACCCTAAACTGTGGCTATGTCTAGCTAAAAGTAACACAACCATTTTTCCTGATCAGCTTTTTCATTAGACAAATGGTACACACCTATTTGATTTATCTGGCTGTGTTAAAACGCACCAATGGATTCATTGCTACGATGTGCTGGGGGGTCCCCATTCAAGATGTACATGAACACATGGTAATCCAAGTTCATGCTACTGTTTCAGGTCAACTGTTACATGACTGTTTCTGCCTCAGAACCCCATGTGAGGCAGTAAAAATTCTGCCTTTGGAATATTCTCTAGCTGTAGATTGGAACATTGGGAATCCTTGTTTTTGTAGTTTACATTTGATTGACTGCTTTGGCAAAGAGTTTTATTTACATGACATAGTTAAAGATTATGCAGTCAATGCACCTTATCATATAGATTCTAGTATGATTCAGGGATTTCATTTGGAAGACGAATTGAATGTGACAAAATGGCTATGTAAGCTTGATAACCTTACCAAAACAAATCATTAAGATCACACAGAACATAGAGTGAGCCACAGCACACTCTTGGTGGGGAAATTTAGACCGGTCAGCAACAGGAGAAGCTATAATGCACATACTCACCAATCCCATTGCTATAATTTTATGTGTTCAAATTGCTACTATAATGGGTTTGTTAGGTCTCATATGTTGGATTAAAAGGCAATTGACAGAGCTCCATGCAATCCAAATGGAAGTTTATCTTCCCCACAGGAACTCTTCCCCCTCTCCTAGCCACTCTTACATGCAAGACAAGGAAGAGGAATTTGATTCTGTTATTTAAACCATTTTGGGAAGGGTGGGGGAGTTTTGGCTTTCTTCCCTCACCCAATGAAAAAAGTGACCAGCCTTGGAAGTAATGTCCTGTACAGATGTGAGTCGCGCTCCATTTTTAAAGCCATTGCTGGACTGATTGACAGACCTAGGTAGGGACAGACTCTTCCCATAGGAATGTTTGTCACTGCCTTGCGTCTGCATTCAGTCTGCCTTTAAGACTTCATAGGTCTGCACATGATGCAATTCCCAAGGCTAGTCATTTTCACCAGAGAGCCCCTCACAGAGGCAACCACAGGGTGTTTTTTCAGTGATTTTCCAGAGCATCCACACAGTTTTCGATGTCGCTTCAATTTAGGGTGATCTTAGTCCAACTGAAATAAAACCAGGGAATGGATCTTTTTAATGCATACATCATAGAGAGGTTCCATGTTTTAAAAATCACTAATATGGCTGTTTGGAAGGGTTTTTGATCAAAATTAGGCTCATTTGCATAAGTTCCCAGCATTCTCAGTCTAACCAGGAAGCTGGGCATAGCCAAAATGGACTCTGCCGGCCTCTCAAAGGTGCAGTGTCCCTATTTCAGTAAAGCCTCTCTCTTCTATGCATGTCCTCTCTGGTTGTGTTTGCACCTACAGGTTGAGAGTCTTCTCTCTCAACCCATACACACACTTAGCACATTGGCTCCTGACATGCACACCCATCTGCTTCACATACACCTTTTAAAAAAGCCTGCTTGTCTATTGCTCTCTCCTGCATCTATTTAGGCTAAAGTCGGGTGCTCTTTTTTTTTTTTTTTTTTTAAAGAACAAGACTATAGCTCCAACTCTTACTCTGACATTGATATACTACTTTGACTATTCCCACATCATGTATTAAGCTGGTTTAGTCCTGTGGGAGGCTGAGGGGGAGAATCTTTCTTCTTCACTTTCCAGACCCCCACAACATGTAAATATAGGTTTAGATTCTACCCTTTCCTCCTTTCCTATATCAGTTACTCAAACTCTTGTTCCTGTGGACCATGATGTCTCCAAAGTGCCAAAGGGAATGAGACATGCCCCCAGATGCACAGCCATTCCTGAGATGTGCCCTCAAATGTCCTACTGCTCCTACAACAATATCCAGATGCACTGCAATAGCCCAACCTGGCTCCCAGTTTCAAGATGTTGTTCCTCCTTCACCACAATGCTGCGCAGCTGTGCTGCAAATCCAGAGGGCCTAGTGGTCTGCCTTGGTCCTCTGCAGTCTGGAGTTGTTGTGTGAACACCTTGGATGTGTTCCATTGATGGCCACAACTCAGTTGATGGCGTACCAAGTCATAATTTCCAAAATTTGTTCCGTCTATTCTGGCATCTAGTCTGAATTTTTCCAAAACATTCATCAATCCAGTTCAAAGTTACAGGACAGTTTACCATACACTTTGTGGACTAATTCATTGTTAGCACAGGGAAAACTGAGTCCATACACAGAAGACAGACAGACAAGTAACAAACACCACTGGAAATTCTAGAAGTAGCTGTAGGCAAAAACTCCTTCATCCAAACAGTTTTACTTACAATGCTGAGGTTTGTCTGAAGAAGGTTTTAATCTTAGTTGCAGCAAATATTTACAAGCACAATACAACAATATTTACACCTTCCAACATAATGATCTGCCACTATTCAATGCCCATTCAATACCCCATAAATTCTCTCTCACCAACAGAGTTTTGGCATATGCTGACCAGGATGAATAGTTGTCAGCCCTTAGTTTCTGAAAACGAAGGCTTTACTCTATGTTTTCCTTTTGCTTTGCAACCCATCAAGGACACAGTCTCTTGGCAGACCTCCAAATTTTAGCTCACAGATAAAGACTAGCGGGCACACAGTCTAACTATTTTTCTGCCAAATTCTCTGGCTGCTTGAGAACTTTGGCTAAACTTGCACAGAGAACTTACACAGAACTCTGAGCATTGTCCTAGCAGCTACTGGGCCCATAACCCTTGTTAGCGCAGGGAAAACTGAGTCCATACGCAGAAGATAGAAAGTCAGATAACAAATGCCACTGGAAATTCTGGAAGTGGTTGTAGGCAAAAACTCCTTAATCCAAACAGAGTTTTAGTAACACTGCTGAGGTTCTTCTGAAAGGCTTTTTAATCTTAGTTGCAACAAATATTTACAAGCACAATACAGTAATATTTACATCATCCGACATAATGCTCCACCACTGTTTGACATCCACCTAACCACAATAAGTTAGAACATTCTTCCTTATATACACAAACTCTGGCTAGGATTCTGACCCAACCTCTTGCTGGTTCATCATTTTGCTGACACATGTCCACAGTGACTGTGCAAATTTGAACTGTTACCACACAACTTCCTAGCAAAATTTTATCAGCTTCCTCTGAATCAGCTTTTCACTTTTGTACACACTCACCTTTGCACATACTGAACTCAGGGTGCCTTTCACCTTTGTTCCACATTGCATGCATTTGGGACATTTTACAGTTTGAGGCAAATTCTCACTGACATGTACAAGGTTTTGTTGTTCTTGGACAGTGTTTTATCTTGAACTTGGACACTGTTGATATAAAGTCATGAACCTTTTACACTGATCTATTGTGGTCAGACAACACAGAACTCTATAGACTATCTGGTTCACAAGGACATTTAAGAGACTTGTTTTGATTACCTCATGGACATTCATACTATGCCTTGCTTTAATCTTATTGCCTCATTATTTGATAGATACTTTAGTGTTATTCCATATATTGCCATTTATTGCCCTTTCACATTAAATGATTGCCATTTATTGATTACTTTTTGCATTTATGGTATGAATGCAAGTGAGTGAGTTCCCAAAACACCCCCAACTCCATCCACACCATGGGTTTCATTGACTGCAATGCTTTCTAGAACCCTGGTTTCAGACTCCACAATTCACACCCCAAAATTTCTTGGCAAAGATAAATTGGGTAACCACTTCAGTCACGTGATATCATTCGACTTCAGCAGTTCCCAAGGGGGGGGGAACTGTTAGCCATACTAGACATCTTACCAAAATGTGGTGCGTGGGTATGCATTCCTTGCCATGGCCCTAAATGTACGTTGAAGCTCTGAGCCACCATGAGCTCAAAAGCCTGAGACCACATGTGCAGGGCAAGCAGATAAAAGAGGGGGGTTGGAGTTACATTTAGGAAAGGAATTTACACGTCCAGAAGACAGGAAGGCTAAGGTAATTCACAACTGGGATGTTTTGCCACCAAGCTGGAATCCTAATTTACAGCCCATTCCCACCTTGAAATTGCTATCTTGAGTGATCTCTCTTCTATGCAGATTTGGCCTCCTTTGAAGTATGTTTGCCTGGGGCTAGTTTTAGCCTATATAAGGTCACCAAAATCCTTTGTTTCTTGAGCTAGATAGAATTCATGGTGACTCCACATCACATTGAATTCTGCCTAGCGTCTGACCGGATGGCATCCAATTCAGTGCTCCCAAGCAGCATAGTCTAGTGCCCACCATCCAAGCGGACCCTCTGGAGTAAAACCAAGCTTTTGTAAATATCACCGTTAGTTCAGTTTGTGGGTCTATTCCAACACTAATTCCTTTATTCCTGAGCCTCCTGTATGAGTGTGAAAGTGTGAAAGTGAGTGGATGTTTTGATGTGTGGTCCCCTTAATAAACATTTAATTCATAGAGAGAGTCCTTTCTTTATATCCCCCAGCATCTCCATAAATGCTGGGATGTATCTTAGGGCTGTTTTGTAGAACAGCCAAATTAATTGAGCTAATTAAAAATAACCCTAAAGAGATTTTGGCTACAACACAAACAGTATTGTTGCTGCTGCTGTTACTTGCACTGGGTAGAAGAATAACTTATCTAAGACAGTGAGAATGATGGCTTGTCTTCATTTACCCCCAAATTCTCCCTGGGCTTGCTGCATCCTGTTTACATGATGCAGGGACAAAACCCCAAATCAGTCCCAACTGTCTTCATGACACCTGCTCCTGATTCAGTACTTCCTCCCTCTAACCTGCATTTAAATAACTCACCTTTTGCTGTGTGTTTTCAGCCCTCTTCACAGAGGGCTTACCTTTTCATTCGTAGTCCTTGCAAGCTGCCTGGCACTACCACTGTGGGTGCAAGTCACTTTGAGGTTAGAATAAGGTGCCCAGTGTCGATAGCATGGTTGACTGCCTTGTTCTGATCTCAGCAGTTGTGCCAGGTGATAAGGGGCTGCATGAGAAGGCATACTGTTCACTGAGAGAGCTAAAAAAACATAACAAAAGAGAGCAGGTAAGGGGATAATTCAGGGCTAATTGAGGACTAAAATACTCTGGGGCAGCCTGGAGTATTCTGACAAATCTAGACCTGTCCTGAGGGGGGCGTGCTGAAATACAACTAATTGTTGCGTCTTCACAAAGGACACTAACGCAATTAGTATGGGTGAAACATTGGCCACAACTTTATTTGTACAGGGTCTGACATATTTAAATTTCAATATAAACAACTATTTATCCAACCACAATTTAAGTATTTCTTAACAGTCATCTATTTGATGCATGCCTGTGTGTTTTATACGCAAGTGCTGATGAATAATTACCTTTTTACAGGGCATGCGTCAAATCCTTTAACTTAGGTAATCTCATAACCGAATATAAACCCCTCCCCAACCGGATATGATGCCAAAAGCATTTTATGATGTAACCATGTTATGACATCATTAAGTTTAATATGACATCATCAAAATTTTGTTTAATCTCATGACATATACCCAATTTCTTTATTATTCTTTGCCAATTAATAAATCCAATTAACCTACAGAATTCCCTAAAGGGGGGAGGGTCCCTTCCCGCCAACCATTCAATGCTTCAGAGCAATAACTTTAACAGACCCAACATCCCTAGTTGTGACAAATTATGGCTTCTCAAATTTCAAAGTTCAGTAAAGTTAATACAATCTTAGACATAGTCCCAACCCTATAACTTTCCCCCAACAATTGTCAATAGCCAACAACATGAATTATAACAGTTGGTAATGTCATTTACCCAGGGAGGGCGAAAAACCCAGTCAGTTACTGGGAAAAATTCCCTCCCGGCCCCCTGAAAGCGACCAGCCGCAGCCTGAGTGTCCACAACATGTTAACCAACAATTAATGGGTGGGAGGGATGGGTTGCTCGTCCCAAGATAAAATGGCTGCCAACACGCAGCAGCGCAGAGCTTTATAGCCCCGCAAATCTCACCGCCAAATCCCGCGAGATTTAAAATCTCGCGAGACTTAGCTGCGAGATCCTTTTTCATTGGTCAGGCTGACCGGAAGAGGCGGGCCTTCCGGTCCTCCCTGCCAATCGTGCGTCATTGCCCCTTTTAGGCAGACGCAACAGAAGGCCCCCTCCCAACTCGTTTGGGGGGGGGTCTTTATCCTCACCTCTGCAGAAAAAGACACTGCAGAATGTACACACCAAAGAATGCACAGAGACACTTCACCACAATCAAATGGATTAACTATAAATAGGATAGAGAATCATAGGAGGTCATCTTCATTGCATCTACAGTGGACTTAGTGAGTATTGTCCTAACATTCCCAGATTATGGGAATTATTTGGGGATGTAAAAAGTGAAGTA
Source organism: Phrynosoma blainvillii (assembly GCA_026167975.1). NCBI lineage: Eukaryota > Metazoa > Chordata > Lepidosauria > Squamata > Phrynosomatidae > Phrynosoma > Phrynosoma blainvillii. Next base: position 342,616,526 of record JANUYF010000001.1, read on the forward strand.
AATGCCACTTTCTGTAGGCCAGTATCTATAGCAGAGTAATGGTATAGATCTATCATTTTGCACAAATTCAAAGAGAATAACTCAAAAATAGATCAATATAACCATACCACAATGTCAAAGAAATCCTTTGTTTAAATCAATTATCTAAAAATTGTCAATTGAATATCAAGAGAGGATTTTGACTCTCATGCCCTTCTGCTATAGTCAGAAAAAGTCTGTTTGAAAGGCATTTTAGTTCAGAGGTATAGACCATTTTCTAAAGAAAACATGTACTAGGGAACATTTGAGTTAAAGAAAAGGAGCAGAAACCTCATAAATCAAACCTGTTTCTTTAATTAAGAAATGTTTGTTTTTTCCCCTAGAAAAATTTAAACTCAGTGTTGCTTTCAGAATGAAGAAGAGCCTCATGCCCTCTATAGAGATACTAGGAGTGACAGTCAATTACATATCAGAAGTTGTAGTATAAATGGGTGAATGAAATAATAAAAGAAGATTTCCTGTGATGCCCATTCGAAAGCTTGCATTGTTGTATTGTTTCCAACCAAACTGCTCCATAATATTTTGCAGTGTTCCATGAGAAGTTGCTGAACGATGCATGCTTCTACCACTGCAAAGATTATTAAACATCTAAGGAATATTAAACACAAATTTATTTCAGTCCCAATTAAAACTGCAGTTTATGAGTTTGGTGCCTTTTCTTAATAAGGGAAAAACTCATTTATTTATTTCCCCACAACTGCTACTGATTAGGCAGCAAAACCTGATAAATAGCTTCATGTTTTTCCCTCCTTCCTTTCCTCATATTTTCCCCCTCGGAAGGCTGTTAAAAGGAACAGCTTCTATTGTTCTTTATAACCAAAAAGGATTTACAATTTGATGATATGTGATATAACCAAGCACCAGCAAAGCAAGGTCATTATGGAACAGGTTATCAGCATTGTGTGTAATGGAAAATAATATAAATTTCTAAAGGGGAAAACCCACATTCACATGGCCACCCTCACATATCCAATGAAAGGTGAAAGGGAGGTTAATTTAAAAGCCTATTTCTAACCCACAAAAGTGAGTTGTGTTGTTTAGCTTTGGAGGCCAACTTAAAAATTAGGAAGACTAGAATTGTCATGGCTGAAATATAATATTTTCTCCAATTGTTAACACAGAAGCATTTTAAATTTGCTTAAATTGTATTTAAAATGGGGTAAAGACCATTTGTTTCTCTTTAGGGAAGGTACCTTAACAGTTAAATAAAAGGCAGATAAATGAAGAAGTGTGGCTTTTTCAAACATTTTTCAAAAGCAGGAGGCCTTGGAAGGAGGACTCTGGAGGACAGGAGCCGGGTGGTGAGAGCCTTCCCCCGCCCCCTCCTGCCTTGGAACACCTGGCCCCAAGGGAGCTGAGCCTTCAAAGCTTCCCAAGCCCTGACCATTGGCAACAGCAGGAGGCCTTGGAAGGACTCTGGAGGACAGGAGCCGGGCGGTGAGAGCCTTCCCCCGCCCCCTCCTGCCTTGGAACACCTGGCCCCAAGGGAGCTGAGCCTTCAAAGCCTCTCAAGCCCTGACCATCGGCAACAGTGGGCAGCCTTGGAAGAGAAATACTGCCTATACGCGGTGCCGGCAGCACTCTGGTGCTCTTGGAGGACTCAGGCCCCTGAAGGATTCTCTTGCCCCTTGCCATCACCTGGGGCAGCCGGGAGCAGCTGTGGACGGCGCGGAACTGGGGAGAATGCCGGCGGGTTTTAAATTATTGTTTAATTGTTTATTGTTTAATTGTTTAATTGTTTAATTATTGTTATTTAATCTGTTTAGTTTGATTGGTTTTTGGGGGGTGGGTGGGTGTGGGAAGGAGGAATGGGATTTGAATTGATTTTATTTGTTTTCATGTTTTGAAATGTTGTACGCCGCCCCGATTGCCTGGCAGAGGGGTGGGATATAAATAAAAATTATTATTATTTTTATATTATTAAACATCAAGATGCAAAAACGGGAAACCAACATTGGCTTAATTTTTCCTATTATCATTCATCTTTTGAAACTATTCAACCTGTCTCATGATAGACCAGTTTCAAAGTTGATACTTCTTTTCTTGGGAAGTCATTGGAAATGATACCACAAATCAAGCAACTAGCCTGGTTCTCCAGTGGTGGTGGTGGTGAAACATATTTACATGTTGTGATGAAACCAATTTTAGTCCCTTGAATTATGGCTTCTCAGTGAAAATTCTATGACTTGCTAGGGATTTTGATTCAGGGATTTCATTAAATTATAATATTTAAAATACCTAGGGCCCAGTTCCTACACTTGCCTGGGCTGTAGAAACTCCTCACATAAGTTAGCAGGGCCTTGTATCCTCTTCATACCCATGCAAAAGAGGCAACCACTATGTGAAAATTATATGCCAACTTTCTATTATTATTCTTAAGAAGATCCCACACATCACACTTCTGCCCCAAACTAATAGGGTTCATGGTCCCAAAATTTGCCTAGCTCTTCACTTAAACTAGCTCTATTAATGCATCAGCTGTACATATACCAAGATGAAACTGGGTAACACACTGGGAGAAAGGCAGAATATAAATACTAAAATAATAAAATGAAATAAATCTCAAGAGGGTGAATTCCCCCCAATTGCTGCAATTACTAATTAGAGGAAATGGAGCAGATGGAGGCCTCTGTCAGTAGAGTGGTAAATCTACTCTTAAAGCTTCAGTGCTATGGATAGCTCTTTGAAAATTCAGAGAAAACCTAAATGCAGGTTCACCACCCCACCAACCTGGAAGACACCAGCCTCCATTGGAAGAACAGCTACTAAAATAAGAAGCTAACTTTCAAGCATCAGGATTCTGTTACTGAAAGTTATATAAAATGAATCCCTGATCTAGAAAAATGATATTTTTTATTCAGAACCAACATAAAAACAAATGTTGTATGTCTGTGTTTCTTTTAATGCTGGAGTTTTAATATAGTAGTGGCATGGACAAAGATGTTCTGCATATGCTCAATGGCACCCTTGTTAACATTATTTCACATTATCTTCCACAACAGTATTGCAACATTGTGAGCATGGAGGTTAGGATTCAGACAATTCCTTTTCTCTTTTTTCTGAGCAGTACATTGAATAAAATCTCTTTCCATCTTCCCTCAAACCAAGATAAATATCTACAGCTAAACAATGCTGAAACAAAACAGCATAGAGGAACAGAGAGTTGGAACATTGTGCAACATACCACAATTTATTTTTTCAAACACTAATCTATTTTTAAAAGTTGCTTTCTGTCTGCTGTGCTTCATCCTGGGAGTTCTGACTGACAGTGAGGTAGTAAAGGGGGAGAAAAGGAAAATAAGGGTGTCGTCCCCTCTAAATAGTGGCCTAAATACCCTGAAGACAGCAGATCCCATCTGATTTTGGAAGCTGAGTAGGGTAAGCCCTGGTTAGTGCTTTTGGTGGGAGAGCACCAATGACCACCAGATACTGTTGCAAATACTTCAGAGGATGGAACTGGCAAAACTACCTCTAACTCTTTCTTGCTTAAGAAACCCCTATGAAATTCATGGGGTCACCATAAGGTGACAGGAGATTTGAAAATGCACACACACACACACCTCTAAATAAGAATTCTGCCCCCCCCCCCTCATAAAATTTTGCTTCAGTTCACTAGATTCTAGTGTTGCAGAGAGTGAGACAATGAAAATTGTTCACACTTCTGGGTCATCTGGCCTGCCCCTTTTCTTTGGATACCTAAACTATATTTCCAAATGTCCAACTGTAGTTTTAAATTTCCAGCCAGCATGGCCTAGTGGTTTGATTATTGGATGACAACTCTGGAGACCAGGGTTTGAATCCCAGCTCAGCCATGAAACCTACTGGGCATGTTACATGCTCTCATCCTTAGGGGAAGGCAATGGCAAATCTTCTCTGAACAAATCATCCAAGAAAACCCCATGATAGGTTTGCCTTAAGACAGGGGTCGGCAAGATTTACATACCTGGGGTCGGTCTGCTGGTCCTGGGGTCTTCCGCCGGGCCGGGGGTGAGAATGGCGGCACGCATGCTCTCTCTCGCTCGCATGTGCAGTACTCTGGAACTACTGCACATGCGTGCGGACGCTCACTCATCATGAGCAGTACTTCTGAAGTACTGTGCATGTGTGAGCGAGTCACGGCCGCCATTTTGGCAAACAAAATGGCAGCCGTGACTCGTTTGCACATGCGTAGTACTTGGCTCATGTGCAAATGAGTCGCGGCTGCCATTTTGTTTGCCAAAATGGCGACTGTGGCTTGTTTGCGCATGCGCAGGAGTATGTGGTGGGGGTCAGCAGGGGTCGGTGGCGGGGGTCGGTCCAGAGGCCTCGGGGGGCCGCACCCGGCCCCCGGGCCGTAGATTGCCAACCCCTGCCTTAAGATCATCATAACTTGAAAAATAGGCACACAACACACTTATAAGTTACTGCAATGCTAGAAATTTGAGGACTCAATAAAAATTTCATAGCAGGCAAACTCCTTATTTTGGACAACAACCTTGGTTTCCCCTCACAACTATACCCCTGAATTTAATCAATAAATAATAAGTACATAGCCCTAGTAGGGACATGGTGGCTCAGTGCTTAAGATGCTGACTCTGACAATCACAAGGTCAGCAGGTTGGCAGTTCAAGACCCAAGTACCGAGTGACAGAGTGAGCTGCCATCATTAGACCCAGCTTCAGCCAACCTAGCAGTTTGAAAGCAGGTAAAAATGCAAGTAGATAAATAGGTACTACTTTGGTGGGAAGGCAACAGCATTCCATGCAGTCATGCTGGCCACATGACCACAGTCATCTTTGATAATCCTGGCTCCCTCGCTAAGTAATGGAGCTTAGCATAGCCCCCTACAGTTGAACACAATTTGACAATCATGTCATAGGGGGAACCTTTATCTTTACCTTTTTACATACCTCTGTCCGACAACTATTTGGACAATATGAATATGCTATCTTTTCTTTGCTCTTTTGTTCTTATTGGTACTGCTGAGTAGTGTACAGTCTTTCCCGTATAGCCTAAATTGCTTGGGATTTTTTTCCTCTCGCTATACTTACTTAACTACTTTCTGCCAAGTTTGTACATGATTAAATTGTATTTGGACCATATATTCAAAAGCTTTTAGACACTCCATGGGAATGCTTAAACCTCTTAAATATTGTCTGGTTCATTTTGAAAGCCCTCCTATGCAACCTGCCAAGAAGTAATTCTCACTGAGCACAGTGGAACTTGCTTCTGAGTAAATATGTGTAAGATCACACTGTTTCCTTAGTTAAATACTTTGCACACTGTATGAATGAAAACTATACAGCTAACATTCATTTCCATTGTAATTCACAGGATAGGACCATTAGAAATGTTCCAGCAAAGAACTGAACACTTTTAAGCTCATATAATGGGAGCACACTATTAAATGATGGTTTGAGATATTATTCTCAATTTACTTCCTCATTAGAATCATAACTAAGAGAAAAGGCAGTACCTCTGCTTGTATAGCATAAAATAAAGCTTAAGGGAAAAGTTGTTTTGATTTATCAGCTGAGGTGGAATTTAAGCAGATGAAATTATTCACATTACTCCCCTTAAAATGTGCATGTACAACATCCATTGGCAATACAGGTATATCCTACATAGATAGGGGTGGGGGGATCCTTGCTTATCTAATTTGAAGTCTTACTTATACAGTCAAAGGTGAAATGTACAGATGTGTGTGTGGAATTTTCCTCATGAGAACAACATCTAGGGAGGCAGGGATAGCTCGGCCCAGATGGCCAAGAAGTCATAACAATTATAGTTTTTACTTGGGAAAAGATAGTCCGTGCATCAACATCTGAGATCATGAAAAAAGGAGTCACATGGGGGATGATGGACAGCAAGAGGCTGGGTTAAAACACATCATATAGGTATTATCCAATCGGCATAAGTTTAACACCCAGAAGGTGGCGTATGGGAAGGGCCTAGAGAATCCTTTGTCTAGTTTTGTTTATATTTACACAGTGAGTGTGTGTGCGTGTCCGGCAGTGGTTTTAACCATGTAGATATTTGGCTTTCAGTTATGCCTTATAGTATGTTTATACTGCTTTTACAATGTAACTCCTGGATCTGGAAACATGGATCTGTAACTTCTTAACTTTCAACTACAACAAGTTGGGATCCTAAACTTTTGGGATTGCTAAAGATGTAACCTCTAATGGCTGAACTGGATTTGTTCATCACAATGGATTTTACTTAGTTATCTTATTTTTCTTCTATATGCATTAATAAACTATACTTTTAGACTTTACAATGTGTCTTCTTGACTGAGAAAGACAGGATCCTGAAGAAGAGAAGCTGAGCTAGTTGATGGTAAGAGATACAAAGTAGCTGTGGATCACAGCAGCCAGCTTGTCCTGCAGATTCTGCTGGGTGTCAAAGAGCATCACTGCAACACCCATCATCCACACACTGACAGGATAGTCATACCTCACCTAAAGCCTCCTTTTTCAAAGTCTTTTTACACCTTGGAAGCCTTCACCTTTTCCTCCTTATCCTGAAAAGGTTTTTTTTAGCAGTATCAACATTGGGTGGATCTTGAAGAAGGCCTGGAGTAACACAGATTGGTATCAGGTTACAGCAGTGTGTCTGCAGTAAACCATGCAATAAAGCTTGAGCTGGAAAAAAATGGGATTCTACTGCACCTGTGGCCAGCCTATGACAGAGAAGGCAAACAACAGCTGCAATAATAATAATAATAATAATAATAATAATAATAATAATAATAATAATAATAATAATATCCTAACACTTCTTCATGGAGATAATATACCTGCTATTTCATTAGCCCACCACATATTTTCCCCTTAGACCAAAAATTTACACTCCACATTTGGAACTTACAGCAGGCAGGAAAGTTTATTTTAAAAAATCTTTTAGCCCCTACTACAGTAGAGCAATGGAATCAATGAAATTTATAATTTGATGTATTAAATACCTATTAATTGAGTGGATTTATTTAGCATTAACAATCAGATTTAGATGATTGTAAGAGTAAAGAGCAAAATGTGAAAGCCAACATGGTATAGTGGTTTGAGTGCTGGACTAGGACTCTTCTCAGCTATGGAAACCCACTTAGGCCACCACTGGGACACCTTAGTCAATTTTAAGGGCTTTTACTTTTTTTTTAATTGCATTTTATTCTTTTTATTTACAGTGTGTTTTAATACAGCCTTAATTTTTAAGGTTGGATGGCTATTTGTTGGGAGTGTTTTGAGTGTAAATTCGTCAAGGCAGGAGGTTGTACTGGATGGCCCTTGTGGTCTCTTCCAGCTCTATTATTCTATGCTAGTAGAATGTACATCATGAGATTTGGGTGAATTTGGTAGAGTTTTACAAAGCAAACTAATTCTGCCTTATTTCTCTATAGGGCCCTATATATAGGGAGGAGAGTGACACTGGTTGTTGGTCACTTTTTGCTTAGGAATACTAATTATTCTGCTTGTGAGATAAACTACTATCTCTCACATTTCCCACTATTATTTAGCCTGAATAATAGAATGGGCTGAGCACACTGAATTATTCCATCTTCCTTGTCATGTTGATCCCAAGATGCTTTAGTATCTGCAGTGTACTTTTGGTGAAGGACATTGAATATACAAAGAATTATATTATCTATAGTTACACTTTTGTCCACTCTTGAATAGCAAACACAATGTTCAAGAAATAATGAAAACAAGTAAGCTAGCCCACATTTTATACTATAACAAAGGAAATGCTAGTTATCCAAGTATCTGTAAATTTGAAGCCATTAGATACTGGCTATTGTAATTAATATAATGCAGTTTTTTTAAAAAAAGGTTGATGTGTATGTGAGGATGTATTATTCAGTTAAGCAAATATTTAGTTCTGCCAAAATTTGGGCACTGAGGTTTGGGAACTTTGCCAAAACTGTTCCCTACAACATGTTGGTATTCCCTTAATCCTTGGAACAAGTTTGGTTCATGTTTTGAGACAATTCCAGTACAGTGCTGAAAATAATGATGGCAGAGCCTGGGAAGGCATAGAAGACTGGCATCACCATAGGTAGTACACAAGTTGCTCTCTTTTCACTGGCAGCTGCAAACATTTTTATTTCGGCAACATTTTGGTGTGTGAATTTTACTTATGTAGTGTGGTGTACTGTTCTAATGTTTTAATTTTTTACTTTTAAATGGTTTTAACTATGCAGTATTTTCATTTATATTTCAATATTAGTATTATTTAACTATTTTAAGCCTTTGAAATTAATGTTTTAATTTGATCTTTATAAATTATTGTAAGATGCCATGAATCCCATTTTGGCAGAAATGCAGGATATAAATTCAATAAATAAATAAATAATAACTGTAGCCCTTCTGTTGAGGTATTTGGGGGATGCTGGGGTATTACTGGCCTGGGCTTTAAAGAGGTGGCTATAGGGACAATATATGGCTATAGGGACAATATAGGGCTGTAGAAATGCCATGGCTCAAGTGGATAAGACACTGACTCTGTGATTGCAAGATCATCAGGTTGGCAGTTCGAGGCCCGGGTGCTGCATGCTGGAGTGAGCTCCTGTCACTAATCCCAGCTTCTGCCAACCTAGCAGTTTGGAAGCATGCAAATGCAAGTAGATAAATAGGTACCACTTTGGTGGGAAGGTAAACAGCATTCTATGCAATCATGCTGGCCACATGATTACAGAGTAGTCTCTGACAACACTGGCTCTTTGACTTAAGAGCTTTACAGACTGCCAGAAATAGTGCAAATTTAGTCCACTTTAACTGCCCTGACTCAGTGATAGGGAATCATGGGAACTGTAGTTTATTGTGGCACCAGAGCTCTCTGACAGAGAAAGCTCAATGTCTCAGAAAAAAATACAATTCCCATGATTCCCTAGCACTGAGCCAGGGCACTCAATTTGCACTATTTCAAGCAGTCTGCAAGGACTATTAGTAATGGAGATGAGCACCACCCCCTACAGTTGGACATGACTTGACAACCTTGTCAACTGGGAATACCTTTACCTTTATAGGGACAACTGACAACGCAGTCCCTCAGCTCTACCCAAATAACAATTAGCTTCAGCAGAGGTTCTTCTGAAGTTGGCCTAGATTCTAGGAACTGGGTCCACCTAGCAAAATATAGGAGCAGCTTTTCTGCTTAAGCCAGACATTTCCCTGATAGAACAGACTCCTAAGCACAGAGCCCCCAGAAGCCTAAAGCAGCTGTTTTACTTCATTTGGGCACATCTTTTCCTAACCAAAGAGGCTTGAGCCCAGTCCCTACCAATAGAATCCCTTAGATTGCAAAGGGGAACCCAACATTTCACCAACTAATAGTTTACAGACTACAAGGTAGGAAAGTCACCTGTTTTGTAATGTATTTTGTAAAACCCATGTATCTCTTCTCTATGACATTTCCCCTAGGTCCCTACTGCTCTAAATTATTATCATTTTCTGAAAATAATGGAGAAAATGAAAACATTACATGAAAGAGATATCTAATGCTCAGATCTATACAGCTGTTATCCATCACCACCCTGACTGTATTGCCTCCAAATATGGATTTTGCAAAGAGGTCATGTGATACAATTTTGGCAAACACGTGATAGGGATACAAAGTGCAGAATAAAGTTTGGAGAAGGAACTATAGCTTGAGAAAATAGCATGAGAGATAACGCCAGGGTTCCAACCCAATTCAGAGCCCCATGGGTGCTCCTAAGCTTTTCTCAAAACACTGCAGGAGCAGATTTAATTGTATATCATTTGACGTTTTGTCAAACTGCTTCTGTAAACATCCAGAGGATCATGCTGTTAGTTCTTTGGCACTCTCCACCAGACTAACAAGAAATTAACTGAAGCAGATAAAACAAATAAATCAACCTTTCTTTTTTTTTTTTTGATGGACATCAATTGTATCACAGTTTTGTGGTTTGTACATTGGTCAAAATAAATACATTTAGTCCTTAGTTAGAACATAAATGGTGAAAGAGTTCTGTTTGTCATGGCATGTGCTTTCTTGCACCTCTGTACTTAATATTCTTGTGTATGTGATCATCAGAAGTTAAATACAGGCTTAATTTGTAACTCTGATTGCTGAGGCATGCATCTGTAAGGAAAATCCTTGGTAGGAGGAGCAAACAAACTAATTCCTGGGTTATACAATCCCTTGATCTCTACCATAAGAATAGGTAATTGTATAGATTCAGAAGCAAAGCAGAAATGAAAATACAAACTTAAGCTATACTATGATCCTATAAAAAGATTAAGAGTAATGTAGTAGAAGGAGTCATGTCCATTGTCTTTCTCTTTGGAACCACCAAGATTTACTGGTATTACCATAGATAATGGGAAGTATCTATATTTTGGATTTATAAATTAGGGACCACACCTTTTTTTTTCTCCCTGTTTCTGCTCAACATATGATTCTCCATCTCTTAAATTCTCAACATTCTGCAAAGCATGAAAAGTCTGAGAACATTGGTTCTGAATCCATAGAGTAGCAATATATTGCGAATATACTGTATGTCATGCTGGAAATAAATACATACAATCAACAACTGACAGGTTTACATATGAATTGCCATGTGCTGTGCTGTAGTGATCAATATTATTGAAGAACCTCTTTGCTCAGTGGCAGTAACACTGATGTGGAATAAAATGAGAGCCCTTGGTGGGGATAGAAAGGTATACTTGGAAGCAGGTGTGTGTAAATATATTGTGCAGTGTACGTTTCTAGATGTCCAGTTGTTTTTAGCTCACACTGCTTGGTTCTCTTCCTGGAAACAAAATAGCAATTATTATAATATATACTGTAATAATATTATTCCCTGAAATATTACTAATAATTGCCAATAGTAAGGAATTATGAGAGTTGTGGTTGTAAATATCTAGAGGACCAAAGATTCTCATACCTCACTCTTCTCCATATGATAACTTCTCCAGAGCAAAGAGGTGTATAACAGTATAACAATAAATAATATGGGATTACCCATATTAAATTTGTGTTTAATCAATCCCTAAACAGTTCAGTTGCAGATTAATAACAGGAACATTTTCTCCACAGGTCATAGCTCTGGTTGTATGTTGCCTGTAATAAAGGAATTAATATCAAAAGGAACAGCTGAAGCTTTATTGGTAAATCCAGAACTTAACTAGAGATATTTATTCATTGATACGATTGTATCAGATAATATATGTGGGTAATAGAATCATAGAGTTGGAGGAGACCAGAGGGGCAATCCAGTCCAACCCCCCTGCCATGCAGGAACTCAAAATCAAAGCATACCCAATAGATGGCCATCAGCCTCTGTTTAAAGACCTCCAAAAAAGGAGACTCCACCACACTCTGAGGGAGTGTGTTCCACTGTTGAACAGCTCTCGCTGTCAGGAAGTTCCTCCTAATATTCAGGTGGGATCTCTTTTCCTATAGCTTGCATCCGTTGTTCTGGGTTCTGTTCTCTGCAGCGGCAGAAAAAAAAACTAGCTCTCTCCTCAATATGATATCTCTTCAAATATTTAAAGAGGGCTATCATATCCCATTTTAACCATCTCTTCTCCAGGTTAAACATACACAGTTCCTTAAGTCGTTCCTCATAGGGCATGGTTTCCAGACAGACCCTTCATCATTTTAGTCACCCTCCACTGGACACACTCCAGTTTACATCTTTATAATGTTCATCAGTGATAAACGGTGATAAATGTCATTGATAAACTTCAGTAATAAATAAAATATTCTATCAGAAATTATGTATCTGGAGGGATGGGAGGAATCCCCCTCACAAAAAAGATGGTCAACTAAGTCGTTCCTCATAGGGCATGGTTTCCAGACCCTTCACCATTTTAGTCACCCTCCTCTGGACACGCTCCAGTTTTTCAACATCCTTTTTTAATTGTGGTGCCCAGAATTGGACACAGTATTCCAGGTGGGGTCTGACCAAAGCAGAATACAGTGGCACTATTACTTCCCTTGATATACTTCTGTTAATGCACCCTAAAATTGCATTGGCCTTTTTAGGTGGTGCATCACACTGTTGACTCATGTTCAACTTGTGCTCTACTAGGATGCCTAGATCCCTTTCACACGTAGTCTCATTAAGCCAGGTGTCCCCCATCTTATATCTATGCATTTCATTTTTTTTTTGCCCTAACATTTCTCTGTGTTTCTCTGTGTTGAAATTCATTTTGCTAGCTTTGGCCCAGCTTTCTAATCTATTAAGGTCATTTTGAATTTTTATCCTGTCTTCTGGGGCATTAGCTATTCCTCCTAATTTGGTGTCATCTGCAAATTTGAGAAGCATGCCCCCTATTCCTTCATCCAAACCATTGATAAAGATGTTGAATAGCACTGTGTCCAGGACAGAACCCTGTGGCACCCCATTGGTCACCTCTCTCCAGGATGAAGAGGAGCCATTGCTGAACAACCTTTGGTTTCAGTCAGTCAATCAGTCACTAATCCACCTAACAGTTGTATTGTCTAGCCCACATTTTATTATCTTGTTTGCAAGAATATCATGGGGGATCTTGTCAAAAGCCTTACTGAAATCAAGATATTCTATGTCTACCACATTCCCTTCATCTAGCAAGCTGGTAATTTTATATTTAAAAAAAAGAGATCAGATTAGTCTGGTGTGACTTGTTTTTGAGAAACCCATGTTGACTTTTTGTGATTATCCCCTTCCTTTCTAAATGTTCACAGACTCTTTGTTTAATGATCTGCTCTAGAATCTTTCCTGGTATTGATGTCAGACTAACTGGATGATAGTTGTTGGGATCCTCTTTTTTCCCCTTTTTGAAGATGGGGACAATGCTTGCCCTCCTCCAGTCTACTGGGACTTCTCCTGTTCTCCAGAAGTTTTCAAAGATTATTGCCAGTGGCTCTGAGATTACATTTGCCAGTTCTTTTAATATCCTTGGATGTAGTTCATCTGGTCCTGGAAACTTAAATTCATTTAGGTTAACCAGGTATGCTTGTACTACTACCTTTACTTCTTCTGTGCTGCATTTCCCCTATTGTGTCCTCTGCTCCATTTTCCTCAGGTTGAACACCCTTTTCCTTTTGTGAGAAGATTGAGGCAAAGAAGGTGTTGAGTAGTTCTGCCTTTTCTCTGTCCCCTGTTAGAATTTCTCCATCTTCTCTGTGGAGTGGTCCTACCATTTCCTTCTTCTTTCTTTTGCTACAGACATACTCAAAAAATCCCTTTTTGTTGTACTTAATCCCTTTAGCAAGCCTGAGCTCATTCTGTGCTTTTGCTTTCCTGACTTTACCCCTGCATGTGCTAGGGGACTAATAATATTCCACTTGATATAAAACACCAATATATACATACATTAATGTGGACAGATCTAAATAAATGGGAACCATAAAGAGAGGCAGCTGTTTTCTCCTGCTTTATCATCCCGGAAAGTTAACACAAGTTGATTGTCAAAGACCACATTCTCCTGTGATGTAGTACAATGGGTTAGTTTCATCAGGAGTGCAATGTCCTTTGATCCAGTCTTATAATAGAGAGGGGCAGGCTGCTTTTCCAAAATAAAGCTATTGAAATTCTAGCTATTGTCAATAAATTAATGATCTGGTCCAAATCTTGGTAATCTACAAGCTCTTTTAAATAATTCAAAAGAATTATAAATGGGTCTGCCATCATTTTATATCCATTAATTTGCTCTATATACTAAGAAGTTAACTACAGATAACAAATGATCTCTTAAATGAACAAAAAGCATTTTTTGCCCAAGATTTAAAAACACTTTCTTCCACCCACCCTCCAGCCAGATTCTCTGTTGAACCAACAGAACATGTGCAAATTATTGCATCCAAACATCTCTAAGATCAAGTACTGGCGGATCATGTCATCTTTGGAAGCACTGATATATGAAAAAAAAATGATGCTATCAAAAAACACAAAGCATCTATTAAGCATACATGGCATACACATATTCAGCAGGCAACATCCATTTCATTCTATATGATGCTCTATGTGGGTTATTTTTCCCATCACCCACAACACATTCGGAAATAAATAAAAAACAGAAATAGAATGGGACAAACATAATCTTCACTTAGGATGCATGTACACTGTATAAATAATGCAGTTTGACACCACTTTAAGTGCTGTAGCTCCATCCTTTGGAATCCTGGGATTTGTAGTTTTACAAGGACCTTAGCCTTCTCTGTCAAAGTGTGCTGATGCCTCACAAACATACAAATCCCAAGTTTTATTAGGCTGTAGCCATGGCACTTAAAGTGGTATCAAACTGCATTATTTCTGCAGTGTCAACACAAGCCTTGTATCACCAAAATTTAGAAAATTCATTCTTACTATATACTGAATTAGAACTAGTAACATACACCAAACATACACTTACAAATACATTAAATAGGAACACAGGCAGGTCTTAAACATGTGATTAAATTCATGCACCATGAGCATACAGACTGACTTTAGCATCCAGTATCTGCCTTCTACTGGTGGAAGAATTGTCTCACCAGTGTCTCCCAGTCCCCTTCCCTTGTCACTGCTCAGCTCCATCCAGCAGATTCCCCTGATCGTCTTGATAGGATTTCCAAGAGATTAGAGAGGCTACTGTGGGGAGCAGGAAGAATAAGGAAGTTCTCCAATGCCAACCATGTGTGTACACCTACATTTGTTTGTTTGTGTGCCTTCAGATCACTTGTCAACTTATGTCAATCCCACAAATTTCATAGGGTTTTATTAGGCAAGGAATACTCAGAGGTGATTTTGCCAGTTCCTTCCTCTGAAACAGCCTATAGCATCTGGTATTCATTGGTGATCTCCCAGCCAAATACTAACAGCCCTGCTTAGCTTCCAAGATCAGACAGGATCTGATGCCTTTAAGGTATTTAGACTTACATTTAAACACTGCAAAGACTGAAGCATGGTGTTAATTTTTTTTGTATTCACATGACTAAAAAAAAAATCTGAGCCATGATGCGATGAAATATTACAGACTTAATGATAAATCATAAAGGTGCTGATAGATTCTTGCTTTCTCTCCATTATCTTTTTCTTTTCTGTCTTTGCTATTATGATCAAACTGTCAAGCATGGAGCCTAACTATTCAGCTCAAATAGTTATTCTTGCTAAAACTGGTACATAAAAAATGTGTGATAAATCAGTTCAGCAGCATCATCCTTCACTCATGAGGGACATTCTATGGAATATAGAGTCCTATAATTTCTGAACAGTCCTCCAAAATGGTCCTACCATTTCCTTTTATTTCTTTTCCTAGGGACATACCCAAAAAAGCCCTTTTTATTGTTCTTAACCCCTCTAGCAAGCCTGAGCTCATTCTGTACTTTGGCTTCCCTGACTTTGCCCCTACATGTGCTAGCTATTTGTTTCAAAAGTAAAGACCCATGTGTCATGCCCTGCCTGGATGAGGACCCGGAGGAAGTTCTGGCTCAAGTTCTGAGTCTGCAATGGGGGAGCCCCAGCCCAGCCCTAGCAGCCCTGCTCTGCCAACTCCCACAGAGCCTCCAGCAGAGCCTGTGACTTCTCAGGAGGCAGCTCCACATCCAAATGTCCCAACAGAAGAACCGTCGGACATGGAGGAGGATCAAGGGACTGTGCCTACCTTCACCCAGCATCGAGCAGCCTTTGGCGCTTGAAGACGCTTTATGAAAAATGCTGGGGTAATCAAGGTGATCAGCCCCAGCTGAGCTCCAGCAGCTTGGGGATTTAAGCAGGTGTGGAAGTGCTGCCTTGGTGCCAGAGGTTATCTGAGCTTCCTGGTGAAAGCCTCTGTCTCTCATTGTTCTTGGCCTGAATCCTTGACTTATCATGGACTACTAGAACCATTGACCCTTGGACCACTGTCTAATCTTGGATTTCTGGAACCCTAGACCTTTGGACTGCCTAGTTTTTCTGCTTTTCTGGAACCCTAGACCTTTGGACTGTGTTCAACCCTACACTGGCTGACCCTTCTCATTGGTAACTAGGACTTTGCTTGGGACTTTCCTCAGCCTTGGCTATCAGCCCTGCTGCCAGCTTTCCAGGACACCATGTAAAGGGCCCCTGTTGGCTTGGCCTTTTCACCAGGCTCTGTCAAGGAGCTCAATCAACTGAGTTTATAAATCCATAGAGAGCTCCTGGATGCTACTTTATTCTGAAGGCAAGTCTCTGAGCAAAAAACCCCAAAATCCCTATAAATTTAAAAAAAATTAAGGAGAACCACTAAAACAAAGTTCCCAGGCTGCCTTCTACCTTCTCTTTTCTTGTGAAAAATTCTGTTTGCCCAGAAATTGCTTTCCTTCTTCTCCCTGGCAGGGACTGACCTGAAAAGCCTCTGTGAGGAGTTATATAGAGCTAGGCAGCTAGCTCCACCCCCTAGTGACTCACAGATGTGACTCACAGAAGCCCCACCCCCTCAGCAACAAACACATTCTCCCAAGTGTTGTTTTTTTTAAAAAAAAAATTAAACACTCACCCACTTAAAATGGTTGCCCAGAAACTGATTGCCTTCTTCTCCCTGGCAGGGACTGGGAGTTATATATTGGTACAAAAGTGCTACAGTTGTGTAGTGTGGATTTACCCTTAGGAAGCTTAAGAAGCTTTGCTTCTTTCCTTCCCTCTGTATCTCTTTGCCTTGGACAGAAGTTTCCAATTCAAATGATTAGAGGGCAGGAATATTAGAGGGTAGGAAGCATCCTTTCTTAATTCTGGCCTCATTTAGATTTGACTTCAAGGCTGACACCATCAGAGTGATTGCAATGTTTCCAATTTCCAGAGGGAAAAGAAAGAGGTTCTTTAAAATCATTAAAATAACCTAGAGCCATTTCACAGCCTATCAGTGGGGTGCTGAAGAAGAGATGGAGGAAGGAGGGGTAACCCCTATTTAAAATAGCGACATCTCCTCTTATTCACCTGAAATTGCCGTCTTTCATCAGGCTGGAATGGTCTGCTCAGTATCAAACTCTAGCAATGCAAATAGTTGTAGAAACTTTTCTTTAGTTTAAAATGTATAATTTCAAATAAAATTATATTTTTAATATTCTTCCTCAGAATTAAAGTATCTTTCAAGATAAAACATGCAGGGTCTTTTTGTCATTTTGTGATAAGCTCTTATTGTAAAAAATATCTGCAAACAAAAGGGAGTGCTCAATATCTATCAACCCTTCTAAAACAGCACAGCAGTCTTTTTGTTGCTCTTCCAATAGAAATCTCCTTTCACTTTTCAGAGAAGAAGATATAAAGAGGTCATAAAATGTTTTAAAAGATTTGGAGATTCACCTTTATACTACAATATAGTGAAAGAGCTCCTTCTAGCTCAGTTTATGAAAGTGAAAGATTAAGATGAAGACAAGCCATGATAAGTGTATGCAGAGAGCAAAGAGATACCTAATTTGAGATGAAGACAAAATTCCCATAACTGAAAAACAGAAAAATTCAAACTGGAAGAAATAGACATTTGTTTATGATGGAATGTTCTTAACTGCTGAAATAATTTATCAAGAATGACCAATTTATTCATCTTCTTTTGAAGATTTAAAACAAGAATACTACCCCAAAATATAATGGAATGGGAAATGAAGATCTGTGCCCTCACCCTTGCCAAAAGTTTCTCCATCAAAAGAGCCCTTGTGAGTCTTAAAACACAATTATAATTTTACAGGCAGAAATAAGAAACACATATGCTTCCAGTTTCCCAGTTTTGTATATCTCCATAATCTGTGCATCATACACATAAGCATATCAGAGTTGCTGATAGAGAAACAGTAGAACTCATTGCCATGGTATAAGATGAGAATGTTCCCAGGCCAGTCTATACAATGAAAATTCTCCTGGTAGAATGTGAGTAGAATATAATATGTGATTTGAATATATTCATCCCCTTGTGGTGGGGTAGGCTGGGGAGCAAAAAAGCTCTCAAACTCAGAAGAAAAAGGTATTGTACTTTTTACCATAATATCTGGAAGGATGCACATTATCGATTGTGTGGACATCCTCTTCCAGCATTGGGGGGGGGGGGGGGGGAGAGAAGCGGCCAGAGAAGATATAAATTAAACTCCTGCTTTAAAGAAACTTCATAGTGTATGATAACCAAAGGGGTCCAAAAAGTAGGTGATTGGGGTAAAGTATAATGCTAACCTGTAAGGAGGAGAGGGCTAGGGATACATGACAATGGAAGTGGAAATGCATGTGTCCACATCTTTTGATTGGTACCTCAGGACATGTAGACAATAGGAGTTTAGACCGCCCCCCCCCCCCCCTTCCCATCTGAATGTTAGAGAGAAGATAAGTATCTGGTGTTTTTTTACAACTTAGCATTCTCTTTTAGAAAAACATTCCCTTGCAGAACATCCCTTAATTCTAAACCTGGTTGACTCAGGGGGGATGCAGACCAGGGCGTTTGGAGCGCCCTGGTCCGGAGCGCCGCGGGGCTATGGCAGCCTCACCGCGGCGCCTCCCCGGCGACCCTGAAAGGAGCGCCAAAAAGGCACTCCTTTCATAAGTCGCAAAAAGAGCGCCCTAAAAGCGGCGGGCGCCCTTTTTGCGACTTATCCTCCACAGCGCGTCCGGACGCTGTGGAGGGAGGTCGCCCTGAACGCGTCCGGTGTGCGGTGGCCCGGAAGCGCTCAGGGCGACCTCAGGAAGAGGAAGGGCCGCCGCGCGTGCGGTGGCTCCTCCTCTTCCGGGCCTCCAAGACGACTGTTTTAGTCGTCTGCTTAGGCCCTCAGACTCCATGGAGCTACAGCTCAAAGTTCACTCACAATTATAAAGGCAATCCTGAGTCAATATACTTTTTAATCACTCTGGATAAGAGAGATAGGAAATGTTTGTTTGTTTGTTTGTTTGTTTATGTAATATCCTGTCATTTTCCCAACACAGGACCCTAGATGGAGCTGAACTAGTTAAATTGAAATTAAATTGGGTATTTTTTAAGTGCAAAAAGATAATTTAATTAAATTTATGTTCATCTTAATTAACTGACTTACATTGGAATGTTATCATTAATTTAATTCCAGGATTAAGTTATGAATCATTATTGATTAGTTAAATGAAAGGCAGTGCTAAGCACCTAACAAATTTTACATTTCACAGCTGGTCCTTTACCCAAAGCCTAGTTTTGTTGGATATTTGCAAAATTACTTTTTTATCTCAGTTGGGAATTACTGGCCAGAATCCTGCATGGCAATTGCTGTTGTTCCAGTAAAAATTAGATTGGTTTTTAAAAATACAAGGGTGGAGGTAAATAAGTTCCAGCTGTTTAAGAAATTGCTAGAGTAGCTAGTCAATAGCCTTGTACAATAATAATGCCATCTGGATATTTTAAAAATTTCACAAAAAAATGAGAACAAGAGCAGCAAAAATAACAACCTGCAGCAATTCTCGATGCATTTGTCCCATGGGTAGGAACCCATAGTTCAGTTAACACCAAGGGGAAAAGATTTTAAACAAACATGTGCTAAAGGCAACTTGGAAGGAAATGGATGATGCCTTTCTTAAACAGATGACCACACACTCAGACAGGAGAGATGTAGTAGTGATGGGTGAGTTCAACTATTCTGATATTTGCTGGAAGTCAAACTCAGCCAATACTTCAAGGTCTAGCAAATTCCTCACTTGCCTCAAAGACAATTTCTTTGTCCAAAAGCTGGAAGAGGCTACAAGGGGATCAGCTATTTTAGATCTAATCCTAATCTAGAGATGACCTGGTAAATGGGGTGCAAGTGGTGGGATCCTTCAGTGGGAGTGATCATGATCTCCTGGAGTTTCTTGTACAGTAGAAAGGAGAAGCTAGGCATAGTCAGACACTCATTCGAGACTTTAGGAGAGCTGATTTAAATAAACTTAGGGAAACACTGGGAGTGATCCCATGGTCAGGAATACTAAAGGAGAAGGAGTTCAATATGGATGTGAGTTTCTCAAAAGGGAGATACTGAAGGCACAATCTCAAACTGTTCCAATGAGAAGGAAAAATGGGAGGTGTCTCAAGAAGCCAGTTTGGAAGACAAAAGAATTTTCAACTGAACTAAGTTTTAAATGAAAGATGTATAACAAATGGAAAAGGGGCAAAATCACTAAAGAGGAATTCAAACAAATAGCTAGCACATGTAGGGGTAAAGTCAGGAAAGCCAAAGCACAGAATGAGGCTTGCTTGAGGGGTTAAGAACAATAAAAAGGGCATTAGAAAAGAAGAAGAAGGAAATGGTAGGGCCACTGTACAGAGAAAATGGAGAAATTCTAACAGGGAATAGAGAAAAGGCAGAATTACTCAACACCTTCTTTGACTGTCTTCTCACAAAAGGAAAATGGTGCTCAACCTGAGGAAAATGGAGCAGAGGACACAATAGGGGAAATGCAGCACAGAATAAGTAAAGAGGTAGTACAAGCATACCTAGTTAACCTAAAGGAATTTAAGTCTCCAGGACCATATGAACTACATCCAAGGATATTAAACGAACTGGCAAATGTAATCTCAGAGACATTGGCAATAATCTTTGAGAACTCCTGGAGAACAGGAGAAGTCCCAGCAAACTGGAGGAGGACAAACATTGTCCCCATCTTCAAAAAGGAGAAAAAAGAGGATCCCAACAACTATCATCTAGTTAGTCTGACAGCAATACCGGGAAAGATTCTAGAGCAGATCATAGAATCATAGAATCATAGAATCATAGAGTTGGAAGAGACCACAAGGGTCATCCAGTCCAACCCCCTGCTATGCAGGAACTCCCAATCAAAGCATCCCTGAAAGATGGCCATCCAGCCTCTGCTTAAAGACCTCCAAGGAAGGAGACTCCACTACTCTCCGAGGGAGTGTGTTCCACTGTCGAACCGCCCTTACGGTCAGGAAGTTCCTCCTAATGATGAGGTGGAATCTCTTTTCTTGCAACTTGCATCCATTGTTTCGGGTCCTAGTCTCTGGAGCAGCAGAAAACAAGATTGTTCCCTCCTTGATATGACATCCCTTCAAATATTTAAGCACGGCTATCATATCACCTCTCAGCTTTCTCTTCTCCAGGCTAAACATCCCCAGCTCCCTAAGTCGTTCTTCATAGGGTTTGGTTTCCAGACCCTTCACCATTTTGGTTGCCCTCCCTTGGACACGCTCCAGCTTCTCCACATCCTTTTTGAATTGTGGTGCCCAGAACTGGACACAGTATTCCAGGTGAGGCCTGACCAAAGCAGAATAGAGTGGCACTATTACTTCTCTTGATCTAGACACTATACTTCTACTGATGCAGCCTAAAATTGCATTGTCCTTTTTAGCTGCTGCATCGCACTGTTGACTCATGTTCAACTTGTGGTCCATCTGGATTCCTAGATCCCTTTCACACGTAGTCTCATTCAGCCA
Source organism: Phrynosoma blainvillii (assembly GCA_026167975.1). Classification (NCBI taxonomy): domain Eukaryota; kingdom Metazoa; phylum Chordata; class Lepidosauria; order Squamata; family Phrynosomatidae; genus Phrynosoma; species Phrynosoma blainvillii. The sequence goes on from JANUYF010000001.1 coordinate 342,637,852, forward strand.
GGTGTCCCCCATCGTATATCTGTATTTTTCATTTTTCCGCCCTAAGTGCAGTACCTTACATTTCTCCGTGTTGAATTTCATTTTGTTAGCTTTGGCCCAACTTTCTAATCTGTTCAAGTCATTTTGAATTTTGATCCTGTCCTCTGGGGTATTGGCTACTCCTCCTAATCTGGTGTCATCTGCAAATTTGATAACTATGCCCCCAATATCGTCATCCAAGTCATTAATAAAGATATTGAATAGCACTGGGCCCAGGACAGAGCCCTGTGGCACCCCACTGTTCACTTCTTTCCAAGCTGAAAAGGAGCCATTGTTGAGCACCCTTTGGGTTCGACCAGTCAACCAATTACAAATCCATGTAACAGTTACTTTGCCTAGCCCACATTTTACCAACTTGCTTGCAAGATGTCATGGGGAACCTTTTCAAAGGCCTTACTGAAATCAAGATATACTATATCCACAGCATTCCCTTCATCTACCAAGCTGGTAATTTTATCAAAAAAAGAGATCAGATTTGTCTGGCATGACCTGTTTCTCTGAAACCCATGTTGACTTTTTGTGATTATGAAATTACCTTCCAGATGTTCACAGACTCGCTGTTTAATGATCTGCTCCAGAATCTTTCCGGGTATTGATGTCAGACTAACTGGACGATAATTGTTGGGATCCTCTTTTTTCCCCTTTTTGAAGATGGGGACAACATTTGCCCTCCTCCAGTCTGCTGGGACCTCTCCTGTTTTCCAGGAATTCTCAAAGATTATTGCCAATGGTTCCGATATTACATTTGCCAGTTCTTTTAATACCCTTGGATGCAATTCATCTGGTCCTGGAGATTTATATTCATTTAGATAAACCAGATGTTTCTGTACTATCTCTTTACTTATTCTGTGCTGAAATTCTCCTATTCTGTCCTCTGCTCCATTATACTTAGGTTGAGCACCCTTTGCCTTTTCTGAGAAGAATGAAGCAAAGAAGGGGTTGAGTAATTCTGCTTTGTCTCTGTCCCCTGTTAACTTTTTGCCATCTTCTCCACACAGTGGCCCTACCATTTCCTTCTTTTTCCTTTTGTTGCTGACATACCCCCAAAAGCCCTTTTTATTGTTCTTAACCTCTCTAGCAAGCCTGATTTCATTCTGCGCTTTAGCTTTTCTGACTTTACCCCTACACGTACTAGCTATTTGTTTGAATTCCTCTTTGGTGATTTCCCCATTTTTTCATTTCTTATTCATGTTCCATTTAAAACATAGTTCAGTTGCAAGTTCCTTAGTCATCCATCCTGGTTTCTTGAGATACCTCCCATTTTTCCTCCTCATTGGCACGGTTTGAAATTGTGCCTTCAGTATCTCCCTTTTGAGAAACTCCCATCCATCTTGGACTCCCTTCTCTTTTAGTATTCCTGTCCATGGGATCACCCCCAGTATTTCTCTAAGTTCTCTAGTAAAATCAGCTTTCCTAAAGTCTAGAATGCGTGTCTGACTATGCCTGGCTTCTCCTTTCCACTGTATAATAAACTCCAGGAGGACATGATCACTCCCGCCTAAGGATCCAACCACTTGCACCCCATTAACTAGGTCTTCCCTGTTAGTTAGGATCAGATCCAAAATAGCTGACTCCCTCATTGCCTCTTCCACCTTTTGAACAATGAAGTTGTCTTCGAGGCAAGTGAGGAATTTGCTAGACCTTGAGGATTTTGCCGAGTATGACTTCCAGCAAATATCTGGATAGTTGAAGTCACCCATCACTACTATATTTCTCCTTTCTGAGTGTGTGGTCATCTGTTCTAGAAAGGCATCATCCAATTCTTCTGCTTGAGTTGGGGGTCTGTAGTAGACTCCCACACTAACATCCCTGTTGTTTCCCTCCCCTTTAATTTTTATCCAGATGCTCTCCACTTGGCTTCCAGGATTGATGTCCTGGATTTCTTCACTGGTGTAAATATCCCTGACATATAATGCTATTCCTCCTCCTTTCTTGTTTGTCCTGTTTCTCTTGAAAAGGTTATACCCCTTTATTTCTACATTCCAGTCATGAGATTCATCCCACCAGGTTTCAGTGATGCCTATTATATCATATTTGCTTTGTTGAGCTAGGAGTTAAGTTCATCTTGCTTATTTCCCATGCTCTGTGCATTAGTGTAGAGACATCTAAGACTATGTGTCCCCTTTACTTGCTGCCTGTGCACGTTTTTTTGCCTCCCACTGTTTGGTCCCTGTACTGTTTGCCTTGTTTCCTCTATGACAGTTTGACTATTTTCTCCAGTCCTTTTGTCTTCCAGGACGTTGTCTCCCTTCCCCACACAGTTCAGTTTAAAGCCCTCCTGATCAAATTCCTGAGACCGTTGGCAAAAGCATTTCTTCCAACTGGTGTGAGATGCAACCCATCCCTTGCCAGGAGTCCGCCCTCATGGAACCACAGCCCATGATCCAAGAATCCAAATCGTTCTCGATGACAACATCTGCGGAGCCAATTGTTGACATCTGTTATCTTCCTCTCTCTTCCTGGACCATGCCCTTGAACTGGCAGAAGAGACGAGATGACAATCTTTGCCTCCATTTCTTTCAGCTTCTTACCTAGAGCTTCGTAATCCCTTTTGATATTCTGAAGGCTGTGTCTTGCTGTGTCATTCGTTCCCACATGGACCAAAAGAAAGGGGTATTGGTCAGTAGGCCTGACCAGTCTTGTCAGCCTCTCTGTCACATCTCGGATCTTTGCCCCAGGGAGACAACACATCAGACATTTGGCTTTGTAATTACTAAACAAGATGACAGACTCTGTTTTTCTTATTAGAGAAAGAAAATAAACTGCAAGTAATGTATCACTTGTAAAAAAATTACTTTAAACTTTGAGTACTTCCAAATTATATGAATTCACTCTCTTAAACAAAAGTAACTTTTAGTATTGATCATAGCTTGTACTTTAGGTCAGCATTGCCACAGAGAAAACCCACTTGATAGAGCCCCTCTGCAGACCAGGGCGTCGGGGACGCCCTGGTCCGGAGCGCCGGCGGAGCTCAGCCTCCACACCATGGCGCTCCTCTGGCAACTCTAAAAGGAGCACCAAATTGGCGCTCCTTTTAGATGTCAGGGAAAGTGTGCCCTAAAAGCGTTGGGCGCACTTTCCCTGACTCGAACGCCGCGGCGCGTCCGGTCACCACGGCGTGAGGTCATCCCCGGAGCGCCAGCCGTGCGGAGGGCCAGCGACTCCGAGGGCGACCTCAGGAAGAGGAAGGGGCACTGCTCATGCGGCTGCCCCTCCTCTTCCGGGCCTGGAAGATGGCTCAATTAGCCGTCTGCCGAGGCCCAATATACACATTATTTCCACCTAGGGCTACTATTGTAGTCTCCCTTCCTTAATTCTCTGCATTCAGCACTTTCTAAAAGTTAAATATGCACTTATCATGGCCAGTAGTGTCACTGGGGGTGCAGGGGTGCAGGCCGCACTGGATGACATCTCAGAAGGGGGGTGACATGATGGTACTGCAGAAAGAAAAAAATAATGGTGAGGTGCAGCTGGTAGTTGAGAATGCTCCATTATAGCAGGTCCTTCCTTCTGGAAAAGAGGGCAGTATGGACTGTACATCAATTGTTTGCCTGTTCTGGGAGCCAGAAAATCAGGAAACCCTGGGATTCAGGTGGCTTTTCCCCTCCCTCTACTCCTGGCCTAAAACAGATGCCACCTAAATCTAATACCTGCTGGATGGTTGCATGAAAACAATTTCTATGGTTTTTAAAAATAGTATTAGTTCTTTTTTATGAGAATTTGGGACTTGTAGAAGTTGTCTCTTTGGGTTTGTTCGTTTGTTTGTTTGTTGTGCATGCCTTCAAGTCATTTTCCAATTTACAGTGATCCTAAGGCAAACCTATATTTTTAACTTTTTGTGTTTTATCCAATTTCATAGTTTTTGGGGAAAAATTAATTGTAATTGTTTTCATTCATGAGCCATCTTGGGTCCCTTTCTGAGAGAAAGGCACCATGTAAATTAGAGAGAGAGAGAGAGATTACTTTAACACTATTACAAACACATGAATACAGTTACAACTTTTGTTATGCATGAGGATGCTGCAATTTTATGAAAATATCATAGTAGGTCTTTTCTTAAATAGAGCAAAAAACAAAAGCATTGAGGCAGAAAGTATGATTCATAACAAAGCTACATTTACCACATACAGGTCTATGGTTTTCCCTTTCATTTTCCCTTCATCTAGAAACACCCTTCTATCACCCAGACTAATAATTGCCTGGATTAGAAAATTGTGCTTTGATATGTGCATATTACCAGATTAAAACCAATCAAATCACCATCCTGCCATTTTGTCTTTAATCTTGCATAGAAACCACTCTAATTTTATAACTCTTGTTTTTTCAGAACAGTTAATCAAATGGCTATCCATTTCAATCTAATTTCTAGCAATATCATTTTAAAAGTAATGACTTCACAAAGTGTGTCAGTTGCCTTCAGTTCTGCTCTAGTGATTTGTACACTTTTCAAACATTCCCTTGAATCCCATTCCCTTCCATTCAATCCCAACAACAAACATCTCCACCAGTGATAGCACATAGCTTTCTTGGATGAAACAAATTACAGTTGTCCCTCCCCATTTGTGGACTTCTAGTCTGCAGTCCTGCTCTTTGCAGGAGGGACAAGCAGGGAGGGATATAATGGCGACATGCCCCCCACGCATGCCATAGGTGTGTGCACCATTATTTTCAATGGGGTTTGAATATTTGTGAGCTACCATTTTCATGCTGGGGGAAGGTCTGGAACAGATCCCCTAAGAATTGGGAGGGGCTATTGTATCTGGATCCATTCCAATCTTGGTTCAGGCCTGATTATGGGACAGAAACAGCCTTAAGGGCTATACAGACAGCCCCTAAGTGGCAGCATCTTGCCATCCTTTTCTTTGCCAGATTGGGGCCACAGCAACCATGTGCTGCAGTGCTTTGCTGCTTCAAAAAGAGATGGCAAATGCTGGTCCTTTTTGGAGCAGCAAAAAGCCACTCTTACCATGGCAGTGGCAGCTTTTTTGCACTCCATTGGCACAGCGTGTCTGAATGCTGCACCAAGGGAGCACCCTGTGACACCACTTGTCATGTGGTGGGGTGCATGGCGTGATGGCGGCATCAGTATGGAGTCAGGACAAAGTCAGGGCAGCTGCCCCTGTTGGCCTTCCTGGATATTTCAGCAGTATTTGATACAATCCACTGTTGATACAATCCACTTCTGGATTGTTTGGTGATATGGGGCTTGGGGGCAATGCTTTGCAGTGGTTCCATTCTTTCCTGGGTAGTTCTGTGAGCCAATTGTTCAGCCTTTTGCCAATTACCTGTGGAGCTCCAGAGGAATCAATGCTCTCTCCTATGCTGTTTAATATTTTCATGAAATCACTGGGAGAGGTCATCAGGAGCTTTGGGGTTTCAATGTCATCAGTATACCGATAACACCCAATTCTATCTCTCCTTCAAAACTGATGCCATGGAGACTATGGAGATTATCACATGCCTTAAATAAGGGGTAGGCAACTTTTCCCCTTTAAGGGCCGAGGGACTTCAGATCCCAGAAGCCTCAGCCATGTTGGCCAATAGTCCCATGTTGGCCAATAGCTCCTGGGATTCTGGGAGCTGAAGTCCCTCGGCCCTTAAAGGGGAAAGGTTGCCTACCTCTGCCTTAAATAATACTCCTTACCTCTCCCGAATTTAACTCTAATTTGTGCTGCAGCCATGTTTTATCATACAGCTTTTTCAGCAGAATCCAACTTCAGAGTAGATCCCCGCTCCAATGAGCATTCAAAAACCCATTCCAGTGGCCATTTTTCCAAGGTGAAAAGTTCCAACTTGGAAAAATGGCCTCCAGAGTGTGTTTCCCAATTCACATTGGAGTGGGGATCTACTCTGAGGTCAGATTCTGCTGCAAAAGCCAGGCAATAACATGGCTGCAGCACGAATTAGAGTTAAATTCAGGGAAAGGTAAGGAGTATTATTTAAGGCATGCAATAATCTCCTATAGTAGTATTGAACATTGTTTGGATGCAGTAAATGACTAATGTTGGTGAATAAACTTTAGTTCAAACAAGGTGGAAACCAACCTGGAATTGGGATTGTAGCCCATTTTAGGTGGGGTTGTACTTCCTCTGACGGATCAGATTTGTCGGTTGGGGGTGCTGTTAGACCCAGTGCTCTTTCTTGAAAGCTAGGTTGCTGTGATGGCCAGAGGTACCTTTGCCCAACCTCAGCTGGTACACCAGCTGTGACTTTTCTTGGGGACAAATGAGGATTCCACTGTATTCCTCCTGTCCTGTGTGCACCTAGTAAAAAAGAGTGGGTGAGGTCTTCTTCCTGTTTACACTGCAAAAAATTCTAAGAGGGCAGAGATTAACTGTGTTTGTTGCAGCACAAGCCACCCTAAAGACTCACAGGTTCTATTTTGGATAAGATTTTATGGACTGTAGCCCACTTTGTCAGAAGCAACACTCCATGCATCTGATAAAGTGAGCTGCCATTGTTTCCATTTACATGGTTTGTTTATTTATTGCTCAGTGATAAGACAGGAGTTCTTGTTTCCATTTACATGGTTTGTTTATTTATTTCTCAGTGATGAAAGGGTTCTTATTGCTGGGCAATAAATCAGAAAAAGAAGGGGAGACTCAGTTTTTACCATAACAGAAACCCTCCCCCAATTCTTAGCCCCACAAAAATGCTTTTTTTCTAAAATGCCTTGCACTAAGTAATCATTTCAGAGTCCTAAATCCAACTATTCCTTGCATAAATTAATGAGACATGAGGTATTTTCTTATAAAACTTCCCATTTCAAAGTTCAGAGGGCATCTTTTGAAACAAATGGTTATTTTTTAAAATCTTGGTTTCTATGTTATATACTTCCAACAGAGAAGAAAGTAATTCAGAATTTCAGTGGGAAAATCTTCAGATTTGTATGTCTGATTGCCAAATCTGATGTGACAGAGTCTGAGTATTAAATTCATTTCAGTGACAACCTTGAGATTAATAATGTGTGGAGAAGAAAACAGAATCAGTTCTGGTTCATGAAAGTAGAAGGTGGACAAATCTATTATAACATCATATGACTAAAAGAAAATTATATTGGAGCTGCAATCTTATACATGCTTCCCTGGAGTAAATCCCAATTAACTCAGTAGGGTTTACTTCTGAGTAGACATGCATTCACATTGCTCTGTCAAAATTTGAGAATAGATGTCAATTCATAAGGTTATAATTACTGTCGTCATACAAATTGTGCTCAGTAGAGTCTACGACAAATGACAGTGTAAATCTTTCACAAGCAAGAAGTTGTGACACCTAGTAATTGTCAGCCCACTGACAGATATTCAGCGGAGATCTGTTTCTATAAGGAGAACAGTAGAAGTAAACTGTGTAAATGGAGTGACAGTATGGGAAAACATAATTGTGTAATCTTCAGCTAAAAAAAAAAAAATCCCCAGACATTTCTACTGGGTACTTGTGTATCAGAGATTATTGGTGCATTATACTAATGAGTTTATAATGAGAGGCTCTTAGAGAAAAAGCCACAGGGACTAAACAGTTTCTGGATGAGAAATTTTACATAACCTTACCAGCAATGGTAGCATCAGCCAGGTTTTTCCTATATATGTCTACCTTGCTGTTGCAGTTCTTCTTTTGAAAGGGAGTGCATCAAAATTAAAGGATGGAAAGTTACTTTTGTGTAAATTAGTAACATAAGTAATAAAACTCCGTTACAAGTGGCTTTAGAATGCTATTATATTCATTCTTATTAAAAGCAACATGGGGTAGGTTCCTACATCAAAAGAAAGAAAGAAAGAAAGAAAGAAAGAAAGAAAGAAAGAAAATAGCAGTTCATTATGTTTCAACAAACTTTTTATTTAAAAACTATTCAAAAACTAATAACATTTGCATATGAAATTAAACAACCAGGTCCTGTAAGTCTTGCATAAGTTTTAGAAAACATTTGAACCTTCTAGAATCTATGGACTTTATCACATAATAGTCCCACCTTTTATCAGTCTCACCTCAGTCTTGATGCAATTATGTTATTTAAAAGGAACAGAAACATACTAGGTTTGGAGTTTTTATTATCACACCTCTCTTTAACAGCATGATGGGGCCATCAATGGTCCTGTGCTCTCTCTTTGACGTTGCCCCCTAACCCTGCCTTCCTGTCCTATGCCCTATCTTTAAATTTGTAATACAATTCCAGAGTTATGGAAATGCAATTTAGCTTTAAAAAGAAGAAAAAGAAAAGAAAGTGAAAAACAGTATAGAAAGAAAGAAAGAAAGAAAGAAAGAAAGAAAGAAAGAAAGAAAGAAACCAGACTGCTTGAGAATAGTGAGCGGAAAGGGAAGAGGGGGAAAGGAGGAGACTGATGCCACATGACTGCTCAATATCAGGACTGCCATAGACTGTCACTTATCACACCTGTGGAGGGCTGGCAGTGTGATTGGCCACTTATTGATGGGTTTTCCCATCATTGCAAAGATGCCCTCTAACAATGCTTCAGGACACAGTAGCAACAGGTCAGGAGCAATGACATGTGATAAGTACTGTCAAAGGTCCTATTCTCTTGCTATAATTGTGGTTTAAAAGCCACATGTGATACCTGTTTAGTTTCTTCCAAAGTTCATCAAGGGATAACTTTTTCTTTCACCCACTTCCATTTCTATTTTGATGGCCAAACATATACATGTATGTCTTTTTTAACATTCTGGTGGGACGGCAGTGACGTACGTTTACTTCTCTCCCTTCTGTTTTGCCATTCATGAATATTCAATCCTGTGTTGAATATGGTGCATTGGAAAATGCCATTATTTTATGGACAATTTTATTTTGAAAACTGAGTTACAAAGGTATTCCACATCTGTCCTGAAAGGCTCTAGATGGGAATGAAATAGCAGATGGGTTGGGGAGAGATGTAGGCAACTACAGTTTCAGCTTGTGAATGCACACCATGCAGTGAAGGTGGAGTTTAATAGTCTATTTAAACCCTATTCCATCCTCTCCCCAGTTCTGGCACCTCTTCTGATGTCTGCACATGAGCAGAGGGTCAGGAACCAAGGAATTTTCTCATGTATCAACATATTGGCCTGGCTAGCTGTTATTTCCTTTATGTCTTTGTTTACCTTGACTACTGTACAGTTTACTGAAGTGACAGCTCTTCATAGAGTAGCTATGTCTAGCTAATTTCAGTCCCAAATCAACAAGGATGTCTGAGACATTGATAAGACAGGGACAACAATGGGTGAGTACTCCAAGGCCTCCCATTCTGAGCAGTGGGACCCACAGACAAGATATAGATTTACCTTTGTGGTGACAGGTGGCAACTCTGGTGCCCATGGGGAGGTAAACCCATTCCAGGGTAGACTCTAGACTTTAAATCAGGGATGGAGAAGGTGTAGCTCATATTTGTGTGCATCCTTTCTTCTGCCTTTTATTCCCACAAGGAAACTCCCTATGCCCCGGACCATAATTTTTATTATTTTTTTCAGCCTCAAATCACTAAGAGGCCACAAGTGGCAAAAATGAAACTAAAATTAGTGTCTAAAAAGGAGGAAGGAGGGGAAAGGAAGGTGGCAGCACCATTAACTTTTTTTTTTTAATTTAGCATGAACTTTCATGGACATAAACATTTTCAGACACAATACAGAGTGACACTAAAGTCTGAGATATAACACATATTTATACAGTTGTGGGAGTGGGATGAGATGGAACAGGGTACAGAAAGCTAATGCTAAAATAAAAAACAGTTAGGGTAGTTGCAGACCAGCCTAAAGGGCCAGCCAGGGGTGGAGTTGGGGCAGGGCAGCTGCATGCCGGCCACCCCAACCCCACCCCGACGCCACCCTGATGCCACGTGCCCATTTGCATGGTGCGCAGCATCAGGACACCCTCCCGGCGCAGCATGCAGACACGCTGTGCCAAAAGAGTGCAGAAGAGCCACGGTGCCGGCTCTTAGGGTGTCATTTTGCCATCACTAAAAGGAGAGGCATTTTGCCACTCTTTTAGGGGCAGCAAAATGAAGGATTGGAGCCATGGCATGGGGTTGCCACGGTCTCAATCCACCGCTAGCAGGGGTGGCCCAGAGCCATCTGTCGTCTTAAATATGCTGTCACATTCCCCCCTTCCAATCATCTTTTTTATGCTTTGAGAGACTAACATTGCTACTTCTTTGAAAACTACTAGAATTGATGTCATATCACTTCTGGGATGGGGTGGTGGAGCCCACCAGGGCTCAAGGGTAAAAAAAGCCCCTATCCAGGGAGGAGTCACCCATACCAGGTTTAAAAGAACTAACAAGGTGCTGATAGAGGTAAAGGATCCACACCTTGTGTAGTGCCTTTAAAGTGCAGTGAAACCTGGACTAAATTCCCTATTTACATCAGAGCAATCACTTGCCACTGATCATCTAGAGCAGGGGTCGGCAACCTTTGTTGCCGGGGGGCAGGGGGGGAAATGGGGCAGGGGGGGCGGAGGCACACATGTGCGCTTGCACACACACACTTCCCTCCCGCGCTTGTGTGCGCGCTTGCTTTCCCCCGTACGCATGTGCACATGATGCACCTGCCATTTTGGAAGCCCCCCCGCATGGGGGGGGCTTCTCTGGGCCTTTTAAAGGCCCCTCCGCACCCACGGTGGGCAAATTCACCCACAGCAGCAGCAGGGGGGCCTTTCCAAGGCCCAGGGAAGCGGCTGTGGCGGGCGAATTCACTCACAGCAGCCACAGAGGGGCTTCCCTGGGCCATCTAAAGGTCCCTCCGCACCCGCGGTGGGTGAATTTTCCCACAGCAGCAGCAGGGGGGCCTTTCCAAGGCCCAGGGAAGCAGCTGCGGTGGGTGGATTCACCTGCAGCAGCCACGGGGGGGGGCTTCCCTGGGCCTTCTAAAGGCCCCTCCACACCTGCGGCAGGTGAATTCACCACCAGCGGCAGCAGGGGGGCCTTTCCAAGGCCCAGGGAAGTGTCTGCGGCAGGCGAATTCACCCACAGCAGCCACGGGGGGGGGGCTTCCTTGGGCCTCCTAAAGGCCCCTCCTCACCCGCGGCGGGCGAATTCGCCCGCAGCGGTGGCATGGGGGCCTTCTGATGGCCCCACAGCAGCTGTGCAGCTGCCATGGGCCCTTCCAAAATGGTGCCCGCATCGTGCGTGCATGATGCGCATGTCATTTTGGAAGGCCCCCCACTCGCAGCCACCATTTTGTTTGCCAAAATTGTGGCTGCGAGTCATTTGCACATGCGCAGGAGTACTGCGCATGCACAAATGACTCACAGCCACCATTTTGGCAAATAAAATGGCAGCCGCGACACTCACAGCAGTGGAAGCGCACGGCAGCGGGGGTCGTCATCGTTGGTGGTGGCGCCAGCGGGGGGCAGTGGGGGGCGGCTGGCGGGGTTGCCAACCCCTGATCTAGAGGCTAAAAACTCCCAATCATTAGAATAGGGGTCAATTCCACACTCAAACATGGAAACCAACTGGGAGACCTTGGACAAGTCACACATTTTCCCAGAAGACCCAATGATAGGTTTGCCTTAGGGTCACCATAAGTAAGAAATGACTGAAAGGCACACAAGAAGAAGAAGAAGAAGAACAGTAAGAAAAAGGGTGTGACTCATTAAGGCCTATGGTGTTCAGCTCCTGCAAATTCAGGGCTGTGGCTTCCTTGATTGAGTCAAACTACTTGTAGTGGAGTCTCCTCTTTTCCTACTGCCTCTTACTTTGGCAAGCATTATTTTCTTTTCCAGTGAGCCACGTTGTCTTATAATATGTCCAAAGTATGATAGCCTCTGTTTAGTCTTTTTGCTTTGAGTGAGAGTTCAGGCTTGATTTGCTCTCGGACCCATTGATTTGTCTTTTTGGCAGTCCAGAGTATCCACAGAACTCTTCTCGAGAACTTATTTTGAATGAGTTGATCATCTTCCCTGACAGCTTTCATCACTTCTTAGCTTGTGCAACTATAAATAAACAGAAATCAGAAATATTATGGCCTGATTATTCTGACTTTGGTATTTAATGACATCTGACCCTCAACCCACCTTTTTAATTTCCAACCCCAGTTATAATAACAAATGGAAAGGAGGTAAGTCATGAAAATTTGGCCATAAATGTAGAGATAAATTCCTTTTTATCAGAATGTGCAGTCTGCAAAAATATATATATATATATCATTCTAATTAGCTGTTAGAGATGATGGCCTTGATTCAGAGATCCCACACACATAGCTCTCTGCATGCTGCAAACAATTTCTCCCTCGAAGTAGATCTGATAGGCACCACATGGGAAGCTACTTTAAATTCCCATAACAGTTGGTGATTCATCCTTAAATTGTTGGCAGGTATGCATAGATATGCAAAATTACCTTCTTGCAAGTCTTCTGTAGTTTAGTCATATTAATGACACTTGATGGCCTTTGAAGGCTGGTACACATAGAGAGACACACACACACCATGGTTAGCTGGAGGATGGCAGAAAGTTCTTCACTTTAAAATACACCTAGCAAAGAAGAGAATTCTGAATTTCACAGCAGGTAGCTCTCTCTGCCTGGATATCTATAAATAAAAATATATTACAAAAATAATAGCACTGGTGATGTAAAGAACTGTTGTTAACTGCATTCAGGTCAACTTCATCTCATGGAGACTCTGTGTGTGAGAAACCCCTGTCCTCAACTGCTCACCTCAAATCCTAGAGGCCCAGGGCTATGGCTTCTTTGATTGAGTCTATCCATCTAGTATATGATTTTCCTCTCTTTCTACTGCCCTCCACCTTTCCTAGCATTATTGACTTTTCTTATGATATGCCCAAAATATTACAGTGTCAATTTGGTTATCTTGACTTCTAGGGAGAGTTCAAGCTTGATCTGTTCTAGTAAGCACTTGTTTGTCTTTTTGGCCAACCATAGTATCCTCAACAATCTTCTCCAGCACCACATCTCAAATGAGTTGATTCTCCTTCTGTCAGCCTTCTTCACTTTCCAGCTCTCACATCTGTACATGGTGATGGGGAATACAGTGGCTTGGACTATCATCACTTTAGTGTTCAGTTTAATGTATTTGCAATATAGAATCTTGTCTAGTTTCTTCATAGCTGCCCTTCTCAGTCCCTGTCTTCTATTGATTTCTTGACTGCCATCTCTGTTCTGATCAATTATTGATCGAAGGTAGGGGAACTCTTACTATTTTTATTTCTTCATCATTTAAATTAAATGTATTTAATTTTTCCATAGTTGTTATTTTTACTTTCTTGATGTTCAGCATTAAGGCTGTATTAGTACTTTCTTCTTTGACTTTCTTTAGTAATTATTCCAAGTCTTTGTTGTTTTCTGATAGCAGTATACTGTCATATGCATATCAGACTGTTGATATTCCTTCCTCCAATCTTCACTCCGCCTTGCCCTGAGTCTAAACCTGCTCTGGTATTATGTTTTGTACTTACAATTTGAACAAGTAGGGTGATAGAATACAACCTTGTCTGACCCCTTTGCCAATTGGGAACCACTCTGTTTCTCAAAATTCTGTTCTAACAATAGCCTCTTGTCCTGAGTCCAGGTTTCTCATCAGGATAATCAGGTATAGTGACACTCCCACTTCTTTGAGAACATTCCATAACTTTTCATGCTCTATGCAGTCAAAGCTTTACTGTAATCTATAAAGCACATATGTATTTTCTTCAAAAATTCTCTGGTGCACTCCATTAACAGACATATGTTTACAATGTCCCTCTTCTTTTTCTCAATCCAGTTTGTACCTCTGGAATTTCTTGCTCCATTTATGGTAGGAATCTCTGCTGCAGAATTTTGAGCATGACTTTGAGCATGATTTTGCTTGCATGTAAGATCAATGCTATGGTCCTGTAATTGCTGCAATCTTTTTGTTTCCTTTGTTGTGAGTGGGAATATATAATGATGTAAAGAATAATTTCATATTTTTTTCATACTTGACCAAAAAGGTCTCAACCCAGAGACATCCCATTCAGAAATGAGAAACTTCTACAACATTTTTCATGCAAGAGCAAAAGAGCCATCTTCCTTCAGATGTTTGTTTTATTGGGGTTTGGTTTTGAGGATATTTCCTCCAGATACATTTTTAAAAACAAAACATTGCATTTTGTGCAGCTTTTTTTCAAAGTATTGAATTTTGCCCCCAAAGTGATGCTTTTCATGCAAAAAACAAAAGAAAAACCCAAACCCTTGCAGGGGATTGTTTATTTGTTTGTTTGCAAAACACAGCCAAATGTGAAAAATCATTGAAAAATGTGAAAAAAAACCTCATCATCTCAGCCAGTGAAGAGAAAAGTTTTAAAATTATTCATTCTCATGCATGTGCATGAAAGAAGCAAAGATTTACATTTCTCAGCAACTGTAAAAGGGCTCTTGTGAATGATCTTACTGTTTGACGACGTCTGTGTGCACATGCAAAACAATATTGCATATTGGGAGAAATAGACACATGTTAGAGATAAATAAAATGCCACTTTTGTCATGCAGGAAATGTAGGTTATTCCTACACTTCCATTTCTTATTATTTCTTCACACATTACTAGAAGGTTGTTTCTGATCCTATTTCAGATCATACTGCTAGATATTCTAATGTGCTAAAACTTGTGTTCTTGTTGTTAGCTGCCCTTGAATCAGTTCTAATTCATGGCGGCCCTGTGGATGAGACATCTCCAAGAATCTCTATCTTCCATTGCCTTGGCCAGATCCTGCAAGCCCTTCCCCATAACTCCCTCCCCCCAATCAAGTCTATCCATCTGGTTTGTGGTCTTCCCTTCTTTCTTCTACCCTTCCTAGCATTGTTTTTTCTAGTGATCTGTGCCTTCTCATTATGTGGCCAAAGTACGATAGTCTCAATTTGATTATCTTTGCTTCCTGGTCTGATCTGTTCAAGAACCATAGCAATTTCACTACTAATACCATTAAACCAACAGAGATGTGCATCTTCAAGCTTCTGAAAGCTATCAACAGACTGTCTCCAAGTCACTGTCTTCCATTTTTTGCAGCAGTCATTAGATCATAATTCAAAAGGTAGACCACTATGAAAATGTAGCACCTATGCAACATTTTGACTGTCATGGCTCCATCCTGTAGAATCCAGGGATTTGTATTTTTATGAAACAGTTTAAAATTCTCTGCCAGAAGGCTCTAGGGCTAAAATTGAGTAGAGTGCATTAGAGTTTCAAATACTTTGCCAGATTCCAAGTTCCAGGATGCTGTAGGTTGGAACCGTGGCAGTTTATAGGCATATCCAGACTGACTGACTGAAAAGTGCCAAATTTTGTTTCTGTTCTTTCTGATTTTATACTGAGTTTTAAAAAAACTGACCTGGGGAGCTGATATAACTATCTGATCATATCAGGAGCTGACAGAAAATATGCTGGGATAAATGAAAAGTGCATAGATCTCCAAAATAGAAAGAACAGGAACAAATGCTAAGACTTCCTGGGTTTGTTTGTTTTTTCAATTAGTCTGGATGCCCACATGTAATATGATATTGTTACTAACCTATGCTGTGGTTAGTTCCAGCTTCACCAGTACTTTGATACTGATAGAGTGGTAGACCTAAGTCCCAAATTTGTCTATTCTCTGGAATAGATATGGAATTATGAAACTGAAGCTACTGTGCAATGTCACCATTCCATAGTACAGCTACCCAATAGCCAACCAATGTCACACAGATAGAACAATAGAGTTGTAAGGGTATTGAAGTTCATCTTGCTCAACTCTCTCCACAGTCTAGGGTAGCCATAGATCAAGCATTTCTTATTCTTTCATACAACTGCTACACAAGATTTGGGGTACTTCTCTAATCCTACAAAAAAAAATCTACAACAATAGTTTGAGATGTTAGTCAGATGCCTACATGTTGCTTGTCATTAGTTTTTACCATGGTTGAAGTTCCAAGTCCACAGGCTAGCAAAAGATATCCTCCCCACTATATGCCATCTTTACTAAAGAGTGAAACAACATGTAGGCATCTGACTAACATCTCCAATTGTTTTTCTCCAGTTTGGTTTGTAATATCTTGCCTGATGAAGAAGCCCATAGAGCTTTAAAAGCTTGCAACAAGTATATTGTGCATTTTGGTTGTCCAATAAAGGTATCACTGATGGATTTTTGTTTGAATTTGCTAAATGGCCAGCACAGCTACCCCTGAATGTTTTGGGTTAAAACAGCATTCCAGAAAGCTCTATCCTTGGGACAATCCAACCACACTTGTAAATAGGAACCAAGAGTCTTACTCCAGCATTTTGGGGAGGCATCTTTTGCCATTTGTGATAACCTTATGGGTGTTAAATACCACCTATGTATGGACTTTAAGGTTCCCTCCCTCATCAATGCTGACCATGATTTATATGCGGGGGGGGGGGGGGAGTCCAAATGCATGACCAGGTGGTTTCAGAGATATCCATCTTTAGATCAGATTGCCAATGGGCAGGGAAGAACTGCGTTCTTTGTAAGAGTGTTCATTAGTGAGGCAGAGAAATGTTTAAATCAAGTTAAACAAAAACAACACTCAGAGAAGTAGAGTGTCAACTAACAGAATTTTTTACGGGTGGCTGAACAGATCCAGGTTATAAAAGCAGGTCTGGAACTGCTCAAGATTCCAGTATGCTAAATCCATTACAAGATATGAAGTGCACATCTAAAAATTACATTCCCTTTTTTTTTCTTCCCATTGCATAAATCCTTATCTCAGGGTGCTGTACGAGGGGTTATCTTAAAGTAATAATTATCACCTTGAAGCTATTATAGTATATTGATGAAATTTTATTAGTGTCATTATTGGTCCCTAGGTGCATCATCTTGAGAAAATCAGCTCAATGTGTCCTTTATTTTTGTTACAGGTTGTGCCAGAAGTGATTAAAGTGTAAGATGGAGAAGTACAAGGGAGTATCGTAAAATAATAATTATTACCCAGAAGTTATTATGATATATTGATGAAATTTTGTCAGTGTTATCACCACCAAGTGACTTTTTCTTTTCCCAAAAGTGAAAAATGCATTGCAGGATCACCGATTTGACAACACATATTACTTCGTTCATGAAGTGGAAGAGTGGTTTAAGGTGCAACCCTAACCTAACCCTAACCCTAACCCTAACCCTATTGTAGAAGTCTGCAGATTGCACCTTGCAATCTGGATGGTGGCCATGTAGAGATAAGTTAACAACTACAAATCAAAACAAAGTTTCTGTCAATTATTTTTAAAGGTTATAATTAAAACTTTAAAATACCCCCTCGTAAATCTGCTAAATGAATAAATCTGCTAAATGAATAGACCCATACATTAAACTGTTTTTCAATTTAGACACTATCTTCAGAGAATAATCCCTTAAGAACATTCGGTCATAAAATAATCTTTGAAATCCCTTGAATTTCTTTATTTTGTCTGCTGCAAACATCTTGGAAAAATGAGGATGGAGTGATAATAAATTTAAAAAGGGCAGTTTTAACTATGCAATAAGGTACATTTAACTGTTTGTAAAAATACACATTACATTTTTAAATGTTATTTTTTAAACATATTTAATTAAAATCCTTCAGGATCAAAATCCATCTGTTAGTCCCAACCAGAGAATAAATTAGCTCCAATGGTAACGTTAAGTCAATGCTAAGCAAGTATCAGGCTATACCACTGAATACTAAAGTTAAGATTGTCCATGCCATCGTATTTCCAGTTTCTATGTATAGTTGAAAAATCCCTATAGAGACTTTTTTCCTGTATAGGAATGAAAGTTCTGGATGAGACGGGGCAAAATTCAATGTAAGATCTACTCTGAGAAATTTAATTATGAGAAATCTTGCAAAAAAGTGTATTTTACCTTTTTGCTTCATTTTGTATAGCATGGTAATTACAACAATATCTTCATAGGTAACTCATACTCATCCATCCCTTTATTTAAATCTGGGACTCAAGACAGCTTACAAAAGACAGAAAATTACAATAAAAACACATATTGTTAAAAGCATAAAAAATCTGAGATTAAAACAGTATTAATCTAACAACAGAATTAAAACTTGACTGTTGCATGCTTTGTAGTGAGGGTTTCAGTGTGCCTAGGAGTAAGGAAACATGACTGCAGTGTCATTTAATAGATTTTTGTACCCAAAAAATAGATGGCTGCTATCACATTGGGACAGCTTTTTGTTCTCTTCTGAACAAAAATACTGATCACAAAGATCTTAAGTGAATGTCCACTGCAGAAATTATATCCTTGTGAGCTTTGGATTTTGTCCTGAATAACTTGCTCTTCATTAAAAGATATAAACAATTTGTTGTTCAGGCTATGTGATAACTGTTTCTACTGTTCTTGAAACTTAACTTTCTGAAAGTATTTTGGCTGCAAAGAAAAAAAAAGCATTGTTTTGTGTAGTATTTGGTCCTCAAGTCAATATGATTACTGTCTCATTCCTTTGATACTTTCATGAACAAAAGCTGATGTGTAAATGGTGAGTAACTAACAGGTATGAAGAGAGCTGAACTTAGCTGCTTTTTAGAGTTGAAAATTGCTTTTAGCAGTTTCCAATATTCTAATTAGGATTGGAAAAGATCAGCCCATTGAGCTCCTCACAAGCATATGTTGTTTTGTAGAATGCAGATTTAGTTAATTAAGCTACATATTCTGTTTTTGCTCTAAACCTTATGCAGTAGAGAGAAATAAATTAAATGGTGCTATGTTTATGAATATTTTGCAGCTTAGTTCTTTGTATCTGAACAAAATCACTTTCGCAAATTAGTAAGATGCTACTTCTGTACCTCTTTAAATTCCTGCAGTATAAAAATATCCTGAATATGAGATGGATGTTGTGTGCCTTCAAGTCCAACTTATGATGACACTAAGGAAAATCTATCACGGGATTTTCTTGGCAAGTCGGAGGGAGTTTGCCTTTGCCTTCTTCTGAGGCTATGAATATGATTTGCCCAAGATCACTGAATAGATTTTCAAAGCTTAGTAGGGATTCAAACCTTAGTCCCGAAAGCTGTAGTCCTATGCTGAAACCACTATATCACAGTGGCTCTGAGATGAATAAGACAGAATTTATTATCAGTGCAGGAGATCTGGCACTAACTATACAACTTTAGCAATTTAATATGAGGTCTGTTATCAATATCCATTGGAAATGGGGAGGGGGGAATAACACTTTTAGAAGAAACCACAGAAGCATCACACACCCTAATTCAAAATAATGACACCATTCCATACTCCAACCTCATTCTGAATGGGAGATTACTGTTTTATAACTTATTTTGACACCTATAAGAAAGATTAAACTATTTATGGTCATTTGGGGATTGGGGACTGAAAACAGGTCTCTGACCTGTGATTTTCTATAGCAGTGCCTCAAACCAACCAAACACTGACCTGATTTTGAGGGGGAGAGAGAAGTTTTGCAATATCTGATCTCACAAAGTTTTCTAAATGGTCTCAACAGAATAAATTTGTTAGTAGAGAAAGCAGATGCTTCATTTGCATGAAGGATCAAGACACAGGCCTGCCCAGTGAACTTCTAAATATTTAAGAGATTCCAGGGGCTGATGCTGCCAAAAAAGAAAAGAAAAGAGAAAAGAAATTACTGGTTGCCTGCTAGAAAAGGCTGCTAGACATCCTTTGTCTATCCCTCAGAGATAACATCACTAGCACTCATGTTTTTAAATAACACATATCTCCTGAATGTGCCAGAATACAGGCTTGTGTAGTTATGGAGAAAGATAGATGTCTTTTCAATATTTCTTTTAAAGTCCCTACAAAGCAGGTTAGCATGGCTGCCACATGAGTAACACTAATTCCCAAACTGTTCAAGATACTCAGTTTATTAAAGAATCAAGCACAAAGTTCAGAATAACTAAATTAACACAATAAGCCATTAGGTAACTATTTGACGAAACTTTATCAAGAAGGAAATGGTCCAAAGGAAGTCAACACTAGCAAGATTTTTTGTTAAGGAATTGAAAAGAATGCTATCAACTGGGTGCAGAAACTAGGAGGAGCACTTGATGCCAGGATTACCACATCATATCCTGGGCCTCTTCAGTAGGTTGCCTTCTCTTAGTCTGAACTCTCAGGAAATTAATATGTTTCTTTGGACCTTCAAACAGGCAAATCTCAGGGTGAGCAGCACTGTCAGTGGAGGAAGGTGTATGAGGATATTTGAAGAACTGTATCTCCCTTTACAAGACCACAAGAGCACTGAGATCATCAGGAAAGCCCTTCTCTCTGTCCCACCTGTCAGTGTGGATGAAGGCTGTTGTAGTGATGCTTTTTGGCACCCAGCAGACTCTGCAGGACAAGCTGGCTGCTGTGATCCACAGCCACTTTGTATCTCTTACCATCAACTGGCTCAGCTTCCCTTCTTCAGGATCCTGTCTTCCTCAGTCAAGAAGACACATTGTAAAGTCCAAAAGCATAGTTTATTAATGCATATAAAAGAAAATAAGATAACTAAGTAAAATCCATTGTGATGAACTAATCCAGTTCAGCCATGAAAGATTACATCTTTAACAATCCCAAAAGCTTAGGATCTCAACTTGTTGCAGTTAAAACCACTGCCAGCCACACACGTGCTCTCACATCTTGAAAAATAAACATTCTAGACAAAAGGCTTCTCTAGGCCCTTCCCATAGTCCACCTTCTAGGTGTTACCCTTATGTTGATTGGATAATGCCTGTATGATGTATATTAACCCAGCCTCTTGCTGTCCATCATTCACCACGTGACTCCTTTCCCATGACCTAACGATATTTACGTATTGTTATCAAGACTTTATCATAACAAAGTCTGTGTCCATGAGTTATACCTTTGGGAAAGTACAT
Organism: Phrynosoma blainvillii; assembly: GCA_026167975.1. Taxonomy (NCBI): domain Eukaryota; kingdom Metazoa; phylum Chordata; class Lepidosauria; order Squamata; family Phrynosomatidae; genus Phrynosoma; species Phrynosoma blainvillii. The sequence goes on from JANUYF010000001.1 coordinate 342,658,662, forward strand.
GTTTATGTCTGTGTAGCCATCTGGTGTTAGATTCACTTTGTTTTTCTAGATGTTGTTCTCATGAGAAAATTTCCACACACACACCTCTACATTTCACCTTTGACTGTATAACCCATCCATATTCTCTGACACCACCACCCTCTCAGGCTCATTTGGTGGGAACAAGAGAAAGGGCCTTCTTGGTGGCTGGTCCCAGGCTCTGGAATTCCCTCCCTAGAGAGACCAGGCCCCATCCCTGCTCTCATTTCACTGGCAGATAAAGACATTCTTGTTTTGTCAGGCTTTCTCAAACTGGCAAGGGTTGGATTTTAAATGCTGTGTAATTTAGACATTAAGGTTTGTACAGAGTTTTGTATAGAATTTTTTAAATACATTTTAAATTTTAGTGTGAAATGTTTTTAACTTTTAAAAATTGTTTGTTATTTAAACTTTGTATCTATATTTTAATGCTTGCATTCTTTTAACTTGTACTGTTTAACATTTTTGTTAGATGCCTTGGATCCCTGTATTGAGAGAAAAGTGGGATATAAATAAATAAATAAATAAATAAATAAATAAAATGTGTTAACAGTGCACCACACTTCTTGCTGCTTATCTCCCTTCCCAACTTAGAGGGCCCATACTGAGTGGGAAAGTGCCTAGGGGAAAAGATCCTACAAAAGCAATCTGGAGCCAGACCTCAGCCAGTCTGCAATCCTATCTGCTGTAAAAAATTAAGCTTTGCTCTTCTCTTCCCTACAGGAATGGGTCAATCTATGCTTAAGCACACAGACTGTTGCTGTCATGCTTAGTGGGCCCAAGGAAAAAGCAGAACATCCAAGGATTTGCTGGAACCTTGTATGTACTCCAGTCAGAAGTTGCTGTTAGCATTTTAAAGATCTGGGTCTTTCTGTAGTTGGATGCTTTCCTGTGCATCAATAAAACATGGGAGGAGGGGCTTTCTGTCACACGTTGCTACAAAACCAAAGTTGCATTTAGGAAAGCAACCACAAAAGCATTAGCTAGACTGCACAATTCAATTCCTACTTTAATCAGTGGAAAGACTCATTGATTTCAATGAGAGCTAGATTACTCCATCAGTCTGTTAAGGGAGGAAAGTAGAAGATAATCTGTATTTCTGATGGGGACTGGTTATTTTCCCACCTTCTTGGTTACATCTTAAGCCCTTACTGTTCTTCTTAGCATGATTGCCTTGCCTGCTTTCTCTGATTGAATTTCATGAATCATTTATAATACCTTTAGTTTTAGCAGAAGCTGTTTATGGCAAGTTTAGAGGGATAATGCAGTCTTTCCTTCATAGGCTGACATGTAGAGATTGAGGCATGTATTTAAACAATATTTATTACAACAGGAAAATGAAACAATTTTTAAATTTATGATAGTGCATCTCTGTTTTAGATTTATACTCAGCATTGATTTAAACTAGTTCAGCTTTCTCTTCTGTACTTAATTTATTCAGCCATTGATAACATTCAGCTGCAGCTGGATATGAAAGCAGAAACAACCTTATCCACTGAGGATATCAGTATGAGAATTATCTTTGAGTGACAGTGGTGATCTCTACTTAGTAACTACTAAGTAGTCTGCCTTGCTCAAAAGATGCCACTGGAATACTCTAAGGGGGGTTGCAGACTGCCAGAAATAGTGTGAATTCAGTCCACTTTTAGGGTTAGGGTTAGTGCTAGGGAATCATGGGAACTGTTATTTTTCTGAGACATTGAGCCTTCTCTGTCAGACAACTCTGATGCCACAATAAAATACAGTTCCCATGGTTCCCTAACTCTAACCCTAACCCTAAAAGTGGACTCAATTCGCACTATTTCTGGCAGTCTGCAACCCCCCTAAGTGTTCCAGAAATCAGAAGGTTACCTACATGAAAGAACATTCTAGGCATTTGTCCTATCTAGCTGCACATAGGAGGAGTAAACAACCAAAACAGATGCAATATAGGAACTGTAAAATATTTGAAGGGCTGTCAATATATTGTGGAGCCAATATGTTATCTCTTGCTCCAGACACTAGGAACAGAAATAATGGGTTCAGGTCACAAGGAATAGGATATTGACTAAACAATATGAGGGGAAACTTTCTGATGGTACAAAATGTTTGACAGTGAGATAAAGAGACTTGAAAATTGTTGGCTCGGTTTCATTAAAGGTTTTCAACAAGGGGTAGGTGGCTACCTATCAGAAGCATCCTAGCAGTAGGTTTTCTAATTCAGTTGGGAATGACTTTGGAAGTTCCTTTTGGTTGTGCAATTCTCTTACAAGATGTTAAGTTTTCAACTATTTATTCTGGTTGTTTAGGAACAAGAGCCTATTGGTGATACCTTAGCTCTGATTTAGATATGTGGCAAGCAGTACCCAGAAAAGGTGTTGTGTTGCACAGAACTGACTTCCAAATGTCCTTAGTTATGCTTACAGATGTAGTGAGTAGTCACATGATGGTTTATTAACCAAAAATATTATGAATGGCATTATAGGTTAACTCCTTGACTCCTAGGCTTTTAAACTACAGATTAATGGGTGTGTGCTCAAAGAGACAGGGGACAGCATGGAAGGTAATATACTGTGCCATAGAGATAAGAAATCAGCAACAAATTGACATCAGGAATTAGTTCAGCTATTAGAGAGTGCACTACAAAATGTGTCCAGCTGCAGAAGTTTTCACGATTGCAGCAGACTCAATGAGCTGGACACCGTTCATTTGGGTTAAAATAGGCTACAACTTTATTGCATATCCAAGGGTGATAGCTAAGCATCAACAAACCACAATTAGGTAGTAGCACATGATAACAGTTGAGGTAGCATAGGAAACAAGTAACAGTCGTAAACAGGTAAGCATATGATGTCATAAATCAATCATAAAGTGATCATAAATCAATCATAACTACCCATAAATCACTCATAAATCATAGGGGCAATCAATCATAATTTGATCATTAAATCATTGAAGACAGGATCATAAATCATTCTATGACAGGCCATAAATCATTTAATTACACACACCCCAATAAATCATTTGTTACATTCCTGTTGTATGACTATCACTCTGGTGTTCTAATTCCATCAAAAGGATGGTTGTCTAAATATCTCCACAGAAGGGGGCCTGCTCAGCTTGGCCTCCCCTCCTCCATCAACCCTCCCTTGGATGGATTCACCAATAGCATGAGACACCTCATCCAAGCAAACATCACATCCCTTTTGAGAAAGATGAACCCCATCACCTCCGAATAAGTTGGGCAGTTCCACCCAGATGTCTGTGTGAAACTGCCAGCCCACCCATCCAGCTCAAATTCCATGAAATGTCCCAGTTGACATGATGCCACACCATGTTGATTGCAGACTTACTTCGGGCACATGGCCATGCCCTTCTAGGTAGCAGCTTTGTCCAAAGAATGGCAGCCTGAGAAAACCGATGCCGTAATCTGTACAGGTTCAGTGTAATCCATCCGACAAGCTGTAGTCCAGGCACCCTCACCAAGTTGTACACCCAGATGTATTAGAACATCAGGGGAAATCCCCTCTGCTGCCATCTCAATGACACACAGAATAAGCACCTCCCACAGCATGCCCTGGCACCCAGCCCAACAGGTGTTGGCCACCTCAGACAGGCCCAGATCACTTCTTCTACCAGAAAAAAAAATTGCATGATGCTCTGCCCGGAAAACAATGCTGTGTCCAATGATTCAAACCATAGAAAGAAAGCCTTCTCTAAACATCAAAAATAAGACGACAGGGGCACCTGTTGCCCCCCCCAGTAACCCACCAATTTGATGCTAGCTTGCTTGTGCACCTAGGTGGTGTATGCCCAGGACCACCAATGGCCCTACGAACTACTACAGGGGGCAATCCATGCATGGCAGCAGTGATCACCACTCCGATGCAGAAAGAGTGAGTAAAGAAGTGGTCAGGGGACAAACCAAGTCTTCTTAAGAACAGCTTGGAATTGAAACTGAGTTAAAGGCACACCAGATGCATGAACAGACAACCCAGGACAGAAGGGAGTATATTTAGATACTGCTCAACTGCCCCAACTGGGCAAACCTGTCCAATTGGAGACTTGTTCAGGAAAATGGACTGGCCTTTCTTGTGCTGGTCAGTCTTGGAGCACTGGAAATGGATTACTATACCTGTATCAGGGCTTGAGAGATCATTGACTTGGATGGCCCTTCCTGATTTATCAGACTTGGACAGAGAGAAGTTTGCTAATGTGAGTGGTGGCAAAAAAGGCAAATGTGACAGGCCATGATCTGGAATAAGATGGTCTCAAAAGTGGAGTTGCATATAGATGATAGGGCAGGCAGCATCCATTGCAAGACCACTTCAGAAACTGGAAGTCAGGAATCTGGGAGGGGGGGTGCCTCCCTGGACCACCTTTCAAGAACCCTGCACACCCTAAAATCACCTGTGGGATCAGGGAAACCACCAGGAATAGAAGGCAGCGAGCTGACCCTGATTATGTAGGTAGACAAGCCAGTTTTCTTGAGGCAAATGGCAAACCAGAGAATCATGTCCACTGGTATCAGCCACACTTCTCCAGTTCCTACTGTCACCAGGAACCTTCAGAATATGAGCCAAATGCGATGATATGCCACCCGAGTTGATGGAGCCAATGAAAGGAGGATGGCCCACTTCAACTCTTTCTGCCAAGAGTCCATAGGTGTGCTGGAACTTCCAATGGTTGGGGAGAAGCTTGAAGGGCCAGAACATGAAAACTGTTGAACAGAAAATGGGAGAGAGCATCTGCTATTGAATTTGAGGCCCCCAGCACATGCTGTGACTGGAAGACAATGTTATTTCTCAGAATAACTCTGAGCAATTTAGAGCTCTGGGAGTTGACCACCTGGACCTCAGCCTGATTGTTGCACCAGAAGAGCACTGACTTGTTAGCAAATCTTTCTGCCCATAAGTGTACTACAACTATAATGGGAGAAAGCTCAAAAAAATATTGGATCCCTTTCCAACCCCACACTTACTCAATCCTCCAGCCACCTTTCAGTGCACCTTATCAGTAGAGACCATAACTGTGAGCACCAGAAGCATCCAATGGAACTTGTAAATCCACCCAAAGGAACAGTTTGGTTCTCCAAAAGGAAACCCCATTATAATCCCTCAGAAAAGACAGCCACATCCCCAAATCCTCCCTTATTTGCTTAGTTATCCTGATGTGATGATGACACGAAGCACCCCTCTCATAGCTTCATGCAATCATGCACTGAATGCTCACCCAGGCACTATCACCTTACAGGAAAAGTTTAACAATCCATCCAATACCTGGAAATTTTGCAATGTAGCCTTCTTTCTAGTCCCCATGCCAGACCTGTTGGATCAATGCCAAGAGCTTCTCAGCGGGTAAGCAGGAGATGCCAGCAACCATATTCAGTTCTATCCCCAGGAAAATAAGCTTTGTGTCTGGCCCCTTGGTCTTTTCTTGTGCCAGTGGAACACCCAACTCTTCAGCCAATTTCTGGAAAGATCTTAAAGGCAAAGCATTGGTATGGGTGTGACTCATGGTGCCCAGAAATCCTACCAGCCAGACCTTCTTTTATGAAGTTTTTCCCTCACTATATCCCTCAAACTATCAACAGAGTTAGAATTGGGAGCAAAGCAAAAATGACATCTCCCCTGAATATGGAATATGAAAACCCTCTGTAAAACCCTTTAAAATATATACTGTGCCTCAGGTATAGTGATAGCCAGGCAAAGAGTAGGACCAGCTTTATAGGTGTTGGCCCCCTTGGATCCCTGCCCCCAAACACCTGATGAGCTGCCTCTGCCACCCTACTTACCTTTGAAGCAGGAGAAGTTGGGATGATTGCCACCACAGGAGATACATCAGTAGTCATATTTGCAAGTCTGCCGCTTGCACCTACTTGCATTGTAATCCCAGCACACTGTACAGTACCCGAGGCAAAAAAAAGTCCCTTTCAGCTGGCTGCCAGCAGGGATATAGCCACTGTCACAATGGTTGTAAGGGGAGGCCCAGTTGCACACTATAATATCAGACCATAACTCTGAATACTTCTAGTTCCAGGGTAGGGCTGGATTGAGTGCCTTACACATACAGAACTGCTCATCATACTGCAACCAAGCTGAGACCCTAACTGAATTGGGGAACCTAAGAATAATATCCTAGTACTTCAAGAGCTGTCTACCACTGCAATGGAAATTATTTTCCACCTTGGTTAGGACCCCTGCATAGATGGTCCACCCCGCCAGCCATTTAAGGAAATTTTTCTCTACCTTAGGCCATTTAAACTGCTCCAGTTCCTTAGGAAGATTAATGAGCACCCCATCCTTAATGTTGACCCAAGGTTCCAAGTCGCAGAAAATCAGGGAGAAAAGGTCCACATACTCACCCTTTAAAATGTGCTCCTTCATGGCCAAGAGGAGGTGCTCCTCCAAGTATGGGCTATAGTCCAGTAAACGAGCTGTGACCTGTCTAGTTGGAGCCACTGTGGAGTCTCCCTGACCCTCTGAGCAAACCTCCCCACCAGTCTTTGAAGATGCTTGCACCCCCTTCCCCAATGCTGCACTGGGTTCTCCTGGCACCACTGAGCCTGGCAGAGGAGCGTCTTTGTGGGGCAAGATATGGGGATCCACCATGCCCAACGCCACCATTCTTGCCCCCAGGTTTGACTCGCCCCCATCACCATGACACTGATAGTTGTCTCCCCAGAGGTCAAATCTGCCTCTGTTTTGACTGATGACCTAACCTCTGGAGAGGATGTATTTGCTGACCACACTGCTGCAGACCAAGCCTGAGTCTATGAAACTGACATACCTGAAGCAGAAGCCAACGTGGATGCACCTGCGTTGACTGTCAGTCGCTGAACCACACCTGACTCAGGAACCACCTGAGTAGATCCTGCTGTATCTGTAGAAGCAACCTCTTGCAGGGCAGAAATGCCTTGAGAAACAGAGGACCTCTACCCTAGCCCTACCACCTCCCTGGCTGGCCCTAACTTCCTGTGCCAACTGATATAGTCTGCTAGGATTGGCTGGGCAGGAGCAATTCCATCTCAGCGGATAAAAGATATTGATTTCCAAATGCACTTGAATAAGTCAACCTTATATCCTATCAGAGAGACTAGTAGACCTGGCAAATATGCCAGATATTTTGACCATTTGAGCGTTTTGAAGTTTAGAAGAGCATTTATGCTTGCGAGACTCAATATTTTGCCATCATCAGTCCTTGAAGGCAGATATAAAAAGATCCCTTATCAGAATAGATATTGCCCCTGTGGTGCCGAAGAAGTTGAAACAATCAACCATGTTCTTTTTCAGTGTTCCTTATATGCGGAAATACGTGCCTTGTATATAACCCCAATAATACTGCAAATACCGGGTAGGCAAGAGGAATATTATAGCAATTATCTACTTGCGGATTGTAATAAAGACATAACTTTAAAAGTTGCTAAATTCTTTGCAGCTGCCATTACAAACCGCAAAAAAATTCTAAAGCAGATGTAAAGATTATCTTAATGTGCTAGTATGACTACCGCAATTGATGTGGAATTTTGCTATGACAAATTTGTTTTGATCAACTATGTTGTCGAACTAGTGTTGGGAGGGTACGGCCGTAGTATAAATACTGAATTATAAGTCAAATTTCCTAAGAAAAGGTTAACTTGCCATTGTGACAGAGAGCCTGATTGTATTATATATGAGATGTAGATGTTGTATTGATGTCACAAATGCTTAAATGTAGACCAACTTAACTGTTTTTCATTTGATTAAGTGCTAAATTTATTGGATAGGTATAAGGGACTTTTTTTTTTTTTTTTTTTTTTGGTAATTATTATTTTACTGGTATTATGCCCATTACCATGTTTTAATAAGGAGCTATATGCCATTCAGATGTATTACTCTATTGTATTGTGTGTTAGTGTGTTTTTATACATGTTTTTTTATACTGGCCTAATGGCTGTAATAAATATTCATTCAATTCCATCTGCCCCGGAAATGCCAGAACTTTATAAATATCAGTGCACTGACTAATTGATCACCAAGAGGTTCCTGGGGGACAGGAGGGACAAGTACCAAAGGAGCGGGGGGCGTAGCATCCCCCAGCATGAGTGATGGCTCACTCCACCACCCACTGAGCCTCTACAGCAGCCATTCTGGTGGACAGCTGCTCCAACCATGCCACCACAACATCATCCTGTTTGGCCTTTTTGCTGGTACAGCTATGCCCCTGCCGATAAGGAGGCTAGCCTTTTGGGCTTACTCTGTGGCATGATATGTTAAGGAAAATGCAACATGGGACATACAGTAATAGAAATAAAATATGTATGTGATAGTCACAGTGACTAAGCAGGAACAATCATGAAGCTACACAGGTGAAAAGGATAATGTAATTTGGAAGCCTTGAGAGCCAAGGACAAAGTTATAGAATGTATATTGAAAACACCTGTTGTAGATTGCAAACACCTGAGATTCATTAAGTAGTCAAGGTAAAATGATGAAATACTTGGGTTGGTCTTAAGTATGGGATGATCTATGTAAACCAATCAAAATGAATGTACACGCCCACTGGGTGGAAAGAAGCATCAACCACTGATCAAAGCTGGTCAGCTCTGCTGCATAACAAGGTGATGAGTTAGAGCCAGAGGTGAAGAGCTACAACTCCCATCATCCCATCATCCCTGACATGATAAACCTGTGAGGGACAAGTGAAGCAAAGCACCATGATTAAAAGCAAGCAAGCAAGTGGTTAGCAACAGCAATGAAACAGACAACAAGCCCCCCCCCCAACAGTCACACATATATGCAGTGCTAACAGCCTATGAACTGAGAAGACGAATTCCAGCAGACACCAAAGTGTTAGCATGACTGAACAGCAGTCCAGAATTGAAAAAACCTGTAAAACAGGTGAGGGTCCACCAACACCAAGACACTAAAGGTGAGAAAATGCACCATGTTCGAACAGTGAAGGACAGCAGCACCAGACACCAGCATGATGAAAAACAAGACAAGCTCAAGGGAGGAAATAGGAAGACACAAGACACAAGCATGCTGCAAAGCACAGCAAAATTAAGAGGGGGGGGAATGGGAAAGAAAGAGGGAAATAAATTGGAGAGAGGGGAGAAATGCATAAGAAAAGAGAGGAGAGAAAGAGAGAAAGGAAAAGGGGAAAATTAAAGAAAATTAAAGAAAAAGAGAATAATAATAATAATAATAATAATAATAATAATGTATGAAGGGGACAGCAGTGGAGACCCTCCAATATCCCCCCACTACCCTTATGGATGGCCTTGCATCCCTGCCCCCCCAACAGGGAAAGCCCTGACTGGAAGCCTCACTCCCCAGGAATGAATGTATGACTGTGGGAAAGTATGGGAAAAGAAGAACAAACTCCAAGAGGTAACAAAACTCTGATTATGGAATGAATGTAAGAATATGAGATAGGAGGGGAAGATAAGGACAGAAAAGAAAAGGGGGATGATGCTCAACTAGTAATGGAACTCCAGGTGCAAGAATGAAAGAAAATTAATGTAGGCAAGGAGGAGGAGGGGAATGTAGGACACCAACAGTTAATATGAAAGAAATTGAGATAGGAAAGGATGGGCAAAAGGGGAGGAGGGGAGAAGAGACCAGCATAAGGAAAAAAAGGAGATACCTGCATTCCCCAGAGACAAGCCTGCAAAGGAGGTTGGGCTGCTAGGCCTCACAAAGAACAGGGCGCCGCAGGTCTACCTCCTCAATCAGCTGCTGGACTGCAAATGGTGGCAGTCACGTGGAACCAGCCTATATAAGGCTGGGCCCCCATCAAGGAAGTTTCATAAGGCTAGGCAACTATGCAAGAGTTTCTGAAAGCTGGGGTGAGATTTCAGCCCCAACTCTCACAGCAGGCCTCGTGAGACCCTCTGGCCCTATGAGGACTACCCCCCCCCCCGGTTGCAGCCACATGGAAGCAAAAGCAGCTTCATTTATATACTGCTTCATATCATGCTATGGGGTGTCTAAGCGGTTTACAACTGTAAGCTCATTGCCCCCCAACAGTTGGGTACTCATTTTAGCGACCTCAGAAGGATGCAGGCCTGAGTCTAGCCTGAGCCCTGGCTAGTATTGAACTCGCAAACTTGTGGTCTATAAGTGAGTGGCTGCAGTACAGGCATTTAACCAGGGCTCATCTCACATGGAGGGTTTCAACAGCATGGTTCTAGCTCTCTAAGGTGCCTGCTATAATGTGGCTCCCCTCCAGAGAGTCGGGGTGAGTTTTCCTTTTAGTCTCTGTGCATCCCACATACACTTTCTGACAGCAAACATGATATATAGGGAATAGTTTCTCTGTTTCTCCCATGGGGAATGTTTTTTCCCCAGGTAATGGTCCTCCCTTAGTCCTCTCCTCTCATTTTGACTTGTTGGGGTGCTGATGTGTGCACAAGTGTAACAGATATACAGATACAAATGCTTTCATGCTGAACTAGTGAACTTTGACACCAGTTAGGAATGAGTGGAGTTGAATTTCCAGGCTTGAAAAGCAACTCACATGTGAAAAATAATCTTTCTCTTCCTGTGCTACAACTCTTGGAGAGATACAAGTTGCCTTGGGATATATCTCTGTGTCTGGTGGCCCATATTTAAAAGTCTCCCTAAGTGAATATACCCGTGCAACAGCAAAGCAGTACAGTATGACTGTGCTGGAACTTTCCCCCACTGTGGCTTTATTTATTTTTAAGATAAGTAGGCTGAAATGGAGTAGTCCATTTTCCCTCAACACATTCTTTTCCAAGCATAGACTTAATTAGAGTCACAACTCATTCTGCAGTGTAGCAGAAGCCAAAAACATTTTGAACCTTCCAGAGAATATTTGAAGATTTTCTCCACACTTTTTCTATCACTAGCTCCTACTTTTCTTAGATTTCCATTACATTGGCCAAACATATAGAAACATGCTTTTTAAACATGTCATGGGTAGTTGGTGAGGGAATCCTACCTTCTCTCCCTCCCTTCTCTCTGTTTTGCCCCTCTTGAATGTTCAGGAAGGGAATCTGGAGGCAGCTGTTGTTCACCTTGCTTGTTTTAAACAAGCACAGACAGTTACAGTAGGATCAGCTAGAATGCAATCCCAGCTCAGGAAATTCTTTTCCAGCTCAGGAAATGTTTTTGGAGATTATCACCTACAGCCCAAAATTCTATTGGCTGTCACCAGCTTACTCCTGATTGGCTGTTGCTAGCTGGGCATAATTCTGTCTGCTCTCCACAGCATCAAATCACATGGTTTCACCTGCAAGCACTACAAGTATGCATTGTTTTTTCATTGCTGCTGGCTTTTTATAGTTGCTGATTTTGTAAAATGCTCTGGCGGTCCATGGAAGAGTGACACCATGAGTTTACTGCACTGGGTGACACCAAACATAGTGACACCTCCTGTTGAAGGTAGAAAGCCAGGAACTATTTGGCATATTGCACTGAGTTCCCCTATGGGATAGACACATGTTTAACTAACAAAGATGGGTCTTATCACATTCTCCCAGGGCAGCCTGTATGCAGCCTGTATGCAACCTGGGCTTATCCTTCAACTTTTCAAGGCCAGGAAAACCCCATCCTTGAAAAGCCAAAGGACAAGCACAGGATACATACAGGCTGTGTATGGGCTGCATACGCCTTGCCATGGAAGAATGTGATAAGACCCATCTTTGACAGTTAAACACATGTCTATCCAATTGGGCAAAATACAGGATAAGGCTTAGTAAAGAAATGATTAAAAAGTAGTTAAGAGTATTTCCTGAGGTAAAATTTTTGGGTAATAGTAAGGAAATACAGTAAAAATGCCTCTTAAGAAAGCAAAATCCATTGGGACAGAAACAGAAGTGGTGGGAGAAGAATTGGTAGCGAGTTTGGACACCTCAGTATCCGAATCACAGGAGAGTGTGGAGATTTGGAAAATAAAGAGGGAAATGGAATTAGCCAGACTTGAAAATGAAAGGCTTTTAAGAGAAAAAGAAATAGAAAATGAGAGGAGTGAAAAAGAAAAGGAACAAGAACTTGAAAAGGAAAGAATAAAATTAAGACAAGCTGAATTGGAAGAAAGAGATAAGGAAACAAAACAAAAGTTAAGCAGAGACTGAAAATGAGAGAATTTTAACAGAGAAGAATATGGATTTTCAGTTGAGAAGAGCCAGACAGATAGGGAACCTCAAATACAAACTGTTACTGAGGTAAATAGGTTGCCTCAAATTGACATGTAGAAACTCCCACAATATTATAAAGAAGATAACATTGACTCCTTCTTCACAAACTTTGAGAAAACTTGTGAAGAATTAAAGATAAAGACTGAGGAAAGAATGAGTTATTTAAGATCACAAATCTGTGGAGGATTATCAGAAATAGATGCTGAAATGAGGGTAGAAGAGTCCTGAAACTGTACTTGTTCAAAGAGATGGTAAAACAGAAACTGGGTTAACTCCAGAGCACCATTGGAGGAAATTTAGAAGTTTGAAGAAAAGAGGGGATAAAACCTATACTCAATTAGGATGTAGATTAGATTACCTATTAAAAAATTGGATAAATGGGCCTAAGGTGAATTCAAAAGAGGAATTACAAATTTTAATAGGTTTGGAGCAATTTTACAATATCATCCATCAAGAATATAAATGGTTGGTACAAGATTGAAAATCTCGGACAGTGGCTGAAGCAGCCCAGATGATGGACCATTTAGTCTTAATAAGAGAAGAAGGGAGCAAAAAAGTGTCAAAACCTGAGGTAAAATCTCATTGCAATGACAAACTGGCAAGCTTCGAAGGATAGATCTTGGAATGTAAAAAAAATTAAGTCCTGGCAACAGAATCGAACAAATGAGGCTAAGAGGGGAAAAATTGGGTCAAGAGAATGTAACTCTGAGGCCAATAAGAGAAGTAGTTGGACAAGAGAAGGTTGCCCAGATCTGAGCTATAGAACACGTTATGAATGTGGCAATCGAGGACATTTAAAATATAATTGTCCTAAACTAAATAATAAAGAAATAAAGGCAGGTGCAAAAGCAGCATATTATATAAAATCAGTCAAGTCCACAGAGAAAGATTGTTGCCACAAGGAGAGTTCTGAGCCTGCAGTTGCCATGGAAACAGAGTTTCCATGAGAGAGTAACTGACTCTGCAAGCTCACAACTTCCAAGAGCTTGTTTATTGGTATCAATTGCTCCCCAGGAACTTAGCTTAGAGGAACACAAAGAAGTTATACAAATAAATGATACTTGTATCTGGGGTTATATAGACTCTGGAGCAGAAGTGTGTATAATTAAACCACATGTAATAGAACATCAATACTTGTGCTCAGATGAGACCATGATTTTGAAGGGTTTAGGAGGGCCTGCATTTTCAGTTCCTGTAGCCCAGTTAAATATCACATTCAGAGGACATAAGAGGCATGTAAGTTTGCAGTCCATGATGATATTCCAATGCCCTGTCTCATTGGGAATGATTTAGATAGACACCTTAAATATGCCTTAGTTACTACTAGGTAACAAGAAAGAAAAAAATCCTCAGAGCAAGCCAAACTAATACATGAAGAAGAGAAAGGAAAAAGTTTGGTCATGAATGGTGATGTTAATATGGCTAATGAATCTGAGGGAGAATTAACTGAGATGATCAATGCAGAAAAGCTAACAGCATTTAGTCAAGATCAGAAGAATAATGAAAGTTTGAAGCCTTTGCTCACTCTAGTTGAGAAAGAAGACTTAAAGTGAGGAACATCCTCACAGATTCAAGGTCATACAGCATAAATTATACAGAGAAACCTTGAAATGCAAGCATAATACTAAAAAAGAAATACATAGGCAAATAATTGTTCCTATAAAATATAGAAACAAGATACTGGAATTAGCTCATGCTAGCTCATTCAGAAGTCATTTAGAAATCAAGAGAACTACACAAAGAATATCTCAGAATTTCTATTGGCCAAGAATGGGAAAAGATATCAAACACTTTTGTAAGTCTTATGATACTTGCCAGAAAATTGGAACAGGCAGAGACAAGACTAAAGCAGAGCTTTGTCCCATACCAGTGATATCACAGCATTTTCAAAGAGTAGGCATGGATATAATAGGACCATTACTTCAAACAACTCAGAGAGGAAATAAATATATACTTACAGTAGTAGATTATGCTACAAGGTATCCAGAAGCAGTAGCATTAGGAAACATGGAAACAACTGCAGTACTGAATGCCCTAGTAAACATTTTTTGTAGATTAGGATTCCTGAGTGAAATAATTTTGGATTTGGGGAGTTCTTTTACCTCCAAGATAATACAAAAACTATGGGAAGTTTGTGGAATTAAACATCTGACAACAGTTTATCACCCAGAGAATAACAGGCTTGTGGAGAGATTTAATGGGATTCTAGTCAGAATGATAAAGGCATATATAGCAGAGAATAAAAACAATTGGGATAACAAGCTTCAACATCCTTTATTTGCTTATCAAGAAGTACCTCAAGAAAGCCTTGATTTTAGTCCATTCAAACTGTTGTTTGGTCTCAAAGTGAGAGAGACCTTTAGATCTTATTTGACATGAGTGGGAGGACCTGGTTGGAAAAGAGCCTAAAGATGCAGTGACATATGTACAGAACTTGATGACATCTTTAAGTGAAGCTTTACAGTGTGCAGGAGAGAATTTAAAGACTGCTCAAAGTAAACAAAAGACCTGGTATGATAAGAAGGCAAGAAATAGAGACTTTCTGCCAGGAGATCAAGGGCCAATGCAGACAGCTTGTTTGGGGTGGCTCTCAGGTGCCCCTGGAAGCGGCAGATTGGGGCTGTGGCAACCACACGCTGTGGCTCCAATCCTCCTTTTTGCTGCCCCAGAAAAGAGCAGCAAAATGCAGTTCCTTTTGGGGGCAGCAAAAGGTCGCCCTTTGAGCTTCGACTGTGTCTCTTTTGCACCCTTTTGGTGCAGTGTGTATGCACATTGCACATGCCATGTGGATGGGTGCACAACGTCAGGGCGGCATTGGGGTGGAGTCAGGGTGGACAGCATGTGGTTGCCCCACCCCAACTCCACCCTTAGGCTAGTGCGGTCTGCATCGGCCCAAAGTTTTGATTCCTTGGCTGGTGAAAGGAAATAAAGTACAATATGCATGGACTGGCCCAGTTCTGATTTCCAAAAGAATCAATGATGTGGACTTGGGGAATGAAATTGGTTGTAAATTGGTTCATGTTAATATGTTAAAACCCTATCAAAAAAGGGAAAACTTGGTGCTTTGTGCCATTAAAGAGGCAGAGGCAGAGGAAATTCCAATTCCAAATTAGGAACCTGAAAAAGTTTTTGGAGGAAACTTTTTGCACACAAGGTTACTCTTGACCCTTCCCTTACTTTGCATCAAAAGGAAGAAGTAATTGGCCTGATAAACAAATATCAGAACATCTTTTCAAATCTACCCAAAGGAGTAAAAAGAGTGTAACATTGTATTAGAAATGGAGATGTTAATCCCATTGCTACTTCTCCATATAGAGTAACTGGTCATTTGGCTGGTAGCATTGCTAAATAAATAGAGGTGATGCTTAAAATGGGGATAATTAGACCATCAGAAAGTCCCTGGGCTTCACCTGTAGTATTGTTCAAAAAGCCTGGTCATACCATCCGATTTTGTGTAGATTACAGGCAATTTAACAAAGGGGGGGGGGTGCAGACGGGCCACTGCTAGCACACACAGCAGTCCCGATTCTCCCATTTGCCGCCTCTTAAAAGAGCGGCAAAAGGCCGCCCCAAGAGCCACCATGAGGTTCTTCTCTGGCCCTTCCGCTGTAGCATGTAACGATGCTACGCATGGAGAGCATCCTGACGTCACGTGCCGTGCATAAGGGCACGTGATGTCAGGATGTCTTCGGGGAGGGGTTGGGGTGGCCAGCATGCAGCTACTCCTTCCCTGCCTCCAACTCACCACTTTGGGCCCGTGTGCAGAGGCCTAAAATAATTCAGATGGATGCTTATCTCATACCTAGGTCTGAAGATCTAATTGAGAACATAGGTAGGGCTCAATGTATTACTACTCTCGATTTGATCAAAGGTTGTTGGCAAATCCCCATGAGTCCACAGGATCAGTCAAAAACAGCCTTCATTACCCATGTAGATTTATTTGAATTTACTGTATTACCTTTTGGTTTAAAGAATGCTCCAACAACTTTCCAAAGCTTAGTGGATAAGATATTGGCTGGTTTAAAACATTGTGTAGTGTTCTATATTGATGACATTGGGGTGTTTAATAATTCACAGGGAGCACATGTAGGACACCTAGCAGAAGTCTTAGAGACACTTAAAAAGAGTGGTTTAACTTATACGATAAAATTAAAGTAAATAGAGATTTTAATAATCACTTCATTAGAAAATCACTATTTATGGTTTGGACCAGATACAAGAAACTAATTAGCCCAAATATTCCATCATGGGCTTCCCCACACGAAGCTTTTTTCAAATATAACTTCCAGAATAACAATAATTGGTTGAAATATGAAGATATAATTAGACAACAACAGGGATCATTAGAAATGAAATCATTGGAAGAATTAAAAAGCAAAGGTAAAGTGAACAGCTGGTTTATGTATTTTCAACTGAAAGAAATTTTTTTAAAAGATATAAAAACTGGAATAGAATTCAAAAAGACTGACCTAGAAGAAATTTTTGGCTCAAAAAAAAGGGGTAACAATATCAAAATTATATAAATTTTTGCTAAAGGTTTATATGGAAGATGAAATCGTAAAAGACAACATGGTGATCTGGGCACAGAACATAGGTAAACCATTGGATTTGGATCAATAGGAGAAAACTTGGTCTAAAAGATTAAATTATACTTTGTGCCAAGATATAAGGGAAAACTTTTAGAAAATTGATTATAGGTGGTATTTGACCCCAGAAAGAATTTGCAAAATATATGGAAATGCCAGTGATAAATGTTGGAAATGTTCAAAGAAAAAGGGGACCCTATTTCATATCTGGTAGAAATGCAAAGAAGCAAATAATAAATAAATAAATAAATAAATAAAAATTGGAAGAAAATCTGTATTACAATTAATATAATCTTGGAGATAAATGTACAACTTAAACCAGAAATATTTCTGTTAAATATGATAGATAATCAACTAGAAAAGAGTCATGGTTGTGTCTTATTTTATATGATTTCTTTGGAAAGAATGGTGTTTGCTAAAGGTTGGAAAAACAAAAAAAGTACCTAGTATAGAGGAATAGTTTTTAAAACTTTACAAAGTCCTGTATTTGGACATGATGACAAGGAAATTAAGGGATGAAAAATCTGATATATTTTTAAATGATTGGGAAAAAAGTGCTTATTTTCTTAGAACACAAATGGGGTAATTTAGTTACAAATATGATAAAATAATGTTCATAATCATCATCAGTATCAAAAGAGCTACTAATTTTCTAAAGATATAAGTAAAGTAAATTTTTGGTTTTTCAAAGAAAATAAAGAGAGAATAGGATATATCAAAGAATTAAATTTCAGTTAGGTTTTTTGTCATTTGTTCTTTTTTCTTTCTTTTTATTTGCTATAAGAAAAAAGAGGGGAAAAACAACAGATGTGTATATGCATATACAGATGTATAGATTCGTACCACAGAAAAGTGAAACAATCGGGAAAATGCAAAGTATAATAATTTAATGATAATTTTGTTAGACCAGATAAAAGAAGTACTTGGACTGCTAAAGCAACAGGAAGGAAAACATTATCTTCCAGGATATCAGAGAGATATGATATCTAATGGTTTACAAAATTTTTATGTTTGCTGTAGATAATATCTAATGCACTGTTGTATCCATCCTTTGTTTGTTTGTTTGTTTGCTTGTTTGTTTTTTCTTGTATGTCTATATTTTTATGTTTAAATATTTTATAAATATTTTTTTTAAAAAAGACTGGTTTAACTGTTAAAAATTCTAAATTCCATATTGGAAAAAGAGAAAGCCAATATCTAGGTTATATGATAGGAAGTGAAAATATTAAGGATGAAACTTCAAAACTTGAAGCTATAATTTATTGGCCGATAGTTTATCAAGACAGCCTGAAGATCTGTAAACAGGGAGAGATATACCAAGAAATGTTGTATGTGTGAGTAATAAAGTAATTGTAAGGAATGTATTATATATTCAAACAAATGTTATGATTAGTTTTGATGTAAAAGGGTAAGTATAGTAACTGTTTAGAGAATGTTTCTCATTGACACACACAATCTGAAAAGGAGCTTATATGTTTCAATGATCTTTTTAAGGGGGAGGTGTGTGGAGAGCAGGCAGAATTATGCCCAGCTAGCAACAGCCAACCAGGAGTAAGCTGGTGACCGTCAATGAAATTTTGGGCTGTAGGTGATAAAGAATTCCTTTGCCGACAGTTGCAGTCAGGCCAGGTCTAGGTTTGTCCAGGAGTAAGGGACTGTGAAGGAAAAGTCCAGTAGTGAGGGACTTAGGGGCTCTGCAGACAGCGCAAAGTGCCATCTTTGAGCCAAGGAAGGGGAGGGGCAGCCAGACGCCGGATGCCCCAATCCCTTCCCAAGGACGTCATTAGAGTGTGCACCATTGCACATGGCGAGCGGTCCGATGATGTCCTTCCAACGCAGCCTCTACACAGGCTGAGCTAGAAGGAGCACAGAAGAGGCACGCGCCACCTCTTCCGGTGCCCCTTCTGCCCACTCTGAAAGGAGCGGCATTTTAGTGCTCCTTCTAGGGCTGGCAGAAGGGTGTATTGGGGCTGCTGCATGTGTTAGCAGCAGCCCCAATACTCTGCTTCACAGGGCGGCCCATGGCTGCCCGTCTGCTCTCCCCCTTAGTTTGAATATAGCACTCCAAGTGACGGAGTTGTTGGTATTTGATATAGTTACGCTATTATAGAAATAAGGTTAGAAGGATAACCATAAATAAGGATGTTGTGAGGGTCATAAAGAATAGGATCCGGTGTTCTCTAGACATAGAGTAGCGTAACAAAACAATAACCAAGTATGGGGAGTAAACCCATAGATATAAATAAAAGTGGTTGGGTACATCACATATTTGGGCAGAGGTGGGATAGCAATACCCATTGGGTTGCCATATCAAGAGAAGTAAGCAATGCTCATGACACATGCATCCTTGTAATTGGGTAATAATATCAGCTCTGACTGGAGTCCATGCACATTAGAAAGTTCAAAAAGTAAATTAGCATAGAGTTATAATCTTGTAGATAGAGTCCCTGTGAGCCAGGGGTTTCATTGACGGTCACCGCATGCATCACTTCTGCCATTTTGTTTTTCAAAATGGCAGCCACGACTCGTTTGCGCATGCACAGTATTCCTGCACATGCACAAACGAGCCACAGCCACCATTTTGGCAAACAAAATGGCTGCCATGACTTGTTTGCGCATGCGCTGAGTACCGTGCATGCTCAAACGAGTCGTGGCCACCATTTTGTTTGCCAAAATGGTGCTCACGACTCGCTCACACATGCGCAATACTCTGGAAGTACTGCGCATGCACGAGCAAGCATACGTGCACATGTGCAGTACTTCTGGACTACTGCTGATGTGTGCGCACGTGAGCATGAGCACGCGAGCCGCCATTCCCCCCCAGCCCGGCAGAAGGCCTGGGGATTAGCGACCAGGCCCAGGTCTGAAAATCTTGCCGACCCCTGCTTTAAGCCATTGTTTGTCCTCACCAATTAGCATTTTGAGGCATACTAACTTGGAACATGGTGGTTCCATTTAACATACCATGACAAACATAGTTTTCAGTCCTGTCTTCTGTGACTTTTGTCTAATCCACATTGAAAGTCAACTATGCAATTATGATAACTTCATCTTTGAGACTGTGTGATGCAAATTAATTTTACATTATGCAAAGAGATGTTATCTCTTAACTACCCTGAACAGTACCAGGTGCTGTAGGTCAGCCAGTTTGAGCTGGTTATCTTTTCTCATATCCATTTATTTATTTATTAATGTATTATTCTCTCAGCCTATGTCTGGGATCTCAAGATGAGATACAGACAATAAAATCTCATTGGGTAATTTAATAAACTGAAATAATTCAACAAGATAAAACAGAGCACCTAGATCTACACAGCCCAATCAAGCCATAATCAATGGATCCAAAAACTTCAGGTAATGAATCAAATTTTACTTGGTGTAAAAATTAGGCAAGCACTGACAACAATCATTCTCCCAGGAGAGTGCAATCTATATTATGATGTGAGGGATAAAAAATTCCATATATAATTGTTCTTTTTGCTATGAGGAAACCTATTATCATGCCATCAAATTCTCTTTTACCTTTATAAACAAAAGGCACCACATTCAGTGGTCTTTTCTGGTAAGATGCTTCAATCTTATTTGACTATCCCTTACAAAGGAGTTTATTGCATTACAAGAACCCCCAACACACTTGCCGTGTTCAAGTCTATTACAGGATGAAGTCAGGTATTATCAA
Organism: Phrynosoma blainvillii; assembly: GCA_026167975.1. Taxonomy (NCBI): domain Eukaryota; kingdom Metazoa; phylum Chordata; class Lepidosauria; order Squamata; family Phrynosomatidae; genus Phrynosoma; species Phrynosoma blainvillii. Next base: position 342,679,069 of record JANUYF010000001.1, read on the forward strand.
ATGCAAAATGCCACCACTGCCACTGCCTGACTGCATCTTGCCTAAAATCTGCCTACAAGCCACGCTCAGATGGCTGATTTGCAAAGTCGGCAGCTCCCCAACTGCCATCTGAGCACAGCTTGTAGCCAGGTTTTAGGCAGGATGCAGTAGGCCGGCAGCATCAGCAGCAATTTGCATGCAATAATACCCAACTGCATCCCATAATAGACTTGAACATGGCAGGCATAAGTTGAGTTTTTTTGTAATGTGATAAACTCCTTAGTAATGTCCCCTCCCCTATCATCTTTAGCTGTGTGCATTTGCACAGAAAGGATTAGGGTTAAGGCAGAATCTCTAACTAAAATTGCAGAAATATTTGGGTGAATAAGCTCATATACAAAATGGATCACACCATTGGGTTGGCACTTTGCAACTAAGATTATTTCTAAATGAAACTATCATGTGCCTAATGAAGAAGCCAGTGTAGCTTTGAAAGCTTGCAACATTTAATTGTGCATTTCGGTTGGCCCAATAAAGGTATCATTGTTTGGATGTTATTGGATTTTGTATATGGCCAACACGGCTACCCCTGGATGTTTGTTGTTGTTGTTTTCTTTCAAGACACTGCATTTTAGCTGCTGCAGGGGAATCCTTAAGAGAGAGCCTGTGCACTGGGACCTTGCTATTTGAGGCTTCCGCCTCCAACAAAGGTAAAGCAATTTTTTTCTGATACTGGGACTGAATTGGCAAGCTTTACCTCTACACCACCCAAATTTTTCCTGGTGCAAAACATGAAGGCTTCTTGAGAAATTCAGTGTTCTCTACCTACAAAGGAGCCTGTGGCTTCACAAAGGATGGAGACATGTTGGATTCCAAAGCAAGCATCTTCTTTGAGTTGCAAATGGACATTAAATTTCCTTGACTTTGAGAATCTCCCAGTGACCACATGACCAAAGGAGGAAGTGACATCCTGCCTGCAAATAAGCCCTCCCTAACATCTGAACTAAGACCAGAAACAGCAAAATGCAGGCCTATAACTAACATCTTCATTATTTTTCTCCTATGCCTGATGAAGAAGCCAATGTGGCTTCGAAAGCTTGCAACATGTAATTGTGCATTTCAGTTGGCCCAATAAAGGTACACTGTTTGGATGTTATTTGACCAGGAAGGGGTAAAGCTATAGAGAGCCTCCTTGGAGGGTTTGATTTGTTCCCTTCACTTTCATGCTGAGAGGAAAAGGGAAGGAAGAAGGGAGATGAAAAGTGGAGTGGGATGGTGAATAGCTAGGTTTTCTGGCCTTTCAGAGCTCACCAATACAAGACATACCTGGACAGACAGAGAGAGACGAGGGAGGGCACTCCTCTTTCTCCTCTCCCCTTTCTCTTGCTCATGCCTTCCCTTCCCTCCAGCAACAGCAACAGCTCATTGTGTGTGTGATTGAGAGTGTGTACATTACCCCTTCTTTTCAACAGCCATTTTCTTTACCATAAAGAGAGTCTCCTTTTTTTAAACTTCCATCTAGGAGAGCAGCCAGGCTCTGGAGGTAGTCTAGTGTCATCAATGGCTGCCTATGGGGCAGGTTGCTTCTCCCATCCAGTAGCCTTCCCAGATCTGTCAAAGCTGTTGGCCAGGTAGCAGTGGGAAGAGATACTCTTTATCACCCAGCCAGCAGAGTGGCCAAAACCAGAAGTGAGCTCCTTCCCACCACCTCACTGGGTGATGCCCCCATCTGAGGTGTTACCAGGTGTGGTCAGCAAACCCCACACCCCCCAGTGATGCCACTGCTTTCAAAGCTGAGTTGATTTGTTTCCCTGAAAAACTTAAGCTGCTCAGTAGCAGAAGGTGTAGTAGGACTGTGCATCCTGCCATTTTACCCTGTTAAACTTCAATGGGTCAGCAGCCCAGGCCTCAGAGCAACAGCAGCAACAGCAGCACCGGGACCCGGGAGCCCGGTAAAAGAGGCAGGGGCGAGCCCAAGGCAACCAGCAGCAGCAGTGGAGGCGGTGGCTACTTAAATCGCCCCTCCCTTTCCTCTCCCACTGACCCAGGCCTCGGAGCAGCAGCAACAACAGCAGTACCGGGACCCGGGAGCCCAGTAAGAGCAGTGGGGGCAAGCCCATTGCAGCCAGCAGCAGCAGCAGAGGTGGCGGCTACTTAAACCGCCCCTCACTGTCCTCTCCTGGCAGCCCAGACCTTGGAGTAGCAGCAACAACAGCAACACCGGGACCCGGGAGCCTGGTAAGAGCAGCGGGGGCAAGCCAATTGCAGCCAGCAGCAGCAGCAGAGGCGGCAGCTACTTAAACTGCCCCTCCCTTTCCTCTCCCGGCGACCCAGGTCTTGGAGCAGCAACAACAACAGCAGCACCGGGACCTGAGAGCCTGCTAAGAGCAGTGGGGGTGAGCCCATTGCAGCCAGCAGCAGTGGAGGCAGTGGCTACTTAAACTGCCCCTCCCTTTCCTCTCCCGGCAGTCCAGGCCCAGAGCAGCAGCAACAACAGCATCACCAGGACCCGGGAACCCGGTAAGAGTGGCAGGGGTGAGCCCAAGGCAGCTAGCAGCAGCAGCAGCGGAGGCGGCAGCTACTTAAACCGCCCCTCCCTTTCCTCTCCTGGCGACCCAGGCCTTGGAGCAGCAGCAACAACAGGAGCACCGGGACCCAGGAGCCCGGTAAGAGTGGTGGGGGTGAGCCCATTGCAGCCAGCAGCAGCAGCGGAGGCAGTGGCTACTTAAACTGCCCCTCCCTTTCCTCTCCCGGCAGCCCAGGCCTTGGAGCAGCAGCAACAACAGCAGCACTGGGACCTGGGAGCCCGGTAAGAGTGGCGGGGGCAAGCCCAAGGCAGCCAGCAGCAGCAGCAGAGGCGTCAGCTACTTAAACCACTCCTCCCTTTCCTCTCCCAGCGGCCCAGGCCTCGGTGCAGCAACAGCAAATTAGCGGAGGTGGAATTAGGAATCAAGCGAGTCCCGGAGGCAGAGATGCAAATCATCTCATTAATTTTCCACATGCAGTCAGTGCTGTCTTAAGAAAGTTGGTAATTGCTATGTGTTCAATCCAGATTTGGTCATTAGCTTGTTGGTGTATTAGGCATATCTGGTGACTTACATGGTACCTGGAATATAAGCTCCTATATTGAGGAGGCTTATTTATTGCTTAAGTAAGGGGAGTGTGGAGGAAATTTTTTCCACAAATGTTAGACTTCTGGGAAGAGGACTGATAGATAGGGGCCCATAGGAGGTGGGAAGGGGCGTAAGGGTCAAGGTCGGCCCTCTCAACTCTACCAGTAGGGCAGCCACCCCCATACTTAAGGGCTGTGCTGTTAACACCCAGTTACAGATTCCAGATACGCATGAAAAGTTTATCTTATAGGTGACACTAGAGGCTAAGAGTTTATATGCTGTTACAACTTGGACTTCTCATTATAGCCTAGAAAACAATTACATAACACTGAATATCAATTAGAATAGGGAAAGCTTTCATTCCTGGATATAACCAAGCTATTGTGTATTGTATTTTGGTGGTGTAGGTATTGCAGAATTGTTTAACTCATCATGTATATTTCCACATTGGTACGGTGGTTAACTAAGCATCAATGCTACATAGGAGGGCTTGTTTAGTATGTCAGTTAATACTAGGCTGCATACTGCAAAATTACAGCATAACAGGAGAGGATCAACAGACATGCCCCCTAAAATACAGGACAACACATAAATACAGGCAATGGTTGAAGAACTGTTAAAAAAACTTTCAAAATGAAATAAGTCAAGAATTAAAAGAACACAGAAAAGAATCAAATGACAACCTAAATAAAGGTCTTGGTAAATTTGAAAAGACATTAGAGGAATTAACTAAGGATATGTCTATGTTGAAAAAGGAACAAATTAGTATTAAAAAGAAAACACAGCAGCTAGAGGAAACAACAAAACAGTTAGAAGAGCAGCAAAAGATGGAGGAAAACCTAATTTTGATCCAAGAATTAAGATATAGGGGAAAATGTCTCAAATTTAGAGGTCTAGTTGAAACACCCAGTGAGGATTTATATACAAAAATAATTCCAGCATTGGCAGGATTCATGGAAATAGCGGAAGAGTATCTGGAAATTGAAATAGATAAAACTTTTCAAAATTAATGCTGAAGCTGCTACAGGGAAAAAACCTGCCCCGTGATGTTGTAATTCGATTTGTGAGGTCTAAGATTAGAGACGATGTACGCCAAAGAAGTTTTTAGAATATCTTACAGATAGACGGTCAAACTATAAAAATCTATAAAGACATTCCAGCTACTATTTTAAGAAAAGGACAAGATTACAGACAATTGATCTCAGCTCTGGGAGACCAGCTGAGAGGACTGAGCAGCCCCTCCTCTGCTCCACCCCTGTGGACACCAGAGGATATATAGTGCTGCCGAGGACATCCTCTCCTGCACCACCTGGCGAGCGGCAGCATCCTCCAGGCCATGGAGGACCACTTACCAGCCCCAGAAGACCAGCTCTGGGAGACCAGCTGAGCGGACTGAGCAGCCCCTCCTCCGCTCCACCCCTGTGGACACCAGAGGATATATAGTGCTGCCGAGGACATCCTCGCCTGCACCACCTGGTGAGCGGCAGCGTCCTCCAGGCCATGGAGGACCACTTACCAGCCCCGGAAGACCAGCTCTGGGAGACCAGCTGAGCGGACTGAGCAGCCCCTCCTCCGCTCCACCCCTGTGGATGCCGGAAGAGTGCCGACAGCTACACAACACCGCCGGGAACAACTTCATCATAGAGGACTATTTTGCCATCTTGTAGCTCTTGGAGGACCACAAGACAGGAAAATTATGCTTTTTAAATTGTATTTTTAATTATTGTTATCTAATTTGATTGTATGTTTGGGGGGAATGGGTGGGTGGGTGAAGGAGGGATGGGATTTTAATTTGATGTATTGCTTTGATGTTTTGTGATGTTGTGCACCACCCCGATTGCCTGGCAGAGGGGCGGGATAAAAATAAAAATAAAAATTATTATTATTATTATTATTATTATTATCTATTTCTTAATGAAAAAGAACATGAGATACTCTTGGGATAAGATAGAGGGCATAGTTTTCAAATACAATCAGAAAAGATTCAGAATAAATTCTAAGCTAAAAGCAGAAGAATTCCTCAGGAGAGCTAGAAAAGATAAGGAAAACCAGGAAAACAAAAAATGGGACTAACCATAAAGATAATGAAAAGAAGGACATAGATACAGACCAAGAATCCAAGGAGGAGTAAGGAGGCGCTGATGTAATATTGATGAATCAATAGTGAATTTGCGATATACAGCGAGGTGCTGTGATTTTATTTTCTTGACTTCTTTGAGGAAAAGAATTGTGAAATAAAAAGGATATGGATATAAATTTTAGAATCTTCTCTTGGAATGTTAAAGGTATAAATATGATATATAAGAGAAATAAAATCTTTCATTATTTAGAAAAGAAAAGGTTGGATATAGTTTGTTTACAAGAGATAAAAATTAAAAAGAATGATGTACACTATGTAAAGAATTCTAAATTGGGGCAAAGCTTTTACTCACTTCATGAGAAGAGTAAATCAGGAGTGGTTCTGTATATTAGAAAGCATATCCCAGTAAGAGAAATCTGTAAAGACAATGAGAGCCATTATATAGCTATAGAAATATCACTTCCACAAGGTAAAATGGTGATAGTGGGAATCTATGCACCAAATGTAGGCAGCGCAAAATTCATTAAAGATCTACAAGAAGAACTGAAAAAGCATGAATTAGAGAAGGTATTACTGATGGGAGATTGGAACAGGGTTTTAAACCTGAAATGGGACAGATCAATGAAAAAGAAACAGAAAAAGAAACTTGGTAAGCTACCAAAAACCTTTTTTCAGATGAAACAAGTGTTTGAGCTTCACAATGTTTGGTCCACAATACACCCAAAGGAGCCAGGTTTTACATTTTATTCAACACAGTATAGATCTTACTCGAGGTTAGATATGTTTATGATCTCAACATCTTTATTCACAAAAATTAAAGAAATGTCTATATTGGCTAGGACTGAGTCAGATCATAGTCCAATTTTACTGACTTTGGAAATGGGTAGCAAACAATTTAATTGGAGACTTAACACAGACCTCCTGTGTGATGAGTTGATATTTAAAGAAGTGAGAAAGGATATCAAAAACTACTTTATTGAAAATACTTCTGATGTTCTATAGGCAAAAACAATCTAGGATGCACATAAGGGGGATCTTCTTAAAAAAAAAGCCAAAGAAGCTAAAATTTCTCATGATAAAGAATGTAAAAAAATGGAAGTGAAAATAAAAGAATTGGAAAAGGATTTCATGAAAGACCTATCTTCTATAAATTTACTTAGAAGACTAAATTACTGGAAGATGAAGCTAGAGGTTATATTGAAAAACAAGATTGAACAAAAAATAAAAAAGAAGACGGGAGAAATTTGATATGGATAATAAATCAGGAAAATGGCTAGGAAACAAATAAAAAAAAAGCCTGAAATGAAAACAATCATGGAAATAGTTGACAATGAAGGAAAGGCCACCCTGCAGGATGATATTCAGAAGAAATTTCTTCACTACTTTTCAAACATTTATAAGAAGGAAATAAATGGAAATAAAGATGACAAAACTTTTGAAAACTTTTTTATGAATATAGAATACATGAGGCTGGACAACAATGATAAAAATATCTTAAATGAAGATATAACAACTAAAGAACTTGAAGAAACTATTCGGAAGCTTAAATTAAAAAAAATCGCTTGAGCCGGATGGCTTTATACCTGAATACTAAGTGAAGATGGCAACAACATTAATAGGCCCATTAAAAAATACGATTAATGACATAACACAAAATGGAATTCCAGAGACTTAGAAGCATTCAGATATCATCCTAAGACCGAAGGAAGGGAAAAACAATATGCAGCTGGAAAACTACAGGCCTATTTTGCTGATGAATATAGACTGTAAGATCTACATGATCATCTTGGCAGATAGACTGAAAGAAGTCTTAAAAAACAGAATTCATGAGGACCAAGCAGGTTTTCTACCACAAAGACAAATCAGACAAAACATAAGAACTGTCATTGCTATATTAGAATATTATGAACAAAATAACAAAAAAACAAAAAAAAACCTAGCAATGTTGCTCCTGGATGCATAAAAAGCATTCAACTCAGTGAAATGGGGTACCATGTTCATGATATTGGAAAAATTGAACTTCAGTGACAAATTTATAAAATGGATCAAGAATATATACTCAGAACAAAAAAGCCAAACTGATCATTAATGGAGAGAAATCAGAGGAACTTAACATCTTCCAAGGGGTAAGACAGGGGTGCCCAATATTGCCGCTGCTTTTCTTAATAATCATAGAATTGTTCAATAATAAGATAAGGCAAGAAACCAAAATAAAAGGTCCTAAAATAAAAGGTTCAGAATTCAAACTAAAGGCATACGTTGATGACTTGATAATCTTTTTGGATGATCCCCTAAATGGTATCGAAACGGTAATGTCTATTTTGGATGAATTTGGGAAGTACACTGGTTTCAAGCTAAACAAAGATAAATCAGTTATTATCACAAAAAATATGACGAAAAAGGAAGAAGAAAAATTGGAACAAAAAACACAGTGCAAAGTGGTCAGGAAGGCGAAATACCTGGGTATTTACATCTCTAATAGAAACACGGAATTATTTGATTTAAACTATGGGAAAATGTGGAATGAAATCAAAAAAGATCTAGGACGGTGTTCCCAACTAAAGCTTTTTCTTTATGGAAGAATTTCAGCAATAAAAATGTTTGTTCTACCAAAGTTCTTCTTTTTATTCTCTAATCTGCCAATAAGCCCTTCTTAACGTGGAACAGAGTTAAAAAGATTCATATGGGAAGGAAAAAAAAACCATGTCAAATGGAAGATCTTGACCGACAACAACAACAACAAAAACGATGTCTATGAGATACCCGACTTGGAGCTATACTTCCATGCATGTGCGTTAACATGGATCCAAGATTGGATAAGAATTAAAAATAAAAGACTGTTAGATCTTGAGGGGCATGACCTAAGATTTGGGTGGCACGCATACCTTTGGTATGACAAATCCAAAGTCCATCAAGGATTTAGCCACCATATAATAAGAAGAGCCCTTATAAAGGTATGGGAAAAAATAAAGGCAAACTTTTATCGAGGTTTAATGGGGTGGTTATCCCCACAAGAAGCCATGTTAAGCAGATTTAAAACTTCAAAAGACTGGCTGAAATATGAAGAAATAACAATGACAAACAAGCAAAGCAGTACCTTAGAATTAAAGAAACTCAGCATTATTCAAACACAAGATCCAGGATTTTCATGGTTCCACTATCATCAAGTCAAGAGCTTCTTTAAAAATGACATAAACCAGTATGGAATCTATTTGGCTCAAAACAAAGTAGATAATATTGTATTGATGGAAAAACCAAAACAAATCGCCAATTTATATGGAGTGTTACTAAAAATGAAAATGGAAGATGAAGTAGTAAAAGATCGCATGATACAGTGGTCTAAAGATATAGGTAAAGAAATAACGTTGGAAAGTTGGAATAAAGCACGGATTGCAAAATATAAATTTACAAGTAATCAACTGTTACATGAAAATTTCTTTAAAATGGAAACAAGGTGGTACCTTACACCAGTTAGATTAGCAAAAATGTATAAAAACAGCAATTATACCTGTTGGAAATGTCAGAAGGAATCTGGATCATGGCTACACATGTGGTGGTCTTACCCTATGGTAAAAAAATTCTGGAAAACTATTCACAATACGATATGTGAAATACTTGACATCTCATTTGAGGGTACACCACAAATATATTTGTTTAATATGACTCAGGAGATAAAGGATTTGGAAAAGAAGCATACTTGGAAGCTCTCCTTTTTATGGTTACAGTAGCAAGAATATTAATCGCCAGTAAGTGGAAATCTGAAGAAATGCCTACCATTGATAGCTGGTTCTACAGAATAATTGATATAGCAGAATTAGACAAAAGAGAAGACTCAGCAGAAGGAAAATTGAATAGTGAGGTAAATACAAAGTGGATGCCCATATATTTATATTGCGAAAAAAGCTGGGGAATATAATAATAATCTATTTCAAAAAGCATTATAATATACATAAAGAAAACTGTCATATAATTAAAATAACAAAATGAATATGTGTTCGAGACATGTAAGTAATATTCAAATATTTAGAAGTTGTAAATCACTGAAACTGTAATGTAACAGCTTATAAACAAGATATGTCCTGTGCAATGAGAAGGATAAAGCATTCTAGAAGGTAATAACAAGATTTAAGCTGTTTTAAATAAGCCGGGGCACGCTTGTGCCAAAATTTGTATTTGTGTTAATAGTCATGATTAGCTATGTAAGTTAATTTTTGTTATAATAATAATAATTTAAAAAACCCTTCAATGGGTAACTTTCATAGGGATGTAACATGGAAATATAACATGATTCACTCCACACTGAAGATAGCTTTACCTGTTGGTAAATTTCTTCAGAAATGAGATGAGAAAAACTTGATGTTTGAAAAAGCCAAGTAGTGAAGAAAACAACACTGAGTGATTCATCAATCCCTGCGTGTCCCCAGCTGGGATGACAGGCATATGTATTTTGAAGCCATATTAGTGTTTTCACCTTATTTCAATGTTACACTGAAAGAATAATGATTTACCAAAAAAATGATGCTTTCCCAAGGGTTCCATTACTACAGATGTATGATAATTAAGTTAAAAGTCAATTGTGGGGAGGAATAATACCATGGCAGAGTAAGGAAGTGATACAGTATAGATTGAAATATAGTCACAACATGACCTTTCCAGGAAGCAGGGTACACAAAAGAAATGGTTTGTTATTTCAAAGCTCACCTTACTCTGCTGCTCAGTTGATCTTCCTTGTGTCTTCCATTTCTCCACTCACTTATCATGTTTATGCCCCTAGCCACAAGGTCAGAATGTGTTAGATACAGTTTGCCACACACTATTGCTTTTACATTTTCCTGGTCTGTACTGCAAAACAAGCTGGAAACGAACAACTTAAGGAAAACACCATCCATTTTGAAGAGGACTCGGTGCAAAAAATTTTCTCTATAGTTGCCACCACATTTTCAGGTGACAAACTGAGGCAGCCATTAAGCCAGAAGTGACATTTGTAAGAGATGTTGATGGCTTACCAATGGTGAGTAATAGCAATCTTGTTTAGGGTGGAGCAAATGATAAATACTTGTTGTCAAAAGAGCTCTGTGTCACTATCTTAGGCAATGGCAGAAGGAAAGGGGGGGAAAACAAAGTCACACTGTTGCTACTAATAAGCTCCCTTGAAACACCAAAGTAATGCCATTTGTCTCTCGGTAAAAGAACTTCCCTAGACTTGCAACCCTGATTCCTCCCTCCAACTGAATTAGCCTTTGCTTATGCATGCATTTATATAGTGGAAGTTAGTTATTTACGCTGAACACACTATGAACAACACAATCCCTCATGTCATATAAACTGACTCTCAATGGATAGCTCACATAGGACAATTGCATGTGATAAAGAGTAACAGCTAGGCTCTGATGTTTATTGAATTGACAAAAATGGTTTAACATGTCTGTTAAGCATTTTTCATGTTCATTCAAGTTTCTTAAATGCTGTGAAATTCTAGCAGTTAAGGGCCATATCCTTAGCAGGTGTACAATTTATGTGCAATCAACTGACTGAAAAGTCCCAGTTTTTGTTCTTGTTCTTTCTCATTATATATTGGGTTTAAAAACCTGACCTGGGGAGCTGGTATAACTCTCTGATCATATCAGGAGCTGACAGAAAATATGCTGGGATAAATGAAAAGTGCATAGATCTCCAAAATAGAAAGAACAGGAACAAATGCTAAAACTTCCTAGTTTTTTTTTTTAATCAGTCTGGATGTCCACATGTGATACAATATTGTTACTAACATATGCTGTGGTTAGTTCCAGATTCACCAGTACTTTGATGCTGGTAGAGTGGTAGACCTAACTCCCAAATTTGTCTGTTCACTGGAATATATATGGAATTATGAAACTGAAGCTACTGTGCAAAGTCACCATTCCATAGTACAGCTACCAAATAGCCAACTAATGTCACACAGATAGAACAATAGAGTTGGAAGGGTGTTGAAGTTCATCTTGTTCAACTCCCTCCACAATCTAGGGTAGCCATAGATCAAGCATTTCTCCTTATTCTTTCATACAATTGCCACACAGGATTTGGGTTACTTCTGTAATCCTACAACAAAAATCCTCCTATAGTAGTTCTCCCATCATGCAAAATAATCAAAATGCATGAGAAAGAGAGAGTTACTTGAAAATCTTTTCTTTTTCTTTTTAACTTTCAAGGATTCAAGTTTTAGATGCCACAGGGAACTAAACTGCATCATAAAAGAAACGTAGGGCCGATGCAGATGGCCCTTTTGGGGCGGCAGAGAGCCAACCCTGAAAGTGGTGGATCAGGGCTTCAGCAACTGCATGCCACGGCCCTGATCCTCCCTTTTGCCACTCGTAAAAGAGCAGCAAAATGCCGCTCCTTTTAGGGGCGGCAAAAGGCCACCCCAAGAACCAGCGTCATGGCTCTTCTGCACCCTTTCAGTGAAGTGTGTTTGCACTCTGCACCAGGAGAGTGTCCTGATTCTGTGAGCCATGCGTATGGTCACACAGCATCAGGATGGTGTCAGAGTGGGGTTGGGGTGGCCGGCGTGTGGTTGCTCCGCCCCAACTCCAGCTCCAGGCCAGACCTTTGGGCCAGTCTGCAATGGCCCTTAGTTGAATATGAGCCATATATAAAGCCAGGAGTTAGGGTAGAATAGTTAGGATAACACCAGGGGAATCCAAATGGGGGGGGGGGGGGAGAGAGTGTGCCTGTGCCTAACAGAATGTTCATATTCCCAATTTTAAATTATCTACAAAACAGCCAAAGTCATCAGTAGCCATTCCCACAGGCTCCCACTATCACCAAGACCTTTTCCTTTGAATGATAAAAGTGAGCATTTTAATTTATTCTGACTGCAGTCCTTTCTTTGGGCCATGTGCTTCACCATCCTATAGTTCCTCACTCCTTTTCTTCCTCTTCCATATTAGTGACATCCTGGTCTCATTTTCCCAGCCAAATCACCTCACTCAGTTACTCACTCATTCACCCGCTTGCTTGCTTTATTTTAAAACTTTATTCATATGCCACGATTCTCCCTTCATGGAATCCAAGGTGGCTTAGAAAGACTAAAAGCAATATTAGCTTGTTTTTTTAAAAACCCACACACAATTAAACAAACATATTAAAATACTATTATATTTTAACAGTATAAAGTTGTTTAAAACATAGCAATAAAGTTAAAGAAAACAGATCACAACCCCTATAAAAGTTCTCTGCCTCCAACAGATAATTACAAGCCTGTTTGAGTAAAATGGTATTTGTCTCTCTTCCAGTTCTATGAATCTATGCTTCTATGCTGATAAAAGGAGATCAGAAAGGGGAACAACATAGATTGCAGTGGAAGGGACTTCCACAGACTGGGAACAGCTACCAAGAAAGTTTTCTCCTGTGTCCACATCAGACTGGCTTGTGATAGTGACAGGACCAAGAGAAGTCCTTCCTCAAGGATCATAAACTCTGGTTGGTTCATATAGGGAGATATAATCATTTAGATACTCATGGCTTTCTAGGTCATAATCAACACATTGAATGATGCCTTAAAAATGAACCAGTAGCCAGTGAAACTGTTTCAATATATATACGATATATATATATATATATATATATATATATATATATATATGCACACACACACACACACACACATACACACTCCCTGTAACTGTCTCCAGTCAGCTTTCTGGCCACAACATTTTGGACTTGCCAAAGTTTCCAAATAAAGGAATCCCCATGTAGAGTGTGTTACAGTAGTCCAAATGGGATGCAATCAAGATATGCGTTACTGTAGTCAGATCTGATTTCCCAAGGAATGGACACACCTGGCACATTAGTCTTAACTATGCAAACACATTCTCGGACACTATGTAAACCTAGGTATAAAGGCTCAGGATCTAGGGATGCAATTCCTCACCAAGGGTCTGAACAGACAGCCCCTAAGGGGCAGTGTCCTGTGGTCCCTTCCTTGCCAGATCGGGGCCACAGCAACTGCACACCACATCCCTGATCCAGTGCTTTGCCTCTCTAAAAACAGCTGTCAAAATGCTGCTCCTTTTTAGATCAGCAAAAAGCTGCCCTTGCCACCGTGGCAGTGGGTTTTCAGTGCTCCTTTGGCACAGCGTGTGTGAACGCTGCACCAAGGGAGTGCCCTGACACCTCCCACCATGTGGTGGGGCACACGCTGTGAGGACAATGTGGAGGCAGAGTTGGGGTGGCTGGCATGTGGTTGCCACCCCCCTACTCCACCCCCAGGCTGGCCTAAAGTGCCAGTTTGTTCAGCCTGTGAGTTTCTTCTCAAAGATAATGATGTGTAATTTCAGCAATTTTCTTCCCGCTGTGAGAAAGTCTTTGAAAAAAAACACCATTTTCAAAAGCTATCTGCTATTTGGGACTTACTCTGTGAAAAATTAGCATGTAGTTGTTTTCCATAAAACCAACTTTTCTGCACTCAAACCAGGATTTTCTGCATGAAAAATAATAGTTCTGAGCTGAAATGTTAATTTCTGAGCAAAAAATGCTGGTGTTGCACAAAAAATGCTGTTTTCCATGCAAATCAGCCATGTGTGAATTTTATGCAGAATGCATTCCCAATTACAGGATTTTCTGCATATAATACATCATTTTTCTTCACAGGAATTAATATCTCTGTGTTGAAATAGTATTTTCCATGCAGAAAATTTTGTTGTTGAAGATACAGTTTTCTGCGCAAAACAAAGATTTGGGAATTTCAGTTCCAACTACAAAAAATTTTCATCAGTCTAGGCAGTGGCATCACTAGGAGGTGTGGGGCGGGGGGAAACATACCATACCAAGTGATATCAGGGGTGGGGACACTACTGAGTCCAGGATTCTTCTTGTCATGGTTTCTCAACTCTCAAAAAACATGTTTATCAACCTTTTTTAAAAAATATTCTTTCCATCCCTCTTAGTGGTGATTCCAGAAGTACATTCAAGCAATGAGCTTTCTCCACTCACCCCTCTTTCTTTTACAAATATTTCTGAAACTGACATGATCGTTCTTCTCCCCTCAAGTAGAAGACCCACTGTTATAATTAGGTTTTTCTCCATTTGCTGGTGAAACCAATATCTGAATGCAAAAGATCTCTCTGTGTTTTGTTTTGTTTTCCCTTTCTGTGTGTTTCTTTCCAGTGATGGGAGGAATACCTCCTAAGTAGCTCTGAAAGGGGAACTATTCTTCAGGTAGGACCATTTACATCCAGCTCTCCAGGGAGGTCAAAGAAGACTGCATGAGATGCAAACAAGAGTTGGAAGGGCATGCATTCAGTCATTTCCTATTTTTCCCCTATGTCAAATTGAAGCAAGTCCATTTTTTTCCTCCCTCTTAATTTAGCAACCCTGTGTATTCAAGAAGTCAATATGCCAATGAGATTGTCAAAGGAATTTTTTTATTCTAAATAAAGAGGATTACATCAGGCTAGTAATGCATCATAAAGCTTGGATATCTTGACAATTTGTCAGGAATGGACAGGGAACATCAGTAATGGAACAATAATAGGTTTATCACAGAGAATTATTCATGCCCCTAACCATTCTTATTTTAAGAGAACAAATGCAACTGGAAGAACTTGTGAAAGGTTAGAAGCTATATTTCATAGAATCATAGAGCTGGAAGAAACCACAAGGGTCATTCGGCACAATGTCCTGCCATGCAAATATACACAATCAAAGCACTCCCAACAGATGGCCATCCAGCCTTCATTTAAAAAGAAGGCTACTCCACCACACTCTGAGACAATGTATTCCACTATAAAACATATCTTACCATCAGAAAGTTCTTCCTAATGTTTATGTAAAATCTCTTTTCCCGTAGGAGTTTATCACACGGGGGAAATCCCGTGTGAAAACGGGGCTTAAAATTTAAAAAAACTTCAAAAAGGGTCATGATTTAACACAACGTTGCTGTTAAATTGATGTTAAAAGGACGTTAATCCAAACGCAAACCCCTCATTTACGCTTCTTTTTACTTTTGGAAAAACCCGAAAGTAAAAATAAGAAGTTTTCATTCAGATTGACCTCCCTGTTAACAGCGCTTTTACTTTTCACACAGGGCAGAATTGAGTCTGACTTATGGCAAACCTATCATAGGATTTTATTGGCAAGATTTCGTCATAGGTTTGCCACTGCCCTCCTTTAGGCCTGAGCGTAACCTGACCAAGGCCACCCAGGAAGGTTCCATGGTGGATCAGAGAGTCAAACTGTGGTCTCCTGGGAGTCCTAGCCCAACACTGAAATTACTATACTGTTCTGGCTCTTCCAAGGTGCCCTAGCTTGCACTAATAATGTAAATAGTTACACTGATGCAAGTGGCTGTGATTCTTATTCTGGAAAGAAACATACAAGTGAAGTAACAGGGCAGATTATGTCAATATACTGAATACTCTGACAATCTTTCAACAAAGAACAATGCCATGAAAGAGATAAACAAAAAATATTACTTAATAGAGTAAACATCCATAGCACTCTATAGCAAGCCACCTTGTAGGAAAACAAAAGCACATAGGCCAGTGTTTGTGCTTTCTTTATCAATAGAGAATATTGTAGTGCATTGCTATCTAAGAATGAATTGAATATAGTCATATAAGGGAAGCACATTAAGTCAATCAGACAACCTTTCTTCCAAAACATAGCATGATTTTCTTGCAGTTATAGCGAATATAGCAATGATGTAGATATTTCTTCACAGAGGGGAAAAAATCATTATAATATCCTGAGACAAATAAGCATTTATTCATATCCCCCAGTTATAACACTATGGTACCATTTTAACTGCTGTGGCTCTATCCCCTGTGCTTCTGGTATTTCCAGTTTAGCATGGCTTGTAGAATTTTATCCTTGCTTTTGCACACAAAGGACAAGATCACAAATAATGTGTGGAATCCTCAATCTGGCCTATGAAGCAAATCTGTTCCAACAGTGACCCATTAAGATATTTCCCTTGCAAGCAAATAGAAAACATCACCTTGAAACCTTAATTCAGAGAATGAGAGAAGATTTGAAAATAATGTGCCTTAGAATTATGGTATTCTTTTCAATCTTTGATAAATCAAGTTAAGAAACAAGAATTGTTCACAACTCTCCTATCTTTCCCTGCATCCTAATCAAAGACCCAATACTTGAGGACAGAATGATATCCACAAGACAGTAAGGTCTCCATGAGCAGACACTACAGAATATAGCCATCGATTTTCTAATGAGATGAATTCCAGCTCTGCACTTATATACTAAAAATGAGTGGGCTTCATTTTGTGTACATATTTCTCATTCATCCTTCATAGCATTTTGGTAGTTGCACATTGATAAATCAGTATTTGGCATTAATAAATTCAGAGTACAGTAACTTGGGGCTGTTTGGATATGATGTGATATTGCACAACAGGGAGGGGAAATGTTTGAATTTTGGCTGAGCTTCTTGATGCAGATTATATAAACTGTAGTTCCTCAAGCATGAATATGTGAATTGAAGAACTCATGAAAGGAAGCAAATTTTTAGATCTGATTTTTAAAGTGCTGCCTGCTCCAACAGCATTATTTACCCCAGAGTAGCAGTGATGTAAAAGTAGAGCATTTTTTTTAAAAGAGAGAGAGATAAAAATGCCCATTCCAAAGACACACACAAACACATACAAAAAGGGGGCTGATCAAAAGTCCTTATCATCTGAGTATTAATATTTATGGCAGGAAACTCAAAGATTTCCCAAGCTTTAAAACCCAGTCTAAGGATTAATATTTATTTTTGCAATCTGTTCCATGTTGCTTCAGCCTGTCATATATTTCTTTGAAAACTGCTGTTTCTGAAGTGGCCTTAGCAATGAAAACAGAATTTTTGGAAACCATTCATTAGTATCTGCCTTTCAGAATGGATCAGTCAGCTTCTTAATATCTCAGATTATGTACGATACCTACGTAGCACCATATGTCAAAGCACTGCAATAGCAAAAGGACTGTTTAACCTTGAAAAGATATAAATAGTTCAGCTGTCTCTTTGTTCCCTTTATTTATTTCATTTACCTTGTTTATCTTCCTTTTTTCCCATTCCACTGGGCATTTTGGAGTACTGCACAATTAACCATGAAACTGGCTTGACTGGAATTGAACAGAATAAGGAAATGCAATGGAGGCTTTTAAATTAGGAAAATAAATTACAAGTCCCATCAATCAAGAAACTTTTACCTGACAGCTTTATGGTTTGGACCTTACCTGCCCACCCGCAAAAAAGACGCTCAAACTGTCATAGTTGCCATATACTTTATTGCTTTATGATCTACCAGTGGTTACAGATGTGGTGTGCAAGTATAGAGCTGCTATGCCACTGCTCTCTCTTGCATATATTTTATTTGTATATTTTGTTAGTGTATGCTTAAAATTGACAAAGGGGTCAAACTAATTGCAACATCCTCTCTTTGTTTATTATTTACAAAATAACTGACAGAGACAGATGCCAAAAGAGTATGGAGAACTGAGACTGGGCATAGATCTTTTCTCTGCTGTATTCTCAACTGATAACTACCACTGTCACCCCATTGCTGTTTGCTTTGGAAGGGGGGGCTGCCATTATCTTCCTTCCTGTTATTTGTCCCTGGAAGGGTGCTAATGGCAGCTTTTCTTCCAGAGAGTAATGTGGGAGACTGTTGGGGAAGGGGGAGTCCATACCAAGTATGACAGTGTTATTTTAATTGGGGAATTAGCTTTTGCATGAGGCTGTGTCACCTTAGGCCCATTTGTACCTGTTTATACCAGTAATGACTGAGGAGAACTCCAGGTTTGGGGTGAATTAAGAGGGTTTTATTTAGAAAAATATCAACATGCATAATAGCAATTCACACAGACACATAATTCAAAGCTCACCAAAATGGAAACAATGGAAACAGGATTGTGAAGTTTGAGTGGTGTACGGGGGGGGGGGGGGGGATAATTACCTGTCCGATGAATAGACCACAGTAATTTGGAATGGCTCAGACTGGGAGGTCTGAAGGTGACATAGAACATACTCAGAGTGCAGAGGTGCATGCCAGCTGTGAGTACCACAGAGGATATAGGTTTTGAAACCAATATCTTTGTCTGATAACTAGCCTTTGGGGAGTAAGTTTGATTATCTCTAGCATTGTAACAAAGACTTGATGGGATTCTGGACTCGATGATAGCTTTAACGTCCCATTACCTGGTTGTGCACTTGGGGCATGCTCCTTTTCTCCTGAGAACCTGACTTAAAAGGTCATTGATGTCTCAAAAACATGATGTTACCATGAGATATGAAATATCAAGACAGTGCAGAGTATGCTAACAATGGGATGATTGAGTTCTGCAGCAGAGGCAAATGGTTAAATTCACCTTCTTTCATGTAGTATGCCTCCAAACTGGCCCCATCTTGAGAGAAGGGGAGGTGTGGAAAGAGATTGTTTTCTATCTAGTATTTAGTAAGTAAGGAATGCACAACTGAATCACACCCATAATACATATCCTGCAACTGTCTCATTTTCACAGAATCATAGAATCACTGAGTTGGATGTGGCCTCATGTGTAAAGTCCAATTCCCTAGTCAATGCAGGATCTCCAGCTAAAGCAGGTAGCTGTCCAGCCTCTTTTTGAAGATGTACAGAAAGGGAGACCCATTGTTTCTCTAGGCAATTGGTGTCATGTTCTAGGTAATTCAGCCCACTGCCAAACCCTTCTTACTGTCAAGAAATTCCTTCTAATATTCAACTGAAATCTACCCTCCTTTAGCATAAAACCATTAGTCCCACCCTCTAGGGCAGCAGACTTGTCAAACAGCTCTCATCATCAAGAAGTTCTTCCTGATGTTTAGGTGGAATCTCTTTTCCTGTAGTTTGAATCCATTGTTTGGTACATTATCAATTGCTTTGCTGAAATTAAGATAAATGGCATTGACAGCATTCCCACCATCTACTAAAAAAGTGACCTGATCAAAAAAAGATATAAGATTAGTTTGGCGGGATTTGTTTTTGACAAACCAAAGCTGGCTCTTACTGATCACTGAATTATTATCAAGATACTTGCAGAAGATTCCTCTATAATCCATTGAAATATTTTTCCTGGTACTGAAGTCTGACTATCCTTTAGTTTCTTCACTTTTATTTTTTAAAGAGTGAGGCAATGTTTGTTTGCATCCAGTCTCTGGCTCCTCACTTGTTCTGCAAGATTTCTCAGAAATGATGGCAAGTGGTTCTGTGAATACCCTGGGATGTAGTCTGGCTGTGCAGATATGATCTCATTTAGATTAACTATATGGTTCCTGACTAACTCCTTAGCAATTTTGATTTGCAATCTGGATTCCGTATCAAGGTCTCTGCTGATGCATGGAAGCACACAGTCCTCTCTTTTTTTGGGGGGGGGGGAAGTTTAAACGAAATAGATATTAAGCAGTTCTGTCTTGTTCTTGTGAGCTAATAGTATTTTACCATCCTTGTTGAGCATTAGTTCCATCATTTCCTTGGTCATTCTCTTGCTTCAAACATCCTTTAAAACCCACTTCTTGTTGGTTCCTTCTTCCCTAGCAAATCTCAGTATATTTTGAGCCTGAGTTTTCCTGACACTATCCCTACAAGCTTGGGCTACACATTTGTATTCTTCCTTGATGATTCTTCCTTTCTTCCATTCTTTATTTTGCAGGGACAGTCCCTAGTAATCCTCTGCCATTCCACTTTTCTAGCTGGATCTAAAATGTCCCACGTCCTATCTCCCCTCACATTTTCCCCCTTTGTTTTCAGCTTACTTCAATCGTTGAAAGCTGAGATTCAAAACTGGTTTGCATGTAGTTAACCCAACAGTGCGGGGGGGGGGGGGTTCTTGTTCATTCTAGTAGACTCAGGCAAAATCAAACTGTTTCAGTCTCTCTTGACTTGTTTGTTCTTCCTCATTAATAGCTTTTGCTATCTTGACCACACTAATGTTTCTTTGCCACATTTTCCTGTTTTCGTCTGTTGGTGCAGGGTCTGATTACATCACACACTATCACACAAGGGTTTGTTGTACTACTACACTGGCTTAATTCCATGTTTGATCTTCTCATATCACACAATGTTGTAATGCTCCCATTGTTCCATTGGAAGAGGATGAAGTATGAAAGCAGTCACTGAAACAAGCATGGATATGAGGCTTTTTTTTTTCTTGTTGATAAATACAAATGCAGAAAGATCAGGTCAGCTTTTTCTTTGCAATTCTTTTGCCTTACTCTTACACACACACAGAGAGAGAGAGCAGTTTAAAAATTCAACATGTTTCTCCAATTTCTCAACACCACAGGTACAGCAAAGGAAATATACAAGCATTATTTTGGGGGAAGAAATATATCTGTTTTGCAGTCATTATGATGAAGAAACTCTCCCACTCTTCCCCAAGTAAAACAGTGCATGGAGGGCAGGATTGTGCAGTGCCCTACCATTATAATTGACTGCCCAACTGCCTAAACATGTGAAGTTTTGAAATACATCACACTGAGAGCAATGGGACTTCCTTCCAGAAAGTGGGTATAGAACTGCAGCCTTAACTACCTTCTGAACACACATGCACTATCTGGCAATTTGATCACATGGCATGAAATCTACTGTAGAAGCAGAACACATTCATATGATGGGGCCTAGTTATTTTAACAGCATGTTTGTTCCACACAGCATTTCAGATATCCAATGGTTGTCTGGCTGGGTTGTTTTCATTTTGAAGTTATTGTTTCCTTTTGACAAGAAAATGGAAAGAAAATTTATAACTGGTACAGTGTGGAAGGAATAGTGATTCAACTCCTGTCCTGAAAGATAGCAAATAAGTTGCCAGTTCATAAATCGAAAGTAATCTCATTTTTCAAGCTTGTGATAAGTTAAGAAAGTGAGGTGTGTAACACCTTACATAAGTACTTACTAGACAATTTTGCCAGGCAAAAACCCGTCTATTCTGGAATGTGCAAAAATTACCTGGATCACCACCAACAATTTGCAGAAAGCCTGCACAGAGAGTCCAGACATAATGAATTGCTTCAGTAATGAAGTTTGCTTGTTGGAGACAGAATCTTGGCTCCGCAGCCATAAAACAGCTCAAAAACCCAGCATTCTGGAGAAATCAGAAAAAGGTTATTGAACAAGTTGAAGAAGAAAAATAAAATGTAGTACTTTGCTACTAACCTTTCCAAATGGTACTGTGCCAGATTTACAAATATTATTGTTCAAGAAGCAATGTGAGAAATGTTAGCTATTTATTCACTAACATGTTTCCGCTATGATAGTATTGTACATTCAAATGCAGGAGAGAAAAAGCAAGACTACTGCCACTATTCATTTGCATTATTCAATCACTGTAAAATATTTTGCACAGGGGGGGAAAGATGTTACCTAACATAGGAAGAGACCTGATGGATCAGAGTTAAAGGCCTATCTATCTATCTATCTAATCCAGTATCCAGGAATGCAGTGGCTTAGTACTTAAGATGCCAGTTCTGATGATCAGAAGGTCAGAAGGTTGGCAGTTCGAGGCCCAAGGGCTTCCATCACTAATCCCAGCTCCTGCCAACCTAGCAGTTCGAATGCATGCAAATGCAAGCAGATTAATAGGTACCACTTCGGTGGGAAGGTAACAGTGATCTGTGCAGTCTTGCTGCCTACATGACCACAGAGTTGTTTTCAGACAATGCTGGCTCTTTAGCTTAGTAACGTAGGTGAGCATCACCCCCTACAGTCAATTACAACTAGACATTCATGTCAAGGGAAAACCTTTACCTTTAACCTTAATTCAGCATCCACGTTCTAACCATGGTCAACATATGGGAACTCTACAACTGAGACTCAAGAGCTGTAGTCTTGTCTGGATGCCATTTCTCAGCAACTGAAAGGTACACCAACCTTGAATCCCATTGTGGGGGAAAGGTGGGATATAAATCCTTGAAAAAATTAAATATAAATAAATAAATAAATAAAGCCATCATGATTATTCTCTCATATGAACCCACACTTTGGGACCTGCTGGAGAAACCCTTCCTTCTGTCTCAGCACATTCAGAAGCACCCCTGGTGGGAACACAGGAAAGGGCTTACTCAGTCGCTGTCTGCAAGCTCTGGAATTCCTTCCTGGAGATGTTAGACTAATATACTCTCTACCCTCTTCCTCAGACAGATCAAGGCCTTTCTGTTTCAATAGAACTTTGATGACTGATAGTACATCCCATCCCACCTAAACAATCTGTTGGATTTTCTTTCTTTCTTTCTTTCTTTTCTTTTCTTTTCTTTTTTTTTTTTTTGCAGTGTTCTTGTTATTGTTGTTAAAATGTCTATGTTTTTAAGTGGTTTTGATTTTTTTTTTTTGATAGTTTAATTACTTTTTATTTTTTGTATTTTGTGGAGGAGGGGGGCAGGGGGGAGCCACTCATTATAGATTTATCCTCCATGTATTTTCTAATCTTCTTTAAAGGTTGGTGTCCATCAAGATTTTCTTAAAACAGTAGTTTTCTTGCTTTAACTGTCCAGTGTAAAGACATATGCAAGCAAAAAGACATGCAACTGTTTTCAGCAATATAATTTGTATGGCTTAAATTTCATTTGGCAAAATATATGAGGTAGAAGGTATATGCATAACTGTATTGAATCCCACCCTGCAGATCCAGTCCATTAAAATTAGGGTCTCCAGATCTCAAAGTAGTTGCTGAAGTCTTAGTAAATTGCTGTGATTTTTTTGTGGTCTTCAGCAGGGCAGGCAAATCTCAGGGTGAACAGCACTGGAGAATATATATATATATTCCCAAGATCAGCCACTAGATCATTATGCTCAAGTGGGAACTGAACCCTGATCTCCAGAATCATAGCTCAAAAAATTACACCATATTGGGAAAATATGCATGCAAATGCATTTTCATTTGTGTAGAACAGGGGTCAGCAACGTTACCTTACCTGGGGCCGTTCGCTGGTCCCCAGGTCTTCTGGCGGGCCGTGGGGGGCGAATGGTGATGGATGCGCATGCGCAAACGAGTCATGGCTGCCATTTTGGCAAACAAAATGGCGGCTGCAACACACGCAGCGGCGCAGCGGTGGCAACACGCGGCAGCGGCGGCGGGGGTCAGTGGGGGCCAGTCGGCGGGGGCTGGTCAGTGGGGGTCGGTGGGCCAGGTGCGGCCTGCGGGCCGTAGGTTGCTGACCCCTGGTGTAGAACTTTCACAAACTGCAATTAAGGGCTCATCCAGAAGGGAAAAAACTAAACTCTGTGAGAGTTTCCAGTTCTTTTTGTTTTGATTTTACCCTGCATATTTCCAAACTCTTTCTTGAAAGATCATGGGTTTCCCTCCCTCCCCTCTCTTGTGTTCTTCCTCTTTCCCCTCCCATTGAATATGTGTCACAAATACATTCATCCAACATTTCTGAAACTGATTTTCATCAATTTCCACTTAACCTTCTTGATTATTATTCATGAGTTATAGTAGAACTACTAAAGTGCTTTAACAGCCTGACACTAGTTAAACAATAGGACCATTTTGTTTTAGTGCAAAGATTCCTCTTTTCCTTGCTTGATCTCTGTTGAATCGCCCTACTGGAATACTGTGTCCAGTCCAGTTTTGGGCACTACAGTTTAAAAGGGATGTTGACAAGTCACAGCATGTCTAGAGACAGCACTAGGGGAGTGCAGGGGGTGCACATCACACCAGGTGACACCCTAAGGGGAGGGTGAAATCACTGCTCCTCAAACACCTAACTTTTGGCAGAAATGGGCTGTGGCATTCATCTGCTTCCCTTTAAAATGCTTCAAAGGATGGTGGGAGTGGGGTGAAGCTCTGTGGGAGGAGAAAGGAGAGACCCCAGAATTTTTAAAATAATTTTTTAATTTTTATTCTTTTTAAATTTTCTTTAAAATCATCACATTTTAACTAAATCTTCACTATGCATATGTAAATACATATAGGCTGTGCATACGATATTGTAATTTGAAGGTATAATTTTAATTTTGCTAATTGTTTATGTCACAATTATCAGCATTACACTCAGTGCTATATGGGAATTAGGATTATGAGTAACATTAATGCAAAAAACCATTGCTAAGGATTCTATATGGTGTGAAATGGGATGAGATCAATGGGGGGGGAAGACACCATGAGTTACCACACCAGATGACACCAACCTGAGGAATGCCATGGTCTAGAGGACAGCAACCAAAATGGTGAAGGGTCTGGAAACCAAGCCTTATGAGGAATGACTTAGGGCCTCGGCAGACGGCTAATTGCGCCGTCTCCGAGGCCCGGAAGAGGAGGAGCCGCCGCACGTTCAGCGGCTCTTCCTCTTCCTGAGGGCGCACCCAGAAGCGCCGGCCGTCCGCACGGCCGGCGACTCCCGGTTGTCCTCTTGCCGCGGCAGCCGAACGCGCCGCGGCGTTTGAGCCGCCAAAAGTGCGCCCGCAGCTGTTAGGGCGCACTTTTGGCAGAATCTAAAAGGATCGCTATTTTGGCGATCCTTTTAGATGCG
Organism: Phrynosoma blainvillii; assembly: GCA_026167975.1. Lineage (NCBI taxonomy): Eukaryota > Metazoa > Chordata > Lepidosauria > Squamata > Phrynosomatidae > Phrynosoma > Phrynosoma blainvillii. The sequence goes on from JANUYF010000001.1 coordinate 342,703,700, forward strand.
CCGGGGATGCGCCGCCGTCCAGAGGCTGAACTCCGGTGGCGGTCCGGACCAGGGCGTCTCCGACGCCCTCGTCTGCATCCCCCCCTAGGGAGCTGGGGATGTTTAGCCTGGAGAAGAGAAGGTTAAGAGGTGATATGATAGCCTTGTTTAAATATTTAAAGGGATGTCATATTGAGGAGGGAACAAGCTTGTTTTCTGCCACCCCAGAAACTAGGACCCAGAACAATGGGTGCAAGCTACAGGAAAAGAGATTCCACCTCAACATTAGGAGGAACTTCCTGACAGTAAGGGCTGTTTGACAGTGGAACACACTCCCTCGGAGTGTGGTGGAGTCTCCTTCCTTGGAGGTCTTTAAGCAGAGGCTGGATGGCCATCTGTTGGGGATGCTTTGATTGGGAGTTCCTGCATGGCAGGGGGTTGGACTGGATGGCCCTTGTGGTCTCTTCCAACTCTATGATTCTATGATTCTATGACATGGAACAATGGATTCAAACAACAGGAAAAGAGATTCCACCTCAACATTAGGAGGAACTTCCAGACAGTAAGAACTACTTGACAGTTTAACACGCTCCCTCGAAGTGTGATGAAATCTCCTTCTTTGGAAGTCTTTAAACACAGGCTGTTGTGAATTCCTGCATGGCAGGGGATTGGACTGGATAGCCCTTGTGGTCTCTTCCAACTCTATGATTCTATGAATCTGTGTTCTAGAAAAAATAGATATTTATTGGTAGCAGCCATCTTATCTAGTTCCAGAATAATACAAACAGACAGGCAATAAAGATACATTTCATTTTGGAAAATACTGGGCTAATTTAAATTGACCTGAAAAGTAGGAATGAAAAATCTTTGGTCATGCCAGGAATTCACAGGAAATACTTCAAGCTTAAGAAAGTGTCAAGTGGATAATTGGAATAAAATTGGCTCATACAATAACAAAAACTGAATCATGCGGAGAGGGTTTTTCTGTTTGTTTGTTTTTTGTTTTTGTTTGTTTGTTTCTTTGCTTGCTTGCATGTACAGTGGCTCTAATACTGGAAATTAAGAAAATGAGGAAAACTGAAAATTATAGATTTGTCTGCCTCTGCCTATTGCCAAAACTAATAATGGTTCTCATCCTTTAGCTTTTCTGATGTTTTGGATTTCAGCTCCCAGAATTCCTGAGAATTGGTCATACTGACTTGGGCCTTCAAAATTTGAAGTCCAAAATATTTGGAGGACTAAACACTTCCAGTGTTCTATCATGGCATATGTGGAATAAGTGAAGTTCATTGTCAATAAACCTAGAAGAGTTATTAACACACTCTTAATCCCACTAGCTCCTTTCATGAAAACAAGCATAATTTTATAACATGTATATTTATAACCACAGTATGAATATGCATGATACATCTTCAGGGAAATGAAAAATATAGAAAATTGAGGCTGTCACCGTTTCTCATGAGTGCTGTTGATATCAGTCACCTTTTTTTAAAAAATAGCATGCTCAGTAATTGTATATTAATATAAATCTGGTATGTTGCAAACATCCAAGAATCATCATAAACATGAGCATAAAATTCTAGTAATCTCTGTATCTGACTACATTATACAAGAGGGATTTAAAAAAAAAACTTGAAGGAAATTTTATTTGTGTGAGGTGATGAACTATGAAAATATGTCCACAGTAAGATCTTATTCTGCCATAGATGAGTTCTCAGTTGGAGATGATTTAATCATCAGATGACCTGAAGCTGCTGAAAACATCTGGAAACTAGTATCACTGCCAACTGGTGTTGTGTCCACCTGATTCAAGCTGTGCTGTTTTGTACTTAGCAATTGTTTCTGCTAAACCCCAAGAGTCAAGAATGTGTTTAGAGTCATCATGTGTTAACCTTGAACTCCATCATCCTGATTCCTGTATGATATTTGCTGTCCCTCGCATCTCACTCTACTTTCTTTCTCCATTCAGTGGGGCTCAAAATATGATTGTGTGGCAGACAAGGGTATTTTAGAGGTCTCTCATTCATAGAGTTGAGATACATCAAAGCCGACTTGGCAGCAATTAATAAATCAGATAAGCCTGTTTCCCATCTTGTGCTACTGCTTTTTCAAAGTGAAACAGTTTTAAGATAGCTATGAAATTAAACACACAGTGAAATAAAAATCTCTCAGGGTTGCAAATGAGCAAAAACAAGAGCAATGGAGGTAGGGAAGACTGTAAGACCTATACGAGTCTGGAATATATCTGGCAAACAGCCAGGTTATTAGGTTGTTTTCCTTTTAGCATGCCTTTAATAATACCTAGACATTCAGAAATTTAGCTGTTGAAGATTCTCCCAGGACTTTTCTCTATGGCAAGAAGTTTCTCAGCTTGATTTCTGCATGTAATGCTGCACAGTAACAGATTCATTTAAAAGGTGGCAATGTTAAATAGTCCACTACTGTACAAGACTGAGATACATGAACATTTAGGAAAGCAGATGGTCAAATACTAAGACAATGTAAACTGCACTTAAACAATGCCATTTTTAATTGTTCTAAGGACATGCCCCCATGGGAAGGTATGTACCCCCCCCCCAAAAAAAAGCATTCCAAGCATCTAGAGATGATGACAAGTAGCATCACAAGTGGTAGATAAGGCTTAGAGAGTCCTTTTTAAAACAATCAGTTTAGAAGGATAGGGATTCAACAGGTAAACAAAGATATTTACTCCAGAGCTTTGCCTGAAAATCAAAGTACAGGTTGAGTGTCCCTTATCAAAAATGCTTGGCACCAGAAGTGTTTTGGACTTTGGATTATTATTATTATTATTATTAGTAGTAGTAGTAGTATCTTTTGGAATACTTGTATTTGCATATACATACATTATGAATTATCTTGCTAATGGGACCAAAATCATTTATGTTTCATAAACACCTTATACATCTTAAAAATCATTTATGTTTCATAAACACCTTTTGTGGATGAGACACACTTTGGGCCTCGGCAGATGACTAATAGAGTCATCTCTGAGGCAGGGAAGAGGAGGGGCAGCCGCATGATCGGCGCCCCTTCCTCCTCCTGAGGTTGCCCTCGGAGCTGCCGGCCCTCCGCACGGCCGGTGCTCCCAGGGCAACCTCCCGCCGCAGCGTCCGGCCACGCTGCGGCAGAAAAGTCAGTGAAAGTGCACCCTACGCTTTTGGGGCGCACTTTCACTGACTTCTGAAAAGAGCGTTGATTTAGCGCTCCTTTCAGGGGCGCCGATGGTGCTCCGCGGTGCTGATGCCTCGCTCCCGCAGCGCACCATCCCACGGCATCCTGGAAGCTCTCGTCTGCTTCCTCCCTTTGTGTACATTGAACCATCAGAAAGCAAAGCTGGCACATCTCAGCCACCCATGAAAAAAGTGTTGGTTTTTGAAATAATTTGAATTTTCAATTCTGGATAAGGGAGACTCAACCTGTATATGAAAATGTCTAGTTTTGCTTGGTTAATTTCATCTACATTTTTAAAAAAGTCTTTCTATTTATCCTGGACAACCAAATATTGAAAAAGAGTTTTATGATCCCTTCTTCAGCTGCTGGTTTTTATTTTTAAATCTTAAAACACATATTTATTTATTTATTTATTTATTTACATATGTTGGGATCAAAGCTCACCCTCTGATCCTATAGGGCACAATATGCTTTAAACAGGGAACAAAACCAAACAAGATATTCCTAGCTCCATGCAGAGGTGGTGACTAATACACTTGTAAAACAATCCGGACTGGATTATTTAAATCAAGCAAGGGAAGTAGAATACAAAACAAAAATCTGTGCACCTAACTGGATAATAATCCATAGTGATGGAGCTGGGCTGCAGCTGGGCAGTGATTTCAGTGGCTAAATGTGTGTGATAGTTATCAGAATGTTGCCCACTTCTAATTTTAAGACTGCTCAGGCAAACTGCTTTTAAACCTGATGCGATAATCTCCGATATCCTCAGATTTTGGTCTATCAGAAGTTTGGGATGGCGACTTCCAGAATTCCTGACCATTGCTGTGCTGGCTGGGACTTCTGATGGTGGAGATCCAAAATCCCTGTGGGAACCAAAGACCGAGAAGCACTGCCCTAAACCATGAGAATGAGCAAAAACAACTGAGCCTCTTCCAAAACAGTATGATATTTGTTTTCTATCCAAAGCCCATTTTGCCAGTCCATCAGTTTTGTAAAAATCAGCTGATGTAGCTTGAACTTCTGATACTAATATTTTACACCTTTTATAATTAAATGTATTTTAATATGACATCTTGATCAATTGTGTTTTACTTCATTTAACACCAGGCTTTTAACTTTATCTTGCTTTAGCCTTGTTGTAAGCTACCTTATGTTTATATCAGGAGAAAGGTATAATAAATAAATAAATAAATAAATAAATAAATAAATAAATAAATAGCCAGCCACAGCTGCTAATAAAACGTCAGGAATAACTCTTCTAAAACACAACCTCATAGCCCCAAACCCCCACAAATAACTATAAATAAAGAATAGATTGTACAATTTCCTGATTCAGCTGGGATATATGAAGCTGACTTATACTGAGTTAGATTCTTCATCCTTCTAGCCCAGTATTGTCAACTCTGGCTGGCAGTGGCTCATCAGGATTTCAGACAGGATTCTTTCTAGCACTATCTGGAGATCCCAAATTTCCCAGATGAACCAAGCCAGGTTTACCAAATTTGGTGAGATTTGACATATTTGGGATCATACAAAGTTTGCCATTGTGTGTATGTATGTGCCTTCAAGTTGCCAGTTGACTTATTGTGACACCATGAATTTCATAGGGTTTTCTTAGGCAAGGAATACTCAAAGGTGGTTTTGCCAGCTGAAACATGTTCCTCGGAATCATAGCCTACAGTACCTGGTATTCATTGCTGGTCTCACATTCAAATACTAACCAGGACTGACCCAGTTTAGCTTCCAAGAATAGATGGTAACTGGTGCCTTTAGGATATGTAGGCCCCAGAAAAGTAAAGCCTGGAAGCAACTCTACAAAGGCCAAAGACACATGGGGCAATTCATGCAGATTCCAGCCATGTTCAGGGCACAGAGTTCAGATGGTGCATGCCCCAAATGTGGCTGGAAGCTGTGCCGAGCTCACGTCATCCAGAAAGAACAGGGCCAAGAAGGAGCAGATAGAATCTCCTCTATCTGCTCCTTCTGGCAGCTTGGTTCAGGACCGCAGTGGCAGCCCAGACAAAGACCAGGCATATGGTTGCCATGGTCCCTGCACAAATGGCGCTGGAGCAGCTTTGCACCAGTCTATTCAGACCATCTGTTTTGGGCCAAAGTTCTAAAAGAATTAATGGGATTGAACCACATATCATATAATCAACACACATACCCATCTCTGTTTCTGTATTCTTTTGCATATTCTCTGTTTCTTTAGCACCCATACAGAAGATGCCATATTCATTTAATTCTCTCTACTTGTTTGTTACTGCAGGAGAAAATGGATATATGTTACTGCAGGAAAAAATGGATATTGGGACAGAGCAAACTAGAATCTTTTGCTGTTGTTCTAGCAAGATTAACAGTAAGTACTCATCTCCTGTGCAAACAGCTGTAGCTGACAGCATTACTTGAACACTTTTGCGAGATGGATAGATAGTTAGGGCAAGGTATGGAAAGAGGTAGAAGGGACAGGGAGCATACTCTGACTGTGCTGGAAAGACATACACCATTCTGACAGACAGTTCAAAGGTTTCTTATTAGAGATGGGGAAGTTGCACAGGAGGAACTGTTCCAATTGCAATAGTTTTATATTTTTTTAAGAAAAATACTTCATTCATGTAAACCACTAGGAAGCCTTTACCTCAACAGAAGTAGCATGGATCTGCAAAGCTTAAGACAGGGGTAGGCAACCTTTCCCCTTTAAGGGCCGAGGGACTTCAGCTCCCAGAATCTCAGGAGCTATTGGCCAACATGGGACTATTGGCCAACATGGCTGAAGCTTCTGGGAGCTGAAGTCCCTCGGCCCTTAAAGGGGAAAGGTTGCCTACCCCTGGCTTAAGACCTTAAAGAAAATCACAGATGCCTCCAGAATCCAAATGGAGCTGTGATTATGGATCTAGTGTGGAATATTTGCAGGCAAATTCTTGTGCATGATGGATCTTATTTTGACAGACAGTTCTGCCAAACTGATATTTCAGCTGGATGAATTCATAAAACTTTATATGTTAGCTGCACTTTTAAAAAAAAAAACCTGTTGGACTAAAGGAGTAGTTAATGCCTTGCTAAAACAAGATAGAGTTCCAGCATCACTAAAAGAGTTATAAGACCATTGTTGAAAAAGACTTCCCAGACCCCACTGTTTCAGATAACTACCAGCCAGTTTTCTACATTCTGTTTTTAGCAAGGTACAAGCATGTGAGAGCACCCAGCTCCAGATATTTCTGGATGAGACAGATCCTCTAGATCCATTTCAATCTGGTTTCAGGCCTGGTTAAGAGACAGCTTTGGTTGCTTTGGTGATGACCTATGCCAATAATTAGATGTCCCTGTTGGTTCTGCTGTACCTCTCAATGTATCTCCATTTGTTTCTGGAGAAGCAAACCCAGATGATGATGCTGGAGGACTCATGTTTATTCTCTTGGCCACTGGGGTTTCTTGGGGCACAGTCCTCTGTTCAATATGTGGCTATAGGCAGATTTTCCAAGTCCAGGAAATTTAAAATCTATTTGCATATCAGCTTGGAAAATCTCCCTATAGCCACATGGCCAGAAGGAGGAGTGAAACAAAATGTAGGCATCTGACTAACATCTCCAATTGTTTTTCTCCTGTTTGGTTTGTAACATCTTGCCTGATGAAGAAGTCCATGGAGCTTTGAAAACTTGCATATTGTGCATTTTGGTCGGCCAATAAAGGTATCACTGATGGATTTTGCTGGAACTGGCAAAATTAATTCTGAGTATTCCTTGCCTGAGAAAACACTATGAAATTCATGGGGTCACCATGTATCAACATGTGACTTGAAGGCACATATGCAGACAAAACCAGTAAGAAAGGCATTTTAATGTTACAAAAACTAGAAATTCATTATGTACCACATTACATTACACTGGGCCCTCTGTATCCGCTGGGATTTGTTTCCAGAACCCTGGAAATTTTATTGTAATGGGTTTTTTTTTCCTAAGCCCCAAGGATTTTGATGGGATTCCTTTGCCCAGACTTTTAAGGACATTTTCTTCCTTTTTAAAGGTTGAAAGAAAAAAGAAATTAAAAAGTAGCAAGGACAGTTGGCCCTCCATATCTATGGAGTCAACAATCTACAACAGGTGTAGGCAACCTTTTTGAGCCGGGGGCCGGGTTGCTGTCCCTCAGACAATTGGGAGGCCGAAGCACCAAAAATAAATAAATAAATAAATAAATAAAAATATTTTTTTAAAAAATGAAAAAATAAAAAATATGCATACACACTCTCTCAGCCCCAGAAAAGCCATGGCAAAAACCCTGTGAAGATTTTGCCAAGAAAACCCCAAGAACAAGTAATAACAACAATAATTAATATCATCATGGCGGGCGGTGGCGGCGGCGGCAGTGGTGGCAGGACTGGCCTGGGGCCGGTCCAAAGGCCTCGGGGGGGCGCATCCGGCCCCCAGGCTTTAGGTTGCCTACCCCTGATCTACAGCTTGATATACTGGCCTAATGGCTGTAATAAATGAATTGAAATTGGATCTACAGCTTGAAAATATTTTTAAAAAATATATAAATTCCAAAAAGCAAGTTTTGTTTTTGCCATTTTTTTGCTCAATTGAGTACTTGACATTGAAGGATTTACATTGCTATCATTTTTGCAGCATGTTACCCACCAACCTGCTGTTCCATGGTTTTGATTCATTACAGTGGGCCCTTTGCAATCTTAGAGCCATAACTGCCTTATAGACATTCTGATCAAACATTTGTGGATGTAATTCAGTAAAAGTTATTTGCAACAACCATCTGGCTCCATCTTATGCAATAAATTGCACCATTTCCTAGAGAATATTTCTAACGTAATCATTATGTATTATCATACACATTGCTGCTATTCCAGTGTAAATGAAAATCAGGAAATGCAGAGAAAGGCATGTCCATTGTCTTTGATTCTACAATTTTTCTAACAGTTTTCCACAGCAGTCTGGGGAAATTATGTCATAAAGGGACATGGTATTGCTATCATGTAATCTTTCTCTATGGGAATGGACTCACCACAAGGTAAATGTATAGCTGGTCCCCATGGTGCAAATGATAGTCCAGCACATCCTCATCTTTACTTGAGATAAGAATTCAAGCTTTCATTCATGCTCAGAAGAGAATATGCAATTAGATCTGGAAAACTGGAAGTAGGTCACTTTTCCCTCCCATAAACATTGTGTATTCAGCTCAGGTATGATGAATAAGCCTGTTCAGCCTAAACCAAAATTATACTGAATTCCTGTAAAGTATTTTTTAATCCAGAAAATTACACTAAATTCCTTCCAAATAGATATGTTTTAATAATTAAACTTTGGATATCATTTCAATATTACCCTTCCTCATAAAAAACAATTATCATTTATGGGAAGGATTTCAACTCTCAAAATGACAGTATTACCAAAAATGCTTTTTTTTTTATTTCAAATGATACCGATCCTAGTTAAAGACAGCTTTTTCTAGACATGGCACAGAGATATGAATAGTTTTATATGGCAGAACAAGAGACCTAGAATTAGATTAAAAGTATTACAAGATTCGAAGCAAGTTGTCTTACTTGGATTAGAGAATGGGTAATATTGGAAAATGAAGAAATACTAGAATTGGAAGGTGATGGTCTTTGTTATGGATGACATTCTTATTTAGGATATGGGAAAATCAAGGTAAACAAAGACTTTAATAATCATTGTATAAGGGGATTGCTAATACGGGTGTGAAATAAATATAAGGAAAGAGCTATGCCAAAATTTCCCTCATGGTTTTTGCCTCAGGAAGCAATCCAAAGAAAAGAAATGAGGCAAAGAACAAATTGGCTAACTTATGCAAAATTATTAGAGAAAGTGGACTCGGGTAAATATAAATTGAAAACACAAGATGAATTTTTAAAAAGAGGGATTTCTATTAGATTGGTTTAGATTCAGACAAATTAAGGAATGCGATAAGAGAGATTTAACAACCCAGGGAATAGATTTGAAATTGAATGAGTTTGATAAAAATTTGGTTAGGTGAAAACAGAAAATGGATTTGGAATTTTTATAAACTTTTATTAAAATGGGAGTTAGAAGAAGAGGTAGTAAAGGAATGTATGATTCAATGGGCAAAATTTTTTGGATACCCAATAGATTTGGAAAAATGGGAGCATGTTTGGACAAGGGGAATAAAACATACAGTATCACAGAACCTAAAAGAAAACTATTATAAGACCTATTTTTGTTGGTATCTATCTCCAGAGAAGATCTTCAAAATATAAAAAACTAGAAGTAACCAAGTTTTTTGTGTTTTTTTCAGGCTGTGTGGCCATGTTCTAGAACTCTTCTAGAAGATGGCCACGCAGCCCGAAAAACCTACAAAAAACTATGGATGCCGGCCATGAAAGCCTACGACTTCACATTAGAAGTAACCTATGTTGGAAGTGCAGCAAAGAAGTAGGGACTCTGTATCATTGCCTTTGGACTTGTGAAGTAATTAAAAATTATTGGAGGAAAGTAAGTGAAATTATAAATCATATATTGCAGGGAAAAATACAAGTTTGACCTGAAATTTACCTGTTAAACATGTGTGATAAAGACCTGGATAAAGATATTGGTAAAATCCTTTTTTATCTAATAACTACAGCAAGGATAACTTTAACACAAAAGTGGAAAATGAAAAATCCCCTGAGTATAAATGATTGGACACTTAAATTATATGATTCAATAGAAATGGACTTACTTACACAATATCTAAGGGACAAAATTGTAGATGAAGAAACTACCAATATTAAAATATCTTAAGGAACAATCAGGAAATGTTGCTATTATTAATTATTCAGGATCACAGAAAATAAATATACAAAGTTGACTACTAATACATTGTAGTGAAGTTTGAAGGAAGTAAATAATTACTAAATGGAATAAGAAATTGCCTTTCTTTTTCTTCAATCTCAAGTTATTAATTGTAGCTGAAGAACGCAAACACAAGATTATTAATAGATAAAGAAGTTTATTAGAAAAGAGTATAAAGAACTTAGATTGGGAATAAATTAGAATAAGATAGAACTAACTGTTTACTTACTTTTAAATAGCGTAAAGAATTAAATATTTGATATAGATGTAAAAACACATTTGGATGATAAAATAGAAACGCAACAATAAATTCAATAGCTAACAAATATGATAAATAAGATAACAAATAAAGGAACCAAATAACTTTATGAAGAGGAGGATAAGAAGGACAAATATGGTAGAAAAGAAACCAGTGAGGCCAAGGATGGAAGTTAGTATGTATGTTAGAATGTAAGAAAGAGTCGGAGAATGGAGATGGGGGAACGAGATTGAAAAATGAAGGTTTAAGGAGGTTGAAGAGGGTGAAAGAATGTTGTAAAATGAAAGAGTAGTGGAGAGAGGAAGGATTGTGAGAAAGAAGGTGTAGAAGAATTAGAATGAAAGAAAGGGAAAAAGAGAGGAAGTGAGAGGAGGGAGGGATAGGAAAAGATTGTAAAGGAAGAAGACAACTCAGGATAGAGGTTTTACTAGCGATATAATAGAAATGAAAGAATTACTACCTTTTGGGTGGGTATCAAGATATCAAAGACGAATTGATATATTAGATATATTCGAATCTTATTCAATATTTGTGTAATAGGTATAACAAAAATGCTTAAAGATGAAATGATTGTGTATTTTAAAGGAACATAATAAAAATTATGAATATAATATATATATATATATATATATATATATATATTACCCTTCCTCAAGCAAAACCCCATGTCCTATAATCAGATCTGAATTATCCACTGAATCCTCAACTGTATGAGCCTCTTTTTCATTATTTGTCATCAAAAAGGTACTAAGCAGGAGTAGAACAAAGCAGACACTTATTTGATAATGTCTGTTTCTCCTCTTCTACTTATTCCATCTTTTCCCTTGCGGTGAACTTAGATAATCTTTCTTCCATAACCTCAAACTTCTTGGCTTCAAATGTTTCTAAGGTTTAAGAGAAATTTGGCCTTGACTTCTTACAGCATTACCTTCTTTTTCTGCATCCATCATACAAAGAGCAGGCTTGGGCACAGAAGGAGGAGGAGTGAAGATAGGAAGAAGGAACATCAACAATCTATGATATTCAGATGACACCATGACACTAGCAGAAAGCATTACAGACTTGGAACAACTACTAAGGAAGTTCAAAGAAGAAAGTGTAAAGGCAGGCTTACTGCTGACCATTGAAAAAACAAAAATAATGACCATAGAAGAGCTACACAAATTTAACCTAGACAATAAGGAAATCAAAATAGTAAAAGAGTTCCCATACCTTGGATCAAACATTGATCAGAATGGGGACTGCATTCAAGAGATCAAAAGAAGACAGGGTTGTTGATTTGTGTGATGTAAATGTAGCAGAGATCAGAAGACTGCTTCCTTTCACCAGCCATCCTGGAAATGCTGTTTTCATAAAGACACATTTGTAAATCCAAAGTAAAGCTTTATTGTTACATAGTAAAAACAGAAAAGAACTATGTACAATCCATCTTGCAAATGATAAAGTCCATAGGATTACAACTTGTTGTTGCTAAGTTGAAAGCAAGGCAAGTTCTTAACAAAGAGAACAAAGGAACTCTTGGCCCAACTCAGAACTCCACCTCCTGGGTGGCAACCTACATAATGATAGGATGATCAGCTTTATCCCAGCCTCTAGACCAGCCTTTAGCTGTGTGTCACTCCCCATGTGACCTAGTTCTCATGCAAACCAGATGAGCTCATATGTTTACCTTCCAGTATGCTGTTTTCCCAGGCTCAATGTCTTGCTTTGTTGTTCAGTGTGAGATTGTTTTGGCTTTACACCACCTGCAGGCTGAGTCCTCTTTGTTTACTTAGACACTTTTCTCAGAAGAGATTTTTCCACACACATCTCTACATTTCCACTTTGACTGCATATCCCATCCATATTCCAACAAGGGTAGCTATGAAATAACTTTAAAAGATCCTAAAATGCAGAGATACGCAATTGAGCACAAAAGTTAGACTTGTACAAGCCATTGTATAATAATCTCTACCCCGCCTTTTGCCATAGCAATCAAGGTGGCTTACAGTTAAAAACAGATGCAAACCCCAACAATTAACAATAATACCCCCCTATTAAAATATATTAAATACAATCTCTGTTAAAATCAATTTAAACAAAAACAAATTTAAATGGGGACACACAACAAATTGGCTCAATTAAACTATCGACACTCTGGGGCAGGCAGGAATGAGAAGAAGAGAGCATCTTCTGGGGAGAGACCAAATTTAAAGGTGATTCTATTCCGGATAGGCCTTCCAGAAGAGATCTGTCTTGATGGCTTTTTAAAAGCCATCTAAGTTAGTTATCTCACGGATCACTTCCGGCAAGGCATTCCAGAGTCTGGCAGCGGTAGCAGAGAAAGTCCTCTGGGAGGTCGCTGTCAATCTAGTTCTTGTCGGTTGAAGAAGCTTCCTCCCAGAGGACCTGAAGGTGCGGGGTGGATTATATGGGAGAAGATGATCCTTAAGGTAAGTTGGGCCCAGGCCATGTAGGACTTTAAAGGTCATCACCAACACCTTATACTGTGCTCGGAAACTAATGGGCAGCCAGTGAAGAGATCTTAAAATCGATGTAATATGATCACTCCTAGATGTTCCGGTGATCAACCTGGCTGCCATGTTTTGTACTAACTGCAGTTTCCGAGTTAGGTATAAGGGTAGCCCCATGTAGAGTGCATTACAGAAGTCGAGTCGTGAGGTTACCAGTGCATGTACTACAGTTTCTAGATCCCTTACTTCCAGGAATGGGCGCAGCTGGCATATCAGCCGAAGCTGATAGCAAGTGCTCCTAAATGTCGCATTCACCTGATCTGTCATGTGAAGTGACGGGTCTAGGAGCACCCCCAGACTGCAGACACAGTCCTTAACAGAGAGCGTGATCCCATCGAGGATTGAAGGTCGCAACCCAATACCTGGTTTGGGGGCCCCCACTGTAAGTACCTCCGTTTTGTCTGGATTCAGCTTGAGTTGATTTTTCCTCATCCAGTCCATTACCGCTTCGGGACATTGATTGAGGGGATAACCGCCATCTGCCATCATGGCAACTGACCGAGACATGGAGCAGAATATTTGGGTGTCATCAGCATATTGATAACACCCTGCTCCATGTCTCCTGATTGTCTCTCCCAGAGGCTTCATATAGATGTTAAACAACATCGGGGACAGGATGGCACCCTGTGGAATGCCACATTTTAGCTCCATTTTTAGGAGCAGCTGACTCCAAGTGACACCCTCTGGAACCTGCCCGAGAGAAATGAGCGGAACCACTGAAGAACAATGCCTCCCACTCCCAGCTCCCTCAGGCAGACAAGAAGGATGCCATGATCTATTGTATCGAAAGTCGCTGAGAAGTCTAAAAGCACCAACTGAGTCATGCTTCTCCTGTTGGTGCTAAGATGCAGGTCATATACCAGAGTGACCATGGCCACTTCCACCCCATATCCAGGTCTAAAGCCAGTTTGAAATGGATCTAGAAAATCAATTTCATCCAAGATCGCTTGGAGTTGAAAGGCAATGGCTCGCTCGATCACCTTGCTCAAGAATGGTAGATGTGAGACTGGTCTGTAATTTTTCAAATCCAGGGGGTCCAGGGAAGGTTTCTTCAGGAGAAGTCTAACGACTGCCTTCTTTAGACTTGATGGAACAGTTCCTTCCCTAAGGGATGCATTGATGACCCTCTTAAGAAAGGCCATCAAAGCATCACCCCCCTGGACGACCAGCCAAGATGGGCAGGGATCAAGGGAACACATTATCTTCCTTACTTTTCCCAGGATTTTGTACACATCATCGGTATTCACCAACTCGAACCAATCCAGTCTAATCTCACAAACAGGTTCACTGGACACCTCATCAGTCACTTCTGTTATAATCCCAGCATCTAAGTCAGCTCTTATCTGAGAGATTTTATTTGCAAAATAGTTGTTAGAAGCAGGCTGTTGTCAGGTTAAGTAACAGGTTCTGCACAGGAGGAGCCCGTGTCAGTTCCCCCACCACCCTAAACAGTTCTGCTGGATGAGATTCCGCAGATGCAATATGTGCAGAGGAGAAAGACTTCTTCGATGCCTGTATTACCTTTTGATAGGAACGATGAAAGTTCCTATGACGAGTCTTATCAGATAAGAGTTGAGTTTTCTGCCAGGTGCACTTTAGTCATTGTCCAACCCACTTCATTTTCCTAAGTTCTTCCGTGGACCAGGGTTGACGGTTCGGAGCGGGTTGGAAAGGATGCTTGGGAGCAATCATGTCGATAGCTCTGGTGAGATCAGTGTTCCAGATATTCACCAAGGCTTCGACAGGGTCGTCGGCTTTACCAACCAAGGAACCCTCCAAGGCCTTCTGGAATCCAATTGGCTCCATTAGCCTCTGAGGGCAGACCATTTTAATAGGCCCTCCACCCCTGGTGGGGCGAGCGATGGCTCTTAGTTCAACTTTAACCAGGAAATGATCCATCCATGACAGTGCAGAGGTATTTATTACCTCCTCCCATGGATATGCCTGTTCCGTACTAAAGACCGCATTGAGAGTATGACCTGCCAAGTGCATAGGTCTGAAAACCAATTGGGATAGGCCCATGTCCATCATGGAATCCATGAACTGCCAAGCCGCACCTGTTAGACTGGTCTCAAATGGAACGTTGAAGTCGCCCAGAACTAAAAGTCTGGGCAATTCCAGCAGCAACTCTGAGACCAGCTGCATCAACTCGGATAGGGAGTCTGTTAGGCAATGGGGTGGACGGTATGCCAACAGAATCCCTATACTATTGTATTCCTTATTACCATGTACAGATGCGAGAGCTGGGCAATGAGAAAAGTAGGTAAGAGTAAAATTAATTCATCTGAAATGTGGTGCTGTGTCATATCCAAAATGCAAACCAGGGGGGAATAGATGGGCAATAGCAGGGGCAAATGGTAGTTTTATGATCCTGTTTACTTCCTAAGACAAGGCTTTGATTGCAAACCAGATAACGCCCCTCTTTCCCTGATATAGATGCAGGAGAAGGGAAGCTGGAGAAACACGGAGACTTTAAAGCACCTTTTGATGTAGTTCAAAGGGTGCTGACCATGAGCTGGGAAAGGAGGGGCTGGAAGGGAAAGGCTTAAAGGGTAACACTTTTATGGAAAATTCAGATTTGACACTAACAAGTCTCTGTCACATCTCTGTCTAAAGAATCCAAAATAAAGCTATAGTATTTTTATCACTACCATGCTGTCCTGGTTGTTGAAGTTTGGATCTGCTAAACATGACGCTGTGTCAAATCTCCCTCCAACACCTCATACGATGCAGCCACATTTGGCCCAAGGCAAAACTGATGGAGGAGCCTTCCCAGGGTGACTGAAGCAACAGCCGAGTGGCCGTAGCCCAGTAAAGGTGACTGAACTCCGGCCAGGGAGCTGCAGTGAGAAGACCCCAATAAGCCAAGTGAGCCACGGGGAGCAGCGGGTGACTTCACAGTGAAAGACTGAAAAAGGGCATGGAGTATGAACCTGGAGATGGCCATAGACTTTGGGTGCATTCGATGCTTCATCAGCCCCCAAATAGTGCTAAAGATGGGGCATGACACCAAGAAGCTGAGGCACCCCATCACTTTTCATCAGATGGACAGCTCTTGCCATGGGGGGGGAGAAGGCCCACTAATGAAAGGACTGAGACAGTTTGGCTGGGGGTGGCAGAACACTGGGAGAAAATCAGTTTTGTTTTGGGCCCCACCTCATGCGACCAAGTGATCCTGGGAATAGACTGGCCCCATTTCCATAATCCCAGGATATGGTTGGGGTCAGAACTGATCTTTGCATTAATATCACCAGGCTCACCTTGAAGATCACACCAAGGACACTAAGCTGAAGGGGGAAAGTGGCTGTTTTGAGCTGACCTGACTCATTGCAAGAGATGGTGGGAAGCCTTCTGGAGGGGCAGTTGGGCTACCCTCAGTCTACCAGGATTTTGCAAAGGTATTTGAGGAAAAAGAGTGCGATGAGCTCCTGCCCCACCGGGAGACAGATTACAACTGAACTGGTGTCCGAAGCACAGCCCCCAAGTCCAAACTCTACTCCATGATGCTGCTGGAGATGAGGACCTTAAACGACTTTATAGAAAAGAACTTGGCTATATGCTTCATCCGCACATCGACCTCTACCTTGGGGGGTCCTGTGTTTTTCCAAGAGAAAAAGGACAGCTCCCTACAACTAGATACAGGCTATAAGTACCTCAATGGGATATACGGCACCAACAAATATCCCATCCCTCTCATGAAGGACATGCTAGGGAGGCTGGTTATGGGCAGGATTTTTACTAAGCTGGACTTGCGGGATGCCTACTTCTGAGTGCAGATCCAGAAAAGAGATGAATCCAAGACAGCATTCAACTGCCTGTTAGGACCTTTTGAATATTTGGTCCTCCCTTTGGATTTTTGGGGGTCATTTCTATATGGCTTGTGAACGAAGTCCTGCATGACTTGCTGTTTGAGGGGGTCCTGGTCTATCTGGATGATGTTTTGATCTATTCTCAAGACCTGGAATCCCATTTGAAGTTGGTGAGGAAGTGTTGAAATGACTCTTGGAAAATCAGTTGTATTTTAAGCTTCCCAAATGTGAATTCCATACCAACAAATTAGATTTCCTAGGATATCAAGTGTCCACCCAGGGAACAGAGGTGGACCTGGCCAAGGTACAGACAGTATTGGAATGGGCCACACTAAAGATCTGAAAGCAGGTACAAAGTTTCCTGGGGTTTGCAAACTTTTATACAGTTTATTCTGGACTTTGCCCAGCTAACGCTGCCAATCATGGTTTTGCTAAAGACCAAAATCCACCTGGGGGCCCCCAATGAAAAGCCCAAGCCCTCCACCCAAATCAAGTGGATTCCAGAGTGTCAGGAGGCTTTTGAAAAAATGAAAGACTATTTAGCACAGAACCCATCCTAAAGCATCCTGACCCAAAACAACCCTTTCTTATACAGACTGATGCTAGTGATGGTGACATAGGAGTGGTATTAATGCAGAGGGGAAGTTAAGAACATGCACTTATTTGTTCCAGGGAGCAGAACTGGTTGTTCCAGGAGCAGAACTGGGCTGGTCCACTTGGGAGAAGGAAGCCTTTGCCATCAAGTGGGTGCAGCAGACTTAGCAGCAGTTCCTGGAGTGTGCCTCCCACCCCTTTGAGGTATGGATGGACCATCGTAATCTGGAAGCCTTGCAGACACCAAGAAATTTGAACTTAAAACAGAGTCGATGGGCCAAGGAATTCTATCACTTCTAGTTCTGATTAAAGGCTTTTGCTGGAAAGCAAAATATCTTTGCTGATGCATTGTCTAGATTGCCCCAGAGGAAACCATCTTCACCCCAGAACAATTGGGACTGGCAGTAACCACTCGAAGCCAAGCATGCAAGGAGGAGAGGGGGAAAAACTAAGCCACCACTACGGATCATTTATTTCAAAGCATCCAGGAGGCGGCTGAAAAAGACCAGTAGATTAAGGAGTATTCAGAGAATTTGGAGCTGAAAGATGGACTGTGGTACAAAAGGACTCATGTCTATGCCCAGATGACCTGAGACTCAAGGTCTTGCATTTCTGCCATGACGCTAAGGCAGCAGGACATTGACCTCTACCTTCAGGGCCCTGTGTTTTTCCAAGCGAAGGAGGATGTTTTCTTCTGAGAACCTGGCATTTGGTAAGAAAACAGTATTGGTGCCATGGAATCCAACAAGATGTAGAAACTTATGTTCAAGGCTGCCCAATCTGTGCCCACTCTAAGCCAGTGGTAGGCAAGCCTCAGGGGCTGCTGTAGCCACTGCCTACACCAGGCACCCCCTGGAGATATATTGCCATGGACTTTATAACAGATTTACCCATGAGTAGAGGCTGAAACACCATATGGGTGGTTACAGACCTATTTTCAAAGCAAACCCACTTCATGGGGTGCAAGAGGCTACTGGCCATAGTCAAATTGACCAATTTGTTTATTGCACATGTGTACCAGCTCCATGGGCTGCTTGAGAGGATTGTGAGTGATAGAGGTAGCCTGTTCACTTTGCAATTTTGGAGGACTTTACAAAAAAATTGTCAAATAGGCAATGAGCACCTCTCAAAATCCTAAAACAGATGGGCAATCGGAGAGAACGAACTGCTCTCTGGAGCAGTACATCCACTGCTATGGCAGTTATCTTCAGGACAACTGATTTGAATTGTTGCCCAATACCTAATTTGCATTTAATGGGGCCATCAACCAGAGCATGGGACATTCGTCATTTGAGATAGTTTATGGAGGGGCTGGAGGGAAAAGCCTTAAAGGGTAAAGCTTTTGAGGAAAATTCAGATTTGACTAACAAGTCTGTGGTGCATCTCTGTCTAAAGAATCCAAAATAAAGCTGTATTATATTTATCACTACCATGATGTCCTGGTTCTTGAACTTTGGATCCTCTAAATGTGACATGCTATAGAAGAGTGCTCAGGATACTATGGACAGCCAAAAAAGACAAACAAATGGATCCTTAAAAAAGATCGAGCCTGAAATCTCCCTGGAAGCTAAGATGATAAAGTTGAAGTTATCATACTTTGGCCATATTATGAGAAGGCATGACTCATTGGAAAAACAATAATGCTAGGAAAGATGGAGGGATTCAGAAGGAGAGGAAGACCACATGTTAGATGGATGGACTCTATTAAGGTCGTCACAGATATGAATTGATAGGACTAAAGTAGAACAGTGGAGGACAGGGAGTCTTTGAGATGTCTTATCCACAGGATCACCATGAGATGGGATCAACTTGAAGGTGGTTAACAATTAACAACAAAAGCACCCTAGTCTTTTCACCTCAAGTTCTCAATGCTTCCATCTTCTACATTAAGTTGTAGTAGACCATCTATTTATCTACTTGACTTACCCTCAGACATAATTGAAAGAGCTCCATTCATCTATCTACCAGGAGAAAGGTATTGGTAGGCTGATAGACAGAACAAATCCACCATCCATCTTTAGATGAAGTGGGAGGGAAAAGAGAGAAAGTAGCAACGAGGGAGGCAGGGAGGGATCAAGAAGAAGAGAGTGGGAAAAGTTGTCTCTGTAGGTTACTTATGAACACTGGTTTTGAATTACCTGTCCCTTTCCCAGACATCCAACACTCTCTCCTATAGTACCCAAACTATTGGTATCAAACAGCAACCTCACTACATTCAACAAAATACATCAATCTGCAGCAATGAATGTTGCTTATTGTTAGTTTGTGTCCCTTTGTTTAAGCTGCTTAAACAAAGGAGCTAGGTAGTGTTAATAGCCAGACTAAGCAGTATGGCACATTTTGCACTGACAAAAAGCTTATGACACTGCTTCTTGTCCCTTATATCAATAGTGCCAGTTCTTATATGCACCTGAGCAGAAAGGTTCTTCACACATCATTCAGGGTCTTGTAAATCATATAAACAGTACTAGCTCCCACCAATTGTCTCTGATATCTCACTGTCCCTGATGATTATACCCATGCATCCTACTATTGAAAGCTGGTAGCTTCTTCTGCTCTTCCATTTAAATTTCTTATCATAGAATCATAGAGTTGGAAGAAACCACAAGGGCCAGCCAGTCCAACCCCCCTGCCATGCAGGAACTCCCAATTAAAGCATCCCCGACAGATGGCCATCCAGCCTCTGCTTAAAGACCTCCAAGAAAGGAGACTCCACTACACTCCGAGGGAGTGTTTCCACTGTCGAACAGCCCTTACTGTCAGGAAGTTCCTCCTAATGTTGAGGTGCAATCTGTTTTCCTGGAGCTTGCATCAGATTGCAACACATATAGCTTTCTGCCTTTTAAATTGCAATTCTTAGAGTTTACTATACAAGTCCTTTCCTTCTCTCCCTCTTTCTCTTCCCCAGCAGTTCATTCAGTATCAAACTACATGTTACACTTATTGCATAGTGTGCCCTACACATTCCAGTTTTGCTTATTAAATTGCAACTGTGCTGGGTGAAAATCCTTAAATATAGTGTACACTGTAAGAGGAGTGGCTTTTCCACTTCTCAATCATGATGAGAACCAAAATACTGATCGTGTATTTTAAGGCAAAACTTAGTGTCCAGACTTTTCTTGTGTAAACTTTAGAGACCATATATCACTGGTCCTGAATCAAATACATTGGCTTCCAAATTGTTTCTGAACAAAATTGAAGGTACTGGTTTTGACCTGTAGAACCCTAAACAGCATATAGGTCTTTTTATCTGAAAGTCTGCCTTCTCCAATGAGCAGGCATGTAATTTGAGATGATTAACAGAGTTCCTGTCATCATCCTGAGTTTTCTTCTTGCATTCAGTTGAATGTGCATAAAAGAGGTATTGTAACAATCTGACCTTTCTGCTATAAATGACTTGAAAGGATACAAGCTTCTTCTTTTTTAATAAATTTTATTATATAATCAAAACAAAACAAAATACAAATACGAGTACATTCAATCCACAATCACTTATATACAACATCCATCCCCCCCACCCATTCCATTATCCTCAAATGCAATCTTAATTCAACATTTGTTAACCCATTCATCCTACATCAACATAGTAACTTCATTACAGTTCTATTATTAAACAAGTTTCATTACAATTCATAAAAATTCTATTTCTTGGATTTTCTATCAATGATGACTTCCTGCCTTTGCAGACTGCTAGAAATAGTGCAAATTGAGTCCACTTTAAGGGTTAGGGTTAGGGAATCATGGGAACTGTATTTTATTGTGGCACCAGAGCTCTCTGACAGAGAAGGCTCAATGTCTCAAAAAAAAATTCCCATGATTCCCTAGCACTAACCCTAACCCTTAAAGTGGACTCAATTTGCAGTATTTCTGGCAATCTGCAAAGGCCCTTCCTTATGTGTGTCTACAATCACTTGCTTAGTTCTTTTGTTTTGTCTTACTATATATGTTTAACCTAAACTGATCTAGGAATTAGGTTGTTTTCCAACCTCTTTTTTCTCTTAGGATTTCTAGTTCTGTCCCTTCTTCATCTATGCCATTATTTTTTAAACTTATTGTAAGTTTATCTAGAGTGGCTGCCTCTAATAATTTGAAAAACCAGTCTTCTTCTTTAGGTATATGTTTTAATTTCCAGTATTGTGCATATGTAATTCTGGCCATTGTGACCATGTATGAGAGTTTTTTAATTTGTGTTTTTCTTCGTATTGTCTTGATGTTGGTTGTCATATTCAATAAGAAGAGTTTAGGGTCAGGTTTAACTGTTATCTTAAACCAGGGGTAGGCAACCTTTCCCCTTTAAGAGCCGAGGGACTTCAGCTCCCAGAATCCCAGGAGCTATTGGCCAACATGGGACTATTGGCCAATATGGCTGAGGCTTCTGGGAGCTGAAGTCCCTTGGCCCTTAAAGGGGAAAGGTTGCCTACCCCCGTCTTAAACATTTCACTTATTCGTTCTGCTACCATGTTCCAATATTTTTACTTCTGGACATTTCCACCACATGTGGATGAAGTCTGCTTCCGGACATTGGCATTTCCAACATTTCGTATTGCCGGTTTTGTAAATTTTATGTATTTTGGCAGGTGTTAAATACCATAGATGGAACATTTTAAGATAGTTTTCTTTTAAGTTCTGGCAAAGTGTAAATCTACTGGTGTTTTTCCATGATACTTCCCAATATTCTAAATCTATTTGTTCTCCAATATCCTGAGCCCATTTAATCATAACTTTTTGATGGATTCGTTCTCTAAATCTCTTTCTTTCATTAGTCTATAATATTTAGAAATATGTTTGTCTTTTTCTGTGTATACAATTTTATTTATTTCATAGGTATTGTTTTCTATTCCTGGTGTTTTTGAGTCTTCCTTAAACCTCAATTTAAGTTGGTTGTACAAAAACCAATTGATGTTTATATCTTACTGATGTATATCTTCTATTGTCTTAAATTTATATGGAGTTTTTACATCTGTCACTCATATATCTTTATATGTTATCCACTTTTCTTCTTCATTTCTTGTCCTATTATAAAACACTTCTTGGAATCTTGTTGTTGTAAAAAAATTTTTAATTTTATACCAGATTTGTAAAAGTGCCTTCCTAAATATATGATGATCGAAATTCTTATTGACTTTCTTCTTATTGTACCAGAGGTACGTATGATAGCCATATCTGATGTTACTGCTTTCAAACCTTAATAAGTTGTTGTTTTCAAGTGTAATCCACTCTTCAATCCACGTCATACCGCATGCATAGTAATATAATTTCAAATTAGGTAATGCAATACCTCCTTTATCTTTTTCTTCTGTCAAAATTTTCCATCTTTTCTGGGGTTTTTCCCTCCCCAGAGGAATTTGGATAGCTCTTTTTGCCAGATTGAAAAACAGTTTTCCTTTATTATAATTGGTAGATTTTGAAATAAAAACATGAATCGTGGAAGGATATTCATTTTTATAATGGAAACTTTACCCAGAAATGATAATTTTAATTTGACCCATCTTTCCAGATCTGTTGTAATCTCTTTCCATGTTTTCTCGTAATTATTCTGGTAAAGATCAATGTTTTTCTTTGTTAAGGTGATACCAAGATATTTTGCTTTATTTTGAATATTAAATCCAGATAATATTTTCAGTTCTTCTTCTTTATATTCCATATTTTTTGTTAATATGATGGTTTTATCCTCATTAATTTTAAACCCAGAGTGCGATCCATATACCTTTATTGTTTGTATCAAATGATATATACTTTCTTTAGGTTCTTCTAAGAAACAGATCAGGTCATCTGTGTACGCTTTTAGTTTAAACTGTGTTTTTCTTATTCTTACACCTTTTATTTTATCTTCCCTACATATCCTATTAAATAATATTTCTAACATTAATATAAAAAGGAGGGGTGACAGTGGGCACCCATGTGTAGTTCCTCTTTCTATTTTAATGTATTTAGTTTTTTCTTCGTTGACAACGATTTGTGCTTTTTGTTCTCTGTAAATTGCTTTTATCCAGCTATTGAATATTTCTCCTGTTTTCATCTTTTCTAAAGTTTTTAATAAGAAATCCCAGTTTACCCTATCAAAAGCATTCTCTGCGTTGATCAACACCATGGCTAGTTTTTTGTCATTATTATGTTCAAAATATTCTAAAATGTCAATTACAGTTCTTATGTTATTTTTGATCTGGTGATTAGGTAGAAAACCATTTTGGTCTTCATGAATTATTTTAGTTATTATATGTTTTAATCTTTCTGCTTTGATAATTGTGAATATATTGTAGTCTGTGTTGATCAACGAAATGGGTCTATAATTCTTAATATTTTTTGTGTCCTTCCCCTCTTTTGGTATAAGGGTTATTATAGCCTCTTTCCACGTGTTCAGTATACCTTCTTTTTGTATGTTATTTAGAAGATTTGCGAGTGGTGTAAGAAGGATTTCTTCCATTTTTTTGTAATAGGCCGCTGGAAATGCATCGGGCCCAGGGGCCTTCCCCAACTTTAGTTTTTTTATGGCTTTAGATATTTCTTCTGTTGTTATTGTCTGATTAAGATCCTCCTTTTGTGTAGAATTTAAAGTAGGTATTTCCCGATTTTGTAAGAATTTGTCTATAAAGTCTTTTTCTTTTATTTCCGTGCTTAGTACTTTTTTATATAGTTGTTCGTAATATTTTTCAAATTCTTCTTTGATCCTGTCTTGATCTGTAATCTGCTCTCCTTTTATTACTATTTCTGTTATCAGTTTCTTCTCTTTTATTTTTTTCAATCTATAAGCTAATAATTTCCCGGGTTTATTACCGAATTCAAATTCCTTTTGTCTGATCGATTGCATTTTTTTGTAGTTCTTTAATTGCAGTTAATTTTAAACGTTGTTGTAAAATTTGTACTTCTATTTTTGTTTTTTTGTCTCCTGTTTGTTTCCATTCATTTTCTTTCTGTTTAAGTTGTATTTGTAATTCTAATTTTTCTTTATTTTCCATTTTCCTTTTTTACGCTTGAATTTTCATTATCACCCCTCTGATGACTGCTTTGTTTGCTTCCCATAAAGTTATGTTTGAACTTTTTTTATTGTTATTTTCTTTGAAGTAATATTTAAGTTCTGTTTTTATTCTGTTTATAATTTCATCTTCATTGAGTAGATTTTCCAACATTCTCCAAGAGAATTCTTTATTTCTGTCTTTAATCTTTAATAATATCAGATTATGGTCAGAGAAGTCCTTGGGTTCTATATCCATAGACTGAATTTGTGGTAATAAAGTTTTAGATACTAAAAAAAGATCTATTCTGGAAAAGGACTTGCGGGTCTCTGAGTAAAAAGTAAATTATCTGGTTAGATTATATTTATGTCTCCAGACGTCTGTTAATTCATTTTCTGTTTGCATCTTAAAGAAGAATCTGGGGAGCTTCCCCTGATTCTTCTTTACATTTTTTGATATTTTATATCTGTCAACTTCAGGCTGTAATACTCCATTAAAGTCTTTCAAGTAGGATTATGTTATCATATTCAAGGTTTTTAATTTCTCTATTGATTTTTTTGAAAAAAATGTTCCTTATTTTCGTGTGGAGTGTATATTCCCATAATGAGACATGTTTGTTCCTTTAATTTTATTTCTATGGCTAATACTAAACCATCCTTATCTTTAAAAATTTGTTTTGCTTTATATTTCTTTATATAAATTGCAACACCTTTCTTTTTCTTTTCTGATAGAGAATAGTAACAATCTCCTAATTTAGGAGAGCAATAAGTATTTAGAATCATTGTTCTTAATTTTGATTTCTTGTATACATGTAATGTCTCCTTTAAGTTTTTCTAGTCATTGAAAGATTAAACGTCTCTTATGTTTATTGTTTATACCTCTTACGTTCCAAGAAATTATATTAACCGACATTTTAATGTTCTCACTTCTTTAATAATTGATTATTATTATCTATAGCAGGGGTAGGCAACCTTTTTGAGCTGGGGGCCGGGTTGCTGTCCCTCAGACAATTGGGGGGCCAAAGCACCAAAAATAAATAAATAAATAAAAATTAATTTTTTAAAAAAAATTAAAAAATATGCATGCACACTCTCTCAGCCCCAGAAAAGCCATGGCAAAACTCCTGTGAAGATTTTGCCAAGAAAACCTCAAGAACAAGTAATAACAACAATAATCAATATCATCATGGCGGGTGGCGGTGGCGGGGGGGGGCAGCGGCAGGACCAGCCTGGGGCCGGTCCAAAGGCCTCAGGGGGCCGCATCCAGCCCCCGGGCCTTAGGTTGCCTACCCCTGATCTATAGATTCTTATATTAAAATTTCTTATATCAGAGGATTTTTTGTTGTTTTTATTTTTGTTCCACCCCTTCCACCCCAAATTTTTTATTTCGTTATCTTTATTAATTAAAAACTTAATAATGGATCTTTCAGTAGGAAGAATAAAGATAAGGAATCAATGTGTGAAAGAAGGGTGTTCCTTCCTTTTTCTTGGTGTTTTTATATTCCATCTTCTTGGTCTTTTTCCTGTCCATTTCTGTTATTGTTCCTGTCTTTCACCTTTCTTAGTTTATCGCATTGTCTCGTACATCTTGATCTTGTAATAAGTCATCCTATCTTCCATCTTGTTTCGATTCTGTTCTTTATTTTCTAATTTATTTTCTGGATTTCCGATATTTCTTTTCTCTTGTTTGCTTTCATAATTCTTTTTAGCTCTCCATTCTTTTCTATGATGGAATCTCTCTGGATTTTCCTCGTCAGATTCTCTGTTCTTCTTGTTTTTCTTTTTAAGTAATCTTTTCTCCATTTCTTTAGCTTTTCCCAGGTTATCTATTTTATATCTTTTCTGTTTGTATGTCATGGAGAGTCCTTCAATTCTTTCCAATTTAAAATCTATTTTTAGATCAACTAGAAGTTGAGTTAGAAATCTATATTTTTGACACTCCATCATTAATTGAGGGGGTACATCCTTGAAGATTTTTGCTTCTATGTTGTCAATTATGAGTTTATTCTCATAGCTTTTTCTTATTATACGATCTCTTGTGGAGGATCTGATGAAGCTTATAACGACATCTCGTGGTACTTTACGCTCTTTCACATGTAATGAGATTATCCTGAATATTTTATCTAAATCTGACAGTAATTCTTCTAGACTACATTCTAGAAATTAATAATTTTATAATAATAATAATTTTTTATTTATAACCCGCCCCTCTGCGTGGCAATCGGGGCGGGGAACAACCAGTGTAAAAACAGAACAAAGTTAAAAATCAAACCCTCATCTCATAATCCCACCCTCCCATCCCCTTAAAATAGAATTAAACAACAACAAGAATTAAAAATGCCACTAATAAAAAAAACAATTGTAAACATATAATAACAAAAATAGAATGAGCAGCGTCAATTTAAAAACTCATCTCCCAGCTGAAAGTTGTTCCGGGAAGGCCTGCTGGAAGAGATCCGTCTTTACTGCTTTCTTAAAAGCAGCAAGGGTAGTAATAAGACAGATCTCATCCGGCAGGCCATTCCAAAGTCTGGGAGCGGCTGCGGAGAAGGCCCTCTGGGAGGTCTGGGGCAGCCTAGTTCTAATCAGCTGTAACAGATTCCTCCCAGAGGACCGTAGAGCGCGGGGGGATCATACGGGGAGAGGCGGTCCCTAAGATAAGATGGACCCAAGCCATGTAGGGCTTTAAAGGTCAAAACCAACACCTTGTACTGCGCCCGGAAACTAATGGACAGCCAGTGGAGGGATTTAAGCACCGGTGTTATGTGCTCCCTCCGTGATGTTCCCGTAATTACCCTGGCTGCCATGTTCTGCACCAATTGTAGTTTCCGGGTTAGGCACAAGGGTAGCCCCATGTAGAGTGCGTTACAGTAATCCAGACGTGAGGTTACCAGGGCGTGTACCACAGTTTCCAGATCCCTCATGTCCAGATAAGGGCGCAGTTGGCATATCAGCCGAAGCTGATAACAGGCACTCCTGACTACCGCATTCACCTGACTAGTCATGTGAAGCGATGAGTCAAGGAGCACCCCCAAACTGCGAACACAGTCCTTAGAGGAGAGTGTGACTCCATCCAGGACTGGAGACTGTATTCTCAAATCTGGTTTTGGGCCTGTGACTGTGAGTACCTCCGTTTTGTCTGGATTCAACTTCAATCTGTTTTTCCTCATCCAACTCATTACCGCTCTGAGACAGTCATTAAGAGGTGAGACGCCATCTGAGGTCTGAGACAATGATCTGGTCATGGAGAAATATATCTGGGTGTCATCAGCGTACTGAAGACACCGAGCTCCATGCCTCCGAATGATCTCCCCCAGCGGCTTCATATAAATATTAAACAGCATCGGGGACAGGATGGCACCCTGAGGGATGCCACAATTAAGCTCAATTTTGGATGAGCAACTGTCCCCGAGCCTCACCCTCTGAGATCTGCCCGAGAGGAAGGAACGGAACCACTGCAAAGCAGTGCCTCCAATTCCTAACTCTCTCAGGCGATCTAAGAGGATGGCATGATCTATGGTATCAAAGGCCGCTGAGAGGTCCAAGAGCACCAGCAGGGTCACACTACCCCTGTCAATACTCAAGCGGAGGTCATCGGTCAGAGCAACCATGGCAGTCTCGACCCCAAATCCTGTCCTGAAGCCGGTTTGAAATGGGTCGAGATAATCGGTTTCATCCAAGACTGCTTGGAGTTGGGAAGCAACTGCCCTCTTGATGACCTTGCTCAAAAAAGGGAGCAAGGAGACTGGTCTATAGTTGTTTCTGTCCAGGGGATCCAGGGAAGGCTTTTTCAGGAGTGGCTTAACCGCCGCCTCCTTTAAACAAGATGGTACTTTGCCCTCCCTGAATGATGCATTGATTGTGTCCCAAAGGAACACCCTCAGCACATCCCCCCCCCGGACGACCAGCCAAGATGGACAAGGATCGAGGGGGCAAGTCATCTTCCTCACCATTCCAAGCAGCTTGTCCATGTCATCGGTACTCACAGATTGCAATTGATCCAGTAAAATGCCATCAATGGAGTTTCTGGACGCCTCATCTACGGATTCTGCCAAAACAGTGGTGTCTAAGTCGGCTCTTATCCGAGAGATTTTATCTGCAAAGTGGATATTAAAGGCCTCACAGCAGGCTGTCGTCGGGTTAAGTAGGGGATTCGGTGCAGGAGGAACCTTTGTCAACTCCCCCACCACACTAAACAGCTCTGCCGGGTGGGACTCTGCAGACGCAATGCATGCAGGACAGAAAGATTTCCGCGCTGCACGCAAAGCCTCCCTGTAGGAATCAAGATGTTTCCTAAGGCGAGTTCTGTCGGATGAGAGACGAGTCTTTCGCCATTCGCACTCTAGTCGTTGTCCAGCTCGCTTCATCCTCCTAAGCTCCTTGGTATACCAGGGCTTACAATTCGAAGCAGGCTGGAAAGGACACTTGGGAGTGATTGTGTCAATAGCCCTGGTGAGATTGGAGTTCCAAGTGTCCACCAGGGCTTCGACAGAATCACCGGCGTTACCAACCATTAAACCCTCTAAGGCTTTCTGGAAACCAATTGGTTCCATTAGCCTTCGAGGGCGGACCGTTCTAATCGGTCTGCCACCCCCAGGAGGGTGGACAATAGCCTTTAGTTCTGCCCTGATCAGAAAATGATCCGTCCATGACAGGGCGGAAGTTTCCTTAACTACCGCCCACGGATACTCCTGCTCCTTACTAAAGACCGCATTGAGGGTATGACCCACACAATGTGTGGGACCGTTGACCAATTGGGATAGGCCCATGTTGGTCATGGTATCCATGAACTCCTGAGCCGCTCCAGTTAAATCTTGCAAACTGGTTTCGAGTGGGATGTTGAAATCGCCCAGAACCAAAAGTCTGGGCGATTCCAGCATCAACTCAGAAACCAGGGCAGTCAGCTCGGTCAGGGAGTCTGTTAAGCAACGGGGTGGCCAGTATACCAACAGAATCCCCAAACTATCCCTGGTCTTCAGGCTAAGGTACATACACTCGATGTGAGTCGTTTTCCGGATAGGTTTTCTGATCACAGTTAAAGTGTTCCTATAAACCAAGGCTATACCACCCCCCGCCCACTTTCCCTCACCTGCTCACTAACTGAGTACCCAGCTGGGAGGGCCTGCGCCCAAGTTGCAGAGCTGGCATCCCCCAGCCAGGTCTCAGTGAAGCATGCCAGGTCGGCCACCTCATCCACCAAAAGGTCGTGGATGATATGTGTTTTATTCTTAACCGACCTGGCATTGCAGAGGAGCAGGTTGAGGGTCAGTGGTACCATTGAGCCAGTGGTACCATGATCCTTTCTGTTAAATCTTCATTTTTCTGTTCTGCTACTCCCCTGATCTTAATGAATACATCCATGTATTGAAGTTCGTTTGTCCAGTCCCTGTAGCTATGTTGATTTAATTCCTGGTGTATCTCTTTCGTTGTTTTTTCCAATTGTTGAGTCTTATTTTTTTAATTTTTTTGACCTCTTTCTGTGTTTTGTTCATATCTGTTGTTATCTTTATGACTTTACCCCCAAATCATTGAGGTCTTTTTTGAGTTCAAGTTTACTGTCTTTAATTTCTTCCCTCACTTCTTGACAGGCTTCTTTCAGATCTTCCTTCATTTTGCTCCTCATTTCATTCATTTCCTGTCTTATTCTGCATATCTCTCCAAGAATCAACATATTCGGATCTGTGACTTTAATTGTGTCCTCCATTGAACCCCAACATTGTGTTGTTGGAAATTGTATTAATGTTTGGGAGGAACCTTTCTTAGCTGTTGTTATTTTCTCTAATTTTTCCTTAATATATATCGATCAGGTGTAATAAAGCAACAAAAGATATTAAAAAGTTATTAATATCAAGTTAAATCTAAGGTATAAATACTATTAGTATAACAGTTCTGAAATTAGAAAACTCAAAATCACACCATCCTTATATTAACATTACACTATTATATCATTTTTACACCATTGTGGTTTCTTTGTATATATTGTCTATATTAACAGAATTTAAAAATTAGTATCACTTATAACAATATAGCTATATTGAAATCTTAAATATTACCACCTATATAATTCCTTTGTATGTTTTATCTATAAAGACCAGATTTATGGATATGCGTCACATATAACAAAATAACAGTATTTAAATCTTAAGCAGGATTCTCTTTTATATGTGTAAATGTATATTTGTAAATATTATTGTCAAATAGTTCTTAACTCTTCCCTTTATCACTGCCTGCACAATTGTTTTAAACCAATACTATACAGTAAACTAACTTGTTACAATATGGATATTTTTAAATACAGAAGCAGTTTATGTTTATATTTTATTTAGTTTACATAGTATATTTAAATTTTGTTACATAGCTGTAATTACAAAGAATATTTTATCATTTAATTTAATTTCTTATTTACTCTTACTTTTTCTCTTCTCCTTGCAGTTTCTCTTTTGTCCATATAGCGGAGAGTAAGGATTTCTGCTTTTTATTCAGATGGGTGTCTTCTCTGGCAAACTTTCACTTATTTTTTTTTCCCCACAACTAAAAAGATCAAATTGCTCTTTAGTCCATTAAAGTCCATTAAGGTCTTGATAAGTAGAAAAAAGAAAGTCCTCCTTCTATGTATTTTAAATCAGTTTATGTAATTAATTTCAGTCCCAATTTGGAGTTTAATTCTCTTTCTGCAGTTCTATTGTTTGGTTTCTTCGCCAAAGGATCTTTCTCTTCATTGAATCTTCCTCTTTCTAACCATTTTTAATAATAGTTTTCTACTTTCTCATCTCGCTGTTTTAAAGTTTCAAAGTCTGTTAAACTCTCAATGAAGGCTCTCTTTTCACTGTGCCTTTATTTTGATTTCAATGTCCCACAGCTGTGTTCCGCAGCTGTGTCTAATCTGTGTCGAATCTAATATGTTCTGCTTCTATATTTTCTCTGTTTTCTAAGTCTATGTTTTCTAGTCTATATTCTTATTTCATATTCTGTTTCCACTGTACCGTTCTAGCAGCCTCTTCTATGGTCTGAGTCTTCCTTCCTTAATTGTCTTCTCTTTATATTATTGCTCAAGGCTCGTAGCTTGGGTGTCTCCCTTTACCATGGGATTCAAGGCGTCTCCGGGTCAAAGCTCGCTGTAGGTATCCTCTGATGCGATGCAAGTGGGTAGTTAACAAATTATGTTAAATGTAGTCTTCTATCTTCCAGTTCTTTAAGTTTGTGCGGGATTGTATTGCGTCGTGGGACGCTTGAGTGTGGCTGGGTTTGGTCGTTGGTTAACTCACCGGTTCTGTCCTGCCAAAGGCCAAGATGCTGTGGCAGCTGGGGTCAGAACTGCGTTTCTTATGGAATTTATTATTTGTTTAAAGGGTGTTTTTCTTTTAAAAAAACTGCCAATGACCAAGCAGGTAGTTCCCCTTCACAGGGGGACTAGGGACGGGAAAATGGATGTCCCGTTCCCCCCCAAAAATCTGCAAACTCGGAGTTAGGGTCAAGAGCTGCTCAGACCCGCGTCCTCCTCACAATCTCTCCACACCGGAAGTCCAACCACTCGAAAGGAGTGGTTCAATACTCAAGCTTCAATAAGTCGAATAGACAGGCAATTGCTGTGGTTTGTGTGGCTGTGTATTGAAAGTCAACATCTCTGAAGAAAAGAAAACCAAGACTTGTTGGAAACCAGTCTTAACTTAGCTTCAGGCTTTATAGGAATTAAAGGAATTTGCAAGCTTCAGCCTTTATAGGAATTAGAGAGATACCAATGCAACTTTTTTGCTCAAATCACATAAGAGGTTTCATTTGGTGTAGCAACAAAATGCAAACAATAGGAAAATGTAACTGGCATCCTTTTGATGTTTTGTTGCTTGTATCAAAGAGACAAGATTTATTTTCCTGTCTGAAGACCAAAAGATAAGGGAGAAAACACTGAGGATAAATGAAGATAACAAGTTTGGATGGTATCTAGCCGGCTGAGTTGTCATCCTGGGAATTGACAAATCTTCTTCCATACCTGACAGCTTTCATCATATTAAGAAACAAAGCTTCTCAGACAGCTTGCAACACTTGGGCCAAGATTCTGATCTCTCACACACAGAGAGAAAGATGGAACTACTCCAGCAAATCCTTTTAATTTGTCAGAATGTGTTTATTACCTGCAGGCTTGTTTTTGTTGTTGTTAATATACATATTGCTGGACACAAGAAGAAAAGTCCAAATCCTGCATGCTGTATCCAGACACTATCTGTGCTATATCTCTGGGAAGAACAAGTGCTGTTATCTAATTTGCAAAACAATACAAGTATGAAATACTTGTCAACTATTATCAAGTTTTCCTTAGTATTCAAAATCTACAGCCCATATTCTGCACCAGCTCCCAGACCTATTTTACTATGCAGCCCCTGGATTGAGAGATGGAGGTCCATTCAGCTAGCAAACAGGATGCAGGAAGATTATATTTCCACCTCACAAGGGTCCTGTTTCTCTTTGTTTCAGCTTCATTTTCTGGTGTGTGTGGTGTGGAATATCATCCTCCTGTGCCTCAATCTCCAACTGAATAGACTTCCATTTCTCAGTGCATTTGCTACCTGGTAAAGTAAGCTTGGGGTGGCATTTATGATTGTGAAAATAGTGTCACAATTGTGACTACATAGTGTTAGTGAATATGAAGCAGTTACAGATCCCTAATTCTAGATGTCACAGAACTCCAGCCTATTTTAATAATAATAATAAAAAAAACCTAACCCAAAATGACAATAATACATTTCAATTTAATACATAACTGTGACATCACACCAAAAGAAAGTTGGGTATTGAGTATAGGGCTTATCGTAAAATATCTTATCACAAGTCCATGTCAGAACCAGAGATGCTTAAACATGGACTTTATGCAAAGTCTCATGGAAATCATTCAAAAGTTCAGCATATTTCATATATGTCAAATTTGCTTTGCATTTTTGTCCATCAGTGAGAACCACCATGTTTTCAACCACCAATTGTCTGATGTTGATTTTATGTTTCTTTCCCAAGTGTCTGGAATCTCCGTTTTGGGCACTAAAAGAAGAAATAAATAACTATAAATAAAATACAGTCATACTATTGCAAGCTCCATAATGCAGTATCTTTGGTCGTAATATTTCTTTATTTTCTAGAAACAGTGACAGTAATCCTAGAATGGACATTTGACCAGTAATTTGCTCATTTATATGCCCAAGTAAGCTAATATTATCTGCTTTCAATTTGAAATTTCTACAGAGAAACACTGAAATTGATGTTTTCTAAGAAATCACATTTTCCCCAGTTGTGTTCTGAATCATTAATTAATTAAAAGAACACAGCTCCTCTTGCAAAGTGGTGAGTAAAAGGTAGTAAATAGTGTAGAGAAACCAAGAATTATAAATAAAATACAGTCATACTATTGCAAGCTCCATAATAATATTAAAATGTAATTTTGTGTACCCATTGGCTTGGGTTTTTTGTTCTTCATGCAAAGCATGTTCCCCTGGCTAATATTTTCCTCCTTGACTATTAACATTCTGCCTGGTTTTTGGCAGCAATGTCTTTCTTCTTTCTAGATTAATCACATGGGTGATTCTATCAAATTAGGAATCACGTAGTGAGATCACACCATTATGTTAAGTAGCAAATAAGATTTGACTGCTTTGCAATATCACTGAGGGCAACTAATAATTAGGGTAAGTGAAAGTAATTTAAATGGATAGGGGAACTACACATAGAAAGAAAACACATTCAGAGAGAAGTAGTTTCATTCTATCTTCCTGATTATATTTTGGGATAAGGTGGAACTCTATTTTAACTGAGACTTGCCTATCTTTATTGCTTCTCTTTCTACTATTAAGTTATCATCAAGCTCTTGTCACAATTATAGGACTATGATTCCACTATAACTGCCATGGCACCATTTTATAGAATCCTAGGATTTGTAGTTTGGTGAGACACTTAAGATCTCTGGTGATAATTCTAAATACCATTGTTAAATAGCAAATTCCATAGTTCCATAGGCTGTTGCCATGTTAAAAAGGCAAAGGTAGTCCCTCGACATGAATGTCTAGTCATAACCGACTGTACAGGATGGTGCTCATCTCTGTTATCATGTGTCCAGCATCACTGCACAGAACTCTGTTACCTTCCCACTGAAGTGGTACCTATTTACCTACTTGCATTTGTATGCTTTCAAACTGCTAGATTGGCAGAAGCTAGGAATAGTGACAGGAGCTCACCCCATCATGCAGCACTCGGGCCTTGAACTGCCAACCTTCCAATCTTCCAGTTGTCAGAACTGGCATCTTAACCACTAAGCCACTACATCCCTGTTACCATGTTAGTCAAAGTAAAACCACAGTGCTTTAATTATGTAGTATGAAAGGGCCCAAATGGTATGCTGTGCTTTCCAGTAAATTAAGGCTCTTCCAGGAAAGCCTCTTTCTCACTATTTTATTTTTTATTTTATTTGAAATTGCATATGCTCATGGAGCATACTACATCTTTCATTTGGAAGTCCATAGTTAAAAAAGAGATGAGAGAGATAAGGGGAAGAAAAATATTTTAGACTACAACTCCCACAATCTCCACCATGTTTCAGACTATTACTCCCATATTTCCGTCTCAAATATTTTAGATTACTATTAATATTACTATTAGATTACTATTAATATTACTATTATGCTTTTCAAAGTTTAAGTCTGAACCATCTGGAATACAAAAGTTCAATCAATTATATTTTTGAAAGGTATGCTTAAGATAGACACATATTTTGAAGAAAAATCCCCATAATTCCTCATTTTGATCAGGACCCTGCACTGGTTTCCCACTGAAAAAGTCGGTCTCCCCCATCTTCTACTTGTTTCTGATGATTCTGATTCTCCTGTATAACATCTTCAGAACTAGTAGAATCCAGGAACTGGTTTGCCACATAAACCCAGCATGGGGCACCAATCCTCATGTTGCTACTTTTCCTTTTAAAAGGCACATTTTAGGAACAAAAATGCAGTTTGGTCCAAGTGGATCTGAGTCCTCTAATAAATCTACTGCCTGGGAGTTCTGCAGATTCCCTCCCCCCCCCCCCCAATGGATAAAAGCTAATAAGATTTTCAAAGAGATGTGCACAGGGAAACTTTTCAGGTAACACTGCACCTTATTAATTAACAGAATCTCTGCCTCAGGCGCTGCCAGATATCTTGAACTACTCCTCTGTCTCAGCCACAAAGCCTGTGCTGTCTTAAAACCCCAAACTGGTGTGTTGCGTTTTAAGAAGCTGTCTTTGCCAATTCACTTTAAATGCTTCTCACATAATGAAGTATTTAGTAAACAGGAATAAGGGGGTGGAACTAAAATCAATTTAAAGCAACAATTTATTTTGGTGGGTTTTTTGCTTGGGAATAACTATTATTTAATCCACTTGTTTTTGTCTACTAATTAACAATGGAGACTCCCCCCAAAAGAGTTGAGTTAAGACACAGACACATTTTTCTGATTTTGTTTTGCCCTTGCAAAAGCAAGATATTTTCAACACAAAATAACAACATTTAGGAATGGCAGCACTGATTTGAATAGGTCACACAACAATATACTATGAGTAGCGTTTGTCCTGTGTAGTAACCAATGTCTTTTGTTCTTCATTTTTAAGGGGCAGAGACAGAAAGGGCAAGCACAGGTTTCATTGGCATAAAATGTTATTAGCTGATTAGATCTGAGCTTTGAATTTCTGGTTATTGGCTAAAACTTGTGTATTTTATTTCATTTTTTACAAGTCCCCTATGTTCAATTTTCCTAACACTGGCCACTATTAATAACAGTTTTTGTTCAGATTTAATCTAAATCATTCATTAACTTTTCCTCCCTTCCATTTTTCCCCTGAATAAACAACCGGAGCTTTAGGCTTCCATCACTTCAAGAAATATAAAACCTAATTCAGGCTTGGTCCTTCCTTGTTTTTACCAAATAGAAGGTGAGTGATGCAGTAAGTTGCCTCTCTTACATATAATATAGTTGAAGTCATGAATGATTTTTAAATATTACTATCAATTGCTTATCACAATCAACATTTCACATCATTAATCAGAAGATCCCATGTCCCCTGTTGGACAAATCTAAAGCTTACAGAACAAATAATTCCACCACACCGTGCATAGATGGGGACATTTTTCTCCCTTCAACAATAAGCTTCTAAAGGGATGTGATTTTCTTTATTGCAATTATGCGTAAGGACCAATGTGGTGTGTAGTTACTGGACTGAAACTCACATCACATGCTTGAATAAATCATCATCTCTTACCTTATCCTGTTCTTCATCGCAGACTTGTTGTGAGAATAAGGTAGGGAGGAGTAAAAATACTATGTGTTCATAGTTTTTGGTGGGTTTTTCGAGCTGTGTGGCCATGTTCTAGAAGAATTTCTTTCTGATGTTTCACCAGCATCTGTGACTGGCATCTTCAGAGAATGCTGGAATGGAAGAGAGTGGGTATATACATACTGTAAGACCCTGGGTAGGGAAGAGTGATTCCCATGTAAACTGTGTATTGTTCTGTTGTTGATTGTGTATTGTTCTGTGTTGATGGCAGGGTAGGAGGATATGCAAATGAGGATTATTGTCTGGCAATTGGTGTTCATTGTCTGCTGGGACAGCCCCCGACCCTGGTGGTTTCCCATTTGCATTTGCTGATACTATGTGTTCCCTTAAACCCATTCAAGGAAAGGTGAGGAATAGAAATGTAGAATCATAGAGTTGGAAGAGACCACAAGGGTCATCCAATTCAACCCCCTGCCATGCAGGATCAAACCATCTCCCCGACAGATGGAGATCCAGCCTCTGTTTAAAGACCTCCAAAGAAGGAGAGTCCACCACACTCCAAGGGAGTGTGTTCCACTGTCGAAAAGCTCTCACTATCAGGATGTTCCCCCTAATGTTGAGGTGGAATCTCTTTTCCTGTAGCTTGCCTCTGTTGTTCTGAATCCTATTCTCTGGAGAAGCAGAAAACAAGCTAGTGCCCTCCTCAATATAACATCCCTTCAAATATTTAAACAGGGCTATCATATCCCCTCTTAGCCATCTTTTCTCCAGGCTATACATACCCAGTTCCTTAAGCCGTTCCTCATAGGGCATGGTTACCAGACCCTTCACCATTTTAGTTGCCCTCTTCTAGACACGTTACAGCTTTTCAACATCCTTTTTGAATTGTGGTGCCCAGAACTAGACACAGTATTCCAGGTGGGGCCTGACCAAAGCAGAATACAGTGGCACTATTACTTCCCTTGATCTAGATACTATACTTCTATTAATACAGCCTAAAATTGTATTGGCTTTTTTAGCTGTGGCATCACACTGTTGACTCATGTTCAACTTGTGGTCTACTAGGACTCCTACATCCCTTTCACACAAAGTCTCGTTAAGCCAGGTGTCCCCCATCTTATATCTATGCATTCCATTTTTTTTTAACCTAAGTGTAGTACCTTACATTTCTCTGTGTTGAAATTAATTTTGTTAGCTTTGACCCATATTTCTAATCTATTAAAATCATTTTGAATTTTCATCCTGTTTTCTGGAGTATTAGCTATTCTTCCTAATTTGGTGTCATCTGCAAATCTGAAAAGCATGCCCCCTATTCCTTCATCCAAATCATTGATAAAGGTGTTGAATAGCACTGGGCCCAGGACAGAACCCTGTAGCACCCCACTGGTCATTTCTCTCCAGGATGAAGAAGAGCCATTGCTGAGCACCCTTTGAGTTCGGTAGTCAACCAATTACTAATCCACCTAACAGTTGCACTGTCTAGCCCACATTTTACTACAGGGGTAGGCAACCTTTCCCCTTTAAGGGTCGAGGGACTTCAGCTCCCAGAAGCCTCAGCCATGCTGGCCAATAGTCCCATGTTGCCAATAGCTCCTGGGATTCTGGGAGTTGAAGTCCCTCGGCCCATAAAGGGGAAAGGTTGCCTACCCCTGCTTTACTATCTTGTTTGCAAGAATATCATAGGGGAGACTATCAAAAGCCTTACTGAAATCAAGATATGCTATGTCCACAACATTCCCTTCATACAGCAAGCTGGTAATTTTATCAAAAAAAAAAAAAGAGAGAGAGAGAGAGAGATCAGATTAGTCTGGCATGATTTGTTTTTGAGAAACCCATGTTGACTTTTAGTGATTATGGCATTCCCTTCTAAATATTCACAGATCCTCTGTTTAATAAACTGTTCTAGAATCTTTCCAGGTAATGATGTCAGACTAACTGGGCGATAGTTGTTGGGATCCTCTTTTTTCCCCTTTTTGAAGATGGGGACAATGTTTGCCCTCCTCCAGTCTGCTGGGACTTCTCCTGTTCTCCAGGAGTTCATAAAGATTATTGCCAGTGGCTCTGAGATTACATTTGCCAGTTCTTTTAATATCCTTGGATGTAGTTCATCTGGTCCTGGAGACTTAAATTCATAGGTTAACCAGGTATTCCTGTACTTCCTCTTTACTTATTTTGTGCTGCATTTCCCCTATTGTGTCCTCTGCTCCATTTTCCTCAGGTTGAACACCCTTCTCCTTTTGTGAGAAGAGTGAGCCAAAGAAGGTGTTCAGTAGTTCTGTCTTTTCTCTGTCCCCTATTAGAATTTCTCCATCTTCTCTGTGCAGTGGCTCTACCATTTCCTTCTCCTTTCTTTTGCTATGGATATACCCAAAAAAGCCCTTTTTATTGTCCTTAATCCCTCTAGCAAGCCTGAGCTCATTCTGCACTTTTGCTTTCCTGACTTTACCCTTACATGTGCTAGCTATTTGTTTAAATTCCTCTTTAGTGATTTTGTCCCTTTTCCATTTCTTATACATCTCCCATTTAAAACTTAGTTCAGTTGAAAGTTCTTTTGACATCCAACCTGGTTTCTTGAGACGCCTCCCATTTTTCCTTCTCATTGGAACAGTTTGAGATTGTGCCTTCAGTATCTCCCTTTTGAGAAACTCCCATCCATCCTGAACTCCCTTCTCCTTTAGTATTCTGGACCATGGGATCACTCCCAGTGTTTCCCTAAGTTTGTTGAAAGCAGCTCTCCTAAAGTCTAGAATGAGTGTTTGACTATGCCTAGCTTCTCCTTTCCACTGTATAAGAAACTCCAGGAGAACATGATCACTCCCACCTAAGGAACCCACCACTTGTACCCCATTGACCAGGTCATCCCTGTTGGTTAGGATCAGATCTAAAATAGCTGATCCCCTTGTAGTCTCTTCCACCATTTGGACAAAGAAATTGTCTTCAAGGCAAGTGAGGAATTTGCTAGATCTTGAAGTATTGGCTGAGTTTGACTTCCAGCAAATATCTGAAGTCACCCATCACTACTACATCTCTCCTGTCTGAGTGTCTGGGCATCTCTTCTAGAAAGGCATCATTCAGTTCCTCAGTCTGACTTGGGGGTCTATAGTAGATCCCCACAAAAAGCAGCTTCATTTATATACCGCTTCATATCGCGCTATGTGATGTCTAAGCGGTTTACAATTGTGAGCTGATTGCCCCCCAACAAGCTGGGTACTCATTTTAGTGACCTCGGAAGGATGCAGGCCTGAGTCGAGCCTCAGCCCTGGCCGGTATTGAACTCGCAACCTTGTGGTCTATGAGTAAGTGGCTGCAGTACAGGCATTTAACCACTGCGCCACCAGGGCTGACACAATAACATCCCTGTTGCTTCCTTCCCCTTTAATTTTCATCCAGATGCTCTCCACCTGATTTCCAGGATTTAAGTCTCAGATCTCTTCCCAGGTGTAAGCATCACTGACATATGCTATTCCTCCTCCTTTTCTGTTTGTCCTATTTCTCTTAAAAAGGTTATACCCCTCTATTCCTACATTCCAATCATGATACTCATCCCACCAGGTTTCAGTGATGCCTATTATATTGCATTTGCTTTGTTGTGCTAAGAGTTCAAGTTCATCTTGTTTATTTCCCATGTTCTGTGCTTGGTCCCAAGATATTTAGTGCCTTAGAAGTAAGCATATGCATTTTGGATTTTGTCCAGAACTAGTTCACTAAAAAGTATAATCATTTAAGACTGGACAAGGTATGTTGTCCAGCCTTGGATCCTGTACAAGGAGAAATGTGGGATATAAATGAAGTACATATATACATACCTACCTACATACATAAAATATTGCCTTCAGTTGGCTCCAGTAACAGAACTCACTGAAATTTCTGAGAAACTATTTGAAGGCAACTATATATATTATGCGTTGCAGTAACCTAATCTGTAGACTACCATGGGATGCATTATTGTAACCTATGTCTAGTAGGGATCTTTGCTGGTGACCATATTGTATATATCACTGATATCACTTGAGCCTTCAGTAACAAAGGGCCTCGGCAGACGGCTAATTGCGCCGTCTCCGAGGCCCGGAAGAGGAGGAGCCGCCGCACGTTCAGCGGCTCTTCCTCTTCCTGAGGGCGCACCCGGAAGCGCCGGCCGTCCGCACGGCCGGCGACTGCAGGTTGCCCTCACGCCGTGGCAGCCGAACGCGCCGCGGCGTTTGAGCCGCCGAAAGTGCACCCGCCGCTGTTAGGGCGCACTTTCGCCAGAATCTAAAAGGATCGCCATTTTGGCGGTCCTTTTAGATTCGCCGCAGGGGCGCTGCCGTGCGGAGCCTCTGCTCCGCCGGCGCCCCGACACGCGGCGGCTCGGAAGCAGTCGTCTGCTTCCCCCCAAAGATTAGCAGCACATCTAGGCACAAGTTTTAGCCTTAAGTTGTTTGATAGCCTCCAAAATGGATTCAGTGCCATCTTCCATATGAAATGTACAACTCGCCAACATTATTTCTATCTTGTTAACAGTTTGGGCCTTTACAGACTGCCAGAAATAATCCATCTTGAGGCCACTTTAACTGTTCTGGTTAAATGCTAAGGATTCATGGGAACTGTAGTTTATTGTGGCACCAGAGCTCTCTGACAGAGAAGGCTTAATGTCCCAGAAAAATATACAATTCCCATGATTCCCTAGCACTGAGCCAGGACAGTTAAATTGATCTCAAGCTGCAATATTTCTGGCAGTCTGTAAAGGCCCTTAGTCTTGTTAGCAATTAGGCTTCACTGGATCCATTACTAATTTTAAATAATGCTTTAGCACTTCCACTATTTCAGCTAAGTGTGATGGCCAGGCGAAAGAAAGGGTAGAGCTGGGTGTATCATCAAACCACTTAGAATCCCAGTCTGGTCCTCTTGATTACTTCAGTCCTCTGTTACATGTAGAAATTAAATAAAGCAGTTAAAAAAACTGTTGAGATAAGAATAAATCAACGTTAAGGCTGTCTTATATTGACTCAAATTCCACAAAGCCAGGAAATCAGGTGCTAAGGCTCATGCTTTAATAGTAATGCCTTGTGATCAGGGGGATGATAGCACAGAGTGCTACACATTCTTCTTGCTTATAAGTTATGCTCCATCCACCTACACTTTGCCATGATCTTTCAGGCCCAAATCCAAATGGGATAGAGAGAGAGTGCCTCAAACCAGAAAATAAAAAATGGGAGGGGGGGACCTGCACAATCCCACCCTTGATTTACTTTTTTCTATTCTGCTGCCTGTGAAGGTCACCACTGAGGACTGTAGTGCTTGTGTTTTTGTTTTTCAAATAAGCTTTGTTTCCACACACACCCTTTACAGTACAGATTTTCTCCCAGTTAATTTGTGTTTTTAAAATATCATATATTCCTCTACCTATTAGGGCATTACTGCACAAAGTCCCCTGGGATGTAATTTAGTACATGAAAAATATAATGATGCCAGGTTAAATCAACAGAACTTCAGGCTCCCAGATTCCATTATTATAAGACAAAACTCAGCAAAATATATGTGTAGATATGTTGCTAAATCCCATTTCCAATTCCAGCTAGGAATAAAGTTACAATTTAAAGTTCCTGCTGCTCAGTAGATTATATATGGAACAACAATGAGCCTGCATTTGGTCCCTAATTAGCTGAGGGGGTTATTTTACTTCACTTGAAACCTCCTTAATTGGAAATTGACTACAGTAAAAAGAAATCATTCCAGTAGTCTCAAAGATATACATCATTCTGGATCAAGCATGCAGTTTGCTAAATGTTATTTTCAAGATTGTGCAACTCATTGGTTGGAGAGAGGAAATACAAATAGTAAAAGAGTTCTCATATCTGGGATCAAACATTGATTGGAACGGGGACTGCAGCCAGGAAATCAGAGAAGATTAAGAATGGGGAGGGCAGCTATGAAAGAACTAGAAAAGATTCTAAAATGCAAAGATTGTTGAATTGTGATGTTGAT
Source organism: Phrynosoma blainvillii (assembly GCA_026167975.1). Lineage (NCBI taxonomy): Eukaryota > Metazoa > Chordata > Lepidosauria > Squamata > Phrynosomatidae > Phrynosoma > Phrynosoma blainvillii. The sequence goes on from JANUYF010000001.1 coordinate 342,746,069, forward strand.
GGATGTATAGCAAACAGTCTATGAAACCAGTCACCAAGACCCAGGCAGCTTCAGCAAGCTCCTTGTTTTATTGCAAAAATCAGCATGAGCAAAAACAAATAATCATAACAACAATAATAGCATTTTCACCTTAGCCAGAATGGCTAAGCAGGAACAAAACTTTAACTGCTACATTTTGAAAAATTAGTCAATCTACAGCATCAGCAAAATATTGTTAGTTGATCCATTCAGTTGAAAGGTTTTAAAAGAAGTAAAGTGTTTTTCCAGAAACACAATTTCAGCCCACATATCTCCACCTCTTTGGGTGTAGCCCTTTCAGGCTAATTGGTTGATCTTTCATGACGTGTGTTAGTCCAACCTCTAATTTTCATATTACATCATGTGACTGCTGTTCCCAAAACATTCTTTTGTTTTTGAAAACCCCTTGTGTAAATAAACCTCTTTCTCACAGAATTTTAGCTGTTAACTAGCTTTGTTTAGACTAACACACACCTGTGGCTGGCTGTTGTGAATCTGGCCTCAGAAAGCAGATTTTCTCAGCAAGGAAAAATACAGACACACATCTTTACATTTCAACATTTTAACATTGACTATATATCCCATCAAAACCTGACAATCCCCTCCTGAAATGTATGATGTGTGCATGTTGCACACTAAACTAAAACTGTTACAAAACTAACATAGCTCGATGGCTAGGTCTAACCTTAAGACATGCCAAGTAGACTTGACATCTGGTCGTGTCTATCAACGGTCAATGCCTTTGTCAAGATGTCTGCTTGATTGTGTTTTGATTCAATGTACTGCAGACTCACAACTCCATTCTGTACCATTTCTCTGACATTCTGATACCTCACACCAATGTACTTCGTTCTGCACTTCAGGTTTTCAGCTTCAGCCATTGCAATGCATGTTTGAGAATCCTCATTTATCACCACTGGATCAATACATTCTTCATTCAGATCTTTCAACAACTGTCTAATCCATTCAATCTCATTAACTAATCCAGATAAGGCACCGAACTCAGCTTCTCCTGTACTTTGTGCTACGTATCCCTGTTTTCTACTTCTCCAAACAATTGCTCTTTCTCCAAACTTAATCAACAATCCTGTCACTGACTTTCTAACTTGTAGCTCAGAAGCAAACGAACTGTCAATAAAACATTCAAGTCCAGCTCGACTGTTTTGCAACCTCAATTTCCTGTCCATGCTACCCTTCAAATACCTCAACAAATGTTTCACTGCTGTCCAGTCTTCCACTGTAGGACAATTTGCTTTTCTGCTAAAAATCCCAACGGCAAAAGAAATGTCTGGTCTAGAGTTATTAGCAATAAACATCAAACTCCCTACAAAACTCCTATACAACTCTGGATTTTCAAACTCACTGGTTCCTTCACTATTCACATAACCAACTGACATTGGACTCTTCACTGTTTTTGCATCTTGCAATCCACACTTCTCTATCAAACTCTGAATTTTCTTCTGTTGGCTCAACAAACAACTCCCATCTTCACTCCATTCAACATCAATTCCTAGATAAGACCTTAAAACTCCAAGATCTTTAATACCAAATTTCTTTGACAACTCCTTCCTTATTGCCTGAATCTCTTGCTTTGAATTTGCTGCTACACACAAATCATCTACATAAATCACCAAGATCACATCTCCTTTTGTGTAAACACATGCATCAGCTACACTACGTTTGTAACCTAGCTTCACCAGCTCATCATGTATGCAAAGATTCCAGCTTCTGGCACTCTGCTTCAAACCATACAAAGCTTTCTTCAATTTGTACACCTTTTTGTCACTGTCCTGTTGAAAACCCAAAGGTTGTTCCATGTAAACAGTCTCCTCAAGACTTGCATTCAAGTATGCAGTCTCAAAATCAAAATGATGCACTAACTGGCCCCTCCTTGCAGCCAAAGCCAACACCAATCTCAGGCTTTGCTGTTGGAGAAAAAGTTTTGTCAAAATTCTCAAACCTCTGCTGTGCAAACCCTTTAGCCACCAACCTGGCCTTGTATCTCTGACTACCATCCGGCATCAGCTTCCTCTTGTAAACCCATTTGCAACCTATCACCTTGTGATTTGCAGGTCTGTCAACAATTTCAAACACATTTTTGTCTACCAAAGACTTGAACTCCTGCTCCATTGCAGATTCCCATTTCAACCTTTCCTCCTCATCACAACAATCTTGTACTTCTTTGTAACTCTCAGGTTCATCTACCACAACTGTATAAGCCTTGGCTTCCTGCACCTTAAAGCGATCTGGAGGTTTCCTAACTCTAGTGGTCCTCCTCAAAACTATTGTTTTTGTCTTTCCTTCATCATCCTCAGTATCTGTACTTGATGCATCCCTTTCTCTGTGTCTCTTTGTTTCTGTCATTCTAGGTGCTGGTGGGCGTGTATGTGACAACTTGTCTGATGTACTAGCCTCACCTTCTGAAGAATCTGACTCTTGCTTCACTGCCCCTCCATTTCTGGCAGGTTGTGTTGTCTGTGTTTCTTGTTAGGATATGAATGGGATATACAGTCAAAGGTGAAATGTAAAGATGTGTGTGTGTCTGTAATTTTCCACTTGAGAACAGTTTCTGGACAAGGCACAAACAATATTTAGAAAAACAGGGTGAATCAATGCCAGGTGATAATAGAGACATCAACAATGTACTTTCCCAGAGGTAGAACTAATGGAACCAGACTTTGTTATGGATAACAAAGAGATATCAAATATTAAACATCGTTAGGCTTGGGAAAGTTACTCACGTGGTGGATGATGGACAACAAGAGGCTGGGTTAACATACATCATATTGTCATCCAATTAACATAAAGTTAACACCTAGAAGGTGGAGTATGGGATGGGCTTAGAAAATCCTTTGTCTAAGAATTGTTTTATTGTTCATGATGTGAGGGTGTGTGGCTGGATGCTGCAACAAGTTGGATCTTAATGTTTTTGGGATTGTTAAAGATGTAATCTTTCATGGCTGAACTGGACAAGTTCATCACAATGGATTTTACTTAGTTATCTTATTTTTACTTTTTATATGCATTAATAAAGCTATGCTTTTGGACTTTACAATGTGTCTTCTTGACTGAGGAAGACAGGATGCTGGAGAAGAGAAGCTGAGCCAGTTGATGGCAAATCTACACAGTGGCTGTGGATCACAGCAGCCAGCTTGTCCTGAAGACTCTGCTGGGTGCCAAAAGGCATCACTACAATACTCATCATCCACACACCAACAAGGGTTATGAGGCCCAGTTATGGCTTTTCTGCCAGTTATGGCCTGTTTGCCAGTTTATGGCTAGTTTTCCAGTTATGACTGTTTTGCCAGCTAAGACTGTTTTTGCCAGAAGAGTGGCTTGTTTGCCAGATGTGGCTGTGTCTGCCAGAGGACAAAGAGGCCAGATGTCCAGAGGACAAAGAGGACAAATGTCCAGGAGGACAAAAGCCCAAGAGTCCAGATGACATATATGCAATGTGGCCAAGAGGCAAGTATTGCCTATCCACGACTTCAGCTGTGCCAGGACAAGGGAACCATGCTTCAGCGGTTGCTGGGAAAAGCAGAGGTGGCTTCAAATCTTCAGATGTAAGTAAAGTTACTGCTAAGCTGTTTTGCCGTGGCAGAGTGCAGAACTCTTTAAAGACAGGTTGTCTGAGGACTCCACTCTTTAAACAGTAAGATGCAGAGAAAAAGAAAAATCAAAGGCTAGAAATGCTGAGAATACTGCGGGTTCAATGCAGTAAAAAAATTTTGTTTTTGTTCAAGCTGCAAAAGACTCTGTTAAAGGCCATTTTGTTTGAAATGGAAGCAGCTGGGGCTTGAGTCACAGAATACATGTTGCAATGTATGCAGTTTAAAATGCAGCATGATTGCTGGACACAGGCGGTTGCCTAACCCAAGAGAACTCATTCTGTTAACCCTCTCTGAGTTACAGTTAAAGTTTTGGGAGAGGATGTTTCTTCAGCCAAAGGTTTTGGGAACTGAAGAAAAGAATGAATGATTTCTACACAACTTTGTCAGAAATGCTGTGGTCAAAGGACTTTACAGTTCTTGGAAAAAATACAAAAATCCCTGGTGGGGGTAAAATTTTACACAGTGGTTCAATGCTGTGTGGGGCTATAGCAGGTTTGCTAAGATGCCTGAAGTTCAAAGGCTGCAACGGTGTTGCTAAATGCCAAAAGTTTTGCTGGAGGCCTGAGGTTCCAAAAGATGGGAATCTGTTAAGCCAAGCGGTTTGCTTGAAGAGGCCAGAAAATGTAAAAAAAAAAAGCAGTTTGCTTAAAGAAAGGCCAAAAATATAGGCTTGGGAGAAATGCCTGGGACAAGCACTTGAAGCTCAAGATATGCGTCCTGAAAAAAAAAGGCAGCTGATGCACGGAGTGCGAATCGATGCTTTTACTACAGCAGAGCAAGAGTTTTTTAAAAAAAATGGCAATACAAGGATGTTTGCTACAATCAACAATCTATCTACAACCCAGAGACTTTGGAAAAAACAAAAAAAAGCTACAAGCTGTTTTACAGAACTGAGACTGTGATTCAAACAGGTGAAACCTGAGGACAAGAATCTATATATTCTGGGACATATGTTACAGTTTTGCTGAAAAAAAAAATCCTCCAATCTTAAAGATGTTTATCTAGCTGATGGAGGGGTAAGAGATGTTAAAAGAAATTGAGAAATGTCTACATGCCAAGTTTTGGTGAGAAAAGTTTAAAAATGTTTTTTGTATACCTGTTTTACAAAACTGTTCAAAAGGTGTTTAGTTGGTGTGACACTGAGCTTTGTGAGAGAAAAAATATAAAAATTACCCCGGCTGGGGAGGTGTATACAAAAGCTATAAGAGGGAAAATATGTGTTTTATACAAAGTGAGAGAAATGCTAAATGTGCAGGTGTGGAAAATGAATAATTGCATTCTGGTTATGTACATCAAATATAGAATCCTAGAAAACATAAGATTTAAAAGCTTGATTAAGCTGGTGGGATATAGGTCCTGAATTTTTAAAAATGTTTTATTATACAAATGATTTGAGATATGTTTGGTTTGCCACAGAGTAAAAAGTCAAGGTTTTTCCTGTGACAAAACCGGAACAAGTGAATTACAAAAATGACCTGTTGAGGTTGGTTTAAGCTGTTAAACAAAAGGGACAAATGTGTGTTACTGAGTGACAACAAATATTTTCTTAGTGATTATGGATAGATTTTCCAGAGTTTTTATATGTCAGAGTTTTAAGACAGAGATGTGATACAATTGAAAGTTTTTAACAATGGATAAATGTAAAAAAAAAAAAAAATTGATTACAAAGGGTCTTTGCTCACAGACCGGAAAAAAAAAAGAGAATTTTTGGCTCACAGTTTGAGAAACTGGCTGAGAGAAGAAAAAAAATCCAACATTATTTCATATGTTATGTGGGGATCCACTGAATTTAAAATATTTAACAGGTTTTAGACAATATACAAAGATATATGTGCTAGCATGTTTTAAAAGGAAAATTGAACCAAAGTGTCAAGATGGTGTTATAAAATATTCAAAAATAACAGTTAGAGATTTCACCTTGATGGTGGAAAAGTTTTAATGTTTAAAAAAATAACAATTGTGAAAAACATTTAAGTTTTTGATTGGGAGTTCCTGCATGGCAGGGGGTTAGACTAGATGCCCTTATGGTCTTTTCCAACTTTATGATTTTTAAGTTGAAAAAAAGATACATTCAAACAAGAGGTTTTACTAAAGATAAGACAGTTAAAGATCCAAGTGTCAAGAAATGGAGGGGCACACAACACACAAAAGATAGACAAACATTAATCTTTTAAAAGTGAGAAAAACACTTTAGATCAGACAATACAGACAAGATCATTAGAATATAGAATGACAAAAATCAAAGGACACACAAGTCCAGAAATGATACATGTTATGTCAAAAAAAAAATTAATAGAGAGTGAAAACAACACACAAATTTATTATACAAAGGACAAGAGTTTATACATAAGTGGCTGGTGAGCCGGAGAGTTTCAAAAAGAGTTTTAAGGAGTTTCAGACAGTGTTAAGGAGTTTCAGGGAGTTTCAGAGGTTTTAAAAGTTTTAAAAGGTTTTTTCCTGTTGAGAGAGAGAGAATGATACACTACAGTACAGCAAAAAGTTTAAGTGTTTAAAATTGACAAAGAGGTGTTTAAAATGTGGTTGATAGACCTAAAAAACAAAAATCACAAGGTGAATAGATATACAAAATAAAAGATGCCTGATGGCAAATGAAAATACAAAGCTAGGTTAATAACAAAAGGATTTGTTCAACAAAGGTTTGAAAACATTGATTAAACAGTCTGAGGCTGAGAGCTTGTGACTAAAATAAGCTTTTAACAATAAGGAGGGGCTAGTAAGTTTAACATTTTGGTTTTGAGATTGCTTGTTTAAATGCTGATGTGTTAACACAAAGAGATGACAGCTTTGGTTGTTTAGATTCAGGAGATTTAAAAAAAAAAGTTGTCTAGAGAGATTTGATATCAACAAAGGTTTTGATTTTTTGAGATTTTATTTTTTTAAAGTTGCTAGACTGCATATGGTTTATTGAGGTTAACATAGAAAGATTAAGAAAGTGTGATTTACAAAGTGCAGAGGTGGTGACAAGTTTAAAGTCAATAGGTTTTGTTTAGAATAAAGTTATAAGAGGTTTTAAATATTCAAATACATAAAAAAGGCTTTATAAAAGGTTTGATGTTTATAGTTGGCAATAATAGATTATAATTGTGTTCTTATAGGTGTTTTAAGAAAAATTGTTTTGTTTTAAATAATAGATTAGACAACAATAAAACATTTGATAAGTTTTTTTAAGAGATAGAGGCTTGTGATTTAAAATAGCCACATTAAAATAAGAGTGTTTTATAGATAGTTCATTTGCTTTAAAGTTATGTGATATGATAGTCAGTTTAAAGATTGTTGTTTAAATATAGACAAGCTTAATAGTTTGATAGATTAAAAATAAGGATATATAGTTATAAGTGTTGATAGAGTTTTAAGTGCTGATAAAACAAAATATATAACATTAAATGAGATAAAATAGATTAAACAATTGTTATAAGACTTAAATTATAAACTGTCAGGTGTGACATATAGAGATTCACAGACATACATTTTTATGACAAAAACAAAGGTGTTAAAAATGTTAAAATATAGGTCAAGATACGTTAGAGTTTTATAACAAAATGCTAGGGAGAGCTGGTTTAAAATAAAATTGTGTGCCTAGAGTTTAAAAGCCAAAACAAAACACTATAGATATATTAACAAAGGGTTTTAGAGATAAAACAACATTTAACAATTATTATAACAGATTGAGATGTCATTTTAAATATATAGAGTCAAACTTTGTGCTTAGATGGTTTTAATAACAACAACAAAATAATTATCACACATCTATACATTTCAGGAGGGGATTGTTAGGATATGAATGGGATATATAGTCAAAGGTGAAATGTAAAGATGTGTGTGTGTCTGTAATTTTCCACTTGAGAACAGTTTCTGGACAAGGCACAAACAATATTTAGAAAAACAGGGTGAATCAACGCCAGGTGATAATAGAGACATCAACAATGTACTTTCCCAGAGGTAGAACTAATGGAACCAGACTTTGTTATGGATAACAAAGAGATATCAAATATTAAACATCGTTAGGCTTGGGAAAGTTACTCACGTGGTGGATGATGGACAACAAGAGGCTGGGTTAACATACATCATATTGTCATCCAATTAACATAAAGTTAACACCTAGAAGGTGGAGTATGGGATGGGCTTAGAAAATCCTTTGTCTAAGAATTGTTTTATTGTTCATGATGTGAGGGTGTGTGGCTGGATGCTGCAACAAGTTGGATCTTAATGTTTTTGGGATTGTTAAAGATGTAATCTTTCATGGCTGAACTGGACAAGTTCATCACAATGGATTTTACTTAGTTATCTTATTTTTACTTTTTATATGCATTAATAAAGCTATGCTTTTGGACTTTACAATGTGTCTTCTTGACTGAGGAAGACAGGATGCTGGAGAAGAGAAGCTGAGCCAGTTGATGGCAAATCTACACAGTGGCTGTGGATCACAGCAGCCAGCTTGTCCTGAAGACTCTGCTGGGTGCCAAAAGGCATCACTACAATACTCATCATCCACACACCAACATTTCTAACTGACCCAGTCTAAGAAACATTTCTTTGTTTGAATGTATGTTTTCCCACCCAGAATGTTTCTCAAAGTTCGCGCTTCGTGAAAAAAGAATTTCTCTTCCACCCAGGTAAAACCTGTAACTATTCCCTGAATAACCCACAAACATGAGCCGTCGCCATTTGGGCGGACCTTTTGTTCTGAAAGCTGCAGGTATATACACATTTGCATATTGCCCAAACACTCTAAGATATTTCAAATTGGGTGGTCTCTTGTGAAGCATGTGGTAAGGAGTATTCTTCACAGCAGAATTCCAAGTGCGGTTTGTCAGGAAATTGCCTCCGCCCAAAGGTGCTCAGGAGCATTTGCATCTAGCATCATGCAATTTTTTATCTGTTTCAAAATGGCAATCTTACGTTCAGCAATTCCATCTTCTGCCGGAGTACAAGGATTAGTGGTAAAATGCCCAATTCCCTTTTTTCTTAACCAATTGTTCAAGTTGTGAGACAAGAATTCTCCTCCCCTGTCTGTGACCAAAGTTCCCACCTTGTAGTCATACTGTCTCTCTATCATGTTCACCCATTCCTTGAATCTCTCTCCTGCTTCACCCTTTTCTTTCAAAAGAATCACATAGGAAAATCTTGTGAAGCGATCTACAATCATCATGAAGTATTTGCTGCCCCCTAGCGTCGGGGATATTGGCCCAGCTATGGCACAATGCAAAAATTCAAATGGTCTTTTGGCTTTAAGTTTTGTTCGTTTTGCCACAGGATAAGCCTTCAGCTTAATCCTGCTGCAAACTGAGCACTCTAAGTGATTTGAGCATGGTGACATCTTAAACTCAGGACAAATTTTCTCCAAATTCAAAAGATTTAGAAAACCAACATGACCCATCACTCTGTGATAATAGTGAATGCAATTTGAATGCAAAGGCTCATTTTGTGCAATTGCACAGCATTCTTTATCTTTCATGTAATACATCTTGTCTTTCTTAATGGCTTTAGCACAAATCTCACCATCTTTAAAAATTAAGCATTCATCCCCCTCAAAACTCAATTTGTACCCATCTGTGGTCAAAGTAGACACACTAACTAAACAGTTTTGCAAGTTAGGTACATACAAGACAAATCAACTCATTTGAGATGTGGTGCTGGAGAAGAGTGCTGAGGATTCCATGGACAGCCAAAAGGACAAACAAATGGGTCCTAGGACAGATCTAGCCAGATATATCCCTAGAAGCCAAGATGATAAAACTTACTGTCGTACTTTGGACACATTGTGAGAAGGCATGAATGGTTAGAAATGACAATAATGTTAGGAAAGGTGGAGGGAAATAGAAAAAGATCACAAATATTTATTATTAAAGAGATCACAAATATGAGTTTGCAGGAGCTGGGCAGAGTAGTAGAGGACAGGGGGGCCTGGAGATGTCTCATCCATAGGGTTGCTATGGGTCAAGATCGGTGCGAAGGCAGCTAACAAAACAAAAAAAAAAAATCCTAGGAATAACCAGGGAATAACCAGCAACAAATCATTCATGGGGAAATCCCATGAATGATTTGTTGCTGGTTATTCCCTGGTTATTCCCAGGATAATGACTCTTTAATCCCTATGTGTGTGTGATTGCACAATTTTCACAGGATAATCATTGTTTAAACCCCTGATTTCCGCACGATTTCCCCTTGTGTGATAAACTCCCAAGGAAGAGTACAGATGTAAATTAGATGTCTCCAAGACTCCCTGTCCTCCACTGCTCTACTCACGTAATGCAGGCTCAGACCCGTAGCCTCTTTGATTGAGTCAATCCATCTGGCATATCATATTCTTCTCTCACTGCTTCCCTCTGCCTTACTTAGCATTACTGTTTTTCTAGATTCATGCTTTCTCATGCCAATATACAACAACTTCAATTTAGTCATCCTGGCTTCCAGGGCCAATTCAAGCTTCACCTATTTGAGAACCCATTCATTTGTCTTCTTGGCTATCCACAGTATCCTCAGCACTTTTCTCCAGCACCACATCTCAAAAGAGTTTATTTTCTGTATGTCGGTTTTCTTCACAGTCCAACTCTCACGTCTGTACATGGGGATGGGGAATACAATAGCTTGGACTATCGTCACTTTAGTGTTTAGAGTTATGTCTTTGCTCTTTAGGATATTGTCCATTTCTTTCATAGCTGCCATTCCCAATCCTAGCCTTCTTCTAATTTCTTGACTGTAGTCTCCATTCTGATTAATGTTGGAACCAAGGCATGGGAACTCTTTTACTATTTCAATTTTCTCATTGTCTAGGATGAACTCCTAAGGTGTTTGATAAGTATTGCTATTCATTAGAATATTGAAACAGCAACTAACTGCATTTCTCCAGGGATAGTAATTATATGACTCTCTTGATGTTGAGCTGAATGTCCCATCAGCGTAGCCAATTGTTAGCAATACCAAGACCTGCAATCCAATAATATCTAGAAAGTCACCCTGATCCTGCATTAGTCATTGTATTGCTCATTCATTAAATTACTTTCATTATTTTTAAATGTTAATAAAATAGCCTCAACTTTTAACAATTCCCATTAAAAGCCTTAAAATGTTGTTAAAGGAAACTCTAAAAACAGACTAGAAAATGTTAGTTATTATACAAATTAGTAATTCAATTCAATACATTATTTTTGAAATGTAACTTCAGTTTGCACTTGTTTAAGGTACCTTTCAGAAATAATGTTAAAAGAACAGAAAGGATAGAAAAAGTAACTAATAAATTAGCCCTATCAGTCGCAAAGCTTAAAATCACAAGCTACATTTCTGAAAGCTTTGCATCTGATAGGGCTAATTAGTTACTTTTTCTATCCTTTCTATTATTTTAACATTTCTAAGGGCCTTTACAGACTTCCAGAGATAATGCAGCTTGAGTCCACTTTAACTCTCCTGGCTCAGTGCTAGGGAATCATGGGAACTTTAGCTTTTTCTGAGACATTGAGCCTTCTCTGTCAGAGAGCTCTGGTACCACAATAAACTACAGTTCTCATGATTCCCTAGCACTGAGCCAGGGCAATTAAAGTGGACTCAAGCTGTATTATTTCTGGAAGTCTGTAAATGCCCTAAGTTACACAATATAACGCCCTCTCTGTTTTTCCCCTTCCCTGATTTTATGTCAGGGATTTTTAAAAACAAAAATGAGAAATTTAATATGAACATTGCTGCTCATGACATTGCACAGTGAGATGAAAATCTCTGCTCATGCTGTCCCATAATGTAAAAATCTATCACAGTTTTCAAGTATTACACAATTATAAATAGTTCCAGAATAAGGTATTCACCGAACCATTTCATTTGTTATTTTTATCTCTTTCTTCAAGCAGGCATTTTCTTTGAATTTATTAAGCTACCCTATTACATTACAGCTGCTGGGACAAGAATTGCTGATATTTCTAGATAAATGAAGGACCAAACATTTTAATTTTTTATTATCCTTCTTTAAAAAGATCATCTACCTTTGACAGAGATTTTCCAATGATATATTTCTGGACAATTTTCAAATGAGAAAAAAAATGGAATATTGATTGCTGTTTTAAGAAATTAGATGAGATCCTGAATACATTGTTTTGTATAGTGTTAAGTACAGTATGGTATTATGTCTGTAGAAAAGCTATTTTTCTCTGATCGACTCAGCCCTATGAACACTTATATCATTGTTAGTAACAAACAAAAAACAAAATAAAACCCAAAGCAGCTAAATGTATATGAAAACAAAATGAGTTGCAAAATTTGCAATTCATATTCAATTATTTAGTCAATTAGATGCTGAAATTTCCGTGGGCATTCTAAAAGAACATAGGCCACTGGACTGAGTTAAATAAATAAGTGGGAAAGGAGGGGGCCCTTGTACATTTTTTTTAAAGGGACCCAAATTATATTTTCTTGACAATATGCATTCTGATCAGGTCTCTTACTGAAATGAATAGAATTTCATGTTTTAAAGTGGAAATCAGAATTATACTGCCCTACAGATGTTAGAGTACAACTCCCACCATTCCTCACCACTGGCCATGGTTGATCTACACCAGCCAGAATATTCTGGGCTACTCCCCAAAGCTGTCCCAAATTCCCTCAATTACCTGTGCATTCTAGAGCAATACTGTATACCTGATGCCTCTGCAAGTTGCTCCCTCTGATGCGAGAAATAAGGTGCCCAGCATCAATCACATAGCAAGGCACCTCCTTGTGACCCCAGCAAGATCAACTTGCACCATTGGCAGCAGCAGTGGTTGGCATAGTGGGGCGCTGTGTAAACAGCTGCCCTGCATCACTACAGAATGCTCCAGATTTTCTAGAAGATCCAGAGCAAATGGTGAGGGGTTTTATTTCAGTTTAATGCAGGGATGGCCTGGATTCACGGTGGAGCTGTCCTTCCCATGTCTCCATTTATGGGCACCACAATTCAAAAAGGATGTTGAAAAGTTGGAACATGTCCAGAGGAGGGTGACCTCTTTTCCCACATGCCCTATGAGGAGAGACTTAGGGAGATGGGTATGTTTAGCTTTGAGAAAAGATGGTTAAGAGGTGATATGGTAACCCTGTTTAAGTATTTCAAGAAATGTCATATTGAGGATGGAGCAAGTTTTTTCCAGAGAATAGGACCTGGAACAATGGGTGCAAGCTACAGGAAAAGAGATTCCACCTAAACATTAGGAAGAACCTCCTGACAGTAAGAGCTGTTCAACAGTGGAACACAATCCTCTGGAGTGTGGTGGACTCTATTTCTTTGGAGGTTTTTAAACAGAGGCTGGATGGCCATCTGTTGGTAGTGCTTTGATTGTGAGTTCCTATATGGCAGAGGGTTGGACTGGATGGCCTTGTGGTCTCTTCCAACTCTATGATTCCGTGAGTCTATGATTCTAAGATACTCTGCAGTTGAATCAGGCCTTAGGCCCTACACCATGAAGACAGGGCAACATGCAGGTGGGGGGACAGGTTCATTTAGCCCATGTAGACATGACCTCTGCCACTTACAGCTGTTAAGAGTTGAAGTCCAACAGTATCTAGAGAACTGCACAATTCCCACCCCTAATTTATAGAAATAATTAGATTAAGAAGAGGACATCTAATAAACTGAGACCAAGATCCTGCATCATAGCTATGTAAAGATAGCAATGAATGACCTATGATATTAGTGCAATGGCTTTTATTCCCACGCTAGGTGCAGGATGTAAATGCACAGGGATGGATTCTATCTCACAGCTCCATCCCCAGGCAATACTCATCCTGTACCCGACTCAGGCTTCTGCCAGACATTTTAAAGAACAATTGTGAATATGTTTGTGGACCTGTAATAGTATGAGTAATAGGTCTGTAACTCTAGGTTATAAATCCATTACAAGTGATCTAGATACATGGAAATTTCAGTACACATTACACTTCACTGCAGGTGCAGTCATTACATTTCACCATCCACTTGAATGAATGATCAGATGACCATTTCATATTGAAGCCAATTTATCCAAGCCAGCTTGAGCAAAAATTTGATCCTAGACCTCCATGGTCAAATGTCAATCTTCTGCCCCTTGCTATTTAATACAGTAATTCCCCATATCAGGTTTCAAATTATAATGGAACAGAGCCAATGTGTTGTAGTAGTTTGAGCACTGGACTATGACTCTGGTGACCTTGGGCAAGTCACACTTTCTCAGCCTCAGAGGAAGGCAAAGGCAAACCCCTTTCAAAGAAATCTTGCCAAGAAAACCCCATGATAGGGTCATCTTACAGTGACCATAAACTGGAAATGACTTGAAGGCACACGACAACAAAGAGCTCTCATTATTCCTTGCTATTGTCCATGCAGAGTAGAGATGGTGGCAGCTGCAGGCCAATAACATTTGGGAACCAAGGTTAGAAGCATATACTTTCTCTGGCCATCACCAGTAATCAAGGGTAGAAAAGCATTTTGACCTCCAAATGTCTAAGATGTGTCTTCAGGCAGTTCAAATAAATTAAGATTCCTTCTAATTTAGTAAATGCTGGTGTAGGCTGGAAGGCAGAAAGCAGATGAATGTAACAAAAATTTCTCTAGATTTCTCACAAGCCTATTAAGTTTTTTAAAAAGGTAGCAACTGTCCACTACTTGTCTCCATGAAAATCAAGGTGCTCATTATGCGTGACTTTGAATGTATTTTTTATAATTTAAGAGCCACAGCAAAATATCCACTTCTGCTCTAAACATATGCAGCCATACTTCTTTCATTAGCACTACCTCGAAAAGATTGCAGTTTCTCTTCAAGCACTTGAAACACAGGTACTTCAGGCCAATGATAATGATTTACAAAAAGCAAAGAAATTTGACAGTATATTTAATAAGTCATCATAGTAAAGCAGTTTTAAAAGCCATTTGCTTAAACATCAAATCAGGATAATGGCTTGCATGGTAGAGTTGTTTTTCCATATACACATATCATTGATTTTTATAACAAACAACAGCATCAGCTATAATGAAACTTTTCAAAATATCATGTTCCTTGAAATATGGAGAATATTGGTATGACAGAATTAACATAACTGGCTCTGGATCTTATATTTTAAACTCTACGGATCAGTTGTCAGCTGAAGAAACTCATGATGATGACCATTTCAGTGATCTTATGATTTGCAGCACATGAGACTGCAAGATTCTTGTGTCTGATTTAGAGTAATTCATCCTTACCATTGTAGCTCCATACAATATCATATGAAACATTTAGTACATTTCCCAGTGTTTCTGAAGAGGCTTTTTGGGAGCCCGGATGAACTGAAGATGGAAGAGAAGGGAAAGAGTCATTGGGTACTCTGGAACACTGGGTTTTACCCATAGTTTATAAAGACCAGTATGTTTTGAGTCAATGGCTCACCTGCCTAAACAAAGCAATCTTCAATATTGTCTCCACATAGTCTGAGACAACATAGAAAATAGCTTTGTAAATAGTTAAGCCCCTGAAGAAAAGTCATTAACCAAACTATTTCCAGCACATTGTTAAAATATCCCTCATTCTTCTTGAATCTACATTCTCTCTCTATAACCTGGAATCTTTAAAAAAAAAAAAGAAAGAAATTAAAAGTCAAACCTTGAGGTTAAATCTACATATGACAACTTAAGAGCAGCATCTACAAATGAGAGAAGTTAAATTCCAAGAAGTGGAACAGATTAACAGAGTATTTGAAACTCACCAGAAACTGTGCGAGCACAACCTTTTCTCATAGGTGTTAAGCACTACGCATATTTTCTTCTGATTGCAATTATTGAGTATTAATGAATAAATAAACAGTTTTTGCTGTTACCAGTTTTAGGCAGAAGCTACTTGTGTATCGTGGTACATTAATTTCCATTAATTTCCAAGCATAACCTGAACACTTAATATATTGTAATTTTCACAGAAAGTTCAGTCTTTAAAATGGGTCTGCATGAGTGCATTTGGTGTATATAGGGAGATGCATTCCTGTTGCCACCAATAGCTTTTTCCATAGGTTGCCTGCTGCCAGAGGGAAACAACAACATCAGTCTCCTGAGAACAGGAAAGGAGTTGTTTCAGCAGCAAAGGACAGTGACTCTCAAGCCCATCATGCTGATGCTACCAGACATCAATGGATGGTCGATAGTGGCACAACTCACCACATCGTGAACCAGAAGTCCCTGCTGAAGGACAGGAAGCCATTCTGTGTCAACAAAGTGAGCTTGGCTGATGGGGGTTCAAGCCAAATCAGAGTTATGGGGACATTGCATTTCCCAGGGTTTGACAAATACTTTGGAATGTACTTGTGCCCCCAGTTGCAGAATTGCTTAATCAGTGTCTCAGCACTGGCTGCAGAGGGTTATGCAGTGCATTTCGAGGGGGATGAATGTCTCATCACCAGAGGGGGGCAGGTTTGTGCTAAAGCTTCCAAGCACAATAAGCTTTACTATTTGGATGCCCAGGCAGGGTGTGCTACAGTTGGAAATGTGCCATTGCACTCAAACTGTTTACACTATCTCCACAGAGTATTAGGACATACTGGGTTCACAAATTTGGAAAGATTGAAGGGGGGTGTCCTGGGCTAAAGTGGGAGGACTGCAGCAACCACTTGGAATGCTCTGTGTGCAGCAGGATCAACTGAGGGCTTATCCTGTTGCAAAAAGGAGCAAGTGCACCACCCAGAGGCCATTCCAAATGGTGCATGCAGATATTGCGGGCCCTTATACTAAGTCAGTAGGGGGCAGCAAATATCTGATGGTGGTTGTGGATCGCCACACAAGGTACACCTATGCCTTCACCCTGAAGGAGAAGAATCAGGCAGCTCCCACATTTAGAGCTTGGGTGGAGATGGTCAAGAGGGAGTTCGACTACAAGGTGGGCTCCCTGGTGACAGATTGTGGTGGTGAATTCCTTTCTTTCAGTCTGGGGAACTGGTTGAAGCAGAAGGGCATCCGCCACAACACCACCAACCCTGACACCCCACAGGAGGATGGATTGGCAGAGAGGAAGATAGGGGTGCTGGATTGTCTGATGCTGAATGCTGGGGCACCAGAAGGCCTTTGTGGGGAGGCAATCCTGACAGCATGCCACATTAGCAACAGACTGTGGCATTCAGCTGTAAAGCAGACCCCATACTTCATGCTCTATGGGAGGCCACCCAATTTGAGTTACCTGAGGGTGCTTGGGCAGTTTGCCAATGTGCTGGTTCCCCAAAATTTTTGGAAGAAAGGTGACCCCAAATGACAATGCCTGATGTTTGTGGGGCAACGTTTAACAGTCAGTAGGGTTGGTGTCTCCCGGTGTGGTCACTCATGGTATCACCTCCCAATGACCTCCTCCCATTTCCCACCATACTGAATCCTTAGTAATACTTTCTTTGTGCTAATGTTACTCGTAAATCTTAATTCCCATACACCACTGAATAAACGACTCACACAGTTAAAATTATACCTTCAAATTACAATAGTATACACACAACCTAAACATATTTATATGTACATAGAGAGGATTTGGTTAAAATGTGATTTTAAAGAAAATTTTAAAAGAAATTTTAAATTAAAAATATTTAAATGTAATATTTTCAAAATTCAAAATAATTAAAATGCCAATTTTTTTAAAATTCTAGGGCCTCTCCTCCCACTCCCACCATCTCTTAAAGCAATTTAAAGGGAAGCAAGCAAATGACACAGTCCATTTCTACCCAAAGGGAAGTGTTTGAGGAACAGTGGTGTCACACACACACACCCCTTAGGGTGTCACCTGGTGCAGTCCACACACCCAAAACACCCCTAGTGATGCCACTGCCACATTGCAGGTTGATAGACTCAGTCAATGAAGCTACAACCTGAAGGACCTAAGCAGGGTAGTCTCTCATTCATATGTTAACCATGAGTTGAAGTCAGCTTGATGGCAATTAACAACAACTCAATCAGCCTAATTCACCACCAGATAACTTTCCTAGTTGTCTTTAAAAGCAGCCTTGCAAAGGTAACGTTGGAGAAATACTGTAGAGTTTTGTATGCAACTAGTACATGCATAATTATGTACTAAGAATGAGCTGAATTTCCCTAGATAAGATTGCTACTAACGTATCAACCAAAGCTGGTAAGAGCTATTTCTGTCTACTGCTACCACCTGTATTTCTACAGATAGTGTCAAGTCCAGAAGCATCCCAAAAGAATGAATGTGGTCATATAATGGAAGACTGTCCAATAACAGATGAATATCCATACAAGATCTTTTCCCCACCAAGCCTACTTCCATCTTATTTAGATTAAGCTTCAGATTGTCCACCTTCATCCATTTAAAATTTATTCCTAGCATCTATTTACGATTTCCACAATCTCCCTTTGATTAGTATGTGACAAAGAGAAGTAGAGGAGAATGTCATTTGAATACTGATCGTTCTTTAGCCCAAACATCTGGATGACATCCTCCAGCTGTTTCAGGCAGGTGCTAAATAGAAAAGAGATCAAAACAGTACTTTGACATGCCTGACAGTCAAAAGCTACAAAGTAGAACACATGTCACCTATAACCATCATACAACCTTACAGGTAGGATTGGAATGGCCACAAGATTGTGTCCCCTAAACCCAATCCAGAAAGATGTTATTGATAGAGAAATAACAAGTCCACTCAGTCCCTCAGTCATAACTATGTTGGCAGAAACATGAACTCTAGGCAACAAATAAAGCCAAAATTTCAGCCTAATATGCTAAGGAAATTTAGGTCCAAAACACACTCCAGAAACAATCCACTTTGATTAACTGCTCTGGCTCAATGTTAGGGAATTCTGGGAGCCGTAGTTTTGTGAAACATTTAGCTTTCTCTGTCAGAGAGCTCTGGTGCCACAATAAACTGCAATTCCTAGGATTCCCTAGCCCTGAGCCAGGGCAGTTAAAGAGATCTCAAACTGGATTATTTCTGCAGTGTGTTCTGGACCTAAATCTACATACAAGAAATACGTGCAACGAATTAGCTTGCTACGAGTCTTTCTAGAGTCTACAGACATCATCAAGAGACCTACAATAACTGGCATTGTAATGACAATGTATGATCAAACCAGCAGGGGGAACTTGGGAAGATGTAGGCAGAGTGATACTTAAGCACAGACATTTGTTTGTTCGAAAACAATGGCATTTTATTCACATAATGAGTTCCTGATGGCAACAAAATATTTTGCTGTCTTGTTATTCTGTTTTGCTCCAGCTTGTTTTAACCACCTGAAG
This sequence comes from Phrynosoma blainvillii, assembly GCA_026167975.1. Lineage (NCBI taxonomy): Eukaryota > Metazoa > Chordata > Lepidosauria > Squamata > Phrynosomatidae > Phrynosoma > Phrynosoma blainvillii. Next base: position 342,764,904 of record JANUYF010000001.1, read on the forward strand.
GTTGGAGGTAGCCGATCATCTGTACACTGAAAAAAAGGAAGAAAACCTTATTCAGTCCAACAATAGATGGACCAGAGCCAGGTTCTAAAACAATTCTGCATGAGGAAAGCTTTTAGATACTAAATAAGAACACTTCAGTATTAAATACTAAACATAAAAGCTTAGATCTGGAATTGTCCTTCTGAAAACCAAAGTTGTCTCTCTGGTCCAAAACACATTGTAGAAATAATCCCATTTGAGACCACTTTAACTGTCATGGCTCAGTGCTAGGTAATCCTGGGAATTGTAATTTATAGTGGTGTCAGAGCTCTCTGACAGAGAAAACTATCTGTTAATGCAGGGCTTTTGATTCTGTGCAGGCTCCCATTGGTAGGATGGGAGGAAAGAGATTTTGTCTGGTTTCTCCTATTAGACCCATTTTTGTCACTTCCTACATTTCCAGACCTCTAGAACATATTTCCAAGGCTGAAATTGTGGCTTTATTCACTTATTTGTTGAAGTTCATGTTTGAGCCAAGATATTTTTAGTTAACTGTCAATAATATCTTTCTAAATTGGGTTTAATGGATACAGTGGCAGTTTCACAACCACCTGGATCCAGCCATAAAGGACATTTCTACGTTGTTCATTGCTACTGCTGTTGTTATGCATTTTAAATCTATAATGACCCTACTCTAGGGTTTTCTTGACAAAATTTATTTAGAGGAGGCTTGCCATTGCCTTTTGCTTAGAGTGAGAGAGTGTGACTTGCCCATGGTCAGTCCATGGGTTTCTGTGGCTGAGCATGAATTCAAAACTTGGTCTCCCAGAGTAGTAGCACAACCACTATGCCATCCTGACTCTGGGTCTCTGCAGACTAACCCATAGGGCAGGCCTGGAGGCAAAGTTGGGGCAGGGCAACTGCATGCCAGCCGTCCCAACTCCACGCCGACACCATCCTGCGTCTTAGGGCAGCCTTTTGGCACTCTTTTCAGGGTGGCCTAAAAAACTGACCAGCTGTGCAGATTAAATCATCCAGTGATGATTTACAGGCATTAGGAGAAAAGAGAAAGTAAATTACTCCAAATAGTATTCCGTAAAGTAAAAGAATATTGTATTATTTGTTTGCTATAGTTTTCCACTCAATTATTTTGGTAAGATAATTTTAACAGAATTATAGATAATTTTAACAGAAATAAGATAATTTTAACAGAAATAAATACTCAGTCCATCCCACACTTCTTGTATATGCTTTTAAACTGTATTTAAAGCTAAATTACTCATGCCTGGAGGAGGACTTGTGCCAACTTGTAATGCTAAATCAATATTTAACTTGTTGCAGGGAAAAAATAAAGAGAATCACTTCAAAAACAGTTCCTTTGATGCAACAAATGTAAGAGAATTGAATAGTGGCTGATGACTGAAACTTGTCTGAAGGTGCATACCTATAGACCATTAGTGGTATTCATGAAGACTTCCAGATGTTGTTGGACTCTATCTCCCAGCATTCCTCAGCATTGTCTACAGTGGCCAGTTCTGAGAATTTCAGTCCAATAACATTTGAGGGCTGAGTGATTCCCACCTCAAACTAGCTTCTGATAAAACATACATTAAAAAGGTGAACTACACCAAATATCTAAAACTACACCAAATATCTAGTCAGGTGAATGCGGTGGTCAGGAGCGCCTGTTATCAGCTTCGGCTGATACGCCAACTGCGCCCTTATCTGGACATGAGGGATCTGGAAACTGTAGTGCACGCCCTGGTAACCTCACGCTTGGATTACTGCAATGCTCTCTACATGGGGCTACCCTTGTGCCTAACCCGGAAACTTCAATTAGTACAAAACATGGCAGCCAGGCTAATTACTGGAACATCTAGGAGGGAGCACATAACACCGGTGCTTAAATCCCTCCACTGGCTGCCGGTTAGTTTCCGGGCGCAGTACAAGGTGTTGGTTTTGACCTTTAAGGCCCTACATGGCTTGGGTCCATCCTATCTTAGGGACCGCCTCTCCCATATGATCCCCCCCGCGCCCTGCGGTCCTCTGGGAGGAATCTGTTACAGCCAATAAGAACTAGGCTGTCTCAGACCTCCCAGAGGGCCTTCTCTGCGACCGCTCCCAGACTCTGGAATGGCCTGCCGGATGAGATCCGTCTTGTTACTACTCTTGCTGCTTTTAAGAAAGCAGTAAAGACGGATCTCTTTCGGCAGGCCTTCCCGGAATAGCATTTAGCTGGGAGATGAGTTTTTAGAATTGCTCCACTGATTCTGGGGGGTTGCAGACTGCCAGAAATAGTCTGAATTCAGTCCACTTTTAGGGTTAGGGTTAGTGCTAGGGAATCATGGGAACTGTTATTTTTCTGAGACATTGAGCCTTCTCTGTCAGACAACTCTGATGCCACAATAAAATACAGTTCCCATGGTTCCCTAACTCTAACCCTAACCCTAAAAGTGGACTGAATTCACACTATTTCTGGCAGTCTGCAACCCCCCTCTGTGTATGTGTATGTTTACCTTTTTTATTATTTCTTAACTAAGTGGCATTTTTTAATTTGAATGCAATTTAATCCTATTTTAAGGGGATGGGAGGGTGGGATTATGGGACGGGGGAATGATTTTTAACTGTGTTTTGCTTCTTAATCTTGTTGTACCCCGCCCCGATTGCCACGCAGAGGGGCGGGTTATAAATAAAAATTATTATTATTATTATTATTATTATTATTATTATTATTATTATAAAAGGAGACCAATAATAAATTAATTTATGCAGCACATATAATGAATGGAAGAGGCCTCATCTTTGTGGTTTACTGAAGCCTGTCAACAATCAACACATTTATTTGAAATGAGTTCTTAATCTTACTAAACAGTGAATAAAGCAAGTTCAGTGCACTATAGACCACAGCCTTTTAGTTTACACTATACTAATGAAGTTGTGTGCATTTTTTTGAACCACGGTATCTGGTTTAATACTAACAGTTTACTTAGAGTATCACTGAATTCATTGTAATAATATTGTATCCTAGAAGCAAATGTTCTGTGTGTAATTTGTCATCCTTTACTACATTTTAGCATTGGCATTAGATGTCCTCTGCTCTTTTTCCCCAGTCACCGTTTTTGCAGAAATCAAGATTAGTTAGCACGCAGCACACATAAGAGTCTCCGTTAGGTCTGCTACCTTAAAGCATCCTACAGACAATAACCTCTTACTTACTTATGAGAGATTTGCAACCATACCACAAAAATACCTGTTTAATATTTCAGAAACTTCCTTCATGAAAGGGCAAGAAACACAGAAAGGGATGTAAAGTGCCATCCACACAATGTGTTTGCAGGTCCTACAGAAGTCTATATATGTAGGCTTTTCTTTCTGTTCACACAGTAGTGAATCAAGCAAGGGAAGGATTAAAGCCATGGACTTCCTTCCTCATTCTATGCGTTTCTCCTTCATGCTGGCAATGTAAATCTCACAAGGTATGTTTCCTTTTTTCCATATCTTTTTCATAATGATTTGTATGGGAGATGGAGAATTTGATGGGCTATTGGGAGTGTGATGTTTGAGGTCTGATAGCTTAGATTTGTTACGATGAGTGGTTTTGATATCAAGACTCCTTTTGGGTCCCTGTCATGGCCCTATGCTGAAAACCATGAGCTCAAGGCTGAGCCTCACGTAGGCACTCCAAACATCTGCATTTACAACCATTTGCAGATCAAAAAGGCCAGGCTTAGGAGCTATAAAGGAGTACATTCACACCTAAAAGATTTATGAGCCAGCCAGGATGTGTCCAGCTGAAGGTGAGATAAAATCTACACCCAATCTCCCCTATTTGGGAAATTGTCTACTTCAAAGCACAGCAAGAGGAATCCTTTGATATACAATAGCAACTTTTAGCCTCAGCTTAGTCTTAAGGGTATAAATGCTCTCCAAATCTCAGGAAAGGGGGGGTCTGGATAGATTTCATGGTGAAACTGTGATCTTTGACTAGAGTCTCCAGCTCTATTCAGTGTCCTTTCCCTGTTATAATGGTTGAGTCTACATCTTCAGTCATTGTTGGAGCAGCCTCCTTTCAGGTAATTATCACCATTAGAAAGCCTTATATGTCCTATCCAAGCTAACTATTTTACTCCTGAGTTCTTGTGTGTGTGCATGTATGTTAGGGTGTGTTTTGTATGTTTGATTCTCTATGTATGTGTGTGCCTGCTTATTGATTTATTTTTCTCTGTTAATAAAAGTACCATTCTTTTGGACAAATGCTGTCTCTGCAGGAACTCTTCCCTCTAGCCCCCTGCATACAATGGGTTGGATCCTATTTACTAATCCCCCAAGGTCAAGTTCTTATTACGGATTGGTCACAATGACTATGAGCTGAAAGTCACTGGAGAGTTCTTGAAAGCACCAAGAAGGCAAACAACATTTCCTCCAGGCCTTTGGGACTTAGGAGTAAGGAGAGGAAAGCATTTGGGGCTGAAATGGAATACAAAGAATTGTGTGTCATGAAAAGGAATTGGCTCAGAAATGTGGTGCTCAGCATCATCCCTCAGGAAAGGAGATAGGGACAGGTCCAACAGACTGAAGACTGGTAATGGATTTTTTTTTACTACAACTCCCAGAATCCCCCAGGCAGTATGTTTTTTTTTTTTTCAAAAAGGCTCTTCCAAGTTCTGCACAATGCCCACACATCTGTTTCCTGATATTAAGTTGATAAGTTAAGGTTCTAGTTTAATTCATCCACAGTAATGTGCCTCAACTCTTTATTTCTGAGTGTGGTCACAAATTGCCTATTTACTTTTAGATTTACCCACACATTCCCATGTAAACAAGCTTTGGCAGTTTCAAAATGAAATCATGCCTACATTAATTCTGAGAGTCAAATGGATGGGAAATAAACTTGCCCTTATTTTTAGCAAACATCTGATTTTTTCACTGACATGAATTGTTCATGGTGAACGAATATTATGCTTATGTCCTGAAGTATGTGAGACACCATTTTAAAAGATGCAATTCTGTTTGACAAAGGAGGTGGGGGACCCTCAAAGGGAAGTAATTAAATGAAATAGTCCAAAGACAGAAAGTAATAAATGAGACCAATAAAACATGATTGTATGTAGTAGACAGTGCAAAAAAAAAAAAGTGGAACAATGGGGGATAAAGCAAAGAGGAAAATAAAGTAAGGGTTATAGAAATAATTAAATCATGAATGCAAGGGCTTCAAATAACATATTTATATGTTAAATCACTAAATGTAACTTAGTCCCATTTTTAATATAGAATAGTGAAAGTTTAAGCCTTTGAGGCTTGGGTTCTTAAACAAAATAAATTCCCTATGATGTGCTCTTGTACCAGTGACAAAGGCTGCTGTAGAAATCCATGAACAGATTCTTATCCTCTGCAAACCCACATGGAGGGAATAATTAGATACAAGGTGACTGAACAGCTGAACACATTAGTCCCAGGTAGACCTGGGGGATCAGTGGGACTGACCCCTCAATAACTAATTAAATCTGTCTAGTCTAATTGAAGAGCCATTATGGTGTGATAGTTTCAGCACTAGACTACGACTGGAGACCAGGGTTTGAATCCCCACTCAGCCATGGAAACCCACCAGGTGACCTTGGGCAAGTCATAGAGAAAAGGAAGGGAAAACAAATCCTGCCCCAAAAAAAAAAAAACCTATGATAGGGTTACCCTATGTCGGAAATGACTTGAAGTCATACAACAATAACTAGTTGAATCTAATTATTAGGATATAATGAAAACTGTTTTTGCTTTGTTTATGGTACTAAAGAAAGAACATAGTAAAAGATTTGATAAAGGACCTTCTAAAGTAAACAGTGTACATGATGGGAAACCAGGCTTAATATGACCCAACTGGCTCCTTGCCCACTACTAAACATTTCTATTCATGGCCACAAATTTAACACCACTGAGTTAGACTGAAGTTAAATGGCAGTAGAGTCCAATGAGCAGAGAAAGAAACCATTTAGAATAGTCTAAATGGTCTCCTTTAAAATCAATGGTCCTTTTATAATAAGCACAGGAGTGGAGATCAAGCTGAGAGCCAAGACTCTAATGTACGCCTACCACCAGGCATTAGAGAAACCAAAATGTCATTGTTGCCTTTGAAAGCTCACCTCTGGGGGCATTTCAAAGAGTAGAACTACATTACATGTAATACATCAATTCCTCTTCCCCCAAGAGGTTTTATTTTATCACACAGAAAAGCTGTGTGTGTTTTTAGGTTGAACAGAAATCGGGGCAGGGGGCAGGAGGAGTCTTTAATTCTTTTCTTGCCAACTTTTCTCCACTCAAAATCATCCTAGCCAACCACTGCCCTTCCCATTGCCCATGGAAACATAAGGAACCTATGTATAATGCACCTATACATAATGTCTAGCATCTTGTTGGATTTGTCACAGCTAAAGGAGACTCATTCAATCAATTGTTGAATCAACAGATGGCTCTACTCTAGTCAGACCTAAAGGAGAATTTAGGCCAATATATAGTTACCCCCTTATACCAGAAGGTTTGTGCAAGCCCACCTATTTATAGCACTTACAAATAGATAAAGCCTATAATCTTTCCTTTGTCCAAGGTTGTCAAAGAGGTTGTTGCCAATTAATCCAGATTTTGTGTTCTGGACTCCTTCCAGTTATACTCATTTAGAGAAAAGCCATGATGTAGGTTCGAGTCAATTGACTAGGATTCAAGTTGCTTCAGTGACTCAACTTGGACTCAATTCAGCAATAAATAATGCTCTGATTCAATTTGTCTCGTGACTTGTATATTTTTAGTGACTGATTTGCTGGTGTCATTCATTTTGAGCAGCAGGCAAGACCCACCCCCAAAGCACAGGACACATTTCTCAGAGGGGAACAGCAGATACATTAGGCTTCAGATGGAAGGATTCTTCAAAATTTTCAAAAGCTTTAGAAGGCTTCTCTGGCATGCAGAAGGGTCAGGCTGCTAAGCAGACCTCAACCCACATAATAATAATAATAATAATAATAATAATAATAATAATAATAATAATTTATTTGTACCCCACCTCTCTGTGAACAATTGGGGCGGCTAACAACAATTAAAATTACATACAATATAAATCCATAAGAGGCTCAAAACCCACCCACCCCTTAAAAAAGTATTAAACCAAAAGCAATGAAAACATCTTAATTAAAATGACATACAGTAAAAACCAGGTCATAGACAACAATAATATAATAAAGCAAACAGAGTAGCGGCAGCATCCAGGATAGGAAAGGGCAGAATAGGGGAGTTCCTGAGGCTGGGAAGTCTATTCTGGAAAGGCCTGCTAGAAGAGATCCATCTTAAAGCCTTTTTGAAGCTGTTTAGCATTATAATCTGATGGATCTCGTCCAACAGGCCATTCCATAATCTGGAGGCGATTACTAAGAATGCCTTCTGGGAGGTTGCAGACAGCCTAGATTTTGATGGCTGGAGCAAGTTTCTCCCAGAGGACCAGAGTGTGCGGGGAAGATTGTATGGGAGGAGGCGGTCCCAAAGATAGGTTGGACCAAAGCCATTTACGGCTTTAAAGGTAATAACCAACACCTTATACTGGGCCTGGAAACTAATTGGCAGCCAGTGGAGGGACCTTAATACCGGAGTTATGTGATCCCTCCTAGATGTTCCCGAAACCACTCTGGCTGCCATGTTTTGTACTAACTGAAGTTTCCATACCAAACACGAGGGTAGCCCCATGTAGAGGGTAGCTGCCCAGATTGGTCTACCATAGGGCGGGGTATAAATAAATTTTATTATCATTATTATTATTATTATTATTACAGAAATCCAGACAGAGGTTGCCAGCACATGAACTACAGTCTCGAGATCCCTTACTTCCAGAAAAGGGTGCAGCTGGCATATTACCAAAGCTGATAACAGGCACTCCTGACTGTTGTATTTACCTGATTAGTCATAAGGAGCGATGAGTCAAGGAGCACCCTCAGACTGCAAACACAGTCCTTTATGGAGAATGTGACCCCATCCGGGACCGGAGGTTACAACCCAATTCCTGGTTTCGGGGCCGCTACTGTGAGCACCTCTGTTTTGTCTGGATTCACTCTCAATCTGTTTTTCCTCATCCAGCCCATTACTGCCTTAAAACATTCATTGAGAGGAGAGACGCCATGAGGAGTCGAGGCTGACGAATGAGACATGGAGAAATAGATCTGGGTGTCATCAGCGTACTGATGACACCCAGCTTCATGACTCCAAATGATCTCACCCAGCAGCTTCATATAGATGTTAAACAGCATCGGGGACAGAATGGCACCTTGAGGGACACCACAGATGAGCTCCTTTTTACCAGAGCAACTGTCCCTGAGCAGCACCCTCTGGGATCTGCCCGAGAGGAAGGAACAGAACTACTGGAGCACAGTGCCTCTGATTCCTAACCCACTCAGGTGATCCAAGAGGATGCTATGATCTATCATATCAAAAGCCGCTGAGAGGTCTAGAAGCACCAACAGGGTCACACTACCCCGTCGATGCTCAGACGCAGATTGTCGGTCAAGGCAACCATGGCAGTCTCAACTCCAAATCCTGTCCTAAAGTCAATTTGAAATGGGTCTAGATAATCGGTTTCATCCAAGACAACTTGGAGTTGAAGAGCAACCGCCCTTTCGATTACTTTGCCCAAAAATGGTAACAAAGGGCCTTTGCAGACTGCCAGAAATAGTGCAAATTGAGTCCACTTTAACTGCCCTAACTCAGTGTTAGGGAATCATGGGAACTATAGTTTATTGTGGCACCAGAGCTCTCTGACAGAGAAGGCTCAATGTCTCAGAAAAAAAATACAATTCCCATCATCCCCTAGCACTGAGCCAGGGTAGTTAACGTGGAATTTGCACTATTTCTAGCAGTCTGCAAAGGCCCAAAGAGACTGCCCTATAGTTGTTCATATCCAGGGGGTCCAGGGAAAGTTTTTTTCAGAAGCTGCTTCCTTCAGACAGGATGGAATTTGACCTTCCCTGAAGGATGCATTGATGATGCCATTTCCACCAGAGGAAGAAAATCTGGGATCCCAATTAGCAAGGTCGGAGAAACAGAAACATATTTGAAAAAAGGTGGGTTGCAGAAAACTGCTGTATTTGAACTAACTACCAACTATGCAACATTCAGTAGATTAGACACTGCATAGCATGGTATGAAGCGGTATATAAATGAATATATAAATAAAATAAATAAATAAGTAGGAGCACATTCTTTCCCCAGGACTGAGCCAATTCCCACTTCCTAGAATCTACACTTTTGCTTTGTACTTCTGCCAAATGTGTTTGGAAAAGCTCCTGAGCTGACATGACTGAGACTATGTAATTTCAGTTTGCCAATTTGATAAGAAACACTGTTGGATCAAATGGAGATTGTGATCCCGTCAGCAGCCATTATTAATTATTATGGGGTTGGGAGAACAAAGGAGTCCTGCCATACCCTGAAGCAGGAGTATGCAAAGTGTTGCTCATGGGCCACATGCAGGCCCCCCAGAGATTGATTGTGGCCTCCAGGGGTCAAAAATATTTGCAAAAAACATTGGCCCCCAAATGGGGCATTTTTGCCAATTTATTTAACACACACACACACACTTTTTCAGGTCCAAGAGCAACCTTTTTTTAAAGTTTTCTTTTTCTTCCTAATGCTAAAGGAATCTCATGGGCCTAAAATGGCCTAAAAACATGGAAAAACCCCTCCCCTCCCGAAGATGTTTTTGCAAGCATGTGTGGTCCTCCAAAATCTCCTGGGGTGCTAATGTGCTCCCCTTGTTGTTATTACTATGTGCTTTCAAATCATTTTCAGTGGTGACTCCAAGGCAAATCTGTCACAGGGATTTTCAGCAATGTTTATTCAAAGGGAGTTTTCATTGCTTTCCTCTGAGACTGAGACTGTGTGACTTGCCCAAGGTAACACACAGTGGGTCCCCATGACCAAGCAGGGATTTGAACTCTGGTAATGCAAACCCACCCCATGATAGGGTTGTGGTAAGTCAGAGTAGATTTGAAGGCATAAAACAACAAAAACAGCAACAGCTACTTATTCTTCTCTCCAATGTAGCCTTCTCTACCTGGTAGCAACCACTGCTCAGAATAGTTACCTTTTTTGGATTACAGTTCCCATAATCTCCTAGCCAGAATTGAAGTTGTATTCCAAAAGAATAACTTTTCCAAATTTAGCTGCTAAACCATGAGGTATAGGGTTCCTTCTGGCTAGTTTGTCTAGACATGGATGTGCTGCTGTAAGTTATGTATGAGGTGAGTCCAGGGAGACACAAGATAGGAGCACAGGGATGATGCAAGCCAACAGCAGCTGAGGTCCTCCAGGAGGAGGGGAACAGTTCTGTTCATTGCTCCCATCCTCTGCTTCTTGAGGCAGCCACCTCATGATGCTACTGTATGGAAAGAAGGAGCTGGAAAAGGCATTACTAGACAGTAAATAAAAGCTCCGATAGATAGATAGATAGATAGATAGATAGATAGATAGATAGATAGATGCTTTGTGTGAATCTTCAGATTTTTAGGAAATGGATCCAAACTATTATAAAATAAAAGTTACGTTTTTTTTAATGTGCTAACTCAGTAGCTATTTATTTTAGGAGTGTGGTATGAATGTTTGAATTATTTACTTGTATATATATTCTACTTTCAATGTACATAAGAGATTTATACTTTGTACATATTTTGTACATAGCATTTAGCTCAACAATGTTAACTCGATCAGGGATACAAAGCAGTGGCTACAAGGCTGAGGACATAGAAAGGATTTATACAAAGGAGAAGTACAAGGATGTTGTGAAGGAGAAGAGACAACTGCCAGTTTGGATTGGCACTTGTTTGATTTTTTTTCAAGACATAGCTATGTCAGCCTTTTGCAACAAAATCAACAGTATCTATTTCTCTATCCTTAATCTACCAAAACGTTTCTATCTGTAAAGACTGAAATGTTTTATTTGGTATAAGCCTCTGAAAACTATGGCTCTCTTTAACAAGGGAGCCTTTCACACAACCCAATTATAGCACTGTGATTCTAATTTAATTGTCATGGCTGCATGCTATGGAAGTCTGTGATTTGTAGTTCAGGAGGTACTAGAGTTCTCTCGCTGCAAGTTCTAAACATCTCTATGGGCGTTTTCACACGGGGCTTTAGGAGGATGCAATCCTACCTCCCTCCAGTCCGGCTCCTTTTCCAGTGTGTTCACACTCATGTCGCAGCAAACCCCGCCCCTTCCGGTGCCATCCCTGCATCAGTCCAGCTCCTTGCTCCGTGTGTTCACACTCACGTCGCAGCAAGTCCGGCCTCACTCCGGCCGATCCAGCGCTAACTCCGGACGTCCTCCGGCATCAGCCCCGGCAAGGTAATTCCTTTTTTAAAAAGGAATTAAGTTGCCGCCGCTGGAGCCATTCTGGAATGAGCGGCACGGTCAGCTCCAGGCGGCTTTGTGGGTCTAGTGTGAAAACGTCCTATCTCAGTATTCCAGAGGTTGAAACCAAAGCAACTAAAATGGAATCATAGTATTGCAATTGTGTTCTGTGAATAAGCCCAAATGCCTACAGTACAGTCTTAGGGCCTTTGCAGACTGCCAGAAATAATGCAGCTTGAGTCCACTTTAACTGTCCTGGCTCAGTGCTAGGGAATCATGGGAACTATAGTTTATTGTGGCACCAGAGCTCTCTGACAGAGAAGGCTCAATGTCTCAGAAAAAAACTACAGTTCCCATGATTCCCTAGCACTGGGCCAGAACAGTTAAAGTGGACTCAAGCTGCATTATTTCTGGCAGTCTGTAAAGGCCCTTAGTTGGCGGATTATTATACCCATGGCTGGGTAGGAGTATGTAACCAGTAAAGTGAGAAGGAGTAGAAATATAAAAAGTACAAGCATTTATCATTAACTTAAGTGGCATTAACAAGAATAAGTGGGTGGGAGCAGACATCCTAGCACAGGCAAGTTGCTTAGTGATTAAAATTCATATAGGTGAAGGAAAATTAAACTCGACTGTTTCCTGTTGTAATAAAATATTTAATCTGTATCTCTGAAGGAAATCACACAATTTTCCCCTCCAGTTACTGCTGTCTGTTCTTACTTTCCTCTGCATCTTTCCCAGTGTATCAGCTGGCAGTCACTCTTAGGCCTTCCATAGTATCCTGATGTTTTTATTGTTCTTTGTTACTAAAAACTGATGGCAAAATATAATGATCTGATGAGAATATCAGTATGCCAAGGGATCTTGCTGCACTACCTTTGAAAGACAGCTGTTGATAGCTTTTGTAGACTTCAGACTACTTCCTCAGATGTATTTGGTGAAATGAAAAGCCCAAGGACAGACCTATATAGCAGTCTCTGTGTGAGAATGTCCATAGGTGTAGGCGAGGGGTCTGCTCTGGATGCCAATTGACGGACCCTGGTCTCCTGAAAATGAGAGAGAAAATCTGCAATGTTATTCTCCAAGCCAGGCACAAAACTGACTTTGAATGTGATATTGTTGCAGAGACACAGCAAAATGAAGTGGCGAACCAGGAGCATGACTTGCACAGACTTGGAGGATTCAGACCACTGCCTATTTGTCACTCCAAAAACAAAATGCCTTGTTGACAAAGGCTTCCCGCCAGATGTGAACTGCTACCAAAATAGGAAAGAACCCCAGAAATGCAAGGTCCCAGAGGATCCCTCCCTGTATCCAATGGGTGGGCTAGTGTTGGCACACCAGTGGCCCTGGAAAAAAACCCAAAGCCTAGGCTTCCCGTAACACCCGAGTGTACCTGGAGGCCCAGACCCAAGTCCCAAGGAAGCTGCCACAAGAAGATCTCATTGAAATCCCTAAGGAATTCTTCCCACAAGCTGAGGTCTTATTTGATGCCCTTGGTGAGTAGGATGTGGTGGTGCCCTGCCCTGATGCCTGATGTGACCCTGGCCAACCATGCACAAGAAGCTCTGCCTGGAGAAACCATCCTGCAAGCAAAATTAAGGTGCCCCAGAAGGGCCTGGATCTCTTTGAGAGTCACTTTTTGGGCTGAGACAGTGGCCTGTATCATGGAGAGGTGGACGCAGAGCTTGTCATCTGGTAGCCGAGAGACACCTGTCACAGAATCCAGCTGAATTCCTAGGGAAGTGAGGGAAGTGGTGGGAGCCTCAGTCTTTTCCACCACTAGGGGGACCCCTAGTTCACTGGCCAGAGCTTGGAAAGTGGACAAGAGTTTGGCACAACCCTTGCCCCCAGCCTCCCTCATGAACAGGAAGTCATCAAGGTAATGGGTGACCAAAGGGGACATGGGGGCCTTTCACTTCCTACTCCGAGAAGGAACTGAAGGTCTGAAAAATCACACAGCTTACAGAGCAGCCCATTGTCAAAATACCATTGCCCTTCAAATTTGAATCCCAGGAAGCAGAAGTTATTGAAGTGTACAGGCAGCAGTTGGAATGTTGACTGAATGTCACACTTGGCCAAGAAGGCTCCCCCACCACACAACCAAATGGGTTGGACAGAGTGGTCAAAGCAGGCACAATGCATCGAGCAAAGCTCTGAGGGGATGGCATCATTGACGGATGTCCCCAGGGGATACAAGAGGTGGTGTATGAGGCAAGATTCACAAGGCATTTTTTTGGGGAACCACATCAAGGGCGGGAAATGTAGTTTGGGCATGGGTGGGACAATGAAGAGGCCCTCCACCCTACCTGCCTCACACTCTTTCAAGATTTTTTTCTTGAGCAACTATGGCATGTCTAGGGCAGATTTTAGGTTTCAGGCATTGGTGGCCACCCACAGGCCCACAGCAGGAATTCTGAAACCCCGGATGAAGCCCTCTGCCAAGAAGGCGACGACCCTGCAATGGCCCAAGCATTAAGGACATTGGCCATATGGTTGGAAAGGTGCCAACCGCACTTGGGATAAGCCACTTGAACCACCCCCATATACACAGAATAACCCAACATCCAGTAGGGAAAGATCCACTCGACTGGATCTGCCTTTGCCTCCCATTTTCCCTTCCTGCTGGATTTGGGGTGCAACCTCCTGCCCTGCAGGTTTTAGCAAGGTAAAAACATCTATGAAATACCCTTTGAGGATTTGGTTCTGAATCTTTTTAGGTAAGTGAAGGCCAGGAGGGTCCTCATTGTCAGTGAAGGTGTAAAAGGAAGAGGCCTGGTGATCCTCCCACACACACCCAATCCCGGACGCTTGTCTGATGGCCCAGGAAGGAAAACCCAATACCAAAGCTCCCTCTAACCAATAGTCATCCCTGCCCATAAGATCGGAGGACTCCCCATCCCTTCTGCCCTGGCCAGTTCTGTCCCAACACTTTTTGGTCTTCTACTTCCCTTTCTGGTTCTTACTGTTGTTATTAGCTGAGGAAATCATGGAAAAAGAACTGCTCTCTGAACTATGGCTAGATGCGCTGCTGCTGCTACTACTATATGAGCTGCTCCTGGTGGTGCTGGGAGAGGATGCATGGTGTGTTCTCCTCTGGATCACCATCTGACCATGCTCCCGTTTCTTACCCTGGGCCAAGCAGTTTGCCATTTGGTCCACACCTCCATGAGTCACTACTGTGCTTGGCCCAGAGACAGGTAGGGCACCAGTATGCCCAACCTGCTCCATGAAGGCAGAGAAGGTGCAGGTGAAACCTGCTAGCAACTCCTTGCCCAGGAGTGGAGATGAAGTGGAAGCAGCTGCTGGTGATGACCTGGATCAATTCTGTCACCCCTTGGGGGCCAAGGCTAGTGCCTCTTCACCTGGAAGTGGAGATGAAGTGGGAGTGGCTACTGGTGGTGCAGCTGGCCATCTCTTCCTCCCTTTGGGGGGCCAGATCAGCCCATTGATTCAGGATGTTAAGGGTGTCTCAGTAAAGGGAAAGCACTCACCGCTGCCTGGCTTCTGGGCCTGACTGCCTTTCAGGGCCTTACAAGGCCTCCTCAATCCTTTATAAACGGTTAATGATTAGTTATAATGGGGATATTTTTGGGGGAAACATAAATTTCGGCAGTACTTTCATCTTCATCACCGAGATTTTCCCTAGCCAAGAGAGATTTAATTTAGTCCATAACTTCAAGTCTCTCTTTAACTCGGTCAATAACTTCTCATAATTATTTTTAAACAGGTCTACATTTTTAACTGTTAACACGATACCTAGATACTTGACTTTTTTACAAATTTGATAGCCTGAGATCTGTTACACTTTGCCTTTCTCTATTAGATAAGTTCATCGTCAATACCATTGTCTTATCTTTATTTATTTGTAATCCTGACACTTGTCCAAATTTCTCTAAGACATTCAAGCTCTCTACCAGGTCAGATAAGGTGATCAACAGATCATCAGCATAAACTTTCAGCTTAAACTCAAAATCCTTATATTTAATTCTCTTTATTTCTTCAAGCTCTCTAGCAGGTCAGATAAGGTGATCAACAGATCATCAGCATAAACTTTCAGCTTAAACTCAAAATCCTTATATTTAATTCTCTTTATTTCTTTATTTTCTTTTATGCTATTAGTAAGTACTTCCATAACTATTAAAAATAAAAGGGGAGATAAAGGGCACCCTTGCCTAGTCCCATTTTGGATTTCTATCCTTTTTGATCTTTCTCCATTAACTACCACCCGTGCCTCTTGACTAGAATATATCGCCTTGATCCATTTAATATTTGTGCCCACTTTTATCTTTTGCAAAACATAAAACATAAATCATCAGTTAACCTTGTCAAATGCTTTTTTCAAAATCAATAAAAATCATAGCCAATTTATTGTCAATTTTTCTCTCATGTAATTCGATCACATCTAAAACAAATTTATGTTATCTTTTATCCGTCTTGATGGCAAAAAACCATTTTAATCTTTGCTAATCCAATTCATTCAGCTTTTTTTCGACCTTTCAGCCAATATCGCTGCAAAGATCTTATAATCACAGTTTAATAACAAGAGTGGACTGTAATTTTTTATATTCTGGCTATCCTTACCTTCTTTCGGTATAAGTGAAATATTCGCTTGGCCCCATGTGTGGGGGGGGTCTTATTCTCCAATATTTCATTCATTATCAGGCACAATGGTTGTGCTAATTGTTGTGTAAATTTTTTGTAAAATTCAGCTGGGAAGCTATCTGGGCCTGGAGTTTTCCCTGCTTTTATTTTTTTAATTGCCTCCAATACTTCCTGTAATGTAACTTTTCTATTTAATTGTTCTCTTTGGTCTTCCATAAAAGGTTCTAATCCACATTTTCCCAAATATTCACATATATTATCTTCTTGTGGCTCATCTTCTTTATATAGCTGTTTATAGAATTTATGAACTATTTCTTTTATCTTATCTTGATCCATATATTGCTGTTCATTCTTTTTCAGACACGTTATTTGCTTTTTCATCCTCTCTTTTGTATCTGATATGCTAGCCATTTCCCTGGTTTATTGGCCCCCTTGAAGGTTTTGTGTCTCATATATTTAAGTTTCTTTTGTAGGTCCTTTGCTAGATATGAAGCAATCTGCTGTTGTATAACTTTAATTTCTGCTATCAACTCTTTCTTTTTAGGAAACTATTTCAGCTTATTTCCACTGGCTCTGGAGAGATGAGGACCAGCTGAGGGCCTATGCAGGCTGCCAGAAATAGTGCACATTAAATTGAGGCATTGCCCTGGCTCAGTGCTAGGGAGTCATGGGAATTGTATTTTTTCTGGGACATTAAGCCTTCTCTGTCAGAGAGCTGGTGCCACAATAAATTACAGTTCCCATGATTCCCTAGCACTGAGCCATGGCAGTGCCTCAATTTAATGTGCACTGTTTCTGGCAGTCTGCATAGGCCCTAACTCTTCTCCTGGGCTTACACCCAGCCACCCCCATCTGCTGTAACACTCAATGTTGATATTATTATTATGAGTGGACTAAAAGTCACCTCTTTAGTTTTTTCTCCCAACTGCAGCTGTTGTTGTCTTTTATTGATAGTGAACTTTAAATCCCATAGTCCTTTGTGCCAGCAAAAGATCACTTCTGGCTGTTGCACTTCCTCCTTGCTTCAAAGAAAGTTATTACAACAGCTTCTGAGTGGCTCTATAAGCTTCCTTTCATATAAGTTTATGTCCAGTTCTCTACTTTGTATTATTTATATTATCTCATATTTAAACCTAGGTAATCAATCATTAGTCCAGTTTTTATCTTCTACTTTTATTTTTGAAAAGTATCATAATATAATGGTCTTATACTTTTCACAAGGAAACTTGAAGACCCAACCACTCTTGAATGATATTGTCACGTATTTCCACCTAGGCAGTTTCCATTCACAGTTTTATCCATTGAATCCTCAGGCTGGCCTGCAAAAATTCCACACAGCAAAGAATCAAAGGAAATAGACAGAATCTTAACTCTTGTCAAGCTAAATTTACATTTCCAGATATATGATGCATGATTGTTGAAGAGAGCTGACCTCAAGAACAGGTCCCTTTGAGATTATTACCGGCTTATTTATGAAGGCCCTAAAATACACTCTGTGTTGTAGAGACTAAAATACGTAGATTGACATGGACCACAGGTCTATAATGAAAGCAAAAGAGAGATGAGAGAGCTAATCTGTCATGCTAAAAAATGTCAATAGATTAATTGACTTTCTGTTCTTAAAACAAAGAACAGAAAATAATAGCCATGAATCTTGTGGATCAGAGTTCCAATTACAAGAGTTCACTGAGACAACAGAGACAACAGACAGAGGTAAGAGGTGGGAAAAGTAATTCTGGGCTTTACACAAGAAAAGAAGGATGGTAGAAAGAAGCCAAAGAGTTGAAGACAGAAAGTAGGGAGAGGGATTGGTGAGGACAAAGAAAACAGGAATATGAAGTAGAAGAATAGTTTGTATTAAAGGGGGATGAAGAAGCAGAAGAAAACTTAGGGAATCTTTTTAAAGAGTAGCTTTAGACTGTGGCAAATAAATTGGGGAGTGGGGACTTATGGCTGCAAGATTTTATATATTCACCCAGTGGTCTGTCCCTGGCAACAACTCTCTGAACCTTTATGGGGGAGTAAAATGGAAAGATTGGAAGTATCAATATACATCCCAATCCACTAAAAAGGAGGCACAAGAGACTGCAGCAACTATAGGACTATAGCACTGATTTCCCACACAAGCAAAATCATGCTCAAAATTCTGCAACATAGGCCCCTACCATACATGGAAAGAGAGATCCAGAGGTCCAAGCAAGTTTCGGGAAAGTAAGATGCACTAGGGACCACATCACAAACATATAATGGCTAATGGAGCACACCAAGGAATTCTAAAAGAAAATCAGCATGTGCTATATAGACTATAGCAAGGCCTTTGACTGCATAGATCATGAAAGGCTATGGAACACCCTTGAAGACATGGGAGTGCCAACACATCTGATAGTCCTGATGGGGAATCTGTACTCAGGACAAGAGGCTACTGTCCAAACAGAACATAGAGAAACAGAATGGTTCCCAATTGTCAAAGGAGTCAGACAAGGCTGCATCCTGTCACCCTGCCTGTTCAATTTATATGCAGAACATATTGTAAGTAAAGCAGGCTTGGACACGGAAGAAGGAGAAGTGAAAATAAGAGGAAGGAATAGCAACAATCTGAGATATGCTGATGACACCATAATCCTAGCAGAAAACCTCACAGACCTTGAACAACTACTATGGAAGATCAAAGAAGAAAGTGCAAAAACAGGCTTACTGTTGAATATAAAGAAAACAAAAATAACCACAGAAAACCTACATAAATTCAAGCTAAACAATGAGGAAATAGAAATAGTAAAAGAGTTCTCATATATGGGATCAAATACAGTGGAACCTCTACTTACGAATGCTTCATCCTACGAAATTTTCAACTTACGAAACGCGCCTCCGAATAATTTTTGATTCAAGTTACGAAATTACCTCTACTTACGAAATTGGCGCGAAGAGCTGCTTTTTGAATTGAACCATGCTATTGGTTGGTGAAATCTGGCAAAGCAGCACTCTATTGGCTAGAGAAAGAGGAAGTATGAATTTCAGTTAGGCATTTGGGCTTGCAAGAGAGGAGAGCAAGCGAAATTGGTGGCTTCTGATATCCAGGAAGGTAGGACTTGGAGCTATTTTTGGCTTGTGGCATTGTGCCTTTGGAACTCCAGGACTCTGTTTTTTGGGGCTTGTGGCATTGTGCCTTTCTAACTCCAGGACTGATTTTTGGGGCTTGTGGCATTGTGCCTTTCTAACTCCAGGACTGATTTTTGGGGCTTGTGGCATTGTGCCTTTGGAACTCCAGGACTCTGTTTTTTGGGGCTTGTGGCATTGTGCCTTTCTAACTCCAGGACTGATTTTTGGGGCTTGTGGCACTGTGCCTTTCGAAGTCCAGGACTGATTTTTGGGGCTTGTGGCATTGTGCCTTTCTAACTCCAGGACTGATTTTTGGGGCTTGTGGCATTGTGCCTTTGGAACTCCAGGACTCTGTTTTTTGGGGCTTGTGGCATTGTGTCTTTCTAACTCCAGGACTGATTTTTGGGGCTTGTGGCACTGTGCCTTTCGAAGTCCAGGACTGATTTTTGGGGCTTGTGGCATTGTGCCTTTCTAACTCCAGGACTGATTTTTGGGGCTTGTGGCATTGTGCCTTTGGAACTCCAGGACTCTGTTTTTTGGGGCTTGTGGCATTGTGCCTTTCTAACTCCAGGACTGATTTTTGGGGCTTGTGGCATTGTGCCTTTGGAACTCCAGGACTCTGTTTTTTGGGGCTTGTGGCATTGTGCCTTTCTAACTCCAGGACTGATTTTTGGGGCTTGTGGCATTGTGTCTTTCTAACTCCAGGACTGATTTTTGGGGCTTGTGGCATTGTGTCTTTGGAATTCCAGGAGTCTGTTTTTTGGCTTCTGATATCCATCAACACTATGGCCCCCAAGAAGGCGATGCAGAAAAGTGATGAGAAGAAGAAGAGAGTGCTCTTGTCCATAGAAAGCAAGCAAGAGATCATAGAAAAGTATGAAAGCGGGATGCGCTTGGTTGATATCGCTAAAGAATATGGTCGTAACCCATCCACAATTGGCACAATTCTGAAGCACAAGGAAGCCCTAAAAGCTGTGACTCCTTCTAAAGGCATCTCTATTCTTTCCAAGAGGAGGTCGGCACTGCATGATGAAATGGAAAGGTTGCTACTTCTATGGATCAAGAGGAAAGAGATAGCTGGAGACACATTAACTGAAGCGGCGATTTCTGAAAAGGGAATGGCCATCTTCAATGACCTTGTGAATAAGGATGGAGGTGAAGGAACTTCGGCTTCACAACCAAGCCCGGAATTTAAGGCATCGCATGGGTGGTTCGAAAAATTTAAAAGGAGGACTGGAATTCATTCTGTTGTTCGGCATGGCGAGGCTTCTAGTGCTGACCAGACAGCGGCTGATGAATTTGTCCAGAAATTCCAACAATTGGTGGATGAGGAAGGTTACGTCCCACAGCAAGTTTTCAATTGTGATGAGACGGGCCTCTTCTGGAAAAAGATGCCTCGCCGTACATACATCACCATTGAGGAGAAGAAATTGCCAGGCCACAAGCCCATGAAAGACCGCTTTACACTGGCCCTTTGTGCCAACGCCAGTGGGGATTGTAAAGTTAAGCCACTGCTGGTCTACCACTCAGAAAATCCAAGAGCATTCAAGGCTCATAAAATCATCAAAGAAAACCTACAGGTGCTATGGAGGGCCAATGCCAAGGCCTGGGTCACTCGCCATTTTTTTGTTGAGTGGGTTAATGTGGTTTTTGGCCCTGCTGTGAAGCGTTACCTCAAGGAGAACGATCTCCCCCTCAAGTGCCTCCTCATTCTTGACAATGCTCCTGCCCATCCACCTGGCCTTGAAGATGATATCCTGGGGCAGTTCTCCTTCATCAAAGTGCTGTTCCTGCCACCAAACACCACCTCCATCCTCCAGCCCATGGACCAACAAGTGATTTCTAACTTCAAGAAACTCTACACAAAACATTTGTTCAAGAGGTGTTTCGACATCATAGAAAACACCCAGCTGACCCTTCGTGAGTTTTGGAAACAGCATTTTGATATTGTTGTGTGCCTCAAGATTATCGACTTGGCTTGGCAGGAGGTGAGCAGACGTAACCTGAATTCTGCTTGGAGAAAGCTGTGGCCTGATGCTGTTTCCACACGAGGGTTTGAGGCCGTGGGTGATGCTGAGTCTCAAGTGAACGAAATTGTGTCACTGGGAAAGTCCATGGGGCTTGATGTGGATGACGAGGACATCGATGAATTGATTGAGGAGCACGACGAGGAGCTTTCTACAGAGGAGCTGAAGGAGTTGGAAGAGATGCAACACACAGCAGTGCAGGAGGAGTTCCATAAGGACCAGGAGGAGGAGGAGGAAGAGGAGGAGGCAGCCATTCCAACGTCCGAAATCAAAGACATTTTACGACAATTCCATACAGTTGCGGAATTTGTCGAAAAGAAGCACCCAGAAAAAGTGTTCACCGGTCGAGCTATCGCTCATTTTGATGATGTTTGCCTTTCGCATTTTAGACAAATTGTTAAAAGCCGACAAAAGCAGTCATCCTTAGATCGGTTCTTTACGAAACAGAGTGAACCTAAATCTAAGAAGGCGAAAGGTGTCAACGATAGCAGTTAAAAAACCAAAAAAAATAAATAAAATAAAATTTAAAAAAAATTAAAAAGTTAAGTTAAAAGTTAAAATTTGTTAGTTTTTTAAAAATTGGATGTTGGGTGTGTTCGGATGTCTCCTCCTCCTCCTCCTCCTCCTCCTCCTCTGTCCTCTCTCACCTCTCTCACTCACTGTTGCCATCACACAGCCGGCTGACCCAAAAGGTAAATGAAACTTTTTTATTTTTATTTTTTATTCTTTGGATTAGTCCTGCAACTCATTTTTATGTTTTTTGTTCTTTAAGGGTAATGTAACATGTTTGTATTAGAGGTACTTAACGAAATAACCCTGTATTATACATTTGTATTGAGTTGTAGCATGAATCTGGGGGCCTGGAACGGATTAGGCATTTTCAATGTTAAATTTGCTTCTACTTACGAAATTTTCTACTTAAGAAATGGGCTGTGGAACGGATTAATTTCGTAAGTAGAGGTTCCACTGTATTAATAGAAATGGGGACTGCAGCCATGAAATCAGAAATCAGAAGAATGGGAAGGGCAGCTATGAAAGAAACTATAAAAGATCCTAAAATCCTAAAAGATCCTAAAAGACATACAACTCAGCACAAAAGTTAGAATCATACCAGCGATTGTATTCCTCATTACAATATATGGATGTGAGAGCTGGACAGTTGAAAAAGAAAATGGGAAGAAAATCAATTCATCTGAGATGTGGTGCTAGAGAAGAATGCTGAGGATTCCATGGACAGCCAAAAAGACAAACAAATGGGTCCTAGAGCAAATCAAGCCAGAAATCTCCCTGGAAGCCAGGATGACAAAACTTAGGCTGGCTTTGGACACATCATGCGAAGGGAAGACTCTTTGGAAAAAACAATAATGCTAGGAAAGGTGGAGGGAAGCAGAAGAGAGGAAGGCCACATGCTAGATGGATGGACTCTTTTAAAGAGATCATGAGTATGAGCTTGCAGGAGTTGGGCAGAGCAGTAGAGGACAGAGGATTTTGGAGATTTATCATCAGCAGGGTCAGCATGGGTCGAGAAGGATGGAAAGGCAGTTAACAACAACAACAAAATTGAAAGTACAGTCTTCATGACCTTTATTGACTGCTTCCAGCTAGCATCACGCTCTGTTCCATTTAAAGATGTGCATTTTATAATTAATCTCTAACACTCTTAATGAAATCCTGCTGGTTTCTTTGGGTGCCTCTCATTTCTTTCTTCTCAGAATTGTTTGCAATTGTGCCTTCTATACCTCAGAGTTAAGAATCTCCGACCATCATGAATTTCCTCCTCTTAGTGTAGTTCATAGAATCATAGAATCATAGAGTTGGAAGAGACCCCAAGGCCATCCAGTCTAACCCCCTGCCACGCAGGAAATCAAAATCAAAGCATCCTTGACAGATGGCCATCCAGCCCTATTTAAAGTCCTACAAAGAAGAAGGCCCACGACTTCTTGAGGCACTGTGTTCCACTGTCGAACAGTTCTTACTGTCAGGAAATTCCTCCAATTGTTGAGGTGAAATCTCTTTTCTCGTAGCTTGTGTCATTGTTCCGGGTCCTACTCTCTGGAAGAGCAGAAAACAAGCTTGCTCCATCCTTCAAATAGTTAAACAGGGCCATCATATCCCCTCTTAACCTTCTCTTCTCCAGGTTAAACATACCCAGTTCCCTAAGTCATTCCTTATAGGCCATGGTTTCCAGACCCTTCACCATTTTGGTCGCTCTCCTCTAGACATGCTCCAGCTTGTCAACATCTTTTTTAAATTGTGGTGCCCAGAACTGGACACAGTATTCCAGGTGAGGCCTGACCAAAGCAGAATAGAATGGCACTATTACTTCTCTTGATCTAGACCAGGGGTAGGCAACCTAAGGCCCGGGGGCCGGATGCGGCCCTCCGAGGCCTTTGGACCGGCCCCAGGCCGGTCCTGCCCCCGCCCCCGCCCCCACCATGATGATATTGATTGTTGTTGTTATTACTTGTTCTTGAGGTTTTCTTGGCAAAATCTCCACAGGGGTTTTGCCATGGCTTTTCTGGGGCTGAGAGAGTGTGCATGCATATATATTTTATTTTTAAAACATTTTTTAATTTATTTTTATTTTTATTTATTTATTTATTTATTTATTTATTATTTTTGGTGCTTCAGCCCGCCAATTGTCTGAGGGACAGCAACCCGGCCCCTGGCTCAAAAAGGTTGCCTACCCCTGATCTAGACACTATACCTCTATTGATGTAGCCTAAAATTGCATTGGCCTTTTTAGATGCTGCATCACACTGTTGACTCATGCAGTTCATTTTTTTCTACTTAAGTGCAGTTGCTTACATTCCTCCCTGCTGAGATTCATTTTGTTAGTTTGAGCTCAGCTTTCTAATCTATTAAGGTCATTTTGAATTTTGATCCTCTCCTCTGGGGTATTAGCTACTACTCCTAGTACATGGGATCTCATCTGTTATTTCCTTAAATTAATTTAAATTAGCTTTCTTGAAGTCCAGAGCACACATCTGATTATACGCAGTTTTCCCTTTCCTCTATATAGCAAATTCCAAGAGAACAGGTTCAGTTCTACTCAAGGTGCAACTTATCTGCACCTGAATGATCCTGCTGGTAAAGATCAAGTCCAAAATGACTAGTCCCTTTGCCATTTCTTCCACTTTTTGGAAGATGAAATTGTCCACAAGGCAAGTGAATAATTTGTTAGACATTACTTTCTTAGCAAAGCTTGACCTTTCCACAAGCATTAGCGTAGTTGAAATCTCCCATTATTACTATATCTTCCTTCTTGGATGTTTAGTAATCTGACCTAGAAAGACTTCATCATAGCTTATGGGGTCTAGCAGGCTGAAATGAGCTGCACGTTGGATATTTCTCTGCAAAATATGGCCAACACAGTTCACTAAAATCCCCCTTCACAACCATCTCCTAAGGGACAACCAGAAATGTTCTCCAAAGCATTGGTAGAGACCCTTCTTCACCAGTCTTTCTGCTCCATCATTTGAGGCAACAACCTCATTTTAGTGTTAGCTAATGTCCTCCATTTTTCTTGGTAAATACTTTATTTTAGAAGCTTGTGGAGTTCCCTATGACCCCAGCCTGACCCTTGGGAGATGGCAGCCATAATCCCCTAAATGTAGGGTCATGTAGGCACTGCTGGAGTTGCCCAAGACCACTAGAGATTTCCTGGATAGGCAGGTTTGGGAGTTACCCTTAGGAATATCCCATTAGACTGGCAAAGATACACAATGGTGTCTGTTTGTCTTAAGTCTCACACTTAATGGGACAGTGATCAGATTTGATTGCACCCTTTTCTCTAGCTTCCCTCCCTTGATAGTTTTGAAACCAAATGCATTGTTTAGGCTATGCTCATACTTAGGAAAACAATACTAAACCCATCAAGCCTTTGTCCTCCAATTGTTAGGCTCATAGCTAGGAGGCAGAAACTGCCCTTAAAAACCCCTGGATTTTAGCAGTCCACGTGCTACCTTGGAAGTGTATGCTGAATCTCTGTCTGTCTCCGTTCTGAGATAGTTCCCGTGAAGTCCGGAGGAGTCTCTCGGGTATAAGTATATCCCTCGCACCCTGGTCTTCCTCTCTGCTTTCCCCGTTCTCTCCCGCTTATCCTTCTAGTGTGTGTGTGTATGCCTTATCTGGATGTTGGCTTATTGTGTTAAATATTTTAGACTTTAATTGGAGTTCGGTACTTTTCAGCATCATTCCCTGCCTGATTTCTTAAGTCTCTGGTATACACCTGGATAGGTCTCGTGAAGTGAAGCTGGGCATTTCACTCTCGCACATTTGACCTAATTATAAATTCCCAAAAAATAGACTTGATTCCCAACATTAGGTAGGGCCAATTGTGAATAAAGCAAAGCAGCTTCATTTTATATAACTCTTCATACCACGCTATGCAGTGTCTAAACAGTTTACAACTGTAAACTCATTGCCCCCCAACAACTGGGTACTCATTTTAGTGACCTTGGAAGGATGCAGGCCTGAGTCAAGCCTGAGCCCTGGCTAGTATTGAACTCGCAACCTTGTGGTTTATGAGTGAGTGGCTGCAGTACAGGCATTTAACCACTGTGCTACCAGGGCTCCTACATGCACTTTCTTCCAAATTACATGAAATAATCACAAGATAAATAATGAGGATTACTGCAACTTTTAAATAAATGTTCACAAGATAAATAATGAGGATTACTGCATCTTTTAAATAAATGTTCACTAGATGACCAAGAGAAAGAAAATCCTTGTACCACTCCTTAAATTGTATGGAAAATATTAGTGGCAAAAGGGGTTGTTAAGATTAACAGACTAGTATTAAATAGATTTGGAAAAGTTTAGGTCAATCGGAAAATAAAATGTAGACTTTACAGTGTTTCCATAAAAGCATTATAAGCAGGTGTGAAGTTGATATATCTTGCCAATTGGAATTTTCCCTAGCAAAGTGCTTGGTAACTGCCTAATTCAGAAGTGCTGGAAATATATTTAAATGAATGGATTCTGGAAAAATAAAAAAATAAATGTTTGCCGACTGCATTTAAGAAGGGAATCTATAAACATAGCTGCTCTCCTTACATTCAAATTTATCTCTGGTCTGTATTCATGCCTTATAGCAGGCATTCAAATGAAACATTCTTATTGCTGCTTTTCCCATGCCTTTAGTTATTAAATTGAAATGAGAGGCTACCACAATATTCAACTTAAAAGAAAATATCCCCATTGCACAGTTTTGATGATAGAAAACATTATTATTTTTATTTGTTAAACATCAATAAGACTGGAGGTGCTACTCAAATAACATGCACAGTGTGTCATATCCTGAGAGTAATTTCTTCATTTTAAAACGCATATCTTACTAGACTACCTAGCAAAATAATATTTTCTTGATTGAGCATTCATCAGTATTTTTTAAGGCATTATCCTTCCAAGTAAATGCATTTTACTCCTGTGGATCTTCATAAAGTTGTTTTATATCTCACCACTTCACCTTGATTCATGAATGTGACCCCAGATAGCATATCAGCATTTTATGGGCATATGAGGCATGTGCAATTTTATCCTCTATGCACTTGGAACATCTTAAAAGAATACCAAGAAAAATATGAAATAGTTTCATCCAAACTGTTTCTGTAAACCACCTCAATAGCTAACTACACAAGTCTTTATAAATAAAATGATCTCTTTTTATTATTGTCTCTTTTATTGCTAGATTATCTGAGAATTCCAAAATAGGGAAGCCAAGACAAGAAAAGCACCACTTCTACTCACCTCATTCCTTACTTTAGATTTGCTGTTGTAATTTGCCATTAAGGATGGAAAGAATATTCAAAACTATTTGAAAACAGCCAAAAAACATGTTTATCAAGTCTCAAGAAACCACAAAGAGAAGAATCCTAGAAAGACGAGAATCTTCAAACTTCTGCAGAAATAATATGCAAAAATGTTATTTCCTATGCAGAAAAAGCTGCTTCCTGTGCAAAACAACCACATACAAACTTTTGGACAGAATTAGTCTATTGTGAGTAAGTTTTGAAAACTATCACTTTTGAATGAAGACTTACTCATAACAGGAAGAAAACTGATAAAATTACTTGTGTCCTTTAAGAAGAAAGGCTGCATCTGCATTGGAGAAAAAATCCAGATCGATACCACTTTAACTGCCATAGCTCGGTGCTGTAGAATTCTGAGAACTGCAGTTTTGTGAAACATGTAGCCTTCTCTATCAGAGAGCTCTGGTGCCACAACAAACTACAGTGCCCAGAATTCCATAGTATTGAGCCATGCCAGTTACGATAGTGCCAAATTGGATTATTTCTGTAGTATGGATGCAGCCTTAGTGAAGATTCACATTTGCTGTCAAATCAGCTTCAACTTATAGTGACCCTATGAATGAGTTTCCTTTTGCAGGGAAACTATTAAACTTATCACACGGCACTTAAGGAACGGGAACAGAATGGAACGGAAGGGAACAGAACGGGGCAAAAATGCATTTTACTGGATGGGAGAATGCCACCGATGCCACTGATGCCACCGGGAGTCCCCAAGGCGTTCATCCCCCATTCCTGGCAGCCGATTTTTGAAGGATGGTTCAAAATTGTTTTTCAAAATCAGCTGCCAAGAATGGCTGGGGAATGCCTTGGGGACTCCCGGCAGCATTCTCCTGTCCAGTAAAATGCCCCATTCCATTCCCTTCCATTCCGTTCTGTTACCGTTATTGTAAGTGCTGTGCGATAAGCTTATAAGAGTAGAGAGTTCTGTGAAGATTTTACCACTCAAGTGATAGATCACACACTTTTAGCTACTAACATCATGATGAGTATGTGAGGGATGCTGTTCAGCAGCCTTCCCCAATATGTACATTAGGCTTTCTCATTCTCTGGATGTTTCAGTCTACAATAGTGGTGGGGATCATCTGGTCCACCAGATGCTGTTTCACCTGAGAGAGAAGCTCAAAAAGCACTGTTGGTGGGGATGTGAAAGAGGGCCTTCTCAGTGCCTGTCCCTGGACTCTGGAACTCCCTTCATAGGGAGACCAGAATGGCTCCCTCCTTATTGGCCTTCTGCCAGCAGGCTAAGACCTACTTGTTCAGTTTTTTAAAATGGAATGTTTGTAAAGGACTGGTTTGGGATGTTGTTTCATTTTAAATTGTTTTATACCGTTCTATCTTTTTTTAAGTGTATTTTTTTCTTTTAATAGCTATCTATTTTAACATTGTAATAATTTAATTCCTTTTTAATGCACCTCTTTTCTATTGTTCTTTTAATATTGTGAAGCTGCTTTGAGTACCAGTTCTGAGAAAAGAGTGGGATACAAATAAATATCATCATCATCATTATCATCTTAATCTCATTTCCTGACCCAGTCATTAGAAGCCAAACCTGTGCATCTCTTTCTCTATAAATCCACTCCTTTGGCTCCATTGCCTCATTTCAGCCTCTTTTTCTTTATTCTCCTGCAGTATGGTTGAATGTGTCATGCCCTGCCTGGAGGGAGGCCTCAGAACCTCCTCTGGGACCTGAGCCTGCAGCTTTGGAACCCCAGCCCAGGCCCAGCTCTGCTTTGCCAGCTCCAGCAAAGCCTCCAGCAGGGACTGTGGTCTCCCAGGAGGCTCCGCAGCCAAGCCTCCTGGCAACAGAACTTTCAGACATGGAGGAGGAGGATCAATGCATTATGCATACCTTCAGCCAACGTTGAGCAGAAAGGGCAGGCCTTCACCATTCAAGGAGACTTTATGAAAAATGCCGGAGTAATCAGCCTCAGCTGAGCTCCTGCAGCATGGTAATTTAAGCAGCTGCAGAAGGGCTGCCTTGGTGCCAGAGATTATCTTAGGGGCTAAGCAGACGAGCAACCATGGGCCACCCCAGGAAGCTGTGCCGCAGGACCGAAGCATCCCCACGCCTCGGTCCCATGGCGCAGCTTCGCCACCCATGAAAGGAGCGCTAAATCCTTTCACAAGTTGCCGAAGGTGCGCCGCAAAAGGCTGCGGCACACCTTCAGCGACTCTTCCACCACAGCGTGTGCGAACGCTGCGGCGGGAGGTCCTCCTTGGAGCACCGGCCGTGCGGAGGGCCGGCTGCTCTGAGGACGACCTTGGGAAGGGGTTGGGGCGCCGATCGTGCAGCTGCCCCTCCCCTTCCCTGCCCCCAAGATGGCCCAATAAGCCGTCTGCTTAGGGGGTTAGCCTCCTAGTAAAAGCCTCTGGCTCTGGCTCTACTTGTTCCTTGGCCTGAACCCTTGACCTCAGACTGTGGACTTATCTTTAATTTCTGGAATCCTTGACCTTCAGACTGCCTTGCCATTCTGCATCTCTAGAATCCTAGACCTTTGGATTGCTTGACCATTGGCTGGCTGGGCCCTTGAATTGGTAATATGGACCTTTACTTTCTGGCTTTGCATTAGCAAAAGACTTTTGTTTACCTTCCACCTTCCATCCTCACAAGAAGTTGATATCAACCTTCTTGTCGGGTTTCCTGGACAGAATGTTGAGCAAGTATTCAGAACTGAACTGGTATTTTGTTTTGTTTTTCAAATGATATTGTAAGAAATTTTTTTGAAGAAATGTGGGTGTTAAAAGGTTTTGTTGTTGTTAACTGCCCTCGAGTCAATCTCGACTCATGGTGACTCTATGGATGAGACATATCCAATACCCTCTGTCCTCCACTGCTGTACTTAATTCCTGCATCCCCATACCTGTGACCTCCTTAATAGAGTCCATCCATCTAGCACAGGGGTAGGCAACCTTTCCCCTTTAAGGGCCGAGGGACTTCAGCTCCCAGAAGCCTCAGCCATGTTGGCCAATAGTCCCATGTTGGCCAATAGCTCCCGGGATTCTGGGAGCTGAAGTCCCTCGGCCCTTAAAGGGGAAAGGTTGCCTACTCCTGATCTAGCATGTGACCTTCCTCTCTTCTTACATCTCTCCACCTTTCCCAGCATTATTATCTTTTTCAGAGAGTCCTTCCTTCTCATGATGTGCCCAAAGTACAACAGCCTCAGTTTTGTCATTTGGTTTCCAGGGAGGTTTCCGGCTTGATCTACTCTAGGACCCACTTGTATGTCCTTTTGGCTATCCATGGGATCCTCAGCACTCTTCTCTAGTGCCACATCTCAAAGTTGATTTTCTTCCTATCATTTTTCTTAACTGTCTAGTTCAGGGGTAGGCAACCTTTCTCCTTTAAGGGCCGAGGGACTTCAGCTCCCAGAAGCGTCAGCCATGTTGGTCAATAGTCCCATGTTGGCCAATAGCTCCTGGGATTCTGGGAGCTGAAGTCACTCGGACCTTAAAGGGGAAAGGTTGCCTACCCCTGGTCTAGTTCTTACATCCATACATAGTAATAGGAAATACGATGGCCTATATAATTCTAACTTTTGTGTTGAGTTGTATATCTTTGCATTTTAAAAATCTTTTCTAGTTCTTTCATAGCCACTCTCCCCATTCTTAATCTTCTTCTGATTTACAGTCTCCATTTCTATCAATGTTTGATCCCAGGTATGGGAATTCTTTTACTATTTCTATTTCTTCATTGTCTAGGTTGAACTTGTGAAGATCTTCGATGGTCATTATTTTTGTTTTCTTGATGTTCAACAGTAAGCCTGCCTTTGCACTTTCTTCCTTGATCTTTCTTATTAGTTGTTCCAGGTCTTTGAGATTTTCTGCTACTATTATGGTGTCGTCTGCATATCTTAGATTGTTGATATTCCTTCCTCCTATTTTCATTCCTCCTTCTGTGTCCAAGCCTGCTTATAACGTTAAAAGGTACATTATACATACTTAATAGGGAAGATTCAGCAGCTCAAAAGATGTAATGGACAAAATCCTATATCAGTGTTGCACAGTTCCAATCTCTGCATGGAGAGTTATTTTGCAACCCTTGCATTGAATGACAAGCTACACAACAAATAACACAACCAAATGCACAAATGAAAGGAGTACTACTGCTACAGGGCAGATGGATACGTATCAGCCAAGAAGACACACTTACATGTACAATATCAGCAGCCCATTTCTCTGACTTTGAATTGAATATGGCTTTTGAACATCAGATAAAAATGTCAAACTGGTTCTGTAGGGGAATTTATGCATGCATAAAACACTCAGAGATTTGTAGTCAGTGCATATATGTTGCTGCTGACCAGGCTTTCACTGAAAGCCCTCAGGAAGGCATAAATAATATTTATGAACAATACACTGATGATGTAGAAATGTGCCAATGCTTTAACATAGCCATCAAATCTAGCTTTTAATCATATAATTCCACATACATATGGTACGTATGATCAATAAAACAAAAGAACAGACAAAGCAAAATTTCAGGGACACTTTGCAATTTCCTTGTTGTTATTAGCCATCAAATCAGCTTTGAATTATGGTGACTATGAATGAGAGACTTCCAAGTTCCCTGGTCATTTCATGCTCTGCCTAAGTCTTGCAAAATCAGGGCTTTGCCTTCCTTGATTGAGTCTATGCAATTGTAATGTAGTCACCCTCTTTTCCCATGGTCTTGCACTTTAGTGACCATTATTGTCTTTTCTAGGAAGTCACATTATAATCTGATATCTCCAAAATATGACAGCATGCATTTCGTAATCAAGGGGCTCTGCAGACAGCGCAAAGCACTGTCTTGGAGCCAGGGAAGGGGAGGGGGGCCAGATGCCAGATGCCCCAACCCCTTCCTGAGGACGTCATCAGAGCGCCTGCCATTGCACACAGCGAATACTCTGATGATGTCCTTCCGGCTCAGCGTCCAGACACGCTGGGCCGGAAGGGATGCATGGCATCTCTTCAGGTGCCCCTTCTGCCCACTCTGGAAGGAGCGCTATTTTAGTGCTCCTTCCAAGGCTGCCCAAAGGGTGGATTGGGTCCAAGGCGTGGGGCAGCTTGCCCCAATCATCAGCTTCTCAGGGCGGCCCACTGCTACCCATCTGTAGAGGCCCCTAGCCTTCTCATGAGAATTCAGGGTTAATTTGCTTTAGGATCCATTCATTGTTTTTAGTAGTCCACAGTTTCTCCTCCAGCACCACATTTGAATGAATGAATGAAATTTATTACAGTCAATGACCAGTAAAAAAAAAAAAAAACAATATAAAAACAATGTTATACATGGTAGAAAGAAATTGTACAAAATAGTACAGTATTATACAAAATCAAATACCACGTTGCATCGGGATAAAATTTCAACAGCATAGTAGCTTGCCGCCTACATTAGTTTCTATGTAGCTTTCCCATAGCTGGATAATCTATAAATGTAGGTCGCACAGATGACCAGACAGAAACATCCCATATAAATGATAATGACAATGACAATGGCAAACAATAACCAGCATAAACATTGTAAACTCCAGTAAACAATATAATAATATTATACATACTAAAGGAAAATTTGTACAAAAATAGCATGTTCTAGTACAGTAAAATTAGGACACCATTTTACGTCGGCAGGCTATTGCAGCAACACAAAAACTTGCTACCTTAGCTGTAACCTCCGGCTTCTGATCTGCCAGGAGATAGTCAGTATAGAATGTATCCGAATTGCCTGGTATTTTTTGCAAAATTGGAGCTATAAAGTGCTGCTGCAAGTCCTGATAGAAGGTACAATGCAATAAGACATGGCACACAGTTTCTACCTCCCCAGACCCACAAGGACATAACCATTCACAAAAAGGTTTTTTGTTATATCTTCCTGTGAGTAGAGACGATGGGAGTACATTGAATTTGACCAAAGTAAAGGCCTTCCTATACTTTGGAATTGTTAAATTTTTCAAATATGTGGCAATGACAAGGCCTCTCCCACTATCTTTAAACACTGAATGTAGGGATGCTGCACATATGTAATTTTGTAATTCTATGTCCAATATGCGTTGACGAATATTCTCTTTGGCCTTTGCATACCCCATAGCAAGAATTATAGATTGAGAGAAACCTACATTTGAAATTATTTGATTCTCTTCATGTCAGCTTTCTTTATAATTTCATACCAAGGATAAATAGCTGAGGAGTGGTAAGGAAACCAAAAAGAGTTTTTCAGTAACATCAGGAAAAATGGTAAGGGAAGCAGTGTCTTTATTTGCAACAAACGACAGATTTATTGTCTAGCAAGTGTATAGATCAAGTAATATGCAGAGTGGAAGAGTACACTTTTGGCAGACAAGAAGAGGATGGGTTTTTAAAAAATCAAAAATGAATGTTAAAATAAATAGGCCTTAATATAATTGATATGGAAAATATTGAAGTTTTTTTTTAAGTTCTAGGAACAGAATCTGCTGAAATGTCAAGATAAGGAACACTCATTTTGAACAGTACTGAATCACCAGAGGGCCTGAAGAATTAGAGCTCTTAGTGAATGCATTGAGACTGCCAAAATTCCATGTGCTTTGCTACAGAAACCAATGCTATAAGCTGGAACACACTGCACTGCATTGTATGCACTGTCTTCATATCTAAGCAAATCAATGCATACAAATGTGAAAGAGATAAGTCATGCATGTAAATCATGCAACAAACTCATGAAGTAGGTGTTGAATGCAATAAAAATGTAAGATATTCAGAACTTGAAAAAATGGAAAGAGAGCATAGAAGATGCTTCTTGTTAAGTGTGAATTTTGGTCTAGGGCCAGTCCTGAAGTTCTCAGTCATGTGTTAGTCACAAAACAGTTATAATCAATTTGCATTTGGTCAGTTGATTTGCCCCACTTCAGAGTCTTAATGGAAATTATGATTTACTGAGAAGCAATGTGATGTAGCGGTTAGAGCATTGAATTATGACTCTGGAGACCATGATCCAAATCTCCCCTCAACTATGAAAACCCACTGGGTCAGCCAGTGGCTGAGCAAGGATTCGAACCCTGCTCTCTAGAGTCATAGTCCAATTGTCAAACCACTATAACACACTGGCTCTCAGAAACTTTAGTATAATTAGTCAAGCCAAGATCAAATAAATGATGAACTGTTAGACCTGTTAGACTGTTAGACCTGTTTAGCATTTTCTCATAGTAGCAATAGCAATAGCAGTTTCATTTATATATTGCTTCATCCTGTGCTATGCAGCCTGTACGTGGTTTACAACTGTAAGCTAATAATGTGTTATTACTAAACTGAAATTTCCTGTACAATTTGTGAAAAGTTAACCTCGACCATATTTCAGCTTTGCAGCCTACATTCCATCAGTAGCACTGCCCATTTCTTTCCAATACAACACTTCTCATCCTCAACATTTCCATCTGCTCTTCTTCAAGTTGTCAAGGGCTGTATCCACACAACACAAATAATCCAGTTTGACACCACTTTAACTGAGTCTTGGTGCAATGCAATGACATTCTGGGATTGTAGTTTTTGTGGCACCAGAGCTCTCTGACAGAAAATGCTAAATGTCTCACAAAATCACAATCCCCAGAATTCCATAGCATTGAGCCATGTCAGCTAAAGTGGTATCAAATTGGATTATTTCTGCAATACAGATGCAGCCAAAGAATAGATGCAGCAGAGGTGGCTGGTAGCACACTATGCAATCTATGTAGTAACAGTACCTTAATTAATTCATTTATTGCAAAGAAATCATATAAAATGCTGCAGCTGGGTAATTTTTCTTCAGAGTTAGCACTGATTCAAAAGTAAATGCATCATCTCTGCTGGCAGAAATGGAGAAAATGTTCTTTCTATTTTGAGTTCAAGATAAATCTCAAGTGCAACTGAAGCCATCAAATGAGTGCAAATCCTGTGTTTGCATAAAATCTATTAGCATATGACTAGCAGGGCCCTTTGTGCAACAAGAATAGCCTTTTTTCAGAGAGCATAAAGTGGGAGTTTATTCAGCATACAAAGTTTATTCAATATACAAAGTAACTTCATTCACTTCTAAAACCGCAATCCACTTAGTTGCCAGAAGTTACTCTAAGTCACAATTGCCCCACCACCACCACCTTCACCATCTTAGATTATTTTGACAACAGTTGGGCAAATATGCAGTTGTGCATATTGGTCACTACAGATTTAAAGAATATTCACAAGTTTTCTTATCCATGTTGAAACACCCTTTGAAAAAAATGTCATGTGCCCCATTAATTATTATACCTATGTGAAAAGCAAAAGCCCAGAGTTATGTATCCTTCTTTTAAAAAGTATTTTGCACACACACACAAATGTTTCCCATTTTGTGCAAAAATGGATTTGGGGCAACCCCCTCCTTCTCATAGTTTTTATCCCCCCAAATGTGAAAAAAATAATTGAAAAACGTACAAAGACTAAAGATTTTGCCTGGTGGGAGAAAATTTTTGAAATGTTCAATTCTTTCACTTGAGAATGAGAAAAGCAACAATCCCTATACAGAGCCCTATATTCCTATATCTCTAAGGACAAAAATCCCTATGTACAGTCCTGCATCTGAGTCTACACTGAGCCCACATACCAGTTCAATGATAGGCTACCACAAAACTGTGCAACATGTTGGGCATGGATTACCATGACCAGTAAATAGTCAGGAGCTTATAGACTGAACAGTTGTATTAGATACAGCAGGGGTGACACTATATGAGGCAAGATTCCCCCACCGGAATAAGAATTCTGCCTCCCTCTATGAAAGCTTTGTTCATTTCTGAAATTTCTTGCAGTAGCTTAAACCATCAGGGAAGCATTGAAAAATGCAGTTTAGGAATCCAAAGAAAAGGGGCAGGAAAAGTTACCAAGGGAATGTGAACAAAGCAAGTTTAAGAGTTCTAGTTGTGAACAGATTTCAGTGTCTCACTCTCTGCCATGATAGGATAATTCCATTTGGCAGTGAAGAATTTTTATGTGGCAGGCAATGCTCCAGCCCCTTAGCATGCAACCCATAGCAAGTCCCATAGCATAGCTTAGGAAAGTAACTTTCCCAAGTTCTGTGCAACAGCATGTACTTTGCTCCATGACAGAAACAAGAAGGTAAGAGTTATATATGCTGAATAGTCACCTCCAGAAGTCCAAAACAGATAGTGTTTTCATGTTACTGCACTGTTCCTCCAGTGTGGTACTTCATAATTGTCTGGGAAAGCCACCAAGAATGCTGATAGCCACAGTTCAAAATGAGAAACAAGGAAAACTGCTCACAAAGTTTATGCAGTTTAAAGCAAAGCAAAGTCCCATAGACACATAGTAGAAACAGAGCAAATTAACAAGCCAAGGGTTCAAACTAGAGAGTAGTCAAGCAGTCCGAGGTCCAGCGTTCCAAAGAGGCAAGTCAATCAGGCAGTCCAAGGTCAAGGGTATATATTGTTGTGCAGTTTGACTAAAGAGTCCACACAGGCATGCTTAGTCTTTATTATCTAAATAGTCTAAATAATAATTAATAATAATTTTTATTTTTATGTCGCCTCTGCAGCACAATCGAGGCAGCGTACAGCATATTAAAACAACATTACAGGTTAAAACAGTCAAACAACCCCTTCCCTAACCCACCCATCCCTTAAAAATATATTAAACTATAACAAGACTGGGACTTCATCATGTACAGCTTGTAGAGAGTACCTGAAAAAGACCTTATGGTCGATGTCGGCATGCATCTTGGAGGAAGTCTAGTGACAAGAGATGGGAGAGAGCCAAACCAGTGCCAGCACACACCACTCAGATGACTCATCCAGTTCTACAAACAGAGAGTGCTGTGGTCTGCAGAATGAGGTGCTACTTCAACTATGGAGAGGCTGAGCACATCCAGAAAGACTACAGGAAGCCTTCAGCACACAAGAGAAGGTAGCAAGAAGCAACAGAGAAAGCCCTGGGGCAGGAGGGGAGTTGCTTCTTTGTCTCAGGAGGGTGGTTGCTATGCCCATCAGACAGCCACTTTTAAGAATTCTTGGCTTTTAGATTCAGGACCTTCACACCATCTTGTGAACAATGCAGGACTCCTGAAAAAGACGAAGCATGCCTGTGTGGACTCTATAGGTCTGGCAAATGGAGGTTCCAGCCAGATACAGGACATGGGGACTGTGTATTTTCCCAGTTTTGATGATGTGCTATGTGCCAAGAAGTTACAAAATTGCCTGGTCAGTGTGTCCACACTCACTGATGATGGCTATGAGTTGCACTTTAAGGAGGATCGTTGCACAATTTCCATGAATGGGAGTGTGTGTGCCAAGGCTCAAAAAAGGAACAGGCTTTACCACATGGTGGATAAAGCATAGTGTGCAACTGTTTCCACAGGATCATGAGACATGCCAGTTTAACCAGCCTGGGGAAACTGAGCATGGTTTGTCCTGAACTGAAGCTTGATCCATACAATCACTACCTGGACTGCTCTGTTTCAACAAGGTAAAGCTGAAAGCTTACCCTGTTGCAAAGGAGAGCAAGTGCACCACCCAGCAGCCATTCCAGGTAGTGCACACATATAAACAGTCAGTTTCGGCCAGGACAGGGGAAGGAGGAGGAGGAGGAGGCTCTCCAGGCCAGTTTCTAACAGAAAGAGAAAGAGGCTTTCTAGAAGCAGTTTCTGCCAGGAGAGGAGACAGAGAACGAGGCTTTCCAGGCCAGTTCCTGCTAGGAAAGAGGAAGAAAGCAGTTTCCAGGCAGCCATCTTGAGAGGGTAAGTTTTTAAATTCTTTTTAAAAACTCTTCGGGAGAGTGTGACTGTTACTCAGCGGGTGGGGCTTTGTTGAGTCACATTTGCAAGTCAATAGGGGGTGGGCTAGGCAGTTAGCTCTATACAACTGCTGCCAGAGGCCAGTTTCAGGTCAGTTTTGGCCAGGACAGGGGAAGGAGGAGGAGGAGGCTCTCCAGGCCAGTTTCTAACAGAAAGGAGAAAGAGAAAGAGGCTTTCTAGAAGCAGTTTCTGCCAGGAAAGGAGACAGAGAAGGAGGCTTTCCAGGCCAGTTCCTGCTAGGAAAGAGGAAGAAAGCAGTTTCCAGGCAGTCATCTTGAGAGGGTAAGTTTTTAAATTCTTTTTTAAAACTCTTGGGGAGAGTGTGACTGTTACTCAGTGGGTGGGGCTCTGTTGAGTCACATTTGCAAGTCAATAGGGGGTGGGCTAGGCAGTTAGCTCTATACAACTGCTGCCAGAGGCCAGTTTCAGGTCAGTTTTGGCCAGGACAGGGGAAGGAGGAGGAGGAGGCTCTCCAGGCCAGTTTCTAACAGAAAGGAGAAAGAGAAATTTTATAACCAGTACTAATTGTAGAATAGTTCCGTTCATCAGCAGACTTAAACACTGGTGTTAGCAAGGGATTTTCTTTGAGGAGGAAAGCCATAGTCTTCTTTCAAGTACTAATTAAGACTTAGTATGGACACTGAAGGAACTGCTGCCGTCACCTGCAATACCTGTGGGATGTTTGTATTCTTACCTACAGATGTGGGGAACTACACATGCTCCAAGTGGAAGTTGGTAGTCCTCTTGGAGGACAAAGTACAGCAGCTGGAGGTGCGGGTAGCTACACATCAACATATTAGGGAGCAAGAGGCTTTCCTTGACAGAACAGAACAAACGGTCTTGGACAGGGAACACACAGAGGAAGTCGCTGGGGAAGAGAAGGTCACATCACACACACAGGAGGTAGAAAGCTGGAGGAAGGTCACACGCAGAAGTAAGGAGACCAGGGATCGTTCTGGGAGCTTGCGGCTACAGAATCAATTTCAAGCTCTTACTCTTAGCAAGGAGGATGAGGAAGAGCAGCATGGACAGATTTCAGAGACAGAGCAGGGGACCCTGGGAGTTCCACCACAGGAAACATTCGCTGCTAAGCCTTGGAGGAGGTGTGTGGTCGTGGTGGGGGACTCCTTGCTGAGGGGGACAGAAGCAGTGATTTGTGGGCCTGACAAGATGTCTCGGGAGGTGTGTTGTCTCCCTGGGGCAAAGATCCAAGATGTGACAGAGAGGCTGACAAGACTGGTCAGGCCTACTGACCAATCCCCCTTTCTTTTGGTCCATGTGGGAACGAATGACACAGCAAGACACAGCCTTCAGAATATGAAAAGGGATTATGAGGCTCTAGGTAAGAAGCTGAAAGAAATGGAGGCACAGATTGTCATCTCGTCTCTTCTGCCAGTTGAAGGGCATGGTCCAGGAAGAGAGAGGAAAATAGCAGATGTCAACAATTGGCTCCGCAGATGGTGTCGTCGAGAACGATTTGGATTCTTGGATCATGGGCTGCGGTTCCATGAGGGCGGACTCCTGGCAAGGGATGGGTTGCATCTCACACCAGTTTTTGCCAACAGTCTCAAGAATTTGATCAGGAGGGCTTTAAACTGAACTGTGTGGGGAAGGGAGACAACGTCCTGGAAGACAAAAGGACTGGAGAAAATAGTCAAACTGACATAGAGGAAACAAGGCAAACAGTACAGGGACCCAAGAGTGGGAGGCAAAAAAACGTGCACAGACAGCAAGTAAAGGGGACACATGGTCTTAGATGTCTCTACACTAATGCACAGAGCATGGGAAATAAGCAAGATGAACTTGAACTCCTAGCACAACAAAGCAAATATGATATAATAGGCATCACTGAAACCTGGTGGGATGAGTCTCATGACTGGAATGTAGAAATAAAGGGGTATAACCTTTTCAAGAGAAACAGGCCAAACAAGAAAGGAGGAGGAACAGCATTATATGTCAGGGATATTTACACCAGTGAAGAAATCCAGGACATCAATCCTGGAAGCCAAGTGGAGAGCATCTGGATAAAAATTAAAGGGGAGGGAAACAACAGGGATGTTAGTGTGGGAGTCTACTACAGACCCCCAACTCAAGCAGAAGAATTGGATGATGCCTTTCTAGAACAGATGACCACACACTCAGAAAGGAGAAATATAGTAGTGATGGGTGACTTCAACTATCCTGATATTTGCTGGAAGTCAAACTTGGCAAAATCCTCAAGGTCTAGCAAATTCCTCACTTTCCTCAAATACAATTTCATTGTTCAAAAGGTGGAAGAGGCACTGAGGGAGTCAGATATTTTGGATCTGATCCTAACTAACAGGGAAGACCTAGTTAATGGGGTGCAAGTGGTTGGATTCTTAGGCGGGAGTGATCACGTTCTCCTGGAGTTTATTATACAGTGGAAAGGAGAAGCCAGGCATAGTCAGACACGCATTCTAGACTTTAGGAAAGCTGATTTTACTAAACTTAGAGAAATACTGGGGTGATCCCATGGACAGGAATACTAAAAGAGAAGGGAGTTCAAGACGGATGGGAGTTTCTCAAAAGGGAGATACTGAAGGCACAATTTCAAACCATGCCAACGAGGGGGAAAAATGGGAGGTGTCTCAAGAAACCAGGATGGATGACTAAGGAACTTGCAACTA
Source organism: Phrynosoma blainvillii (assembly GCA_026167975.1). Lineage (NCBI taxonomy): Eukaryota > Metazoa > Chordata > Lepidosauria > Squamata > Phrynosomatidae > Phrynosoma > Phrynosoma blainvillii. The sequence continues at coordinate 342,805,214 of JANUYF010000001.1, forward strand.
AACTATGTTTTAAACGGAACATGTATAAGAAATGGAAAAATGGGGAAATCACCAAAGAGGAATTCAAACAAATAGCTAGCACGTGTAGGGGTAAAGTCAGAAAAGCTAAAGCGCAGAATGAAATCAGGCTTGCTAGAGAGGTTAAGAACAATAAAAAGGGCTTTTTTGGGTATGTCAGCAGCAAAAGAAAAAAGAAGGAAATGGTAGGGCCACTGTGTGGAGAAGATGGCAAAAAGTTAACAGGGGACAGAGAAAATGCAGAATTACTCAACACCTTCTTTGCTTCAGTCTTCTCCGAAAAGGCAAAGGGTGCTCAACATAAGTATAATGGAGCAGAGGACAGAATAGGAGAATTTCAGCACAGAATAAGTAAAGAGATAGTACAGAAACATCTGGTTAGTCTAAATGAATATAAGTCTCCAGGACCAGATGAATTACATCCAAGGGTATTAAAAGAACTGGCAAATGTAATATCAGAACCATTGGCAATAATCTTTCAGAATTCCTGGAAAACAGGAGAAGTCCCAGCGGACTGGAGGAGGGCAAATGTTGTCCCCATCTTCAAAAAGGGGAAAAAAGAGGATCCCAACAATTATCGTCCAGTTAGTCTGACATCAATACCTGGAAAGATTCTGGAGCAGATCATTAAACAGAGAGTCTGTGAACATCTGGAAGGTAATTTCATAATCACAAAAAGTCAACATGGGTTTCAGAGAAACAGGTCATGCCAGACAAATCTGATCTCTTTTTTTGATAAAATTACCAGCTTGGTAGATGAAGGGAATGCTCTGGATATAGTATATCTTGATTTCAGCAAGGCCTTTGACAACGTTCCCCATGACATTCTTGCAAGCAAGTTGGTAAAATGTGGGCTAGACAAAGTAACTGTTAAATGGATTTGTAATTGGTCAACTGGTCGAACCCAAAGGGTGCTCAACAATGGCTCTTTTTCAACTTGGAAAGAAGTGACCAGTGGGGTGCCACAGGGCTCTGTCCTGGGCCCAGTGCTATTCAATATCTTTATTAATGACTTGGATGACGATATTGGGGGCATAGTTATCAAATTTGCAGATGACACCAAATTAGGAGGAGTAGCTAATACCCCAGAGGACAGGATCAAAATTCAAAATGACTTGAACAGACTAGAAAGTTGGGCCAAAGCTAACAAAATGAAATTCAACATGGAGAAATGTAAGGTACTACACTTAGGGCGGAAAAACGAAAAGTACAGATATACGATGGCGGACACCTGGCTGAATGAGACTACGTGTGAAAGGGATCTAGGAATCCAGGTGGACCACAAGTTGAACATGAGTCAACAGTGCGATGCAGCAGCTAAAAAGGCCAATGCAATTTTAGGCTGCATCAGTAGAAGTATAGTGTCTAGATCAAGAGAAGTAATAGTGCCACTCTATTCTGCTTTGGTCAGGCCTCACCTGGAATACTGTGTCCAGTTCTGGGCACCACAATTCAAAGAGGATGTGGAGAAACTGGAGCGTGTCCAAAGGAGGGCAACTAAAATGGTGAAGGGTCTGGAAACCAAGCCCTATGAGGACCGACTTAGGGAGCTGGCGATGTTTAGCCTGGAGAAGAGAAGGCTGAGAGGTGATATGATAGCCGTGTTTAAATATTTGAAGGGATGTCATATCGAGGAGGGAACAAGCTTGTTTTCTGCTGCTCCAGAGACTAGGACCCGAAACAATGGATGCAAGCCACATGAAAAGAGATTCCACCTCAACATTAGGAGGAACTTCCTGACAGTAAGGGTGGTTCAACAGTGGAACACACTCCCTCGAAGAGTAGTGGAGTCTCCTTCCTTGGAGGTCTTTAAACAGAGGCTGGATGGCCATCTGTCAGGGATTCTTTGATTGGGAGTTCCTGCATGGCAGGGGGTTGGACTGGATGGCCCTTGTGGTCTCTTCCAACTCTATGATTCTATGATTCTATGATTCTATCTTTCAGGCCCATATCCCCCAAGTGAGGGAGGAAATAGATTCTTAATGGTAATTGTTGACAAACACACACCAGATACGGGTACGCAACTCTATTAAAGGGCAAACACAAGGCTGCTGACAAGATAAAGCAGTGAGTAAACACTGTGGAGAGGGAATTTGATTATAAGGTGGGTTCATTGGTGACAGACAGGTGGCGAGTTTTTGTCCCAGACTCTGCAAAATTGGGTGCGACAGGGGGGAATATGCCACAATACAATGAACCCAGGGACCCCCCAGGAAGACATTCTGATAGAAAGCAGGATAGGGGTCCTAAAGCAAATGAAAGACTGCATGATGCTTGATGCAAATGCACCCCCCTCCAGCTTGTGGGAGGAGGTGATGTTAGCTGCCTGTCACATAGCCAGTAGAATGTAGAATCCTGCAATCCAACAGACTCCATATTACATCCTTTATGGGAGGCCACCCAATCTTAAATAACTGAGGGTGTTTGGGCAGTTTGCAAATGTATTAGTCCCTGCAAATTATCAGAAGAAAGGTAAGCCCAAATGGAGGAGGTTAAAGTTTGTGGGCTATGAAGGCAACAGTTATAGATTCTCCCTCGGACATGGCCATGTTTTGTTGTCCAGGAGTGCCAACTTTGAGAAGCACTCTGGGTCGGAGACTGTACACAACAACCATGAGGTGTTCCTGCCTTTGGAGAGAATGAATGCAAATGATAGAAATTGAGGGGTGGATTTGCAAGTGGCTGCACCTGAGGTCAAATACCTCAGCTGAGAGCACGCCAGATACCTCAGAGGATCACACTAATTCTCACATGCCACCTATCACTACCAGAATGTTTGAACTAAAGCAGGAAGCAGGTGTCCAAACAAGTAGCGATAGCAAGGATGAGAGTGGTAGGACCAAAGTAATCATCCCTAGAAGGACACAGAGGGTGAGAAGACCACCAGACAGATTTTTAGTGCAGGGTGTTAGAGTTTGCACTGTGGTGCCAGAGGAGCCAGAGAACTATCAGAAATTGCTCACCTACCCCAAAGAAGACCAGGAGAAATGACATGCATCTATGGACACAGAGTTTGTGTCTCTAGTGAATAAAAAAGTATTCAATGTGGTTGATAGAGCTGCAGATCAATAAGTAGTCAGATGCAGGTGGGTCTATAAAAGGAAGGAGATGCCGGATGGTACTTGCAAGTACAAGGCTAGATTTGTGGTGAAGGGCTATTTACAATAAAAGTTTGAAAATTATGAGAAAACATTCTCTCCCACTGCTAAGCCTGAAAGCTTGAGGTTTGTGTTAGCGTTGGCAGCCAGGAAAGGGCAGATAGTCAGACACTTCGACTTTGAAACTGCTTATCTCAATGCTCAGTTGGAGGAGCCAGTCTTCATGGAGCAGGCACCTGGATATGACAAGGACAAGAGCAGTAAGGTATGCAGATTAAGGAAAGCACTGTATGGCCTTAAGCAGAGTGTTCGTTGCTGGAATAGGTGCATACATGAAGAGCTGTTGCAGTTAGGATACAAATGCAGCATCATGGATGCATGCATGCATACAAAGAAGGATGCCACACTAGTAATGTACGTTGATGATTTGGGTATAGCAGCTAGGACTGAGCTAGAGATTAAGAAAGTGCAGGAGGAGTTGTCCAGGAAATTCATCCTGAAAGACCTAGGTGTCATGGCCAGCAAAGAACAGGTCTCAGAGGATGAGGATGAGGCTCCTCCAGAGCAAGAGGTAATGGAGGCTACACCAGGGGCTAATCCTGCTCCAGTGCAGGAGGTAATTGAGGCTACACCAGGTGTTAATCCTGCTCTGCCAGAGCCCAGCCCCGATTTCCCAGCCCCAGAGGAGGAGGCTCAGCCAGGTCCTAATACTGATGGGATTCCATTGGTGGTACAGCAGCCTAGTGGTGACTCTGGGGAGGAATCAGGCTTGAAGGTTCCCTCCTTCAGGCAGCGCAGGGCTGAAAGTGCTGGCAGACGCAGATCCCAGAGAATTGCTGTGAGGCAATTAGCTAACCAGCCTTATTTGGTACAGGGGAGGGATCCCCTATTTAGGAAGCAGAGAGACGCCAACTCAATGCCAGAGTTTATTGCATGTTCCTTTGGCGTGATTGCTGTCTGCACTGGCTCCCTGCATCTCGACTCCTTGTTGCCTTGACTCTTGACTTCAGAACGGACTGGACTATTGCTACCCACTGGCTGACCTGACCCTGGACTGGACTGGACTGATTATCGTGATTTCAGTATTCCTGATTTCAGCTTTGACTTTTGGTTTACTCTTTCTCTCACTCCCTGCAAGGTTTGTGGACTCTTTCCAGCTGCATAGCTCAGGGGTAGGCAACCTTTCCCCTTTAAGAGCAGAGGGACTTCAGCTCCCAGAATCCCAAGAGCTATTGGCCAACATGGGACTATTGGCCAACATGGCTGAGGCTTATGGGAGCTGAAGTCCCTCGGCCATTAAAGGGGAAAGGTTGCCTACCCCTGGTATAGCTAATTACCTTGTTGAGCCATCCTTATCAATGTAGGTTTGTGTGTGCTGGCCACAATCCAGGACAGAATAAACTCTGGTCATACTTCAAGCTGATAACAGGATGGCAGAAGCAGCTTTAGTTAAAGAACTTTTGGAGCAGAACCAAAAGCTGACGGCCCAAGTAGCTGTGCTCACTCAAGCTGTGACAGAGCTTCGGAACCAAAACCCAGTTCCTCAGCTTCCTGCACCCCCCCAGCCCAAACCCAGGACAAAGGGCCTTACTGCTCTGCCTGAGAAATTTTCTGGAGACTGGGCTTTGCTTGATAGATTCTTGGCCAGCTGCCAGTTGCATTTTCGCATCAAGGAGGCAGATTTTCCTAATGATGCCCTTAAGGTGGCTTTTGTTATCAGTCTGCTGTCTGGCCCAGCTAGCAAATGGGTGACACCCTACCTGAATGCCAATAGCTTGATGCTTGCTGATTGGCAATCCTTTGAAAAGGAGTTCAAGGAGACTTGAGGGGATCCAGTTAAAGCAGAGACGGCTGAGTACCGGCTTTTGACTTTGCGACAGGGCCAGGGGTCGGTGGCAGATTACTCTGTGGCTTTTCGTCTTCTCACCCAGGATGTCACTTGGGGTGACAGTGCCTTGCAGGCTGTGCTTTGGCACGGTCTGTCTGCTGGGATCCTGGATGAACTGGCCCACTCCAAACCTCCAAAAACTTTGGTGGCCTTGATTACGCAGGCCATCCACCTGGACTGCTGCCTTACAGCTCGAAGAGAGGCTCGACAATCTGGCCTTCTGCCTCCTTTGGCGTTGCTGCCATTGTCTCCTGCAGTTGCCCCCGAGGCCGCTGCTCCTGGGACCACAGAGGAGCCGATGCAGCTGGGAGGAGCTTGGCCTCGGCTGTTGGGGACAGAGAAGGAGCGGAGGAGGTGGGAGGGCCTGTGTCTGTACTGTGGCCTCTCTGGACATTTTGCCAGGGTCTGCCCGGCCAAGGGATGTCGAACCAAGCCGCTGGGAAATGGCGCACCCCAGGTGTAGAGCGGGTTTGTCACCTGTGGGCCTCTTGGAAACCCACGCCTGCTACTTCAGTCTCCCGGAGGGACCCCTTGCTGGTGGCTGCCAACCTGCAGCTTCCGTCTATGGAACTTTTGCCGGTAGGGGCCATGTTGGATTCGGGGGTCTCCAGTTGCTTCATGGACTTGGCTTTTGCTCATCGTCACGGGATCCCGATGGAGGCACTGCTCGAGCCCCGGCCGGTGGAGACCATCAATGGATGGCTTCTCCGATCGGGCCCCATGACACACCGGACTCCAGTGCTTCACCTTGAAATCCAGGGCCATATTGAGGAGCTCCATTTTTTGTTGGCAGTGGTCCCTTATTTCCCGCTGGTGTTGGGCATGTTGTAGCTCTCGCTGCATGACCTGCATATTTCCTGGTCTCGGCGGGAGGTGCTCTTCAAATCAGAGTACTGTCAGGAGCACTGCTAGCTGGAGCAGATCCCAGCTGCGGCAGTGACAGTAAGGTGACGTTGCCGGAGAAGCACTGGGACTTCGTGGATGTCTTTTATAAAAAGAAGGCAGACCAGCTTCCCCCACACCGGCCCTATGACTGTGCTATTGACTTGGTGCTGGGGGCACCTATCCCAGTTCTTTCATTGGACTGAGAAATGTTCTTTTCTTCCTAGAACTTAGTATTATCAATAACTGATAGTTACAACAGATAAACTGATATCCAACTAAAGTAAACCCACTGAATTAAGTGGACCAACATAAACATTTATTTATCTCAAATCTCTCAAGACCAGATGCTTGACCTCTATGATACAGTGGGTACTTTCAGTGTCATTTGCTAGTTTGAAAGTTGCACAACCCAAATGTTACAAAGGAGGAAAAGAGCCCTCGGGTGAATGAAGCTGCAGCCACACATGGTTTTGTTGTGCACCATTGCTGGATTTTGCACATTTTTGTTGAGTAACATTATTTTTATGCTATAGAAAAGCAAAAATGTTGCTCAACAAAATTGTTGTGCAAAATCAGCAACACTGCATAAAAAATAGCCATGTGGTTTTGTTATGCATCATTGTTGATTTTGTGCAACATTTTTGTTGTGCTACTTTAATGTTTAGTATGCTAAAAAAAAAGCAATGTTGCACACAACACATGTATGCCTGACTGAAAACAGTCATTTCTATACTTAAAGCTACACAGTTCTCAGGAAGAGCTGTGTACCTTCCAGAAAACTGCTTTTTTTTTTCCTGGGCAAGCTGCACTGCCTCACAGAAAATCTGCAGTTTCCCATCATTGTTTGTGTAGGAAGAGAATTCCCAAATGTCTTGAAGCTTCAAGGAAAAAAAATCATTATTCTTGACATCCGTCAGGACTTTGAGAAATTGAGATTTACCATCCCTACCTGTGTGTGTGTGTGTGTGTGTGTGTGAGAGAGAGAGAGAGAGAGAGAGAGAATGTAATGGTGTGTCTAAAAAGAGCATAACTGCTTGGTGGTATTTAAACCTGAACAGAAGCACACCATGTGGCAGCATATCTCTTGTTAATATTTTGGAACTTATTAACAAGAAATTTGGAAACAAGAAATTTGGAAATTTGACAGCTTTTCAACTGTCAAAAGCCAATGTACAATAGAACAGCTACACTGGTCTGTTGTGACAACAGCCATAAAAATGTTGAAGGACAATTCACTTAAACATTTCTTCAGAGCATGGAAAGGTTATGTTTTGGGCTACAACTGTCACAATCTCTTGCCAGTGGTCCAAGTTCTGCATTTGTCTGTTCTGCCAGATCTCAGGCAACGGTGTAGCATCATTTTATACCCAATCATCTTGGTCTTTTAAGAAAAACTGTTACCTGTATGCCAGCATAAGGGTTGCAAAAAGCCCTTCCCAACCATATTGTGTTCAAGAATGTAACCAAACTTTTACTTCTTAAAATAATCCAGTTGTACTGTGCTGACACAATGGTAGCAGAGAAGAACAAATTTACTGCCACATTTTCCATAGAAAGACCTTCAAATAGGTTGTATCCTGTATTCATTCAGTTTTGTCCAAAGTTTCCTTCCATGGAAGCTATTCTGAAAACCAAGAATTCCAAACTCTGCATATTAAGCGAGGGAGCTTAGGAGCAATGATGTCACCTCCCCATTCCACAGGCTCACTAGGATTTTGCTAGGGTTGTCCATCTCTGTGTGTCACCAGTATGGAAGTAAGGTTGGCAGTGTGTACTAAAAGGACATTCTGCATGGCCACACCCCAAATTTTTGAACAATTCACCCCATAAAGCTCAGGTAATTCTCTTTTTTGCTTCCTACAATTATCTGATTTTTTAAAAATGCTAGAAAAATATAGCCATGCAGGGCAGATATTTTTATCTGTTTCATCTGAAGATTTTTATCTGCTCTGCTTGTTTCCATTGTATTCCATCTTCCTGTATTTTATTTTAATATTTTTTCACTGTGGTTGTTTAATTTTTATCTGCTGCAGTTGGCTGTTAATTTGATTAGAAAAGCAGGATGAAACATTTATATGTGAAGGAAGGAACAAATAATTTGCACAATTTACTTTTCAAGCAAAGGTAGTCAAACTTCACAATGCAACTGAGAATGTATGTCTTTCTTTGTCCTAATTAGAGTGAAGTGGTTTAAATATATATTCTATACTTTGGAATTCAGTGGATGTGAGTTAATTTACTTTCCCCATGCTTTAAAAAGTCTTCATTGCTAATGGCTATATTCCTATGCAGGCTTCAATATTCATTAAAATCATGAGTATAAGTGTACTTAAGCCTCATTGGACTGTGGTCATTATCTTGTTATTTTATTATTTTTAAGAATATTTCTTGGGATATTTCTGATTTAAAGGACATTGTTAAAGTACACTAAACTTTTATTCAGTCCAGAACTACACATTATGCAGCAATACGTGTAAGAATCTTAACTTGTGGTGGCTGTATAGGAACTAAAAATGAGTTTCCCAAAAAATACCATGCATCAAAATGTACAATTGGGAGGGAGGGAATTACAGAGATGATTAATGAAGTCCATGCTTGGCCTTTTCATTAGTTATTTCACAGTCAAAAGAGGCCAAGCCTTCAAATGGTCACTGTAATGGTATCACTGAATTCTAGTTTAGAAGCATCCATTTTATAGCACGCTAACCATACATCTTTTAAGATGACATTACACTCTGCTCATCAATCAGATTCAGAAGTCAGATCAACATCTCTAACAGATGAAACCTCTTCTGGATGGAAAGTCTTCACAAATCCTCTCAAAAATGTCAATCACTGCTGCCATCAGTGTTCAGACCTGCCAAGCTGGATGCTAACAATACCCAAGTTATTGGATCCTCTGTGTCTTTTTTGAGTAAAGGCCAGGAAGGAGGAGGGATTAAAATGCTTGACAGCACTTCACTTGAAAAAAAACTTTGTTTTAGGAGATCTGTGTTCTAGTGAATCTTTCCAAACTTTCAATGTTTTGTTGGATTGTAAATTGACTGCAGAATCTTATGATATGTTAAGCACATTATTAGTGTAACAGAAGTATATATGGTAGGCACAAACTCATCCCTTCCTGGAGTATCTTCTTGATAATGTCCAATAAAAAAAATGTGGTTTAACATTATCATGTTTAGGGATTCCCTATAACCTGAAGTGACCCAATGAACTACAGCAGAAGCATGCAAAGGCAGAATATCCCTAGAATACTTAAATGATGAGGTGAAGGAAATCATTATCAGGTTTGCAGATGGTACAAAACTGGGAAGGATGGCGTTGGAAGATGGGAACAGAATTCAGAAGGATCTTGATAAACTAGAAAATGGGGCAGAAATGAATAAAAATTAAATTCAATAGAGACAAATGGAAAATTCTACATTTAGAACACAAAAATCAAATGCACAGCTATAGGACAGGAGATACATGGTCCATCAGTATTAAATATAAAAAGGACCTTAGGATTATTATTGATCATAAATTGAATGTAAACCAGCAGAGAGATGCTGCAGCAAAGCTGGTGCATGCTATTATAGTCTGCATAAATAAAAACATAAATTCCAAATCAAGGGAAGTATTAGTCCTGCTATATTCTGTGCTGGCCAGGCCTGGGTGCCTCATTTTAAAAAGGATATAGACAAGGCTGAGTGGGTTCAGAGAAAGAAAGCAAGGATGATATGAGGTGTGAAGAACAAAACATATGAGGAAAGGTTGAAGAAGCTGGGCATGTGCAGATTGATGAAGAGAAGACTGAATGGTGACATGATTTCAGTCTTTAAATACCTCAAGGGCTGTTACAAAGAAGAGGGGGCAAGCCTGTTCTCTGCTGTCCCAGAGGGTAGAACCAGATCTAACTCCTTTAATCTGAGAGACAACATGGTGTAGTGGTTTGAGCAAAGGACTTGGACTCTGGAGATCAGTGTTTAATTCCCCAATTGGCCATGGAAACCCACTGATTGACCTTGGACAAGTCACACACTCTCAACCTCAGAAAACTCCATATTCTTAGGGTTATCATAAGTTGAAAATGCCTTGAAGAGTAGATTTTGACTGAACATTAGAAAGAACATCTAGATCAGGGGTAGGCAACCTTTCCCCTTTAAGGGCCGAGGAACTTCAGCTCCCAGAATCCCAAGAGCTATTGGCCAACATGGGACTATTGGCCAACATGGCTGAGGCTTCTGGGAGCTGAAGTCCCTCGTCCCTTAAAGGGGAAAGGTTGCCTACCCCTGATCTAGATAATGAGAGCAGTTCCAGTGGACCCAAATGCCTAAAGAGATTATGGGATCTCTTTCTCTGGATTTCTTCAAAAATAGGATGGGTAGCTACCTGCTGGGGATGCTTTAACTGGACATCCTGTATTGAGCAGGGGATTGGATCGGATAACCCATAAAGCCCCTTCCAATTCTATGACTCTATAGTATTATGACATCATCAGTCTCAATCTTCTGTCCTTCAAAGAAGAGCAAGCTTTAAAGACTGGCTCAGTCCAAGACATTTGCTGCATGTGGGAAACAAGATTAGCTCCCTATCCCTTGTCATGACAGAAGCTGCCGTCTTCTACCACCACACCTGAGTGTGGACTCATTGGCCTATAGGCCCCTTCTGACACTATGATTCTATGTTTCTACCCCTTCAAAGCAAACTATTGCACATTTTGCTAGATGTTACTGATTGAAACACATGGTAGATGTAGACCCAGGGCATCCTCAAGTCCCATATAAGATATAGCTGAGCCATGATATCTATTTCAATCACAAAGAAGGATTAAGAGAATAAAAGTAAAATGATTAATCTTATCAGTATCAAATTATCTACCTGCATTGTGAAAAATATTATGCCCCCGATACAAGCAGAATAAGAATAGGCAAAAGCCAAAATTAGCAAAAGCCAAAGGAAGCGCTAGGCCGAAAGCCAAGCAAAACCAGAGCAAAGAGTGGAGCGAAGTTACTCACTCTGTTTCAGCTCTAAAATGGCTGCCTCCACGTGGCAGCACAAAGCTATAAGCAACAAACTCTCGTCCCAAGTCTCGCGAGACCAGTAATACCATGAGACTTGGAGCAACCAAACAACCCGATTGGACAAGGCGCGCAGGTGTTCTCGTTCCCCTGCGTGCCCTGACCAACCAGGCATCTCCTGTCCTTATTTGTCCAGCACAACAAGAAACCCCTCCCAACTCATCGGGGGGTGTCTTTCTAATTAATTACTAAGGCAAAGTATTGAAAATCTTGAACTATTTCAGTGTCTTCATTGTCTATTTTAAAATAGTGTAAATCATCTATGGTCATTATTATGCATCTGTTTAAATACCTGTGGTGCTAATACTGTATTTCGTCAATGCATCTGAAAAACTGGATTAAAATCCACATTTAGCACATGCTAAAACTGATCAATTATTCTGCCAGGTACTGCGAGATTCCTTCTCCTCCTTCCTTTTTATGCTGAAACAGACTAGCATAACTATCCCCTTGATATCCTCCATAGTGAATTCTTACCAGGTTCAAATAATACCAAAAATAATCCTTAAAAATAATACTGTCGTATGACGTCTTCGTCATCATGATGTTTCCCTGTTTCTCTAGGACATGGCATGTCTCAAATATGGATTATTAATATTTATCATTAACCATGAGTGTTTCCAGGTCCTTTGCATATTGTCACCTGAGTTGTTGGCTTTATAAATCTTTTGAGAGAATTATTACCAATCATGCACTTTCACAGAGGAAAAGTGAAAATGGACACGATTCTTGACCACCTATAGAAGCTTGTCTGGAAAATTCTCAGGATCATCTTCACAAAAGAAAAGTGATCTTATCTATTTAAAATGTTAAAGTTCAGTTTGGTTTGAATCATGTACTGACATTTAAGACCATTCCCATTTTAAAAGATGAATTGGTTCCCTATCTGGGCTCTGTCAAGAACAAGTGTTTTATTTTTAATCAAATCCTAGGAGGATGGGGGAATCAAGGTAAAAAGGTTCTCTTTGATCTTGAAACTCTTCCTCTGCAAACAGCAGAATCGGCAACTCCACAATCAGATAAATATATGACAGCAAGGTGCTTCAAGACAGTTCTGAGAGCTGCCATTAATGCATCGATTATGATGTCATTTTGTTTTTAATAGAGAGTATCCTTCCATAGGATTATTACAAGTGAGGGTCTTTTCCTTGTCTGCTTCTTTGCTGAAGACTTTTTAATGTTTTGATGCCAACATTGCATTTACTTCAGTAAATCCACAGAGACTGGACTCTTAAGATGAAAAAAATAGCTGACCTTTCCTGAAAATCACCATCAACTAGTATGCACAGTAATCAGATGACAAAAATGAAGAGAGAAATCCATTTATTTATTTTTAACCAGCAACGTCAGATGCTTTATATCTGCTCCTCTGGATTTCAGAAGATTTTCAAAGGTTTGACATCAAAGAATGCCATTCAACTAAGTGAGTTTCATAAAAGAGCATTAATAAGAATTTGTGTGGTGGGAGGAGGAGCAACCATGCTCTTTAGCTGCTAGAATTTTCTTGACAAAAATGTTTTGTGCAATGATGCATGCAAATCAGGCAATATAAATCTTTGTCTCAGAAGTCTCAAAAGAAAATTATTAAATTCATTCCCTTGCTTAATTACAGTCAAAACTGAGACATATTTGTTTCTAAAGACATAAAAGGTGGTCTGATGTTAAAATATTCATTATCAGGAAAGAGTCAAAATATATTCAGTACTAATATGCATAGTGAAACAAATATAGCACTCTTGCGGCTAGTGTCTAGAGCTGATGCCACACTGCAGAATTAATACAATTTGATACTGCTTTAACTGCCATTGATCAATGCTAAGTAATCCTGGGATTTGTAGTTTATTGTGGCTCCAGAGCTCTCTGACAGAGAAGGCTAAACATTTAAAAAAACTACAGATCCTAGAATTTCATAGTATTGAACTATGGCAGTTAAAGTGCTGTCCAACTACATTAATTCTGCATTGTAGATGCAGCCTGTGTATGGAACAAATTAAGACTAGACAATAACAATTGTTGCTCATTGATATACTGAGTCCCCCTGAGCAAGGGGGATACTGTTGGTGATCATGATCATGAAGTAAAACCAATCACACGTGGGTCTGGAAAGAGAAAGAATGAGTAGCTCTGAATGGACCATCAATATGCCCCAAGGTCTATGCACTGCAGAAATAATGCAGTTTGACACCACTTAACTCCCATGATTCAATACTACTACTACTAATAATAATAATATGGTTTATTTGTATACCGCCCCAGTGGGAAACCAATCTAGGGGGTGAACAAGATTTATAAAATTACAGACAAGTTAAAACAACAACAATCCCTCCTCCCCCCTTAAAAAGTTATTAAACAATTGACTATTAAAACAACTGCTATGAAGCAGTAAACAATCTAAAAAAATTAACATGTACAACACACAGCACACGACGCAGCACACGTAACAGTCCCCTGCAATCAACTTAGAGAAATTGCAGTGGGTCCTATCCCCGGCTTTCAGAGGGTCCCGGGCCAGTTATCTAATCCAGAAAGGCCTGCCGGAAGAGATCCGTCTTGACAGCCTTTTTAAAGCTGTGTAAGGATGTTAATTGACGGATCTCATCCGGCAGGCCGTTCCAGAGTCTGGGAGCGACAATAGTAAAAGCCCTCTGGGAGGTCGCCGCAAGCCTAGATCTTTGAGGCTGCAGCAAGTTCCTCCCAGAGGATCGGAGGGCGCGGGGAGGATTATATGGGAGGAGGCGGTCTCTTAGATAGTTTGGGCCCAGGCCATTTAGGGCTTTAAAGGTGATAACCAACACCTTGTACTGGGCTCGGAAACCAATAGGCAGCCAGTGGAGGGACCTCAACACCGGAGTGATGTGATCCCTCCTAGATGTCCCAGATACCAACCTGGCCGCCATATTCTGCACTAACTGCAGTTTCCGAGTCAGGTACGAGGGTACTATGGAATCATGGGATTTGAAATTTTATGAGATATTTTGCCTTCTCTGTACAAGAGTTTATCACACAGGAGGCATAGCATCATCATCCTCCCATCATTAAATTGAATTTAAATCATCATAATTATGAAATTGGGGTTCACACACCCACACTTTTCTCCTGTCGTTCTCCCATGTTTAAATAATAATAATAATAATAATAATAATAATAATAATAATAATTTTTATTTATATCCCGCCCCTCTGCCAAGCAATCAGGGCGGCGTACAACAATACAAAACTTCAAAACAATAAATCAGATTGAATCCCATCCCTCCTTCGCCCACCCACCCTTCCCCCCAAAACATACAGAACAAATTAAATAACAATAATAAAAATGTACAATTTAAAATACATAATTTTCTTGTCATTGTGGTCCTCCAAGGGCTGCAAGATGGAAAAAACAAAAACAAAAAACAAAACAGTCCTTCGCGGCCATAGAGCGCTGCCGCATACCATGTGGTGCCGGCGGGAGATGGAAATGGGCGGGTTTTAAGTCTGCTGGTGCCCCTCCCGGCTGCCTCATAGGTGCAGCGGCTCAAGCCACTCAGATAGTGCTCCAAGGGTGCCGGTGTTGTGGGCTGGAGGACTCACAGACGGTGTTGTGGGCTGGAGGGCGGGTTTTTTTGAAGGGGCTGCAGCGTCTCTCCTCCTCCACCTCTGCTTCTTCAACTCACAGCCGGTGTTGTGGGCTAGAGGGCGGGGTTTTTTGAAGGGGCTGCAGCATCTGTCCTCCTCCACCTCTGCTTCTTCAACTCACAGCCGGTGTTGTGGGCTGGAGGGCGGGGTTTTTTGAAGGGGCTGCAGCGTCTCTCCTCCTCCACCATTAAATCATAATGGGAGTGTCCCCATGCACTTGTCCTATCAGAAAAGTGTAATGGAGCCTCCATTTGGTAATAACAGGAACTTCCGTTATTACCAAATAGAGTCTCCATTATGCTTTTCTGATGGGACAAGCATGGGAGGTGGTGGTCCATTATGATTTAAACAAAAGAGAAGGACGGTAGAAAAGCGGTGGGGGTGTGAACCCCAATCATGTAATTATGACTATTTAAATTCAATTTAATGGTGGGAGGAGGATGCTGTGCCTCCCATGTGATAAACTCCACAGAGCTCTTCTGCCACAATAAAGCACAAATCCCAGGATTCCGTATAATGGAGTCATGGCAGTTAAAGAGGTGTCAAGCTGCATTATTTCTGCAGTGCAGATTAGACCAAAAATGGGCACAAGGGAGGGGAGAAACTAAAAGAAATTTTCTCAGTTTAGTAGCTGCTATAGGTACTAGACTTCATTATCCCCAGTTAGCTGCCTTGAATCCCATCTCAGGAGAAAGTCAGGATATAAATTCAATAAAATAAAATATTGTAGTGACTAAGGATGATAACAGGTACATTCCACTTAATGTTGAATGCTTCATGTTGGGGGACACTGCTGTAGAAAATAATGTAACATCACACAGCAAGGTTACAATTATGGTGTAAATAAGTTATATTTTTCAGGCTCAATTGGCATTCACATACAAACTGAGGAAGTTAATGATGAAGAATGAGTTCTGGCCTTAGCTTATTGTACCTGTCCAGCAGTGTCAGGCAGTCCTTGATTATGCTTTGAGAAACATGGCCTTATTTGAAATTAGGAAATTTACCTATTGTTTTCTGGCTTCTTACTAGTTGCTTATGATTTGAATGCAACAAAGCACTGAGTGGTAGCACTGAGAATCCTTTAAAAAAAAAAAAAGGTCCTTTTTGGATCCAAATCAGCAATTTTCTGAGGGGAAAATGCAAAAGTTTGTCAATTAGTCCCAAGATCAGTCAAAATATATTTGATCAAAGATGGTTCATTCTAAAGCAAAAAAAAAAAATCTGAAGAGACCTTACTACAATCTTTCCTTGATCCCATTAAATAACACACCAAGTTTAGGGACTGGCAATAAACATGCAGGTTTGTGTGGCATAACAGACCAACAGAAAAAATACTTTGAATTACGAGTGTAATTTATAAGCAGCTCATATTCATAGCACATTATTGCCACTCAAGGCATAATTTTGTGGGACATCTTTAGAATAAGCTTGGTAGATTTATTTCCTTATGAACCATGTTTGGGTTAGAAATAAGCAACTGGTTGCTACATGGCATTGTAACATGATTGTTACAAAGCATTCCCCAGGTCCAGTCTTGAAGGTCTTCATTTCTTTGAGTCCCCTGCCCCCAGCCCTATTGACAATGCATGATAATGAAGCTTTTGATTGTATCATGATCATGCATTTAATTAGCATTCATCTTTGTTTCTGCTGGTGCTAGTTTTCCTTCAGTTGTTTAACAAGGAAGTTGCTGCTTTTGGACAATGTGCTGTGATATATGGACAGTGGGTAAATCTTTAGTCTTGAAAGAAAGTGCTGCTTGAAATAAGACCAAGTTTGAATTATGAGTGTGGCATTCAGTTGTTCTAATCAGAGCATTTGCTAGACTATTCAGATCTTCCACATTGTTTGGCATAAAATTAGCTTTTAAAATTTTCCTATAAAATTTGGAAGTTACACTTGGGGGCTACAACTCCTGGGAGCCCCCACCAGTCATGGCCAGTGGCCATGTTGGCTTGAGGAATCAGTTACACATAAATCATATGTGATAGATAAGTGGCAGGATGGTACATGTTGTTTTATTGATTTCTGTGTCCTCTGCCACTATTTTCCATTTCTTTCACTTCTACATTTTGCACTAGGAATAAGAAAATCCATTAGGTTCACTTTCTTGCATGCTCAAATTTCTAGTAGTTTTCCTCCCAAATATGAACTCTGCAAAATTTTCATAATTTCTTGACAGTGAAATTTAATAATTTTTTCTCCCATTTCCACTATTCAGTATGTATTTTTATTCACAGTATATTGTACATAAAATATGAGTGCTGAAGATGAGCAGCCTCTCACAAAAAGAAAGCAAATGCTCTGATTCAGTGCTTACAGTCATACACATTGCTGTGCTGCCAGATTTTTAGGAACTAATCACTCAAAGCAGGCTCTAGCTGGCCAAGTGTGTCAGGGTGGGTTTCTCCTACAATCATTTTGAAAACCTTCACATTTTTTTCCATCCACAACGTCAAGACAAAAAAAATAGTTAAATTCTTTCAAAAAATGAACTGAAAGTAAATTCTCACCCATCCTCATTTTGTACCAGATCCACTCAAGGTATAATCCTCTATTATGGTGCCTTCTTTTCTAAGGTACAGATAAATCCCACATCATTAAAGCATACAAATGTTAAAGTATAATTAATCAATCAATAGAATTAAAAAGCAATGTAAGAACAAATCTATCAAAAACCCAAATACATTATTAAAAGACATTTCTGCATAATCAGTTAGGGGGGAAGCAGACGAGGGCATCCAGGACGCCCTGGGCCGGCGTGCCGCGGGGCCGCAGCCTCCGCACCTCAGCGCACCGGCGGCGTCCCTGGAAGGAGCGCTAAATCAGTTTATGACTTCTTGGCCATCTGGTGTTAGATTCACTTTGTTTCTCTAGATGTTGTTCTCATGAGGAAAATTCCACACACACATCTCTACATTTCACCTTTGACTGTATAACCCATCTATATTCTAACAGCTTCTCGAATGGTTCATAGGCCAGCAAGGTAAGAAGCATGGAGGTATGTGTGCTATCAGAACAGCCTGGTTTTGCTGAGTTAGAAACTCCATGCAAAACCAAGGTTATTTACCCTGGGGTAAAAGCTCTTTACCCCAGGGTCAGACAGGATCCTCCAGACTTGTGTCTGTACTGGCAGGATCAAGGTTCAATCCTGCTATGGGTGTTTTGTCTTAACTAGATGACATGAAGCTAGGGGAAACCTGGGCCATTCGGCCTGTGTGGACTTTCTTTTCCCTTTCTTGCCTCGTTCTTTACTCTCTTAAGGCCAACCTGAAGTACAAGAAGACTGATTGCAAATGCCCAGTGCCCAGTTTGATACAAAGTTTTCAGATTATACAGCTTATCCTCAACATATATTGAGTATCCATATGTTGTAAGAAAAAAAGTTTAAGAAACAATTTACTTATACAATTAAAAGTTTGAGGAAGGTGTTAGGTTAGATGACATTCAAGTTCTCTTCCAACTCTATCATTTTGTGTCGATGGCATTGCTTTCCAAGTGAATCCTGTCAATGTAGAATGGTAGCTTCAGATGTGTAATAGTTTCAGTTGCATCAACTCCATATGTCTCTTCCATGAAAATACAAATCTGGTTCACATTTTGCCACTGACAGCTATCCATTTCAAAGGCAGAGGTCAGACTAACCACATCTTAGGATATCATAGTCATATTGTCTAGATAATGCATATAACAAGAGCATGCCCCTTATCCACTGCCATTTCCTGGCATTTAGGAACTTGAATGAACATGTAAGGCCCTTAACACATATTAAAATGGAAGGAATTTTTAAAAATTCAACTAAATAAAAGTTTGTGGAGATGGAAGTGACAGTAAAGTACAATATTAGATAAAGAATTAATTCATTGCCTCTGAAATAATGTTCATATACTCTCAGGACATGGACTGAAGGCACAAGAGGCAACCAAGTTCCAGACAAGTTTAGTCCTGAATAGGAGACTGCCTGGGAGACAAGCATATGCACTGTTTCCATTCCTGACAGGAGAAAGATGGGATATCAATGGATTAATATGCAAGGAATTATGATTATTCATGCTGCATATATTTATGTATCTGGGGTGCGTGTGATGTACTCCTGCTTGTAATGCTGCCTTTACCTGAGAGAACAGAGGGAATTTTTGCTATATCATAGAGATAAGTCAATACGAGCCTTCTTCAGATGCTGACACTTTAGTTGTTACTGTCCTTCACAGTAGGCACTTGTGAATTTTGCTACCACTATGAATGTGCTATCAGGAATTGGGTTTGCTCCTTACTATGAGGAAGTAGAGCGAAGTCTACAAAAGCTCATACTGCCAATTTCTTTTTTTTTTCAGTTAAGGTGCTACAAGATCTCTCTCTATATAGATACATTTATTGATAACTTTGAATCACACACAAGATCCCATGGTGTAATGTTCTACCAGCTGTAAGCTTTCCAGCTGTTTGTGGAGTGATTGTTTGGGAAGGGAGGCTTTGGAAATTCAGCAATGGCTCTAGAGACGAAGTCATTTACCTCTGTTTAAAGTGATATTTCCAAGGCTGACCTTTTAACTGCTGGGAAAATCAGGAAGAACATTTGTTTTCTCCCACTAACAAAATTAAGCTGGAACTTCGTAACTACAATGATGAGTCAGCAAAGAATCTAAAGATGAGATTAAAGCTGCATGTGGGGATGTAAATTTTGCTTATTTCACTCTTGCTCGGAAGAATGGCGGATTTTATAAGGATTCTTCCCAAGAGATTTTGCAAAATTTTTAGTGATTTCCCCCTCTTCACATTGTGGTTTGTGAAAAACAACAACAACCTTGGCCAGTATTCTACATCAGCTACATAGTTAAGCATACTTTCCTAAATAAACTCTGGCCCAACCTACACCAAACCTGATGAAAATATTCACCCATGAAGCACTTAAGCACTTAAATAGTTGACCATACAGTTACAGTTAGGGAATTGTTTCATATACACAACCACTATTTAGTGACATTCTTGACACTGTTGCCATGATCTTAACTTCCACCAACCTATTTTATCAGTAGCTATTTTATCAGCTTCTGCTGCCTGGAGAGAGAGAGGTCTGTTCTGCTGTTGATCAGAGCATGGGTGAATGATTTTTCCCTCAGGCTGCCCGGAAGGAGGTTATTTAAACATACTTAAATAAGTAGCTGATGTAGAACACTGTCCCTGTTTTGTTTTTTTTGCAACCCCACTCTAGCAATTTTTACATAGAATACCATGTCTTTGGAAACTGTTTTCTGTGCAGAACACTGTATTTGCACAAAAAAAGTTTGTTTTATGCAATTTCTTTTGCAAAAATTAATAAATCCAAAACATTCTAGGAGATTATTGCATGCAAAAATAAAGTGACTTACTCCTGCTGGGATACAATCGCTTACTGGATACAATCAGGAATTATTACATGAAAAATGCTGCCAATGCCACCGGGTGACTGCATCCTGGCTGCACCCCAGCTCCCAGCTGCATTCAGCCACCTGATTTACAAGCAGCCAGGATACAGTTGCCTGACAGCATTTTTTGTGTGACAATTCCCAATTGCATCCCATAAATGACTGTATCCCAGCAGGCATAAATCGCTTTATTTTTGCATGCAATAATCTCCATAGCCACCTAACACTAAAGAAATGCCTGTGTTTGCAAGGAGTGAATTTCAGACTCCTCTAGTAAACAGTAAGACTAAGCACTTAAAAAACAAGGTTGCTGGCTCTTTAACAGCCAAAAATAGCACCTGATGTGATTATACTCCCCCACACTGCTTATAAATCCCTGCCAGTTGTTCCCAGGCACTGTAGATGTAACTTTTTGATATTGTAGTTGCAGGGCTGCTCTCTCTAGTACTGAAAGCAATTTCCAGGCTTTGGGTAGGAACCGTCCAAAAATTGCTCCTGATTGAGTTGCCTCTCTCACACTGTGCCATCTCACTGAAGCAGTTACTGAGACCAGATGATGGGATCTCAGATGGAGCAAGGCAACAGTACAGCCTGAATTGCAGAGCACAGTTTGGAGCAATGATCATGATACACAAGTGCTCACATAGTCTTTTTTCCTGACTTGCTGAATGTATTACATTTTGGACAAATGCCTAAATTTGTCTTGCATTTCATGTGTTTTGTTTATAATTGGTCATTGGAAGGTAAACAAGCAATTAATTTGCAGGTCTAATTACTGAAGCACATATCTCAGAGGAAGTCTTAGTGTGTATGTGTGGGAAGATGGATTAATCTTAGGAAATGCATCTCTTAACATCTTGTCTGATTGTATCATTGCTCAGTACCACATACATATTATACGTTCAATGTCTAATATCAAGGTTCCAATAATTTTGATGATTACTGTCATTGCTTCTGTTTAAGCAATTATTTATCCTTGCACTGAAGTTACACAAACATCATTCTGCAGAGCAAACCATTTCATAGGGAGTACTACCTGATTTATTCTTTCATTCTCTACTGTATCTGAATTTTAGTGCCATCAGAGGAGAACGTTGTAGAGTCTGTGGGACATGAAATAGCATCAACATTCAGCAAATAGGGCCTATCTGAGAACTGTGTAACTTGGCAATAAATTTAGTGAAGAGAAAGTCATCTTAAGCCCTGACAGGAATGGATTGCTGAATCATATAGAAATAGGAGAAGAGTCTTCAGTTTCTATCTCATAATACCTTGGAGCCATACAAACTGTGCTGACTGTTATTGAGTTGAGATGATACTTTGAATGCAACCTGCAAGCTCACAGAGTTTATTTCAGCTTTCTTGTCCTGTTGGATTATGTTTCAGTGTTCAGACTGTGCACAAGCATTAGTATGGATTCAATTCTTGGATCCTAGGTGTGATGGAACTGTATGAGAACCCTGCAAATACAAAAAGGGAGGTAACATTTTAAAAGCACTTCCATTTTCAGAACTAGTGGAATACTTCATTCCTAAACAGTTGTGCTGTTTTATGGCAATATATTAAAATGTTCAACTACATTTTGTTTGCTTGAATTTAGACTATATAACAGGAAGTGTCAGACATCAAGATTTTCTTGTAGCCATAAAACAAACATAGGTATATTTCAGGATTGTATGTTTTATTTTTTAAAAGAACCCCAAGGCCTCCTTCCTGTGGTGGTTATTGGAAGGAGGAGGGAACATTGGGCATGATATAAAGTGGAAAAAGGGGGCCTATAGTGTATACCAGGCCTATGAACTGTGTGTGTGTCGGTAATCTACAGTCATGACCAATGTAGGATGCCCCTCCATCTGCCCAGTCAGGCTTAACCTCTCTGACTGGCTGGAGTACAACCACTATTTAGGATTTGAAGGGCAAGAGCGGGTGAGCCCACCCACTCAACAAATGGCTAAGTATCAAACAAGTGAGACCCATGTCCTCTCTAACTGAAGATGAGTATATATCGTCATTAATATTGATGTTATCTCTGACAGTGATTAATTTATGATGGCATTTGATAGATTTCAAAAGGAATTAAGAATGGTTTACAACTACTTTATGACTGAGTTATGATTGATTTATAATAGTATATGATTGATTTATGATTGATTTCTGACTCCCTGTATATGCTTTAAAGTTGTGGCCATCTTGCTAACCCATTAATCAGTGTCTGCTCTCAGTGCAATGGATCATTTCAGTTTATCCGCCCAAGTATATTGACAGGATTCTTCAAGAAATGGCTGCCACCATATATGTATTAGACCCTTGCCCTTCTTGGCTGATTAAAAAGTTGAGTAGGTAGAGATACCTATTAGTGCCAAAATAAAAGGTAGAGTTCCTTCATTTCTAAAGAACAGAAGTAAAATATCATTTTTTTGAAAAACTTTCCCTGGATCCCACTGTATTAAGCAACTATCGGTCAAACATTCCATTTCTGGACAAAATGATAGGATATGCAGTGGACTTGCAGCTCCAAAAGTTCCTGGATTAGATGAACTACTTAGATCCATTTCATTCTGGTTTCAGATTCATCTATGAGGTAGAGATAGTTTTTGTCACCTTAGGGGAGCATGCCTTTATTGGTTCTGTTAGACTTCTCAGTGACTTTCAGTACCATCAATTATGTATCCTTCTGAGATGCCATATCACAAAAGGATGGGAGCTGAAGGAACTGTTTTTCAATGGGTCTCTTCCTTCCTTGATGGGAGAACCAAGAACATGGTTTTGGAGGACTTTTGTTCAATTGTTCAGCCACTGGTTTATGGGATCCCTCAGGGTTTTGTTCTGCTCCTCATGCTATTTAACATATACATGAAACCCCGGAAGAAGTTGTTTGGGATTTGGGGTCAGTTGTTTTAAATATTTGGGAACTAAGGGCCTCGGCAGACGACTAATAGAGTCGTCTTGGAGGCTTGGAAGAGGAGGGGCAGCTGCACGAGCGGTGCCCCTTCCTCTCCCTGAGGTCGCCCTCGGAGTCGCCGGCCCTCCGCATGGCCGGCGCTCCGGGGATGACCTCACGCCATGGCGACCGGACGCGCCGCGGCGGAAAAGACAGCGAAAGTGCGCCCTATTAGCCGTCTGCCGAGGCCCTTAGTTATCTTATTTTTCTTTTATATACATTAATAAAACTATGCCTTTGGACTTTACAATGTGTCTTCTTGACTGAGGAAGACAGGATCCTGAAGAAGGGAAGCTGAACTAGTTGATGGTAAGAGATACAAAGTGGCTGTGGATCACAGCAGCCAGCTTGTCCTGGAGATTCTGCTGGGTGTCAAAGAGCATCACTGCAACACCCATCATCCACACACACTGACAAAGGTTATGGGCCCAGCACGCTTCCGCTGCGCCAGGACAAGAAAACCATGCTTCAGCATTTGCTGAAAAAAACAGAGGTGGCTTCAAATCTTCTTCAGATATAAATAAGTTATGTTTACTGCTAAGCTGTTTTGCCTGAAGACAGAGTACAGAACTCTTTAAAGACAGTTGTCTAAAAAATCTCCAGTCTTCAAACAATGAAAAACAGAAAAACACAGCCTGGACAGGCTGAAAAAATGCTATAAAATACAGTGGATTCTGCAAAGCTGCAAACAAACTCTGTTAAGAGCCATTTTGTTTAAAATAGATGCAGCTGGGTTACCAAGGCTCAGAGACTTGAGTCACAAATACATGTTACAATACATAGAGTTCTAATACAGCAAAAATTGCTAGAGGCAGATGCCTAGGCCAAAAAGAAATCATTCTTTTAAGCCTCTCTAAGACACAGTTAAATTTTGGGAAAAGATGTTCTTCAGCCAAAGATTTTTGGGAAACTGAAGAAAATTCATCAATTCTGCACAGCTTTATCATAAATGCTGTGGACAAAGGACTTTACAGTTCTTAAAAATAATACAAAAATCCCTGGTGAGGGTGAATTTTTACACAGTGGTCTATGCTGTGGGAGCTGCAGCAGATTTGCTGGATGTCAAAAAGTTCCAGAGGCTGGAACGTGATGAGCCAAGCGGTTTGCTTAAAAAAAGCCAAAAATGTCGGCTTGAGACACCTAAGACAACACCTGAGGTTTTCAAGACAAATGTGTCCAGAAAGACAGCTGAAGCACACACAAAAAAAAATGATGCTTTTACTGCGGCAGAACAGGATATTTGAAAACGACAATACAAAAAAGTTTACAACAATCAACAACCCAGAGACTTTGGGGGAAAACAAAAAAACTGCAGCTGTTACACAGAGCTGTGACAGTGTGGCTCAAATAGGTGATAAAAACCTAAAGACAAAATTGATTCTATATTCTGAGACAATCAGACATATGATAAATAATACAGATTTGCTAAAAAATAAAAAATCCTCCAATCTCAAAGATGCTGATCTAGCTGATAGAGGGATGAGAGATGTCAAAGAAATTGAAAAATGTCTACATACCAAGTTTTGGTGAGAAAAGGGAAAATTGAACCAAAGAGCTACAGAATGTGTTCGAGATATTCAAAAAACAGTTAAGAATTTCACCTTGGTGGTGGGGAATTTTTTTTAATGTCCAAAAATAACAATTTTGAAAAACATTTAGTTGGAAAAAAGATACATTCAAACAAGAAAGTTTTACTGAAGATGAGACAGTTAAAAAACAAGTGCCAAAAACAGAGGGACAGACAAACTACAAACATTAATCCTCTGGAGATGAGAAAAAACAATACATTTTATATCAAAGAAAATTCACAGAGAGTAAAAAACAACACACAAATTTATTATACAAGAAACAAGAGTTTATACAAAAGTGGCTGGTGAGCCAGGGAGTTTCAAAGTTTCAAAAAGTTTTTTCCTATTGAGGAAAATGAGAATGGTATTTTACAGTGCAGCAAGAAAATTCAAGTGTTTACTTGACAAAGAGATGTTTACAGTGGTTGATAGACCTAAAAAATCACAAAGTGATTGGATACAAAATAATAAAAGATGCCTGATAACAGAGTTACAAAGCCAGGTTAATAGCAAAAAGGGATTTGCTCAATAAAGGTTTTTAAAAAACAACAAAAAAAACAACAACACATTGATAAAAACATTTAGTCCAAGGCTGAGAGCTTGTGACTGGTATAGACTTTAACAGCAAAGAGGGGCCAATAGGTACAACATTTTGTTTTTGAGATTGCTTATTTAAATGCTGATATGTGTGTTTACACAAAAAGAGATGACAATTTTGGTTGTTTAGATTCAAGAGATTCAGACAAAAAAGAAAAATTGTCTAGAGAGATTTGTTATTAAAGATTTTGATTTTTTTTTGAGATCTTATTTTAAAGTTGCTAGACTGCTGATAAAAATGTTTATTGAGTCAACAACAAGAGATGAAAACAGTGTGGTTCACAAAGTGCAAAGATAATAACAGGTTTAAAGTCAATAGGTTTTGTTTAGAATAAAATAACAAGGGGGTTTAAATATCCATATATATATATATATATATATATATATATAGAAAAACTTTGTAAAAAGTTTAATGTTTATAGTTAACAATAATAATAATAATATAATAATAAATTTTATTTATAGCCCGCCCCTCTGCACGGCAATCGGGGTGGGTTACAGCATTTAAAACAGTCAGAGTTAAAACATTCCCTCATCCCACACCCCAACCCTCCCATCCCCTAAAAACAAAATTAAACCAAGAAAGAGTTAAAAACAACGATACAATAAAACAATAAAACAATGCAACAAGGAGTCAGCAATAATAAAACAGAAGAAAGACTCATCTCCCATCTAGCAGCACTTATTCTGGGAAGGCCTGCCAGAAGAGATCTGTCTTTACTGCTTTTTTAAAAGCAGCAAGAGTAGTAATGAGACGGATCTCGTCCGGCAGGCCATTCCAAAGTCTGGGAGTGGTGGCAGAGAAGGCCCTCTGGGAGGTCTGAGACAGCCTGGTTTTTATTGGCTGTAGCAGATTCCTCCCAGAGGACCAGAGTGCGCGTGGGGGATCATATGGGGAGAGGCGGTCCCTGAGATAAGATGGACCCAAGCCTAGACATTGTGTTTGCAATAAGAGTTATAATAGACTAGACATTGTGTTTGCAATAAGAGTTATAATAAGAGATTAAAATTGTTTTAAGGTAAAAGATTAGACAACAATGAAACATTTGGTAAGATTTTTATTTGTTTAAAGAAAAAAGGGGCTTGTGATTTATAACAACCACATTGGGGTTAGAGTGTTTTATAAATAGTTCATTTGCTTCAAAGTTGCATGACAGAAAGTCAGGTTAAAGATTGTTGATCAAGTACAGAGAAAGCTCAATAGTTTGGTGGTTAAAAATAAAGATATATAGCGTTAAGCGCTGATAAAACAGAATTTATAGCATTAAATGAGATAGAGTAGATTAAACAGTTGTTATAGAATTTAAGTTGTGAAATGTCAGTTATGATATATAGAAATTCACAGACATGCATTTTCATGACAAAAACAAACAAATTTAAAGTGCAGATCAAAATACATTAGAGTTAGATAACAAAATACCAGAGAGCTAGTTTAAAATGGAATTGTGTGCCTACATTATATAAAACCAAAACACAACACTACAGATATATTAACAAAGGTTCTAGAGACAGAACAACATTAACAATTGTTATAACAGATTGAGATGTCACCTTAAGTGTACAGGATTAGCAATTGTGCTAAGATAGTTTAAACAAAAATATAGTGGTCTCACACATCTATACATTTCAGGAGGGGATTGTTAGACTATAGATGGGTTATACAGTCAAAGGTGAAATGTAGAGATGTGTGTGTGGAATTTTCCTCATGAGAACAACATCTAGAGAAACAAAGTGAATCTAACACCAGATGGCCAAGAAGTCATAAACATAAACTTTCCCAAAGGTACAATTTATAGACACAGATTTTGTCATGAGAAAGGCTTGATAACAGCATCCAAAACATCGTTAGGTCTTGAGAAAACAGTCACGTGGTGGATGATGGACAGCAAGAGGCTGGGTTAATATACATCATAAAGACATTATCCAATCAACATATGGTTAACACCCAGAAGGTGGAATATGGGAAGGGCCTAGAAAATCCTTTGTTTAAGAATGTTTATAATTCAAGATGTGAGTGCGTGAGTGCTTGCCTGGCAGCAATGGTATTAACCATGGAGTTAGGAGATGGCTTCTAGTATGTTTCTACTTTTTTTACAATATAACTCCTAGATCTGGAAACATGGATCTGTAACTTCTTTTTAACTTTCAACTGCAACAAGTTGGGATCCTATGCTTTTGGGATTGTTAAAGATGTAATCTTTCATGGCTGAACTGGATTAATTCATCACAATGGATTTTACTTAGTTATCTTATTTTTCTTTTATATGCATTAATAAAACTATGCTTTTGGACTTTACAATGTGTCTTCTTGACTGAGGAAGACAGGATCCTGAAGAAGGGAAGCTGAACCAGTTGATGGTAAGAGATACAAAGTGGCTGTGGATCACAGCAGCCGGCTTGTCCTGGAGATTCTGCTGGGTGTCAAAGAACATCACTACAACACCCATCATCCACACACACTGACAGAAGCCCCCCACTCAGATGCAGAAATGGAGCACCTGGCCATGTGGGTGCACCCACTTCTGCATCAGATAGGACAACTGGGGTACTTCTCATATAGTCATCAGGCCAGCAAGGTAAGGGACAGCCCCAGTTCCTGGATCGGTGTGGGGGTGGGGGTGTGAATACCTGTCTGTCCCCTCGCTGACCCAGCGACTAAACCAGATGAGCACCAGGGGCAGGATAGCATGGGCTGAGACCATGCTATCCTGCCCAATCTGCTTGGGCCCGTAATGTGATGCATCAGATTTCTTGCATATGCATTTTATCTTCTCTAACTTGTATGTATAACTATGAATGTAGTGTAGGTGGTTATAAGATTGAGCAAACACTTAGCATAGGCAAAATACAACCTGTGGAGACTGAATATGCTAGACAAATACATTGAATGAGCTGGAAAATTCTGGTTTCTGCCCTGTGGTTGCTCCATATGCATCACATTAATAGTATCCCAAAATGTCTTCTATATTTTTTACCATTCTCATTCAGTGTGATAGAAGATAAATTCCTCAAACAAAGAAGAACATTTCAGTGAAATTCTCAAGGATGGGGTTTGGGATATTTGCAGATTTCTATACAGAAAATGCCCAATTTTTCACTGAGCAGTCATTACTATAGCAATCTGTAACATCATCAACTGCCCACCCTTCAACTAAAGCCAAGTAACACCTCCCATGAAGCTTTTTCAGATCAGGAAATTAAAGGCAGCTGGGAAGGCTGCAGAACAATGGAGAGATACATAGTAAAACGATAAAACATTTGCTAACTATTATTGGAAATATACAGCACTAACCTATACAATAGGCCCTTTGTATCTGCAGGTGTTTGGCTCCAGTACCCCACTGGATACCAAAATCCATGGATGCTCAAGTCCCATTATATGCAATTGTGTAGTAACCTGTCCCTTATATAAAATAGCAAAATCAAGGCCTGCTTTTTGGATTTTTAATTTTTTTTTTCAAGCCGTGGATAGTTGAATCCGTGGAAGCAGAATCCGTGGATACAGAGAGCTGACTGTAGATTTGAAAAATGCCCACCATAGAAAGCTGGTATAAAGACCATTTCTGTAAAGAACAATTGTATTAAAGTATTTACCTGCTTAAGGAATCCATATAGGAAGTGAAAAAACTCCATCTGCTGGCAACATTTGTGTACACGCAAACATTGGTTTTGATATGATTTATAGGATGTATCTGAGGCTCTTATTATGATCTTGTTAATAAATCTGGCATCTGTTCAAGTTCTCTGCTTTCCTGAACTTTACCACTGGGGCAAAGTATGAAAAAAGGAGATTGTGCCATGCACTAAAATAAATAAAATAAAGCAAGCCATTACAATTCCAGCTTGGGACTCCTGAAACTTTCATTTCCATTACATATCACTGAATTTACATTCCATAATGACAGCATTTGAAATAAATCCAAAATGAACCAGCAGAAACAGCTTCATGCACTAGCATTTGGCGGTATTATCATTTGTGATAAGGAAACGATTGCTGGGAGCATAATTAATACTAATGCACAGCAGACAATCTTTCTTGTGCTTATCACTTGCATTAATATGATTTATTGCAGATGAAGGGGTATGACTGGGAATAGTGGTTCAGGGAGCTTTGCTTCCCTCTGTTTCTGGAGATTTCAGTAGACTGAAGAGAAACAATCTCCAGAATACAATTATGCAAATGCTTTATTATTTCCAATTAGTCTGAGTTAACTCTATATAGAGTCTGTTCCCAGGGTATGAAATGTTTGTTCTTGATTTTAAATCAATGTTGTTCTAGTTGTTTAATGAAAGTACATAATTGTCAAGCAATTTTTGTACCACAATTTCATTTTAAACATCTAATTTTGAATGAAATCAGATCTTCTAATTATTAAATAAACAATCTTCTAATTATTTAATTTCTCAGAGGTATTGTTTTAGGTACACTCTTGTTTATGCAAATGCTTTATTATTTGTTGGAGTAGTAGTAGGTTGAGATGGGCTGAGATGGCTTATCCAAGGAGAGAGAATCATGTGGCCTTCGTAATAGCATTGGTCTACAATTCCCAGAATTCCCTTACAGCTTGGCCCACCACATAACATGGCCACAGCACCATAGCTGCCATAACTCCAAGACTCTGCAACCTCATAACCTAATTTTATTCCCTGTTGACAAGGTTGCCAAGTCGTGTCCAACTATAGGGGCCTGTGCTCATCTCTGTTACTAAGCTGAAGAGCCAGCATTGTCAGAGACTACTCTGTGATCATGGGGCCAGCATGATTGCAGAGAACGCTGTTTACCTTCCCACCAAAATGGTACCTATTTATCTGCTTGCATTTTCATGCTTTCAAACTGCTAGGTTGGCAGAAGCTGGGACTAGTAACAGGAGCTCACCCATCATACAGCACCCAGGCCTCAAACTGCCAACCTGCTGATCTTGCAATCAACAGAGTCAGCGTGTTAACCGCTTGAGCCACTACATCCCTAATATTTAGAGCATCCTAAAAGGATCTTGAGATATGCACATCTGAGTTTTGTTTTTAAAATGGAAATGCCAGTTTTATGGGGGGAAGCAGATGGCTAAAAGCGCCGTTTGGGGGGTAGGGAAGGGGAGGGGCAGCCACACGGTGGGCGCCCCAACCCCTTCCCCAAGTCATCCTCAGATCAGCCGGCCCTCTGCACAGCCAGCGCTCCAAGGATGACCTCCCGCTGCAGCGTCCATACACGCTGCAGCAGAAGAGTCGCTGAAGGTGAGCCGGCAGCCTTTTGCGGTGCACCTTCGGTGACTTGTGGAAGGAGCGCTAATTTAGCACTCCTTCCAGGGGCGGCAAAGCTGCGCCGCAGGGCCGAGGTGTGGGGATACCTCGGCCCCGCAGCGCAGCTTCCCGGGGTGGCCCATGGCCGCCCATCTGCTTCCCCCCTATGTCACTGAAATCCATCTGTTGCCTAACGAATCATCTTCAGTCATTAGGTCACAAATCTAGTGTAATGTGGTGCTTTCCTCTGTACTTTCTTCAAAGTCTTAAAAGAGAGAAGGAAATGGAAAGGAAAACAGTCTGGCAGCCTGGTGGGGACAGTGATAGAGTTAGAAAAGGAGGCGCAGAAACAGCACCAAGACCGAGGGAAGAAAGTATAATAAAAAAAGAAAAAGAGTGGAGGTGTTAAAAAAAAAAAAGCAAAGACCATTCAAGGGGTTTCTAATCCTTGCCAAGCTGAGTGTTTATACTAATTTATTATATGGCCATTAAAATATTTTAATTATAAGCTTCATTAAATAGTATAATATGAAGCTGTTACCATCACATCTCTCTTTGCATTCTGTTTCTTCTAATGTGAAGTATACACCTTGCATGATATGACATCACAGGCCACAGAGAAACTCTCATTCTATGTTCTCTTAGAGAGAAATGTCACTTCAAAGAAGGATCTTCATCCCAATATTCAATTTCCATCACAGTCTTCCTCCATTAAGTTCAGAATTTCAAATTGTATGTTCTCAGGTAGTACCCTATTCAAATACAATCCTGCTTAGCTTTTAAAACAAGGATTATGTCTTTAGACTATTGGCTAAATTCCATTAGAAGACAGCCATCCTCTAATACTAACACAAAAAATAAGCTCCCCACCCTCTAACTGGCTAAATGCCAGTGTTAGTTAAGGCCTAAGCAGACTGCCAGAAATAGTGCACATTAAATTGAGGCACTGCCCTGGCTCAGTGCTAGGGAGTCATGGGAATTGTATTTTTTTTTTCTGGGACATTGAGCCTTCTCTGTCAGAGAGCTCTGATGCCACAATAAATTACAGTTCCCATGATTCCCTAGCACTGAGCCAGGGCAGTGCCTCAATTTAATGTGCACTATTTCTGGCAGTCTGCTTAGGCCCTAAGGGATGGAGAAAAAGAGATTGCAGGCTCAGGTTCCTGGACAGCTGACATGCTATTATTTCTCTTTGTCCTCCTTCTTCTGATTAGTGCTTTGGACCTCCTTATATCTTCCATTTTCAGACTCACAGTGCCAGAATAAATTGTGGATAATAGAGGTACTGAATGGAAGAGTGCTTCACGTGGTGAAGACACCATCTCACTTATCAGAATGTTAAGGTTAATCTCTGTCTCATGCAAAATAGACTAGATTCTGTTACATAAGAATAGGGAATTTCTCACTCAGCATATGCTGTTGGATTGTAATTCCCATCAGCCCTAGCCAGCATAGCCAATGGTAAGGGGTGATGGAATTTCCCCACAAAAGCATCTGGAAGGCCATGCCTTTCCCATCATTGATTAGACAAAGGTTTCAAGATGTGCAGAAGTAGAGAAAGTTTGCACTGGGGCAGTTAGACGTCTAACTACAAAGAAAAAAAAAAGGCAATAGTAGGAAATAACCAAAATTGTATTATGTTAATGTGTTAATTTAATTAATATATTGGTTTAATGGTTAATTTGCATTAATTTTGGCATTCTAAAAATTGGAATATGACATATATTTGTTGTAGGCATTAACGTGGATTTTGCCACAGTTTTACCATTGTTTGTGGAATTTAACATAGCACACAAAAGAACAACAAAGTTCTTTTCTAAGAAGATATAAAATAAAATAAACATTATTAAAGGCAGTTGAAACTTAGCCGATTATGTTAGGTACTTGTTAACAGTGAACTTTTACAATATGCATAGTGGAAAGTATCGCTGAAACACATTATTCTTCCTGCTTAGGCATCATCTCAATATGTGCAGCATGCATTTGTGTACTATGATGGAATAACAATCCTGCCACTGCAACACCAGTATAATGAACGTGCACTGATGCTGCAAGCAGTATCCCTTCTGGCTGTTCTCATATGGAGACAGCTCTTTGACACAGACTAGTTTTAGGCT
This sequence comes from Phrynosoma blainvillii, assembly GCA_026167975.1. Lineage (NCBI taxonomy): Eukaryota > Metazoa > Chordata > Lepidosauria > Squamata > Phrynosomatidae > Phrynosoma > Phrynosoma blainvillii. The sequence continues at coordinate 342,837,646 of JANUYF010000001.1, forward strand.
TAAGTATATTAACTTCTTAGAAATGAACCCCCAAGCTATTCTCCAAAGTTTCATAGGCTAGTAAATCTCACCCATGCCTTCCTCATTCATATTCACAAGCTGAAAGAGAAAGGTGTTTTCCTGATTTTTTCTATGCCAGTAGATATTTCAACTTGGTATGTAGAACCTAAATTAAGAAAATGTTCTGAGATATATCCATAGTGCAAACTAGTAAAAAAATGAGGACAATTTAAATAGCAAAACACAAGAACATGCAAAGGAGAGTCAATTCTGCTTTTCATGTCAACGCGACATGGCCAAATTCACTGGCATTTTTGCTAATAGGTAATTCAATAATTCTGTTTATCACATAACTATTCTGACCACTCATTCCAGTAGAAAAATGCCCTGTGGTATCATTGCAAGCACAGAGACGTGCCTTTGTTACACTTAAAATCTATGGTCACATCCCAGGTATATCCTTTCTCTAAAAAATACCATCCTTTATTCACCTACTCCCTAGGGAGAGTCTAGATGGCATCATTGCTGCAATGCTTGTTGAATTATCAACTATTCATCCACATTTTTCCACATCAGATTTGTAGCCATTTTTAATCTGTTTAATGTAATTGCTGAACCAACTTTTCCAGGTGGATAAGCAAATGTCTAACAACCCTCCCAATGACTATTGTGCCATTAATTAAAACAGGGGTAGGCAACCTTTCCCCTTTAAGGGCCGAGGGACTTCAGCTCCCAGAATCCCAGGAGCTATTGGCCAACATGGGACTATTGGCCAACATGGCTGAGGCTTCTGGGAGCTGAAGTCTCTTGGCCCTTAAAGGGGACAGATTGCCTACCCCTGAATTAAAAGCTTCCTCTTTGTACATTCTGTCCCTTCAGTTACTTAGGGGGGAAGCAGACGGGTGGCACGGGGCCGCCCCAGGAAGCTGCGGATCGGGGCCAAGGCATCCGCATTCCTCAGCCCCATGGCGCAGCATCCCTGCTCCAGGAAGGAGCGCTAAAATAGCACTCCTTCCGCAAGACGCCGAAGGTGCACCACAAAAGGCGTCCGGCGCACCTTCGGCGCCTCTCCCGCTGCAGCGTGTGCGGACGCTGCAGCGGAAGTGCGTCGTCGGAGCACCGGCCATGTGGAGGGCCGACTGCTCCGACGACGTTTTGGGGAAGGGGTTGGGGTGCCCAGCATGAGGCTGCCCCTCCCCTTCCTGGCCTCAAAGATGGCGCTTTGCGCCATCTGCTTAGGCCCTTACTTTCAACACAGTTAAGGGACTGATAGGGCCAAAGAAGTACTACACAAGCTTCAAGTGGGTAGAAGGAAGTCGAGGGGCTGATAACTTTATATGAGCAGAAAGAAGTTATGCTTCAAGGCAATGCATTTTACAATTTTATAAAGCAACAACCACTTAACTTACATAATAACACAGGGGTAGGCAACCTTTCCCCTTTAAGGGCCAAGGGAATCAGCTCCCAGAAGCCTCAGCCATGTTGGCCAATAGTCCCATGTTGGCCAATAGCTCCTGCCCCCATCTCTATTGCCTTTTCAAAAGAGTGAGTAAAGATACTTCCCCACCCCCCTAAATTACTTGACAGATGTGACTAGTCTTGGGCCTTTGCATACTGTCAGAAATAGTGCAAATTGAGTCCACTTTAAGGGTTAGGGTTAGGGTTCGGGTTAGGGAATTATGGGAACTGTATTTTATTGTGGCACCAGAGCTCTCTGACAGAGAAGGCTAATGTCTCAGAAAAAAAATTCCCATGATTCCCTAGCACTAACCCTAACCCTTAAAGTGGACTCAATTTGCACTATTTCTGACAGTCTGCAAAGGCCCTTGGACTAATAATCAAACACACTGATGTCAATAGTTGCAGGGGGTTCAGACCACACTGGGCGACACCCTAGAGGAGGGGTGACACTTGGTTGTGCCCTCCTCCCCCTTTGGTGCAGGAGAGGCAAACTTGCAACCTTCCCAGATGCTACTTTGCTGGGCTTTCTCCCCAGGGAGGAAGTCCGATCATGGATCAGCAGGAGGTGTGAAGGCATGCCCTTCCTGGCTCCTCTGCCACTGGGCTGCCTCCCTGGGGAGAAAACCTGATGATGGAGGAGCATTCAGTTGCACCTTTGGTGTATAGCGCAATGAATGAATAATTCCATACATAGATATTTACTCTGTGCAACCTGAAATAGAATCTCAACTATAGAATATATCTCTAGCAGTGAGGAACAAAATATAACTAAACTTCATTTTGGGTACACCTTTCTGCTGCACACCCAAGAACACTGCAGCACAGTGTAGGAACTTGTAGAAAAACATGCAAACCTATTGAATTGATAGAGGCCTCTAATCCCAAATGATTGCGCTGAAAGTGATATTTGAATTCGCACACATGGAATTATTCTGCTCATAGACACAATCCACTATTAATGCAGAATGATTTATGTTCTGTGTTTAGCAGATATTATGAAAAAAGGCTGCCTTCCCCTTGTCATCTTTCCATGTCAATTTTCATAATTGATTAGTGCCTTGGAGGCTCTTCACTTTTCATGTTGTATCTCTTCCTCTCTTGCCAGAAATTTTACATAAGAGAAAAAGATGCTGTGGCTTACATATATCTGTTGGTTTTGAAATGCATCCACTTGGCTCCTTAAAAGAACTAAAGCTTTTACTTTTTAAGCAAGAACTTTGTTTCATTTGATCCATCACTTCAAAACAAAAAGAAGCAAACACTCAAATAAAGGAAAGACACTTTTCTGAATGATGCAATGTTTCCCAAATGGTTGTAATTGTTTTTCATGTCAATAATGCTTTAGCATTTGTGTGTCAATTTTCTTTTATTAGTTCCTAAGATTAATAAGCAACTGAAAAAGCCTCTTCCAATATATTTTGATCCCTTCTCTTGCCAATTGGCTGCACTGTGATCCTCCTAATGTCTTGCTGCACTTTCAAAAAAACAGTAATACCTTATGTTTCATTCTTTTGTAATACTATATCTTCCCAGCAATACTATCTTCCCAGTTTCACGGGACAGGGATAGAACTGCTACATGTGTTCATATGCTCTAATAAGATCAGCTGAATTCTACAGCCTACATAAATCTTGTTATTAAAATAATGTTTTATGGAGTTCTTTTCCTCTTGTGCTGAGGCTTCCATTGCTCCCTGGGCTGCTTCCACTGTTATTCAGGAGCCACACAAGGATTCAGGAGGTGACATTGAATGGCAGCCAAAAAAAAGCCTTCTGTCAGTTAATGCCCTTTTCACGACTGGCAGCTATTTCCTCTGTGTTAATATTTCATCTTTTGCATGGTGATATGCCCATAGCCTCAGAGTTTTAATTTGTTGCACAATGGCTGAACAATCTTCTCTTATTTACCTGTCTTGCCCTTCTGTGACAGATTTTTTTCTATCATCCCTTTGAACTGAATGGAATACTAGACCAGACACTCCCAACCTTTTGCTATCCAAATGTAAATTAATTAATTAATTAATACTTTGCCATGGTTTCAACAGAGGGCCTCAGGCAGTTGGACTACAAGTCATCATCTCCAGTTAAAATGGCTTTTGGCTATGGTAGATGAAGTATAAAACAGTTTTAGCCCAACAGATCTGGATAGCACCAATATGGAAGGTCACAGAAGAAACTGGATACACATCTCAGCAATTCAAAAGATGGTTGTTTTGTCTTCAGGGGCTATTTAGAATCAATGTACAGAAATTTCTGGACCAGGAACTCCTGCTCTATTTACCGGGCAACTGAAGAAGATCAAAATTTGACAGGATATTTAACTAATAAAAGACAGCTTTCAAGCATCTTGGGACATTGTCCACACACTCATTCTATGGGTTTCATTGGATGCTCCTGAGTATTTGCTTCTTTCACCAGCATGGAAGGAACTGGTGATGTTATTGATCAGAGTGTAGGCCCAATTAAATTGAAACCTGAAGTAAGATAATGCATCATCACAGCATAGTTGCAAGAAACATGCATCTATATAAGACTGTTAGTTACATCCTCTCTAAAAATGAACATTCTTTTTTCAACTATTTCTGGTTAGACTATTCTTTTCTAACCTATATCCTTGTGAAAGTGACAGAGAAATGCAAAAATGCTCCCATCAGTATATACAACTGACAACATATGAGAACAATTGGTATTGAATTTGGCACAAGAAATTCCTAGACCAATTTGGAAATTAAATGTCTCCCTTTTGAAAGATGAGGCCTTTCCAACACTAATGGAAAATGAGATCAGGGAATTCTTTGAAATTAATTCACCCGCAGCCCCATCTATAAACATGCTAGGGGATTTAAAAACATACATTAGAGGGAAAATAATTGCATACACAACTCACAAGACAGCAAGATATAGCCAACAATTAACTGAAATAGAAACTCAAGAGATGGAAAAGATAGACAGTGACACACATTTTGCAATGCTTCACAGACAAATACACAAGCAGAAATATAAAATCAATAAAACTGATGCAGCTAAATATGAATATGCACTAAACCACATAAAGAAAATGCACAGGTAAGAGAGAATGAGAAGAGTGGATAGATTGCTGCTATCCCCTCAAAAGCATAATAAAAATGCAGTGTCTATTCAGAACTATCTATACAGTGTCAGCATCTGAAACAAAGCCTCAAAGGTTTGGAAATTGTAGAAACTAGTTAGGGAGACATGGGGACTCTCACATGATTCAACCCTTTTTCTCTTTCAAAAGCAGTCATTGGGAAAGAGGTGGCAAGAGCTGCATGAAACCCCCAACCTGAGTCGTACAAATGCAGACAAAGCAGTTTTAACACCTCTGCCAATGCTGCATCAGTAAATTAAAAGAAATTGGTGAAAGCACCTTCATCTGGAATATTTTCCAAATCCATTGGAGAATTTATAATGTATTGCAGGTTTACGAGGGGATATCATAAAGTAATAATTATCACTCAAAAGTTATTATGGCATATTGATGAAAATTTGTCAGTGTCACCATCACCAAGTGACTTTTTCTTTTCCCAAAAATGAAAAATCCATTGTGAGGTCGCCGATTTGACAACACAGATGACATCATTCATGAAGTGGAAGAGTGGTTTAAGGCATAATCTGCAGACTTCTACAATAAGAGTATTTGGTGGCTCAAGAAATGCTGGGGAAAATGTGTAAATCTGGATGGTGACTACGTAGAGATAAGTTAACTACATATGAAAACACAATTTCTGTTGATTTTTTTTTAAAGGTGATATTTAAAACTTTACGATACCCCCAGTAGCCACCTTAAATCCCATTTTGGGAGAAAGATGGGTTATAAAGCCAATGAATAAAATAAAATAAAATAAATGCCCTATGTCAACAGAAATGTTTGTAGAGTTCAAGATTAAGGGTATGCCATAACACCCAAACACCCAAAGTCAGAAAACACAGGTTCACAGAATTGGAATATTTATTTTGAATTGCTGTTAGCCTTTCTTGCTTGCAAAAAATTTAAAAATGCAACCAACACAACTGGCACAATTTGTGTCCCACCCGGGTTTTTTCTGTTTTTTTAATACTCTCTCTCTCTCTCTCTCTCTCTTACACACACACACACACACACTACATATGTATATATACGTATATACATATGTTGTGTGTGTGTGTGTGTGTGTATGTGTGTATGTGTGTATACACACACACACACTCATACTTCCACATTCGCTGGGGTTAAGGGCACAGGACCCCCTTGAATGTGGAAAAACCTCAAATAGCAATAGCAAGCAATATACATACAGTATACAAATAACAAATACAAATAATAAAAACACTGTGTTTTTACCTGAAAGAACATTTCTCTAGGAATCTCTAGGTCCTCCAGTGCAACTCTGTGGTCAACATCTACCAGACATTGACCATAGAATTCCACTGGAGGAGCTACCAATGCCTAGTGGAGTGTTCTCTCTAGGAATCTCTAGGTCCTTCAGTGCGACTTTTGGTCAATGTTGACCATAGAGTTGCGCTGGACGACCTAGAGAGAACATATTAATAAAATCCATGAAGAATCAAATCTGCAAAAGTCAAAGCCACAAATCTGGAGGGATGAGTGTGTATGTGTGTGTATGTGTACTCGGCCACACTGTTTATAACTGGTTGGGTGACAATGTCATAAAATGCCTGAATTTGGTAACAAAGCACAACTCCAATATCTGAACTCCCTTGATAAGAGTCAATGCAAAGCAAATTACTCAATTTCTTTTTACTTAATTAGTCTTGCAGTGAAATGCAGTTGCATATCAGTGTTGATATTTTTCCATATTTTGTCAGGCAGTTTGCAAGACTTGGGCCTCAAGCAGATGGAGCAAAAGGAGTAGCCAGAGGCCACTCCCATGCTGATCGCTGTGGGACTGTGGCAACTGAATGTACCCAGTCCTGACCAGCTGTCAAAAAGGACCAGATTTTTTCCACTCCTTTTTGGCTCAGCTCTTCTGGGTTGGGGTGGACTCGGAGTGACTTCCAGCCTCATTCGGGGCGTGTATCATGTAAACACCATACCCCCAATGCAGCCCAACATCAGCCTTTTGTCACAGCTGTTTCAGGCCATAGTTATGTCTAAATATGTCTATATTGGTGAACAAATTCATGAAACTACTTATGAATTTTTGTGTGGACAGTTGTTTTTAGGAAAAATCCAAACAGCTGCAAAAATGGGACAGAGAAAAACTTAGCACTAGAAACACAAGAAATCTTCATTACACATTAAGATGGCTGCCTTTAGGAACATGGGGAATGCAGGTGACCAGGGGTCAAACGAGATTGAAATATTCATTGCAACCCCAGGTGGCAGAGAAAGCATGTAGTTGCCAAACATCCACATGGATTTCTTAGCGGTCATTCCTCCCCAATAGGCTGGTTCATCAGATAACAGGGGGATTATCTGATTCCTAGATCTATACCTCATGCAAAGGTAACACTTATAGAATAAGTGTAAGTAATAAAGTTTTGGCCTCTTTTTTCACATTCTAATCTCATCACTAGGTTTGCAATAAGTGATTAGCTATGTTAGAATTCCCTCCAAATTCCCAAACTATTCTAATTTTAGCTGAAATATTCTGTTAATTTCATCTTTATATATAATGCATATCTTCCATTGTCCCAATTTGACATGAGCATTCTTGATTAATCCTCAATGTCTCAATTTTTCAGCTCCTTTTAAGATGTCCCATTTTCTCTCCTTCTCCTGCTTTCTCCCATTGTCTTCTGTTTACTTAAGTTGCTGGAAATTGAGTTCAAAATCTAGAAGAAGTTTGCACTGTTATTTTAATAAAGGAAAAGAGAGAAGAGATGGAATTTTGCTCTTCCCAATAAGCTCAGGCAAGAGCAAACCACTCCAGCCTCTCCTAGCTTGTGTGTTTTTCCACATTAAGAACTTTTGCCATGTTGATCACACTCTAATATTCAGAAGCAAAACACACCGCCAAAAAAAAAGATCAAAAAGGCTTTCACCAAGGGGTCCAAAAAGGGGGATGATGAGTGCTCCAGCTTGTCCTTGGGCAGGGATGGCTGCTGGCTGGGGGAGTTCCAGTCCTGGGAATGCCTTCTTTGGCCATCAGATGCAAGTCCAGGTGCCTGGGTTTACAGGGTGTGTGGGTGGATCAACAGGCCTTTGAGTTCCCTAAGTTGTTGTGTGGGGAGAACCCCCTGGGCCTCCACCTGTCCAAGAAAGTCAGGAAACAGATCCTCACAGGATGTTACATGGACATGTTCATCTTGTTAAGGCCCAAGGGGGAGGAAGCTGGGGCCATCACTTCTACCAAAAAAATCAGAAAGGAGGTCAAAGCCCGGCCAGGGGAGCGTTCTATTGCCAAACGGATGAGGGTTTGGGGTTTTACATAGGGGTTGTTTCCATGTCCTATGCTGAGCAGGCCTGGCACCTGATAAACCACATGCTCAAGGTTCTCAGGGCCAGGTCTATGGGGGGGGGGAGAGCGGAAGCCATTGCTTATGACATGGCCTTCTGCCAGCTCGCATCACACAGTGAATCAGAAAGTTGAAACCTCATTGAAAGTGATATCTGGTTGCTTTAGGTTGGCTCTCATGCCAGGCCAAAGGGTTCTTCCAAGTGGGTGGGCAAAAAAGATTCTTGCAGGCTCATCTGTTGGGAATTCAACACAGGCAAGTGTGTGCAGCACCAGTACAAGTTCAAACATTGCTGCGAGCTTTGCATGGGCCCACATGCCAAACTGGGATGTTGACATCTGGTGGGCTCCCACCAGCCCTTTCGATCAGGATGCCCCTCCATGGCAGCCTCTGGCAAAAAGGACGGAGCCACCAGCTTGAAAGCTGGAGGGTTGGGGAGTCCAAAGTGAGGGTGCTGAGGCTGTCCGGCTGCCTTTCAACCTTGTTCCAATGCCAGTGCGCTCTGAGGCACTTATCCCCCCTGTTCCACAGTTACCTTTTCAAAGAGGCAACCACTTTCAGTTTCAGCCAGGACAGGGGAAGGAGGAGGAGGCTCTCCAGGCCAGTTTCTGAAAGGAAGGAGAAAGAGAAGGAGGCTTTCCAGGCAGTTTCTGCCAGGAAAGGAGAAAGAGAAGGAGGCTTTCCAGGCCAGTTCCTGCTAGCAAAGAGGAAGAAAGCAGTTTCCAGGCAGCCATTCTTTTTAAAAACACTTGGGGAGAGTGTGACTGTTATTAACTGGGTGGGGCTTTGTTGAGTCGCATTTGCGAATCAATAGGGGGTGGGCTAGGCAGTTAGCTCTATACAACTGCTCCCAGATCCATGCATCTAACGGCGCACAAATTTTATAACCACTACTAATTGTAGAAAAGTTCCAGTCATCAGCAGACTTAAACACTGGTGTTAGTGAGGGATTTTCTTTGAGGAGGAAAGCCGTAGTCCTCTTTCAGGTACTAATTAAGACTTAGTATGGACACTGAAGGAAATGCTGCCATCACCTGCAATACCTGTGCGATGTTTGCCTTCTTACCTACAGATGTGGGGAACTACACATGCTCCAAGTGCAAGTTGGTAGCCCTCTTGGAGGAGAAAGTACAGCAGCTGGAGGCGCAGGTAGCTACACTTCAGCATATTATGGAGCAAGAGGCGTTCCTAGACAGAACGGAATAAACAGTCTTGGATGGGGACCACACAGAGGAAGTTGCTGGGGAAGAGAAGGTCACATCACATACACAGGAAATAGACAGCTGGAGGAATGTCACACGCAGAAATAGGGAGACCAGGGATTGTTCTGGGAGCTTGCAGCTACAGAATCGATTTCAAGCTCTTTCCCTTATCAAGGAGGACGAGGAAGAGCAGCATGGACAGACTTCAGGGACAGAGCAGGGGACACTGGGAGTTCCACCACAGGGAACAGTCGCTGCTAAGTCTCGGAGGAGGTGTGTGGTCATGGTGGGGGACTCCTTGCTGAGGGGGACAGAAGCAGTGATTTGTGGGCCTGACAAGATGTCTCGGGAGGTTTGTTGTCTCCCTGGGGCAAAGATCCAAGATGTGACAGAGAGGCTGACAAGACTGGTCAGGTCTAGTGACCAATACCCCTTCCTTTTGGTCCATGTGGGAACGAATGACACAGCAAGACACAGCCTTCAGAACATCAAAAGGGATTACGAGGCTCTAGGTAAGAAGCTAAAAGAAATGGAGGCACAGATTGTCATCTCGTCCCTTCTGCCAGTTGAAGGGCACGGTCCAGAAAGAGAGAGGAAAATAGCAGATGTCAACAATTGGCTCCGCAGATAGTGTGGTTGAGAACGATTTGGATTCTTAGATCATGGGCTGCGGTTCCATGAGGGCGGACTCCTGGCAAGGGATGGGCTGCATCTCACGCCAGTTGGAAGAAACGTTTTTGCCAACAGTCTCAAAAATTTGATCAGGAGGGCTTTAAACTGAATTATGTGGGGAAGGGAGACAGCATCCTGGAACACAAAAGGACTGGTAAAAATAGTCAAACTGTCATAGAGGAAACAAGGCAAACAGTACAGGGACCCAACAGTGGGAGGCAAAAAAACATGCACAGACAGCAAGTAAGGGGGACATATGGTCTTAGATGTCTCTACACTAATGGAAAGAGCATGGGAAATAAGCAAGATGAACTTGAACTCCTAGCACAACAAAGCAAATATGATATAATAGGCATCACTGAAACCTGGGGGGATGAGTCTTTTCAAGAGAAACAGGACAAACAGGAAAGGAGGAGGAATAGCATTATATTTCAGGGAGATTTACACCAGTGAAGAAATCCAGCACATCAATCCTGGAAGCCAGGTGGAGAGCATCTGGATAAAAATTAAAGGGGAGGGAAACAACAGGGATGTTAGTGTGGGAGTCTACTACAGACCCCCAACTCAAGCGGAAGAATTGGATGATGCCTTTCTAGAACAGATGACCACAAACTCAGAAAGGAGAAATATAGTAGTGATGGGTGACTTCAACTATCCTGATATTTGCTGGAAGTCAAACTCAGCAAAATCCTCAAGGTCTAGCAAATTCCTCACTTGCCTCGAAGACAATTTCATTGTCCAAAAGGTGGAAGAGGCAACGAGGGAGTCAGCTATTTTGGATCTGATCCTAACTAACAGGGAAGACCTAGTTATTGGGGTGCAAGTGGTTGGATCCTTGGGTGGGAGTGATCATGTTCTCCTGGAGTTTATTATACAGTGGAAAGGAGAAACCAGGCATAGTCAGACATGCATTTTAGACTTTAGGAAAGATGATTTTACTAAACTTAGAGAAATACTGGGGGTGATCCCATGGAGTGGAATACTAAAAGAGAAGGGAGTTTAAGATGAATGGGAGTTTCTCAAAAGGGAGATACTGAAGGTACAATTTCAAACCGTACCAACGAGGAGGAAAAATGGGAGGTGTCTTAAGAAACCAGGATGGATGACTAAGGAACTTGCAACTGAACTATGTTTTAAACATAACATGTATAAGAAATGGAAAAATGGGGAAATCACCAAAGAGGAATTCAAACAAATAGCTAGTACGTGTAGGGGTAAAGTCAGAAAAGCTAAAGCGCAGAATGAACTCAGGCTTGCTAGAGAGGTTAAGAACAATAAAAAGGGCTTTTGGGGGTATGTCAGCAGCAAAAGGAAAAAGTAGGAAATGGTACGGCCACTGTGTGGAGAAGATGGCAAAAAGTTAACAGGGGACAGAGAAAAGGCAGAATTACTCAACACCTTCTTTGCTTCAGTCTTCTCAGAAAAGGCAAAGGGTGCTCAACTTGAGGATAATGGAGCAGAGGACAGAATAGGAGAATTTCAGCACAGAATAAGTAAAGAGATAGTACAGGAATACCTGGTTAATCTAAATGAATTTAAGTCTCCAGGACCAGATGAATTACATCCAAGGATATTAAAAGAACTGGCAAACGTAATATCGGAACCGTTGGCAATAATCTTTGAGAACTCCCAGAAAACAGGAGAAGTCCCAGCGGACTGGAGGAGTGCAAATGTTGTCCCCATATTCAAAAAGGGGAAAAAAGAGGATCCCAACAATTATCATCCAGTTAGTCTGACATCAATACCTGGAAAGATTCTGGAGCAGATCATTAAACAGAGAGTCTGTGAACATCTGGAAGGTAATTTCATAATCACAAAAGGTCAACATGGGTTTCAGAGAAACAGGTCATGCCAGACAAATCTGATCTCTTTTTTTGATAAAATTACCAGCTTGGTAGATGAAGGGAATGCTGTGGATATAGTATATCTTGATTTCAGTAAGGCCTTTGACAAGGTTCCCCATAACATTCTTGCAAAGAAGCTGGTAAAATGTGGGCTAGACAAAGTAACTGTTACATGGATTTGTAATTGGATGACTGGGCGAACCCAAAGGGTGCTCAACAATGGCTCTTTTTCAACCTGGAAAGAAGTGACCATTGGGGTGCCACAGGGCTCTGTCCTGGGCCCAGTGCTAATCAATATCTTTATTAATGACTTCGATGACGGTATTGGGGGCATAGTTATCAAATTTGCAGACGACACCAAATTAGGAGGAGTAGCTAATACCCCAGAGTACAGGACCAAAATTCAAAATGACTTGAACAGACTAGAAAGCTGGGCCAAAGCTAACAAAATGAAATTCAGCACGGAGAAATGTAAGGTACTGCACTTAGGGCAGAAAAACGAAAAGCACAGATATACAATGGGGGACACCTGGCTGAATGAGACTACGTGTGAAAGGGATCTAGGAATCCAAGTGGGCCACAAGTTGAACATGAGTCAACAGTGCGATGCAGCAGCTAAAAAGGCCAATGCAATTTTAGGCTGCATCAGTAGAAGTATAGTGTCTAGATCAAGAGAAGTAATAGTACCACTCTATTCTGCTTTGGTCAGGCCTCACCTGGAATACTGTGTCCAGTTCTGGGCACCATAATTCAAAAAGGATGTGGAGAAACTGGAGCGTGTCCAAAGGAGGGCAACTAAAATGGTATAGGGTCTGGAAACTAAGCCCTATGAGGAATGACTTAGGGAGCTGGGAATGTTTAGCCTGGAGAAGAGAATGTTAAGAGGTGCTATGATAGCCATGTTTAAATATTTGAAGGGATGTCATATTGAGGAGGGAACAAGCTTGTTTTCTGCTGCTCCAGAGACTAGGACCCAAAACAATGGATGCAAGCTGCAAGAAAAGAGATTTCACCTCAACATTAGGAGGAACTTCCTGACATTAAGGGCGGTTCAACAGTGGAACACACTCCCTCGGAGAGTAGTAGAGTCTCCTTCCTTGGAGGTCTTTAAGCTGAGGCTGGATGGCCATCTGTCGGGGATGCTTTGATTGGGGGTTCCTGCATGGCAGGTGGTTGGACTGGATGGCCCTTGTGGTCTCTTCCAACTCTATGATTCTATGAACTTCACATGGGGTTTCAGAATCCCGGCAATGGGCCCTTGATCAGCCTCAGACGCCCAAAACCTCAAGTCAGCCCGAGAGATGCCTCAAGTCCTCAAGGCCAAGATACAAAAGGTGTGCGAGGCCAGCAGAGTGGCTGGCTCCTTCGCCTAGCTGCCCTTTGGATGTCCCCCATGGTGGTTGTGCCCAAAAAAGCCCTGGGGAAATTCCGACTCATTCACCACCTTTCCTACCCTTCAATGATACCATCCCCCTGGAGCTTTGCTCCATTTGCTATGCCTCATTTGACCATGCAGTCAGATAGGCAGGTCTTCTGAGTAGGCGGGGAGGGGGGCTTTTTGCAAAGTGTGACATTCAGTTGGTGTTCTGGCTGCTCCCTGTCCACCTTGATGACTTCTGCATCTTGGGTTTCAAGTTTGAGGGACAGTGGTATTTTGACAAGGCCATGCCAATGGGTTGCTCCATCAGCTGTGCTGCCTTTGAGACCTTCAGTTCCTTCTTTGAATGGGAGGTCAAGCATGGGCCACCTCCCCCTTGATCACTCACTACCTGGGTGACTTCCTGTTCATGGGTGAGGCTGGTAGTGATGGCTGTGCCAAGCTTTTGGCCACATTCCGAGCCCTAGCTGCTGAGTTGGGTGTCCCTTTAGCAGCAGAAAAGATGGAGGGCCTGGTTACATCACTAATTTACCTTGGTATACATCTAGACTCGATGGCTGGTGTCTCTCACCTGCCTGAGGACAAGCTCCAGGCCCTCCACACCAAGATACAGGCCATCCTCATGGCCCATATGGTCACCCTAAGAGAGATCTAGTCCATTCTGGGTCACCTCAATTTTGCATGCATGGTGATTTCTCCTGGTAGAGCCTTTTGCACTTGGCTGGGCAGGATCATGACAGGGGTCAAAGAGGCCCACCATCACATCCACTTCACCATGGGCATCAAGCAGGACCTTAGCTTGTGGGAGATCTTCTTCAGGGACTACAATGGGGTCTCCCTTTGCCAGCAACCACGAGACTTAGGTCATGGCCTTTAGGTGCATTCAATTGCTACTGGGAGCCTGGGGTTTGGGGTCTTTTTCCACAGGCACTGGTGTGCACAATGATGCCCCCCCTCTGGCCCCAAAGAGGGATTCTGAGTGACCTCACTTTCCTTGAGCTCTTCCTCATTGTAGTGGCAGTTCACACTTGGGGCAGGGACTTCACAAACAAGGCTGTGTGCTTTTGGTGTGACAACCAGGTGGTTGTCAAGATCCTTAACCACCAGATCTGAGAGAGTCATGCTTTTGGTTCAACATTTTGTGCTATGATGTCTCCACAATAACATCACATTTGAGGCCTGTTTTGTGCCAGGCCTCCAAAATAACATTGTAGACTCTCTCTCTTGTTTCTAGGACCAGCTGGTGCCCGGAGCAGACCCCTCACCCACACTCTTCCCAGAGGAACTCTGGGAGGTTGGAAATATGCTGTGATGTAGGGTGTCCTGTCTTCACTGGTTCCAGCCACTGTAAAGGCCTACAAAAGAACTATCTCCAAGCTGTCTGGGGTTTTTTGGCGGGGGGGGGGGTGTCAGGCAATTGGCCACTATAAGCCTCAGCCATGTTGGCCAATAGTCCCATGTTGGCCAATAGCTCCTGGGATTCTGGGAGCTGAAGTCCCTTGCCCTTAAAGGGGAAAGGTTGCCTACCCCTGTTCTAAGCTTTGGATTGAGAAATAACCCTTGATTTCCCCAAGAATTCTACAAAAATACAGACCCAGCCCATTTCCATGGAGATGGATAGATTCTGTAAATCACCAGCTCAATTCCAATAAGTACACAAAGGGATCTTGTAGCACCAATGAGACTAATTGTGCAAAAGAAGTTGTAGCATAAGCTTTCATAGACATGGTCTACTTCCTCAGATGCATGGAAATGTAGTTCAATTCCAGTTTGTTTTGGTGGAGGTGGTGAGGAAGAGATGGGTTGTGGGTTGTGCCTGTATTCTAAAGCTCAATCTTTTACATTTCACCAGCCTCTGTTCTCAAATGTTTACATTTCTTCCTGACAACAAGGAGGGAGAGAGAAATGTAAGCACCTAATTTAGTTTTAATGTTACAGCACCTTCTTTCTCTGCTTCAAAAAAGAAATAGCACACATACAGTTTCCATGGTAATTTTTTCCAGGTAAAGAATAAATCACATTCTTCCACAATAAGAATAGGTAGTGAACTGATTATAATATGTTATATTTAATCAAATGTATTTTGTGGCAGAAAACTGTTTTTTGCCTTTAGGGGCCAAGAACAAACTAAATAAAGTGGCTGAAATTATGAGGTCCATTCCAAAACTTCACAAACAGCTCAGGGATACTAATCCAAATTGTTCTCTCTATAATTTTGTAATATTCATCATGCTGATCTATATCATCCCATGTTCTTTGTAAATTCTAGCTCTTACTGTTGGTTAGCAGAATATAGGAGGGAAAGTATTCCAGCTATGGCATTAGGGTTGATTATTGTAACAATGGTTATAGATTTGATTTAATAAGGAGAGAATAATTATTTATTATTACAAAACATGTTCTGTATTAGGCCTACTGCAAAAAACAAGGAAGCATGAATAAATAAATATCAAGATGACCAGCATTTAGAATAGAGCTCTACATGAAAAGTCATAAATACTCTGAAAACTTTGAAATAGCAAGTCCCTATAGACAATTACATTCAAGTTGTGTATCCATTATCTAAAATGCTTGGCATCAGAAGTGTTTTGGATTTTGAATTTTTTTTTAATTTTGGCATACTTGTATTTGATATACTTGTATACCCATAGAAAGACAAATGGCATCCAAAGCAGCATTACACATAAAATAGGGACATGGAATGTGAGGAGCATGAGCCAAGGGAAGCTAGACATAGTAAAAATGGAAATGGAATGTATGAACATAACAATACTGGGGGTGAGTGAGTTCAAATGGACGGGACAGTGCTCTACTCAGGGAATGAAAAGACAAGAAGAAATGGGGTGGCTTTCATAGTAAGAAAAGATGTGGCAAAAGCAGTCAGAGGATACAATGCAAAATCAGACCAAATCATTTCAGTAAGGCTCCATGGCAAACCTATGAATATCACCATAATTCAAGTATATGCACCAACCACAGAAGCAGAACAGGAAGAAATTGATAGATTCTATGAAGGAGTACAAGAAGAAATTGACAGTACACCAACACAGAATGTCAAGATGATCATTGGAGAATGGAACACAAAAGTTGGAAGCAAAGAAGAATCAAAAACAGTAGGCAGATTCAGATTAGGCAAAAGAAATGAAGCAGGTGAGCATCTGATAGATTTTTGTGAAGCCAATAACCTGTTCATTGCAAACACATTCTTCATACAACCAGAAAAAATTATACATATGGACATCACCAGATGGTGAACACAAAAATGAAATAGACTATATATTTGGAAGCAAAAGATGGTGAAACTCTATACTGGTGGCCAAGTCTAGACCATGTGCTGACTGTAGCACAGATCACGAACTGCTCACATCAAAAATAAGAGTAAAACTCAAGAAGAAAACAAAACCAGTGATTATACCAAAATATGATTTTAATAATATCTCAACAGAATTTACTGACAACATAAGAAACAGATTTGCATTACTAGGCATAATAGACCGAGAACCAGAGGAACTATGGTCTGAGGCCAGGGACATAATAAAAGAACAATGCAGACAGACACTTTCAATAAACAAAAAGAAAGAGAAAAAACATAGATGACAGAAAAAACACTATAAGCAATAGAGGAAAGAAGAGGGGGGGAAACAAAAGGGAGATAGGAACAAACCAAGAATTATGAATGCAACAGTACAACCGCTTGTGCAGAAAGAAAAAGAAAATTACTACAATGACCAATGCAGAGAAATAGAAGACAACAACAAAAAGGGACAAATAAGAGAATAAGAGATCTATTTCACAAGATCTGGGAAATCAAAGGAAAATTAAAACCCGGGACCAGGATGCTCTATGACAATAAAAAATAACATAATTCAAGATCAGGAATGAATAAAAAGATGTTGGATGCAATACACAGAAGAATTATACAAAAGAAATGACAAAATGAAGGACACATGGAACGAAGACCCATATGAAGATGGACCCCAAATTCTAAAAAGTGAGATGAAAACTGCAATAAGAAATAGGGGGGAAAAATCACCAGGAACAGATGATATTCCAATTGAACTGAGCAATCCATATTGACAGAGTCAACTTTAATGCTAACCAGCATATGTCAACAGATGGATGGAGAACAAAATGATGGACAACAGATTAGAAGCGATCAATATACATCTTCATCCACAAAAAGGGAGACACAAGAGACTGCAGCCACTATAGGACCATAGCACGGATCTCCCATGCAAGCAAAATCATGCTCAAAATTCTGCAACATAGACTCCAGCTATACATGGAGAGAAAACATAAAGAAAACAAAAATAATGACCACTGAAGACCTTCACAAGTTCAACCTAGACAATGAAGAAATAGAAAAGTAAAACAATTCTCATACCTGGGATCAAACATTGATAGAAATGGGAACTGCATATCAGAACAAGGTTAAGAATGGGGGGGGGGGCTATGAAAAAAACTAGAGAAGATTTTAAAATGCAAAGATATATAACTCAGCACAAAAGTTAGAATAATACAAGCCATCATATTCCCTATTTCCATATAAAGATATGAGAGCTGGACAGTTAAAACAGATGATAAGAATAAAATCAATTCATTTGAGATGTGGAGCTGGAGAAGAGTGTTGGGGATCCCATGGACAGCCAAAAGGACAGACAAATGGGTCCTAGAGCAGATTAAGCCAGAAACCTCCCTGGAAGCCAAGATGACCAAATTGGGGCTGTCGTACTTCGGACACATCATGAAAATTGAGGATTCATTGGCAAAAAACAATAATGCTGGGAAAGGTGGAGGGAAGTAGGAAGAGAAGAAGGCCAAATGCCAGACATGTGGACTCTATTAAGGAGGTCATGGGTATGGGTTTGCAGGAATTAGTCAGAGCATTGGATGACAGGGGTCTTGGAGGTGTCTCATCAGCAGGGTTGCCATGGATCGAGATCGACTCAAGGGCAGTTAACAACAAACAAAATACTTGTATTTGCATAAATGTACATTATGGAATATCTTGAGATAGGACTCAAATCTAAACAGAAAATTTACTTATTTTATTATTTATTTATTTGTCTGTTGTTGCATTTTTATGCTGCCTTTTTCCCAGAAAGGGACCCAAGATGGCTCTTTACAATAAAAGTCTTAAACCAATTAAAAATATTAAATAAAAACAAAATAAAATTACATACTTTACAAAACAAAAAGTAAACCATAACTACAGTACACACACTATATAGCACCCTCCATAAGAGTCATTTATTTTCAAAGACACCTTATGTTTCATAGACACACATATCCTGAAGGTAATTTTATACAATATTTTTAATAATTTTGTACATGAAACTAAGTTTGTGTGCATTAAACCATCAGAAAGGTGCCACTATCTCATCCATGCATCTGGACAATTTTGGATTTTGCAGGATTTCGAATTTTGGAATTCCAGCTAAAGGAGACTCAACCTGGAATCTTAACCTCATAGTCACTTAGGGCCGAAACAGTTTACATGCCACACACTCCCAAGCCAGACAGAAGCCACGGCAGCAATTACATGATGGTCAGCTTCTCGCCCACTTGGGGGTGTGGTACTTAGATGCCACTTTCCCCAGAGTTCATTTTTTGGGAGGAAACGCTGGCTCTTTGGGAGAAGGAGTGGGTTGTTGTTGCTTTTTACCCAAAAAGGAGCGGATCTTATCTGCTCCTTTTTGGGCCAGAATCTAGTTGGATTGGGGATGGGCATCTGTTTGCCCTGGCCCCAATCCAGTTAAATGGGGCACCCTAAGCTATCCCTTTTGGGCTGTCTGTATCCCCCCCCCCTTAGTCATTTTTGTGAAAGAACTGTCCAAATAAGTTATTGTGGTGGTTATGAATTTTTAATGACAATGATATGAAGAGGAATATCCAAGGGGCACAAAATAGTTCCAAGAATATTATATATTCTCTAAAGCTTAGGTCTTTTTGGTGTCAATTTACACCTGTTCACAGTAACAACTGGCTGTAGCTTCAACATATTTTTTTTTTGTTGTTGTTCAAAAATGGTGCTTCTTCATCTGGTAATATTATTATGTAACCAATGAACACTTACTATGCAATGACATAAGTGTGGGGGCACACATTCAGAGTTAGGACTTAGAATTAGCTTGATTTATTGTCAGTGACATCCTCATATAGCCAAAGCTGATTTGCTAGATAACATCAAAAGAGTCATTTTATACAGCAACAAAAGAAAGTCGTGCTATAGCATATTGGGGCTTTGAAAGGTTCACTTGTTTCTTGAATGGAAAATACTAAATGGGATGAAGGCATTGCCTGAATGTCTACCGAGAAATGCAATCCTATTGAATCAACACTTTTGCCCTCACATCAAACTATCAGCAAAAGCATAGGCATTTCATGGAGAATATGGGGTAGAAAGTGTCTGGGAGATGGTAACACTGTAGGAAAGGTTTTGTACATCTCTGTACATCATAATTCTTCAGCTATAGTAAAATATAAATCTGACTATATGGGAGTAGTTTCTTGAGGAAGCATTACTAGGAGTCAAAGTCAGGGAAATATCACCACTTGTAAATTTTTCTGTCACCACAGAATGCACAAACTCCATGTTCATTCATCACAGGGATGAATAAAGAATTCCTGGGAAACTATAATTTGAAACAAATGTACATTTAAGCTTCTCATCCACAATTCTTTATGTCTTTAGATGAATAAAACCAGCTTGATGCAGTGGTTTTTAATAGCAGCAAGTTCATCTAATCTTCTAACCCATTTTCAAAAGCTTAAAACTTGCTGCTAAAACAAGAGGTTACAGAAAGTAATTATTATTCCAGAGAGCTTCTTGGCACATAGATTTACATCTTATATTCTACTGTATATATATTGCAGAGCTTGGAATTAATGCTAGGATCATAAGGATTCATTAGGTTAGGTGCCACAGCTTCTATGACATTCAGTAAAACACAAAGACCTGCTGCTTCAGAAGAAGAAATGCTAGAATTGTAGGAAATATATCACATGCGTCTGCTGTTAAACAGATTATTTAGTGTAATTTCTGTGAGAAGACAGAGGAGAGAGAGAACTTTCTAAGCCCAAGTCAGATAGTTGGACTTGTGGAATAAAAGAACAGCTAAATTTGAGAATGAACTAAAATAGTAGAAAAGAAAGGTGCAAGTCTTTAAAGGAAATGACGGGGGTGATTTGTTTGTTTAACAGGAGACCAAATTCCTCAAGCAGCCAAGGCCCTTTCAGAGTGCTTCCCATGGACCAATATGGAAGGAAAGTACAATCATCCCTCTGCGTTCATGGGAGTAAGCTTGCAGGATCCTTGTGAATGTGAAAAAAAACTACAAATATCTCTAGATACCCAAACAAGCATGCTACAGATTCCTGTCAACAGTGCCACCTGGCCAGCAGCATGCCTGACAGATTTTAAATCTTCTCAACCACTCATCCTTCCAAGTCAGCCAGCCAGGTTTCAACCCCATTTCCACCCTATTGATATCACAACCCACTCCCATTCTTTCCAATCTACCTCTTCTCAACTCCCATCCCTTTCACACCTATTGATGTCACACCCCATTCCTCTTCTTTCCCATCCACTTCCTCTCAAACTCCCATCTCCAAAAAGCCAGACAGTTTTTAATCCCCTTTCACCCCTTTTAATATCACATCACTGTGGCACACACTACTGCCACCTTCCTACTTTTACACTTTAATTCTAGCTAGCTGTACTTTAGGAACTTGTTATCCCCACTTTTACCACCTAATAAAGTGTCAGGGACACGCATTGCCTTTTGTATGTAGTCCCACCTCCAGAATAACAAAATATTGGTAGTGTGTTTTGTGACTAAAACAGAGGCCAAGTGACATTGGAATAAAAAAAAAGGAAAGTTTATTTTACATCAACATGCAATAAAGGTAACTTATTTCCGGACTTGCTATTATAATATTTCTTAGTTACAGACTTATAACATATGTTACAAATTCAATCACAGTACCTCAGTCCCACTGGCTAATAATATCTAACTGGAGAGAACACCACAGTAACTCTCTCTCTTCCAGAGCTCTGTGTGTGTTCAGAGTTTACCCTTTCTAGACTCTATCCCCCTAAAATTCAGTTCCCTCAGGAACACCTTAAACACAGCCCTCTCACTGGCTTAACTTTCTCAGCACACTCTCTGGCCCAAATCTTCTTCTCTCTAACTGTCAGCCTGGGCTTTTATACTACTCTCAGCTGAACTCCCATTGGCTGGCTCTCAGCTGCCTCCTGACTGGCCAGCTGGACCTCTGTTCACCACAATCACATTCCCATTCTTCCCAACCCATCTCCTCTCAACCTCTCAACTTCCCAAAACAGCCAGACAGCTTTAAATCCCCTTTCACCCCCATAGATATCACATCCCATTCCTGTTCTTCCCTACCCATCTCCTCTCAACCTCCCATCCTTCCAAAAGAGCCAGCCATGTTTTAAATCCCTTTTCTACCCATCAATCTCCTGGCTGGCTTAAGAGGATAAGAGATTGAGAGGAGGGGGAAGAGAGAGAGGGATCAAGCTAGTTAAGCAGCTTCAAATCCATGAATAGTCAAAACTGTGAATGTCAATCCCCCAAATATGGAGGGTCGACTGTATTTGATTTTTTCAGTGAGGTGCAGATGTGTTGTGACTCTGTTTGTGTCCAACCAAATTGTTCAGAATTGTGAGAGGTTTAACTCAGGCATCCTTCCCCTGAACCAAATGCTTTTAATGATAACCTCGCAGTTAAAATCTCTCAGATAAAATAGTTGCCACCATTTTAGCGGAAGTTGACAATTGGGTGTCCAGAGACTCTCTGAGTAGGATTACACTGGATGAGTTCCAATTGGTGAGTACCACCAATGTGGACAAGCTGCTGAGGCAACTAAGAAAGACAAGTTGTCCTCTCAATCCATGTCTCAATCCATCATCATCCAGGAAGGAAATGCAATTATATTTCCATTGCAATATATTGTTAATGCATAGCTCAGGGAGAGAAGTTTTCCATCATGTTTAAAAGAAGTAGTTGTATGACCGCTTCATAAAAAGTCCTCCCTGGACCCCCAGGACTTAAATTACTATAAACCAGCATCAAATCTCCATTTTCTGAGCTAGATTATCAATAATAATAATAATAATAATAATAATAATAATAATAATTTATTTGTATCCCGCCCCTCTGAGAACAATTGGGGCAGCTAACAGCAATTTAAAATTACAAACAATATAACTCCACAAAGACCTGAAAACCCACCCACCCCTTAAGAAAGTATTAAACCAAGGAAGTATTAAAACATCTAGTTAAAAAGACATAGAATAAAAACTGATTACAAATAACAATATAATAAAACATATGGAGCAGCAGGAACATCCAAATTGTGAGAGGGTGGGATAAGGGGATTCCTGAGGCCAGGAAATCTATTCTGGAAAGGCCTGCCAGATGAGCTCCATCTTAATAGCCTTTTTAAAGCTATTTAGCATTGTAATCTGACGGATCTCATCCAGCAGGCTATTCCATAATCTGGGGGCGATTACTGAGAATGCCCTCTGGGAGGTTGCCGACAGTCTAGATTTTTATGGCTGGAGCAAGTTCCTCCCAGAGGACTCGAGTGTGTGGGGAGGATTATATGGGAGGAGGTGGTCCTGAAGATAGGTTGGACCCAAGCTATTTAGGGCTTTAAAGGTAATAACCAACACCTTATCTTGGGCCCAGAAACTAATAGGCAGCCAGTGAAGGGACTTCAATACTGGAGTTATGTGGTCCCTCTTAGATGTCCCTGAGACCACTCTGGCTGCCATGTTTTGTACTAGCTGAAGGTTCCGGACCAAGCACGAGGGTAGCCCCATGTAGAGTGCATTACAGAAATCCAGACGGAAGGTTACCAGCGTGTGCACCACAGTCTCAAGGTCCCTTACTTCCAGAAAAGGGTGCAGCTGGCATATCAGCCGAAGCTGATAACAGGCGCTCCTGACCATCACATTTACCTGATTAGTCATCAGGAGTGATGAGTCAAGGAGCACCCCCAGACTGCGAACACAGTCCTTTATGGAGAGTGTGATCCCATCCAGGACTGGAGGTTACAACCCAATTCCTAGTTTCGGGGCCACTACTGTGAGCATCTCCATTTTGTCTGGATTCACTCTCAATCTGTTTTTCCTCATCCAGCCAATTACTGCCCTAAGACATTCATTGAGGGAGGAGATGCCATCGCAAGTCAAGGCCAATGATCAAGACATGGAAAATAGATCTGAGTGTCATCAGCATACTGATAACATCCAGCTCCATGACTCCGAATGATCGCACCCAGCAGCTGTCCCAGATGTTAAACAGCATTGGGGACAAAATGGCAACTTGAGGGACGCCACAGGTGAGCTCTTTTTTTCTGGAGCGGTTGTCCCCGAGCAGCACCCTCTGGGATCTGCCCGAGAGGAAGGAACGGAACTACTGCAACGCAGTGCCTCCGATTTCTAATCCACTCAGATGATCCAAGAGGATGCCATGATCTATCGTGTCAAAAGCTGCTGAGAGGTCTAAAAGCACCGACAGGGTCACACTACCCCTGTCGATGCTTAGACACAGATCGTCAGTCAAGGCAACCATGGCAGTCTCAACTCCAAATCCTGTCCTAAAACCAGTTTGAAATGGGTCTAGACAATTGGTTTCATCCAAGACAGCTTGGAGTTGAAGAGCAACCCCCCTCTCAATTACCTTGCTCAAAAATGGTGACAGAGAGACTGGCCTATAGTTGTTCATATCCAGGGGGTCCAGGGAAGGTTTTTTAGAAGCAGCCTAACAGCCGCTTCCTTCAAACAAGATGGAATATGACCTTCCCTGAGGGATGCATTGATGATGTCTGTAAGGAACATCCTCAATACATGCCCCCCCCAGATGGCCAGCCATGATGGGCAAGGGTCAAGAGGGCAGGTTGTTTTCCACACTCTGCTAAGGAGCTTGTCCACGTCATCGGTACTCACAGATTGAAACTGATCCAAGATAAGTTCATTAACGGAGTCGCTGGACACCTCGTCAGTTGTTTCTGTCACAACACTGGTATCTAAGTTGGCTCTTATCTAAGATATTTTATCTGCAAAAAAGTTGTTAAACGCATCACAGCAGGCTGTTGTCGGGTTAAGTAATGGGTTCTGCACAGGGGGTACCTGCATCAGCTCCCTTACCACCCTAAACAGCTCTGCTGGATGGGACTCTGCAGACGCAATACGTGCAGAGCAGCAGGATCTCTGTGCTACACGTATTGCCTCTTGATAGGACCAAAGAAAGTTCCTATGATCAGTCTTGTCAGATAAGAGTCGAGTTTTCTGCCAGGTGCACTCTAGTCATTGTCCAACCCACTTCATTTTCCTAAGCTCTGATGTTTACCATTGCTTTCATTTTGGAGTGGGTTGGAAAGGATACTTGGGAGCGATCGTATTGATAGCCTTGGTAAGGTCGGTGTTCCAGGTGTCAACCAAGCTTCAACAGGGCCACTGGCGTTCCCAACCATTAAACCCTCCAAGGCTTTCTGGAATCCTATTGGTTCCATTAGCCTTCGAGGGCAGACCATTCTAATGGATCCACCACCCCCAGCAGTGCAGAAAGAGGCTCTTAGTTCAGTCTTGACCAGGAAATGATCCATCCATGACAATGCAGTGGTTTTAATAACCTCCGCCCATGGATATTCTTGTTCTGTACTAAAGACTGCATCGAGGGTATGACCCGCACAGTGTGTGGACCCGATGACCAATTGGGATAGGCCCATGTTTGTCATGGTTTCCATGAACTCCCGAGCTGCACCAGTCAGATTTGTCAAACTGGTCTCGAGTGGGATGTTGAAGTTGCCCAAAACTAAAAGTCTGGGCGACTCCAGCAGCAACTCTGAGACCAGCTGTGTCAGCTCAGTTAGGGAGTCTGCTAGACAACAGGGTGGTCAGTATACTAGCAGAATCCCCAAACTATCCTTGGTCCTCAGGCTCAGGTACATACACTCGAAGTGGACTGTTTTCCAGACAGGTATCCTGGCCAGAGTCAGGTTGTTCTTATCAACCACAGCCACTCCACCCACCCACCCTGCCCACTTCCCCTTACCTGCTCATTGACAGAGTACCCGGCTGGGAGGGCCTGTGTCCAGGTTATGGCACTGTTCTCTTCCAGCCAGGTCTCTGTAAAGCAAGCCAGGTCGGCATCCTCATCCAAAAGATGATCATAAATAATATGAGTCTTATTTTTAACCGACCTGGCATTGCAGAGGAGCAAAGTAAGGTTTTGTGGAATGGTTGGTACACTCTCCAATCCATTCCGGGGAACAGAGTGAACTGAAGGTGGGATAGCTTTCAAACAGCGATCCCATCTTCTTTTGTAACATATATACACTCCATTCCAACCATACCTCCCTTTCCCCAGCACAACTCCAATTTCCGCCCCCAAACCATTCCCAGCCTCAACTGGTGGAAAGGTCGCTAGAGCCACACAACCTTCTCAACCGCAGCTCCCAGTCTCTCCGCCGCAAGTCCTGATGAAGGTGTAAATGGACGGGGTGGGCTGGGTGGAGGAACCTCGCTCAGCCCAACTTCCAGCCTCAGGTGTTAAACAGGCTGAGTGGGGGAGGTGGAAGTCCTCTCCCCCAGCCGACGCTCATCGGTGACTGCTACTGCTGGTATAGAAGAGGTTGGGGTGGGTTATATGGCTCCGCTCTGCTTGGCCCGACTTCAGCCTCTAGTGTTAAGGAGTTCCTACTGCAGCCTTCTGGCCCTGGTGGAGTGGGGGAAGAGAGGCTGCTGCAGGCTTGGGTCCTCCTGGTTGGCGAGCTGGTGTTCCTGAGGGGTGTAGGAGTGGCTTATAGTGCCAGCCACTCCTGGCCACATCCCCTCTCACTTCTGCCCTGCTCCTGGGGTTCCTCAGGTCCTTCTGCAACCTTCTGGCCACGGTGGAATGGGGGAAGAGAGGCTGCTGCAGGCTTGAGAGGCAGTTCCAACTCTAGCCAGTCTTGGATGATTCAAATGATCTAGATCCAGTTCCAATTGGCTTCAGAGCATGATATGGAGTTGGTACTGCTATGGTCAACTTAATGGATGATCTTTGCCTAAGCAATGACAGGCGGAATGTGTCCCTACTGGTGCTTTTGGATCGCTCAGAGGCATTAGAAAGCATCCAACATGGTATCCTTCTGGGATGCCTGAGGGACTTGGCAATAGGGGCACAGTGCTTCAGTGGATCTGGTCCTATCTCTTGGGTAGGTTCCAGATGGTGGTGCTTGGGGATAGCTGCTCCTCAAAATAGGAGCTGTTATATAGCATACCACAAAGTGCCATCCTATCCCCAATGCTGTTCAACATATACATGAAACTGCAGGGACAGATCATCCAGAGGCATAGAACAGGGTGTTATCAGTATGCAGATGACACCCAAATATTTTCTCCATGCCTTCAAATACAGCCTCAGCTAAGGATAGTGTGTCTCCTCTGAGTGAATGCTTGTAGGAGTTAATGGGCTGGATGAGGAAAAAGACATTGAAGCTGAATCCTGACAAGACAGAGGTGCTTACTGTCAAGGATTCTAACCTGAGTTTGGAAGTGTGGCAACCAGTTCTGCATGGGGTTACACTCACTCTGAAAGACTGTGTTCACAGCTTGGGGGCAGTTCTGGATCTGTTGCTCCAAATGTCAGCTCAGATAGATACAACAGCTTACTTTGGCTGATTCACCAGCTGCACCCCTATCTAGAGCTGAAAGACCTAAAGATGGTAGTGCATGCACTGGTAACCTCAAGGCTTGCAATGTAACCTCTGAATCAAGCTGTAAACTTCAGTTTGTTCAAAACATGGTAGCCATAATGATTACTGGGATATCCAGGAGTGATCATGTTACACCAGTATTAAAAACACTCTGCTGGCTGCCAGTTAGTTTCTTGGCAAGGTGCACAGTGTTGGTTATTACCTTTAAAGCCCTACATGGTTTAGGTCCAGGTTATGTACCTTAATAATAATAAATAATGAAATGTATTTATATCCCACCTCTCTGTAAAATACAACCAGGGAGGCTTACATGATAAAACGAACAATCCTGTCCCCCAATAACCCACCCACCCCTAAAATACAATTAAACAATCAAGCTTAAAAACATGCTTAAAAATAACAAACTACAAATAAATTACAGTAAAGGACAAATAAATTAAAATAGCTGAAGCGGAAATCAAGGACAGGCATAATTATTTTCGGAAACCAGTTATCTACTCAGGAAAGGCCTACTGGAAGAGATCCATTTTAACAGCTTTTTTAAAGCTGTTTAAGGTAGTCAAGTGACAGATCCAAAGTCTGTTCCAAAGTCTTGGAGTGATAGCCAAAAAGGTCCTCTAGGCAGTTGCAGATAATCTACTTTTTATAGGTAGCAATAAATTCTTCCCAGAAGACCTTAGTGCACAGGGTGGATTATACGGAAGGAGGCAATCCCGAAGATAGGTTGGATCCAAGCCATTTAGGGCTTTAAAGGTAATAACCAGTGCCTTGGACTGCACCCGGAAACTGATAGGCAGCCAGTGAAGTGATCTTAAAATAGGTGTTGGGTGGTCTCTTCTGGTTTTACCTGAAACCAGCCTGGCTGCCATATTCTGTGCCAATTGAACTAGGCACAAGGGTAGCCCCATGTAGAGTGCATTGCAGAAATCTAGATGAGAAGTTACCAGGAAAGAATGCAGTTGGTGTATCGGCCAAAGCTGATAACAGGTGCTCCTGACCACTGCATTCACCTGATTTGTCATCTGAAGCAATGGATCTAGGAGCATCCCAAACTGCGAACACAGTCCTTTGAGGAGAGTGTGACCCCATCAAGGACTGGAGATTGTGTCCCAATACCTGGGTTCGGGGCCGTTACCATTAGTACCTCCATTTTGTCTGGATTCAGTTTCAATCTGTTTTTCCTCATCCAGACTATTATCACTTTAAGACATTCATTGAGAGGGGAGACGCCATCTGGAGTTAAAGCTGTAGACCGGGATATGGAGAAATATATCTGGGTGTCATCAGCATACAGGTAACACCCCGCCCCATGTCTCCGAATGATCACTCCCAGCGACTTCATATATATGTAAAATAGCATTGGGGACAGGATGGCGCCCTGAGGTATGCCACAATTAAGCTCCTTTTTTGCTGGGCAACTGTCTCTGAGCATCACCCTCTGGAATCTGCCCGAGAGAAAGGAATGGAGCCATTGCAATGCAATGCCTCTGATTCCTAATTCTCTCAAGTGTTCCAAGAGGATGTCATTGTCTATCTTGTCAAAGGCCACTGAGAGGTCCAGTCACACTACCCCTGTCAGTGCTCAGTTGAAGGTCATCAGCTAAGGCAACCATGGCAGTCCTCACTCCATATCCTGTCCTAAAGCCAGTTTCAAATGGATCCAGATAACTGGTTTCCTCCAAGACAGCTTGTAGCTGAAGAGCAACAGCCCTCTCGATTACTTTGCTCAAAAAAGTTAGCAAAGACACTGGCCAACAGCTGTTCATGTCCAGAGGGTCATGGGAAGTTTTTTTCAGAAGCAGCCTAACCACCGCTTCCTTCAAAGAAGATGGAACACGACCTTCCCCAAGGGATGCATTGATGATGTCTCTCAGGAACATCCTCAAGACATCTCCTCCCTGGATAGCCAGCCATGAAGGGCAAGAGTCAAGAGGGCAAGTTCTCTTCCTCACTCTACCAAGGACTTTTCCTAGATAATCCGCCCCATAATCTCAGGTCCTCTGACAAACTCCATTCATCCAAGACTAGGTTGGTACCTGTTAGCCAGAGGACTTTTTAGGAGCCCTAGTGGCGCAGTGGTTAAATGCCTGTACTGCAGCCACTCACTCATATACCACAAGGTTGCGAGTTCAATACTAGCCAGGGCTGAGGTTTGACTCAGGCTTGAATCCTTCCAAGGTCACTAAAATGAGTACTGAGCTGTTGGGGGGCAATGAGCTGTAAACCGCTAAGACGCTGCATAGGAGGAACTTCCTGACAGTAAGGGCTGTTCAACAGTGGAACACACTCCCTCGGAGTGTGGTGGAGTCTCCTTCCTTGGAGGTCTTCAAGCAGAGGCTGGATGGCCATCTGTCGGGGATGCTTTGATTGGGAGTTCCTGCATGGCAAGGGGTTGGACTGGATGGCCCTTGTGGTCTCTTCCAACTCTATGATTCCATGATTCTATGATTCTATGGTATATAAATGAAGCTGCTTTGCTTTTTTTTCTTCAGCTACCACTAGACTTTGGTATTCAACATCTTTATCAATGACTTGGATGAAAGAATAAGGGGCATGCTTTCAAATTTGCAGATGACACCAAATTAGGAGGAATAGGTAATACCCCAGAGGACAGGATGAAAATTCAAAATAACCTTAATAGATTAGAAAGCTGAGCCAAAGCTAACAAAATGAATTTCAACACGGAGAAATGTAAGGTACTGCACTTAGGGCAAAAAAATGAAATGCATAGATATAATATGGGGAACACCTGGCTTAACAAGACTACATGTGAAAGGGATCTAGGAGCCCTAGTAGACCGCAAGTTGAACATGAGTCAACAGTGTGATGCAGCAGCTAAAAATGCCAATGCGGTTTTAGGCTGCATCAATAGAAGTATGGTATCTAGATCAAGAGAAGTAATAGTGCTACTGTATTCTGCTTTGGTCAGGCCCCACCTGGAATACTGTGTCCAGTTCTGGGCACCACAATTCAAAAAGGATGTTGAAAAACTGGAGCATGTCCAGAGGAGGGTGACTAAAATGGTGAAAAGTCTGAAAACCATGCCCTATGAGGAATGACTTAGGGAACTGGGGATGTTTAGCCTGGAGAAGAGACAGTTAAGAGGTGATATGTTGGCCCTGTTTAAATATTTGAAGGGATGTCACATTGAGGAGGGAGCTATCTTATTTTCAGCAGCCCCACAGAACAGGACCCGGAACAATGGATGCAAGGTACAGGAAAAGAGATTCAACCTTTACTTTAGAAGGAACTTCCTGACAGTGAGAGCTGTTAAACAGAGGCTTGATGGCAATCTGTCTGGGATGCTTGATTGTGCATTCCAACTCTATCATTCTATGATTCCATGATCTGCAGGAAGAGATTTTAAATTTAATTTAAAATAGCATTAAAGACCAGTTTCCTACAGCACACCTATCCAGATTATTTTTGAATTGAGACGTTTAAATAATTAATTTAAATGTGGATTGTTTTAATATGTGTATATGTTATTTTTCCTTTTAAATTGATGTGTGTTTTAACTGATGTCTCTTTAACTGATGTCTGCCTAACTGTTGTTATTGATCTTGATCCATGGGAAGAGGCAGGTGAGAAGGTATGATGATGATGATGATGATGATGATGATGATGATGATGATACTGATGATGGTTATTATTATTATTATTATTATTATTATTATTATTATTATTGAGGGCCCTTTCAGAAAAGCCTTTTAGGCCTTTTAAGCCAAAAGGCAAGTGCCTCCCCCCCCCCAAGTTTATATGAAATGAAATTGTTCAGGGCTTTATTGTGGAGTGAGACTGAACTCCTTCATAACTTTACCCTCACATTGACTATATTCTGAGATGATTTCTATTATATAGTAACGTGTTGGTGAATGCATGGCACATGTGCCATTTGTGGCATGTGAAGCCACTGGAACAGGCATGTGGCTGGCAGCTATAGCGAGGAGAGGCAGGAAGGCACAGCCAGGCAACCCAGCTCCTTGCTGTGGCCCAATTCTCCTGTAGAAGCCTCACCCCTTCCCATCAGAAGACCCTGTTGATTTATGGATGGTGGTGTTGTATTAGCAGAGATATTGTGCCGAAATCCCAGGCATCCATCCATCAGCCACCTCTGTCTCTGGAACTGAGCTGAGCTGACCTCATCACTCTGGTATGCAGCTCCTTGGAGTTTCAAGCAGTTTGCCATTAATCCAGACCAGAGCACAGAGTTCTTCACAAGAAGATTTTTATTTATGATTACATAGAGAAGAGAAAACTATATACCTATCCATCATGCAGGTATGAAGAAACTGAACACACACGCAGGAACAGTGCAAGTTTGGAAGAACAAAAGAAACTCTAAGCCCAACCCCAAACTCCTCCCATGGGTGGATACCTCCATAGATAATTTGCTGAATAGCCTCTAACCTAGCCTCTAGTTGTGAGTCATGTGTCATGTGATCCTGGTTCCCAGACAACAAAAGTGGATCTCATCATTTATGTGCTATCTGTCTGTTTCCAGAACACTGTGACCTTACTGTGCTGCTTACAAATTTGCCCCCTGCAGGCTCAAAATCTTTCCAATAGAAATTTTCCTACATCTGTACATTTCCACTTTAATTACATATTTCAACACTCCTAACAGTCCCACACCTTCTGGGCAGAGATTGCACCCCCTTCTGGCTGCAAGCTCCCCCCCATGAGGCACAGTCACCCTAGGGAACATCATTACTTCCTCCTCCTCCTCCTCCTCCTCCTCCTCCTCCTCCTCCTCCTCCTCCCAAACTTGGAGGGTTTGTGTGACTTCAAGTCTTTTCTGGCAACCCTAAGGCGACCCTACAGGGTTTTCTTGACAAGTTTTGAAGAAGGGGTTTGCCATTGACATCATCTGAGGCTGAGAAAGTGTCACTTCAGGGTGGGGTGTGTTGTGTGCCTTTAAGTTGTGTCTGGGGACCCTACCACAGGGTTTTCTTGGCAAGTTTTGAAGAAGGGGTTTGCCATTGCTGTTTTCGGAGGCTGAGAGTGTGTGTCCTACCCAATGTTTCTGGGCAGTGGGTGTCATAACCCACTACATTTCTGCAGTGTAGATGTGTGTGTGTTGTGTGCCTTCCACTTTCCCATTTGTCATCCTCTAAGGCTGAGAGAGTGTGTCCTGCCCAGTGGGTTTCATAGCCCAGTGGAGACTATTTTTCTGCAGTGGGTATGAATTCAGAGAACTAGCCCTGTTAGTCTGGAATATCAGTATGCACAGGATTTTCTATGGAGGACATTCAAGGAAAATGTAGGGCGTGATCAAATAAACACTAAAAAGCACTCCTATAAATGTATGCTTCTTAGTCATGCTAAAAATGGAGGATATTCAAGGAAAATGGAGAACCTAACCAAATATAAGCTAAAAACACTCCTAGAAATATCAATGGTTAAATGCCTGTACTGAAGACACTCACTGATAGTTGCGAGTTCAATACTAGCCAGGCTCAGGCTAGACTCAGGCCTGCATCCTTCCATGGTCGCTAAAATGAGTACCCAGCTGTTGGGGGGCAATGAACTTATAGTTGTAAACCGCTTAGACATCCCATAGTGTGATATGAAGCGGTATATAAATGAAGCTGCTTTGCTTTGCTTTGCTTTGCTTTGCTTTGCTTTGCTTTGCTTTGCTTTGCTTTGCTTTGCTTTCTTAGCCATGCTCAAAATGGAGGATATTACAAAATAAATGCTAAAAAACACTTCTATAAGTATAAATCCATGCTTCTTAGCCATGGTCAAAATGGAGAGCATTCAAGAAAAGCTGAGGACATGACAAAATAAAAGCTAAAAACAGGTAGAAATATAACTTCAGTTCATCAGGTTTATTTACATCTATATTACATATTGTTGTTTTCCTTTCAAGTGTTTTTTAAATTAAATTTTATTAATGTTAAAAATACTTATTCTTTACATATATACAATAAAAGAAATACATCCAACATTAACTTCCTCTTTTTCTTCAGCAACATGCCCTTAATTACTCCATAATTCCATTTACTTATTTTATAATCAACAAAATCAAGAAGAATAAACAAAGAGGCCGCAAAAGAAAAAACAAAACTATAACAAAGCCTAGAGCATATTCTAATTTTACATAATTTTAACTGTACTCGTTATTTTGTTCATTTTCTAACTTGGGGGGGTTGCAGACTGCCAGAAATAGTGTGAATTCAGTCCACTTTTAGGGTTAGGGTTAGAGTTAGGGAACCATGGGAACTGTATTTTATTGTGGGATCAGAGTTGTCTGACAGAGAAGGCTCAATGTCTCAGAAAAATAACAGTTCCCATGATTCCCTAGCACTAACCCTAACCCTAAAAGTGGACTGAATTCACACTATTTCTGTCAGTCTGCAACCCCCCTTGGTCTCCTTCATGTTTCTACAATCTATTTTCACTTTAGTTTACAATAGTCTGTAATTGGGAGTCATTCTTTTTCAATGTCCTCTTTATCTTTACGATTTAAACAAACAGTTAATTTATCCATTTCAATCATTTCTACTAGTTTAAGTAACCAAATGTCTATTTCTGGTGTCTCTTGTCTTTTCCAATACTGTGCTAATGTCATTCTCATTGCCATTATCATATATAATATGATTTGTGAATATTTTCTTTCGATCTGTGTTGGAATTTTTTTTAACATATTTAAAAGATAAATTTTCAGCCTCATCTCATAATTTATACTTACAATCTTCCCAATTGTTGTTTGTATTTGCTTCCAAAATATTTTTAATTTTGAACATCGCCACCAAACATGAAACCATGTGCCTGGAGCCGACTGACATTTCCAACACAAATGTTTTCCTTTCAAGTTTTCAAGATTTGTTAATGGGGATTTTTGCCATCGTCATCATTTGAGGCTGAGACAGTGTGACTTGCCCAAGGTCACTCAGTGGGTTTCATGGCCAAGCTGTGAATTGAACCTAGGTCTTCAGAGTCATAGTCCAACACTCAAACCATTAAACCATGCTGGTTCTCACTTTATTATGTACTCAGCTGTATTTTTCTGATGAATGTTAAAATGACTTGTTGGCTTTTAATATAGGGGGGTTGCAGACTGTCAAAAATAGTGTGAATTCAGTCCACTTTTAGGGTTAGGGTTAGTGCTAGGGAATCATGGGAATTGTTATTTTTCTGAGACATTGAACCTTCTTTGTCAGAGAACTCTAGTGCCACAATAAAATACAGTCCCCATGATTCCCTAACCTTAACCCTAACCCTAAAAGTGGACTGAATTCACACTATTTCTGACAGTCTGCAACCCCCCATACTCATAGAACTGAGCAAGACACAGACTTAAAATTGTACTTTACTAGCCAAAATCCTTGACTGAGTCTACATTTAAATTATTCTTTTTATTTGTCCATTGTGCTGAAATTAAGGGGGGAAACCCATTCAACATTTGCATTGTGTCCTCAAGCAGCCCACTGCTTAACGTGGTTGTTGTCTTTCTCCCCTCTCAAAAACAAACACACCTTGAGCTCTGGGTGCAAGGCTTATCTGCTACTGCTGCTGCTGCTCCAAGGGAAATAGGAACTGTCCAGGAGGGATTTGAAAAGGTCCCCCATTTTGAGCATGGCTAAGAAGAATGGATTTATATCTATATGGGTGTTTTTAGCTCACAGTGACCAAACATGGTCTTCCTCCTTTTCAGGACCTGTCCTGCATTACAACCTCCTGTCCAGGAGGGATTCCAAAAGGTCCTCCATTTTGAGCAGGATTGAGAAACATGGATTTATATCTATATGAGTGGCTTTTTGTTTTGCTTTTATCTTGAGTCTTTATTTGGTCAGGTCCTCCATTTTTCCCTTGCGTATTTTCCCCCTGGAAGTCCCACCCTGGAAGCCCTGCCCCCAAAACTCCCACCTCTAAAAGTCCTGTCCCCAGAGTCCTGCCCCTGGAAGTCCTGCTCCCAGCACCCAGTGATACCCAATGCAAGAACACCACTAAGTTTGGACACTCAGTCTCTAAACGGTTTGCCATCACTGGTATAGTTTGAACTGCAGTGAACCCCTTTGCCCTGGTGGCGCAGTGGTTAAATGCCTGTACTGCAGCCACTCACTCATAGACCACAAGGTTGCGAGTTCAATACTAGTCAGGGCTCAGGTTAGACTCAGGCCTGCATCCTTCTGAGGTTGCTAAAATGAGTACCCAACTGTTGGAGGGAAATAAGCTTACAGTTGTAAACCACTTAGCCATCCCATAGCGCAATTTGAAGTGGTATATAAATGAAGCTGCTTTACTTTGCTTTGGCTTTGCTTTGCAATGCTTTAGGTGCTATGCAGACGGGTGGCTCTGGGCCTCCCCTGGTAGTAGTGGATCAGGGCCATGGCAACCCCGCACCACAGCCTCAATCCTTCCTTTTGCTGCTCCTTTTAGGGGCGGCAAAAGGTGGCCCAAGTGCCGGCACCACAGCTCTTCCATGCCATTTCGGCACAGCGTCTCTGCACGCTGTGCTGGGAGGGCGTCCTGACACTGCACGCCATGCAAACAGGCACGTGGTGTCAGGACGGCATCAGGATGGGGTTGGGGCAGCCGGCATGCAGCTGGCCCACCCCAACTCCACTTCCAGGACAGCCCTTTAGGCCAGTCTGCAACGCCCCTTAGTGTTTTATTCACACAGTGTTAGACTTTTAGATAATTGCATCAAAAGTTTTCCTCAAATCTACCCATCCCACTTCTTTCTCCCTTGGCTTCTTACTCCCTCCTTACTTTGCCCATTCTTCTTTTTACCCACTGCCTTTCCTCCTTGTTCTCATCCAACCCCTCCCTTTCAATTATACAGTTAAAACTGATGCCATGAGGGGTGGACTTGTCATATACCAAATTATTAAAACAATTATATTTGGGATCCCTGGATCTATATTGCATGCAAAACCTGTACTCTACTATTGATCTTTGTAGACTACACCCCTTCATTTGTAGTAGGGAGTCAGAAAGGATACAGTGGGGGGTTGCAGACTGCCAGAAATAGTGTGAATTCAGTCCACTTTTAGGGTTAGGGTTAGTGCTAGGGAATCATGGGAACTGTTATTTTTCTGAGACATTGAGCCTTCTCTGTCAGACAACTCTGATGCCACAATAAAATACAGTTCCCATGGTTCCCTAACTCTAACCCTAACCCTAAAAGTGGACTGAATTCACACTATTTCTGGCAGTCTGCAACCCCCCAGTGATTCAGCTATGCAGAAGAATATTCTTCATATGCTGACACACACACAGCACAAATCAAATAAAGAATTCTCCAATCTTGACCAGTCTTTGCAGCTATTCATCTATTGCTGTCCCTGCACTGGATCAGTGCCTTTTACCAAAATAAATCACTTCTTACTAACCTTTAACAATCAAGGCATTTGAAGAGTAAATGAAGTAGACGTGGAAAGAAAAAAGAGATTAGGATAAGTGACAAACTGAACTGAATAGGCTGTGCAATGAGATCCTATGCTTTTGGACTGTCTTCCGCAATCTGACTGTTCCCAGACATGTTGAACTCCCATCATAGGAAAGTAATAATCCTGTTAGGGGCTTTGTAGCCCCTGGGGGGCATGCCAGGTTCAAGGAAGTCAACTGTATAAGGACAAAAACAGACCTTTTGAAGGAATCAGAAACATGCTACTGGAACCAGTTGTGCTGCCCTAAGGTCAACAGTGACAATCTTCTTGTCATTCTCTGTAAATCCCATGGCCTAGAATCATAGAATCATAGAGTTGGAAGACACCGCAAGGGCCATCCAGTCCAACCCCCTGCCATGTAGGAACTCAAAATCAAACCATCCCCAACAGATGGCCATCGAGCCTCTGTTTAAAGACCTCCAAAGAAGGAGACTCCACCACACTCCGAGGGAGTGTGTTCCACTGTCAAATAGCTCTCACTGTCAGGAAGTTCCTAGGCCTAGGCCAACACAAACAGCATAATCAATAACAATGTACAAAACTAGGATGTAGACCTAAGTCTATGAAAGCTTATGATCCCACCTTTTTTCTCTCAGTTACTCTCAAAGATGCTACAAGATCCCTTTGTATGCAGATTTTCCGGACTAACATGTCTATGTCTTTGAATAAATTACTAGTGTTTATTCTCATGAATTAATTTTTCAACATTTAACATTTCCAAATTAACTTTCAAGCCATGTTCTGATATGGTTCATATATTCTTCAGCATTCTATCACTGAAAATAAAATGCTTTTCTTCTTAGCAGGAAATAAAACAGATAATGTTGGGCCTCGGCAGACGGAGGCCCCGGAGACGCCGCGGGTCGGAGTGCCGGCGGAGCTCAGCCTCCGCACCGCAGCGCTCCTGCAGCGAATCTAAAAGGAGCTCCAAATTGGCGCTCCTTTTAGATTTCAGGGAAAGTGCGCCCTAAAAGCGGCGGGCGCACTTTCCCTGACTTATCCTCCGCAGCGCGTCCGGTCGCTGCGGAGGGAGGTTGCCCTGGAAGCGCCGGCCGTGCGGAGGGCCGGCAGCTTCCAGGGCGACCTCAGGAAGAGGAAGGGACGTCGCACGTGCGGCTGCCCCTCCTCTTCCGGGTCTCAGAGACGGCCCTATTAGCCGTCTGCCGAGGCCCGTTGTCTCCAAGCTCATGGATATTTGAATCAAAGAGGAATTAAAAGGAAAGCTACTATCCCATTTTCTCCAGACATAGAAAAAGGCTTTAGAGATCTATACATATTGTTGCTTCATCCATTAAACAAAGACATGGGAAGCCAAAGAATTCATTACTGCAGGTGTTCAGAATCAGTGCCATCAGTTGTTTAATGATTTAGTGATGGGATAGCTGCCATGAAACAATTTTGCCTTATAATTGTCATAATTATTTCAGATTCAAACACACTACAGCAGGAAGTGAAAGGGAATTGATCTTGAGCTGAAGAAATGGATTGCCAATCAAAACTCTGCATCACAACAAGCGTTCTACATAATGAGTGTGTGGCATTCTGCATTGTACAAAGTGGAGAGTGGTTAACATTTTTGTGAAGATTATTGCCTAGGGGCTATCTAGCCAATAAAGACTTCCTCATATCAAAATCTTTCTCTTAGCTCTTCACACTGGCTCATGAAGTCAATTGGATTTAGCACTTCAGCCAAGGAAGATATAACATTTCCACTAACCCCCAACAAAGGATTTAAGTAGACAGTATGTTTCTAGCTATAAGGATTTTTAATGACTATGTACAGACTATATTGCATAATAATAATAATAATAATAATAATAATAACAATAATAATAATAATTTATTTATTTATAGCCCGCCACTCTGTGCGTCAATCGGGGTGGGTTACAGCATTTAAAAAAAAGTTAAAACTTCCCCTCGTCCCACAATCCAATCCTCCCATTCTTTATGGTGAGCTTCATTGGAGCAATATCATGGGCAAAAGCTTCTTCCTGACAGTAGGGGCGGTTCGACAGTGGAACACACTCCCTCGGAGAGTAGTGGAATCTCCTTCCTTGGAAGTCTTTAAGCAGAGGCTGGATGGCCATCTGTCGGGGATGCTTTGATTGGGAGTGCATGGCAGGGGGTTGGACTGGATGGCCCTTGTGGCCTCTTCCAACTCTATATTTCTATGATTCTATGACTATTTTTCCCATACTGACACAGCATTTCTGAATGAAAAGTGCTTTACAGATCTCATTGTGATAGATTACATAATAACCCTTTGAACTTGTTCTCTGTAATTCACAATCTATCAAAGGAGACAATATGGAACTTGCTGAACCCTCAATCAAGAAGCCCATAGCCAGAACTAGGAAAAGTTACTTTCTTGAACTACAGCTTCTAGAATTCCCATCTAGAAAGGCCAGTGTTCATGCTGGCTGGGAGATTCTGGGATTTCTAAACAATTGGCTTATGTGAAGTCGTAGGCTTTCATGGCCGGCATCCATAGTTTTTTGTGGGGGTTTTGGGCTGTGTGGCCATGTTCTAGAAGAGTTTCTTTCTGATGTTTCACCAGCATCTGTGGCTGGCATCTTCAGAGAATACTGGAATGGAAGAGAGTGGGTCTATATATACTGTGAGACCCTGGGTAGGGAGGAGTGATTCCCATGTAAACTGTGTATTGTTCTGTGTTGAATAGGTATTGTTCTGTTGTTAATGGCATGGCTTCAAGAAGAAACCCTTAAAGTAAACAAGGTTTGGCTACCAGTCCTACAAAATAAGAAAATCAGCACTCAGCAAATGCAAAGCCAAGATGACCAAACTGAGGCTGTCATACTTCGGCCACATCATGAGACTCATTAGAAAAAACAATCGTGCTGGGGAAGGTGAAGGGAAGTAGAAAGAGAGGAATACCACATACCAGATGGATAGACTTTATATATCAGGGAGACCATAGGCCTGAGCCTACAGGATCTGAGCAGGGAGGTAGAGGATAGAGGGACTTGGAGATGTCTCCTTCACAGAGTTGCCATGAGTCAGAATAGACTCAAAGGCAGCTAACAACAACAACAACAACAATATATGGATGTGAGAGCTGGACAGTTAAGAAAAAAGATAGGAAGAAAATCAATTCATTCGAGATGTGGTGTTGGAGAAGAGTGCTGAGGATTCTGTGGACAGTGAAAAAAAACAAATGGGTCCTAGAGCAGATCAAACCAAAAATCTCCCTGGAAGCCAAGATGACAAAACTGAGGCTGTCATACTTCAGACATATCGTGAGAGGCACAACTCATTGGAAAAAACAATAATTCTAGGAAAGGTGGAGGAATGTAGAAAGAGAGGAAGGCTACATGCTAGATGGATGGACTCTTATTAAGGATGTCACAGGTATGACTTTGCAAGAACTAAGCAGAGCAGTGGAGGATAGGGAGTTGTGGAGATATCTCATACACAGAGTTGCCATGGGTTGAGATTGACCCAAGGGCAGTTAGCAACAACAATAACATCCCAGGACAATTTACCCATGTCCTTTTCCTATCTGGAGCTAGGGCACTGCAGTAGCAGTGGCACCAGCAAGATCTATTTTTTTATTTTTACTGAGGAAGACCTGTCAGTGGTACATAGCCAAACTGAACATGGTCTCACTTGTTCTTTTGGAAACAAATATCCAACACGATTTGAAAGAAAGAAATGGAAACTAACAGATTGTACCTCTGTGACAATGCCCTGAACTGATTTAAAGAATCAGTTTTTGTGAAACTGGGGGGGGGGGGGGGGATTAAAAATATTTGAGAAGTTTCTTGTTTGTAATGCACAGCAAAAAAAAAAACTGCTTGGTACTGAATGTTCAGCTTAGCCATAGATTTTACACCACAGGTGTGTGGCTGAATTATGTAGATGCAAATAACCCTGCCAGTTATCCAAGGTGTTCTGTGTATGCTACATTGCAAATTAAAAGTAAATGACTATCATAATGGAAACAGTTCTCTGGGGAAAGTTGTGTAAAAACTTATCCATCCCCTACCCTGTCATCACCTAGGATTTGGAGTCAGAGGAAAGGAAAAGAAGGATCCATCTCCACCAGTGGAATGGTAGCCACAGGATGAACCAAGCCAAAACTCACCTGAGATTGATTAAACATTTGTATTGCCAGGACAACTGTATTAGTCTGATGAGGAGGTTCAGTTCCCAAGCTACAGTCCTTCTCCTTAACTTCTTTTTTTTAAAAAAAGATGTATTATATTTTCTTCCTCTATGTTACGTGCACATTTTTTATTTTATTTATAATTCCTTTTCCTTCTCCCAAAATTTAACTGCTTTCCCCCATTTCTTTTCATATTGCTGGATTGTCGTTTCCATTAACGTACAAAGACAGACTATCCATTATAGCTAAGGGCCTCGGCAGACGGCTTATTGAGCTGTCTCCGAGGCAGGGAAGAGGAGGGGCAGCCGCATGCGCGGCGCCCCTTCCTCTTCCCGAGGTCGTCCTCGGAGCCGCCGGCCCTCCGCACGGCCGGCACTCCAGGGACAACCTCCCGCCGCAGCGACCGCCTGCGCTGCGGCGGAAAAGTCAGGGAAAGTGCGCCCTGCGCGTTTATGGCACACTTTCCCTGACTTCTAAAAGGAGCACCAATTTGGAGCTCCTTTTAGGGACACCGCAGGAGCGCCGCGGTGCGGAGGCTGCGGTCCAGCGGCGCTCCGTCTGGCGGCATCTGGGAAGCTCTCATCTGCTTCCCCTCTCAGTCATTTAGGGGCTTTGCAGACATGCTTAAAGGGGTGGCACAGAGCCACCCCTGGGAGTGGTGGACCAGGGCTGCAGCAACTGCAGGCTGCAGCTCCAATCCTCCCTTTTGCTGTCCCCAAAAGAGCAGCAAAATGCCACTCCTTTTAGAGGTGGCAAAAGGCCACCCTAAGAGGTGGTGGTGCGGCTCTTCCGCGCCCTTTTGGTGCAACATCAGGACGGTGTCAGGGTGTCCACCCCCAGGCCAGCCCTTTAGGCCAGTCTGTAAAGGCCCTTAGATTCATTATCCATTCACCTATAGTATGCATTATATTGCTTTTCCAATACCTTGCGTTATACCATTCAGGCCACAGTAACCATACATAATATCACACTTATATCTTCTTGATTCAATTTTCCTTCTATCCCGTCTGTTATATTGAACAGAAATAATTCTGGCTTTAGTGGCAAGTTCTCCTGTAATGTTTATTTCATGATTTTATGTATTTTTCCCCAAAAATTCTTTCTTTACATTGCCACCACATATGATCTACTGACTTTATCTGTGCATTTCCAACAGGTATTTTTTTTTTTATTTTTTCTGAATCTTTGCTAGTTGGAGTTATGTACCATCTAAAAAAACTTTGAAATAGTTTTCCTTTAAGAATATCAAGAAATATTGTGAGGTTCACCTCTCCATGGCCCTACATGTGGAAGCCATAAAGGACCTTTGCAGACTGCCAGTAATAGTGCACATTAAATTGAGGCACTGCCCTGACTCAGTGCTAGGGAATCATGGGAACTGTAATTTATTGTGGCACCAGAGCTCTCTGACAGAGAAGGCTCAATGTCTCAGAAAAAAATACAATTCCCATGACTCCCTAGCACTGAGCCAGGGCAGTGCCTCAATTTAATGTGCACTATTTCTGGCAGTCTGCAAAGGCCCTTCACATTGGCTAGCTTAGGAGTCAACAGGGGCATGTGACTCACCCACACCTATCAAGGGAGGTGAGGAAAAGCCTATCAAGGAACAATACACCATTCCAGTGTGATGTTTGTTCTTGTCTATCAGGTCCTGCAGGCTATCTAAAGCAGGAATCTGTCCATTTGCATCATAATTCTCACCTTGGAAGTCCCCATCCCTGAGGGTTACCTCATACAATTCGGACTATTGGTCATGGAATACTTGGACTTTGTCTCAGGCTGAGTTTCCCTTATAGAAACCCCCATTGTTCTCTGCTCAGTGGGTTACTTTGGTTTGCTGGTAGAAACTCTGCTGGTTTTTCTTTTGCTAGTCTCCCCCTGTTGCTCACCAACCTGCATTAGCCAGAAGCGACTGAGCCCCAGAACCCATCTCCGGATCTCTCAAGAGGAGCAACAGACTTTAGGTACATTATTTGCACCGACTCAAAAATGACACCGTACTCAATATTATGGTTATAACACTTGGCCACAACTTTATTTGTACAGGGTCATAAATAATTCTTTAACAATTTAACTTAACCAAAATTTACATTGTTCTTGACACATATGTTCCTTTACATATCCAGTCTAACCAACCGTGTCAACCTATCCCTTTAATTGATGTGTCAAGAACATCAAGTTCCAATTAAACACACATCCAAATAACTAATCTTCCCCCAACCGGAAATGACGTGATAATTTAGCTTATGACATAACTTGTTTATGATATCATCAATTTGTTTGGTGATGACATAGCAGAATTTTTGTTAACCCCTTGATGTATACTCATTGTCCAAATCAAGTTGAACAAATTATCCCGGGGGGGGTCCCTGCCCGCCACAGGAGGGGGCCAGCTTAGCTTGGCATCCCCTCCCCCCCCCCCGCAGGACAGCTCATTCAATGTGACGAGTGATGGATTCCAAGTATACATCACAACCCTCAGTGGAGAGATGAACCCCATCGCCTCTGTACAAATGTGGCATACCAATCTGAATCCCCTCATGCTCAACAACTCCAATCCCCAAAACTCCCAACTTCTTAACCATGGATCTATTCAGCCAATGATGAGCCACGTTGATCGACGAGTCCTTTCTTGCCCCCACCCAAGCACATCGTGGCAAAAACTCAGAAAACCTACTTCTGTTCCATGCTAACACCTTTGTTTCTCAGCTTCTTGTGTGGTTGTGTGAGTGTGTGAGATTGGTGTGTGTGTTAACCCCTTTTAATAAAATATAATTCCTAGAGAATTTGCCTCTGCAGTTCTTTCCTTGCAACCTCCGTAAACATAGAGATTGGATTCCAAGGGGGGAAGCAGACGGGGGCGTTCGGGACGCTGCGGAACGGTGTACCACCGGAGCGAGGCATCCGCACCGCGGCGCACCGTCGGCGCCCCTGAAAGGAGTGCTAAATCAGCGCTCCTTTCAGATGTCAGTGAAAGTGCGCCCCAAAAGTGTAGGGCGCACTTTCACTGACTTTTCCACCGCAGCATGTGCGGACACTGCGACGGGAGGTTGTCCTGGGAGCGCCGGCCGTGTGGAGGGCCAGATGCTCCAAGGGCAACCTCGGGAGGAGGAAGGGGCGCTGAGCGTGCGGCTGCCCCTCCTCTTCCCTGCCTCGGAGACAGCTCTATTAGCCGTCTGCCGAGGCCCCAAGACTGAGTAACCCAGCTGCAATTGAGCTAATTTAAATTCCCCTAAGTTTCTTGGTTACATCTTTCTGTTTTAAAAGTCTGTTTGAATAAAAATGTCTTAGGGCCTCTGCAGACAGGCTGTTAAATGCTGTGCCGGGAGAGCGTCTTGACGCCGTGTGCCATGCATAACAGTGCATAGTGTCAGGACGGCATCGGTGTGGGGTTGGGGCAGCTGGCGTGTAGCTGCCCTGCCCCAACTCTACCCTCAGGCCAGCCCTTTGGGCCAGTCTGCAGAGTTCCTAAGCCTGCTGACAGAAGGACAAGGAAGGGAACAAGTGATGGTGGTGGGACTGAGAGAAGGGCCTCTCAGAACTTGGCTGACTCATATAGAAAGATGTGGCCTGCCAATTATTATTATTATTATTATGAAGTAAATAGCCTGAACCTGAACCATATAGGGCAGGGGTAGGCAACCTAAGGCCCGGGTTATTTGGTTATTTGGTTATTTGCAAACAATATTTAGGACCAAATTATACAGTGGCCCTTGGCCCTTGGTTTGTTGCTTTTTTACAAACTTATTTGTTAGGTTATCCAAATAATATTGACTTGTCTACTGTAAACTGCTGCCAAAGCCTACAAGATGATGTACTCTATAGCCTTAAATACCGAATGTGGCCTTTTACTCTTAATAGCCTTACTTGAAAATATTCTGCTTTATATGTTTTATTCGTTCAGTTTCTGTTTTATTGCTTCTTAATTTGTATAAGTGATGGATTTGAACAGGCA
The DNA here is from genome assembly GCA_026167975.1 of Phrynosoma blainvillii. NCBI lineage: Eukaryota > Metazoa > Chordata > Lepidosauria > Squamata > Phrynosomatidae > Phrynosoma > Phrynosoma blainvillii. The sequence goes on from JANUYF010000001.1 coordinate 342,881,832, forward strand.
TGCACATACCAGAAAAACCCAAGTTGTGAGTCATATTTTTTAAAGTCTTCACTTGAGTATGACAGAAATGTTAATATCCCCACATGAAAATGTGATTGCTCAGCTGTCATTTAAAGGTTTTTTAACATTCAGTTCTAGAGATATTTAAGCAACAAAGCTTCTCCTTTATCACTTGGGGAAAATTAATCACAAAGCTCTGAAGAAAGTCATGAGGTAAAGATGGAAGCAGTCTCCTAGTTTGAGTGAAAGTCATGGGCCTCAAGGGAGATGTATAAAGTCTAAAAGCCTGCTTTAAAGGTTATGAAATAATTCTGTCTCCCACTGTCCCTCCATATTGAAGTATTAATTTCAGATAAGCGTCATAGACATTTCCTGTCATTAGGTAAAATAAGTCATCTGTGATTATCATTGTTCTCCTGAGAAACATACATGCCTGATGGGATTTCTTGGCATCCACACACAAACACTTCCTTGAGATGTCAGATCTGTTTGGATGTGCCAGTGCCTTGTTTACATCCTGTTTGGACTACTGTAATGCATCTGCTTGGGTTGCCTTTGAAGAATGCTCAGAAACTTTAGCTGGTCCAAAGAGATGCAGGCAGACTGTAAACTGGGCAGGATCCAGAGACCAAACAATGCTCCTATTGAAACAACTCCATTGGCTGCCAGTTTGTTTCCGGCAGAATTCAAAGTGCTGTTATGACTTATAAAGCCCTATATCAGGGGTAGGCAACCGTTTTGAGCCAGGGGCCAGGTTGCTGCCCCTCAGACAATTGGGGGGCCAAAGCACCATAAATAAAAAAATAAAAATAAAAATAAATGCATACTCTCTCTCGGCTCCAGAAAAGCTATGGCAAAACCCCTGTGGAGATTTTGCCAAGAAAACCCCAAGAAGAAGTAATAACAACAATAATCAATATCATCATCAAATAACCAAAATGGGAGAGTTGGTTCTTCTTTGGAGATCCAAAACCCTATGTGGACAAGTAAGGTAGTATTTTTTTATTTGACTTATTATCATGCCTGCATTAAAGTTAGCAATGTGGATATCTGCCAAACAAAGCACAGTCCAGTTTGATTCCAGGAATATCCATTCCATTTATCAATTTTGCATTATTTATTATTTATCTCTTTCAGTTACAATATTTTAACAAAAGACTTAAAAGTTAATTGAAAAAAAGCATAGTTATGTAAGCATAATTATGTAATTATGTAAGCATTCAATTCTTTTACCATTTACCCCCTACCCCTAATGTTTTGTTGACAGACACACACACACACACACACACTCCCAAAATATGTATGGTATTATCCCAAAACATAGTATATATCCATCTGGACAATGCCATGCACACAACTGAAAGCATTATTATAAGCATTGGTTGCCATTTTATTGCAGCTCCTGCTACTATTATAACAAAGTTGTTCCTCGGTTTCACAACAGCTATCTCTTTGAGAAGTGCTGCAGAATACACCTTAAAGTGTCAAATGAATGCATCCATACCCAATACTATTGTCTTCTGAGTTCAGTTAACAATAGTACTGAGTCAAATGTCCCTCATAAGGCCTTTTCACATGTTTGTATTTCTTTCATATATTATATTTATACAGCACTATACTATCATTTTTCTGCCAAGAAAAAAAATGCTCAAAGGTGATACTCAGTGAACACATGAAAAAATTGAGATTACCCTTGTTGTCCTTCTCTCAATCTCCATTTGCTCATTCTCCAAATCTCTAGATACAGTTGCCCCTCCTTATCCACAAATTTTTTTATCCACAGATTCAAGCATCCGTGGCTTGAAAATATTTTAAAAAGTATAAATTCCAAATATTGTAGCAGAAATCAACGGGATCTGGAATTCACAGAGTAAATAGTTTACTGAAGTAATGGCAGCCAGGCTCAGCAGGAAATAACTTTCCGAAGGTGCTGAGCCCAGAACTAAGCAACTGAACATCTTTTTATAGTAATCTTACAAAATGTCCAGCATATAGGAAAACCATTTCCCCATCCCTCTCTAGTTTAGTTAGTTTCACAATATTCAGCACTTCTTGCTAAGCAGACATTGTTTTCAGTACAGGAAAATGTCTACAGAACAGAGGAAACATTTACAGAACAGGAAGTTTTATCAATGTGAACCTTGTCCCTAGTGTGGAATATTACATATGTATTAGCTGAAAAGAAATAGGCAGAAAAAAAACTTTTTAAAGTCCCATGTGGCTATCTAGTCTGACACCCAAACAGCAATCATAGACAGTCATTTTGGAATGCAATTTTTCAACTATAAGCAATTGACTACTATGAAACCTTGATTTTCCATTTTATACAAGGGACACCATTTCACTATGCCATTGTATTTAATTGACTTGAGCATCCACAGATTTTGTTATCCATGGGAGGTCCTGGAAACAAACCCCAGTGGATAACAAGGATCCACTGTACAAGCTATATCAGGACCAGCCCTGCCATTGAGTAAAGTAAGGCACCTACATTAGGTGGCAGACTTTAGGTGTCACAAAAGAGCAGCCAATTGTTATGTAATTTTTAACAATTGCATTTTGATTACTAATTCAGCTTTCTTAGAATACTATGCAAGTTAACGAGTGGGTGGTGGCACCATTTGTTGCTCCATGTCAGATAGCAAATTTTTTTGGCCCAGCTCTGAGATATATATGTAGCTATGCTCTCTTCAAATAATCAGGGATGGGCAAAAGGAAGGGTTCTCATTTGCTTGTAATTTCTATTCAGATGAATGTGTGGAACCAGGAAGTCATGAAAGTAGGCATGACCCCAGTTCAAACACACACATATTCCCTGAGAGAATGACCAGTTTGGTCCAAAGAGAAATGTCTTCTCCAGTAATTCCAGAAGAAATTAGACAGCCATGCTGGTGACTTAACATTTCTTTCCCACACCCTTACAGATCAGAATCTGAACAGAATGCAGGCCCTGAGCTTAGTACACTTACACTCTAATATAGTTTCTTAAAGGTTGCCAAGTCATAACATTGTGCATGTGATGGAATAACTTTCCATCCAAGTAACATTTCTAGCAGGCGTTTAGGTTACCTTTCCAGGTCATGCATCTAAACTGCTCTTCTACAAATCCCTTTCATATAAATAAACCAGTTCTCATTCCTTGCTATCGGAAAGCCTTTAACACATACCGTACTTGTCAGAGAGGAACTAAATATGCTGGATGTAATCTTTGCTATGTCAGTATGTTTTTCTGAAGGAAAGGCACACAATTCTACAGAGATATAAGCATCTTTCTAACTTAGCCTGAGCAAAGACATATTAGCCTTTCCCTTCAGATGTCATGTCCACGTTTTATTTCAGCCTCTGGATATATGTTGGATACAAAACCACCCCAAAAAACCAAAACAAAATCTTAACTGACCAATCTAAATTTGAGGGGAAATCATCATTTCTTTTTTTAAAAATGGAGAAAAATGTACAGAGAGTCCAGTTAGGTTTTTCTGTTTGAAAGCTGATGAGGGATTTGGAGAGCTCTTGGGGAATTTCAGTAAGAACTGAAAATCAGTGTGTGAAAAAAGCATTTTTGCAGTTGCATTTCATTATCATGAACCATCCCTTTTCCCAAGGTGTTCACAAGTGTAACTTTCTGCTGTAATAATTTATCGTCTTGCTTGCTTCTAACAACTGTCTACAGTGCTTGGATAATTAGAGCTCAGAATCCTGGCCTAACAAGTTATCTATAGGGAAAATATGTACTCTTATAGCATGCTTCCCAAGATGGTGCAGATTGGAAGGAAAAGATGACATACATGGCTGATTTATTCTGCAGATCTGTTACTTCAAGCAACCATACGAATTTAATAAATTAGGGCACTGCTTTTGCTTTATCTCCATTCAGTCTTGGTTAGTGAGAAGCATAGGAATATATTTTGCAGATACGATACAGACTGTTACCACATGTATAGAATTAAATTTAATATTATAGTGGGCAATTGGTATTTGGTTCCAGGATCTCCCATGGATACCAGAATCCATGGATGCTCAAGTCCAATTAAATATCATGGCATAGTAAAATGGTTTACTTTTTGGAATTTATATTTTTAAAAAATATTTCCAAGCAGTGGATTGTTGAATCCATGGATATGGAGGGCTGACTGTATTTTACCCAGTATTCAGGCTTTTACTTACCCCTTTACCAAGAGACTAAATGGAATGTAAGATAATTTATGCATAACTATTTATAGATTTGAAATAAATAAATCAAAAGTAAACATAATAAAAAATAAGAAAATAAGAAATCCTGTGCATTTCATTTATAAAAACATGGCCAAAAACATGGTCAACCCCCACACACACACACACACCCATTATAATCTTCCACAGATATACTGAACAACAGTTCCAAGCATCCTCAACCAGCATGACCAATTACTCTTAAATTTCATAGGAAGCCTCCAAATATACAAAAGTCTCCCACCACATAAATTCACTCTCATTGTGTGAGGGCTCATGAGAAACCACATGATCTTAAAGTAAGTTTAAACTCATAGCCCTGATGTATTCATGTTGCTTCTCTGGGATCAGAACAGCTGGACAGGAATATGGACTTCACACTCTCTTTAAAACATGTCCATCTGATAAATTATGATCAGTCCAGAATAAATTCCCCACTCTTTACTGTTGGCTATTATTGTTTGGTTCTTATTGTTCAACACTTCTCTCAAGAATAATAATTTCAATTATACATGAGTTATCAAGTTGAAAATGTATCTACTGAGTCTGTTGATCTGACCACTAATTAAAAAACATATCACTTTAAAAGGACAAATAAGATGTACAATTCACATTTAAAATACAACATTTCAAATCCACACTTTAAAAATCATCAGGATAAGCCTGCCAGAAAAGACTGGTCTTTAATGCTGTTTTAAATTTGGACAGTGTATTCAGCTATCAAATCTCTTCTGGCAGGTCATTCCACAGTCTAGGGGTAGCTGAAGAAAAAGGCCTCTGGCTGACAATTGCCAACTTTGTTCTGGCTGACTAGAGTAAATGTCTGCCAGAGGGCCTGAGCATACAGGGAGGATTATATGGGAGAAGGCAAACCTGTAGATAGCTTGGACCCAAACCATGTAAGACTTTAAAGGTAATAACCAACTCTTTGTACCTTGCCCAGAAATTAATTTGCAGCCAGTGGAGTGATTTTAAGATCAGTGTAATCTGTTCACTCCTTGATGTCCCAGTAATCAATCTGGCTGCTGTGTTTTGAACTGAAGTTTCCAAACTTGGTATAGAGGTAGCCCAAAAGCCATTGCAAAAGTCCAGCATTGAGGTTACCAGCACATGCACTACCATCTTTGGGTCCTCCAGTTCTAGCAGCTGGCATATCATATGAAGCTGATAGTAAGCACTCCTGGCTGTTGCATCTATCTGAGCTGTCATTTGGAGCAACAAATCCAGAAGCATCCCCAAGCTGCTAACACAGTCTTTCAGAGGGAGTGTAACTCCATCCAGGACTGGTTGACACACTTCCAAACCCATGTTAGGACCTTTGGCAGTAAGCACCTCTGTTTACTCTCATTCTAGATTCACTTTGTTTTTCCTCATCCAGCCTATTACCAAAAGCCTTGAATGCTGAAATAAACATTTCTGTAAGGATATTGTCACTACTGCTCTTAGGATGGTTGTGTTTCTTTTTATTGTTTTTACTTTATTTTATTTTATTACTTTGCAACAGCAGACCCAAATCAGCCTACTTTATGTATTCACATTCACATAAGCTCATGCACAAAAACTGACCTACTACAGAGATATCTTTTTCTTTCTCACATCCTTTGTGCCTCACCAGGTCTGCCTGTTCTTAATTTTGCTCACATATAGGGCTCTGGTCATTAATATTAACAGAGGCATTAGTGAGGAAAGATAGTTGAAATTGAAGCCCTATTCAGGGAAGAGTGACAGGATAGTGCTGCCAGTAACATGAGTGGTGTTAATACTGAGCATTTAATTTGAACAAATTATGCATGCAAACTCAAGAGCATGAAGCCTTTATGTTGGGCAGGAAGAAAAAAGTCCTTAGGAAAGGAGTACAGCAAAGAAAAATAAAGTGTCCCAGTGGAAAAGCATGTGAAAAATCTACTTGTTTCAGACCACTAGGGTGACCTCTAATCTAGAAAACTTTTCCAAATCTCCATACATAGGCAAAGTGACACAGGCACCAGCTTCAATGAGTCTGAATTCTAAGCTTTAGAAAGCAGCGCTAACTGCATTGTAGTTCAGAAGAGCTGAGTTTGGGAACCAAAGCATGACTTTATGTAAGTTTTACTTTGCCTTAAAACTGCAGGAAGGAAACATGTTTCTTCTTGCACAGATTCATTGATTGAACTTTAAAACATTTAAACACAGAGTTCTGTACTTGCCGCCCCACTTCATATTGATCCCTGCTCAAGTGGATTTGCCATCTCACTCTGTAGCTGAGTGCTGTATGTAATTAATTTGATTCGCTTTGCAAAAAACACATTGGAACACCAGAAAAGCAGAAGATGTTTAAGTAACTTACCATGCACTTTGTTGGAGGTTGTTGAAATGGAAAGGCAAACTCTCTTTCCTACCATCAATTCTCCTGACAGGCCATCTTCTCTCTCTGTTACCTCTCTCAGCCTTTTATTGGGAAAGCCTCGGAGAGACAGAGAGCTTCTGTCATTGCAAGCCAGCCTAGAAATGAAAGCTGTGTCATGGAACAAGGATAAACTTACAAAATAATTACAATCTTCCTGAAATGGCTTGAGCCTTTTTTTAATTATGCATTGAGATCTGGCAGGATATTGGTACAACTATAATCTTTCCATGTATAATAATTTAAGTCCAAGCTGTCCAAGTGAAAAGTTTAGTTGGCTTCAGAGATTACAAGTTAATTTATTTCAATATTTTCAGCAAAAGAGAACTAATAGACAATAATTCCCAAAAGGACTTGTACAAATATATTTAACTAATAATTACAATAAATATATCTTGAGAAAGAAATATATACTTTTCAAATGTTTAAGCCAATGAACATCCTGCAGACATATGAAAATTCACAAACAGCTCTTCACTAAGTGCAAAGGCAATGGGGTTGACTATGAGATGTATACCAAAATATTGTGTGGTAACTTTACTAGGCCTAACAAAAATTCTCAAAATTCTTAATGTCAAGTTTTTGAAGCTTCAGAGCCTTCTCCATCAAGCAAAGACAGTCAAAGAGCATGCAGAAGTGGGGAAATGCTGTGAATATTACATGCACTTAATACCCACTTGGACAGCATCAATTCACATGATTTAAAATATTGTTCATTTTCTTATTTTTCTCTCTTGGTGTCTGTCTCTCACACATACACACACACTACTTCAGAGTTGTTTCTTCACTGGGTAACTCGATACCATTTTGGTATGTGTATGAGTGTCTTGGTTTTTGCAGCTCCTTCTCTAATATAATTATTTGGATTAGTCACCATTCAAAGGTGACTTTAATATAATAAAGACTGAGTATCCCTTATCTGGAATTTCAAAATACTAAAAAATCCAAAATTGTCCACATGGGTGGCTGAGATATTGACACTTTTGCTTTCTGATGGTTCAGTGTAATTTATTTCATACATAAAATTATGGAAAATGTTGTGTATAAAACTAGCTTCAGGCTATATGTATAAGGTATATGTGAAACATTACTGAATTTCATGTTTAGACTTCAGTCCAATCTCCTGGATTATGCATATGCAAATTTTCCAAAATCTGAAATCCAAAACACTTCTGGTCCCAAGCTTTTCAGATAAGGAAAATTCAATCTGTATTCCATAATTGGAAATTTGCCTTTGATTTTTTATGACTTTCTTCTCTTGCAAAAACAACTACATCATCAAAAAAGTGGAAAGGAAAGCCAGGTTAAAGGTTGTATTTGGAGAATCTGAGAGCTTTTACTGGGAGAAAGATAATTTAATGACTAGGAATAGGTCCTGCTGGAAAAGTCACAACTAGACTATCTGAGTTTGTGACAACAGCTGTTGGCCTCTACTTTTGTTCACACTTCTTTTAAACCTTATATGCATCCAGTTCATACAGACATGGGGCTGTAAGGGTACATACTGCAGCTAAGTGACACTTAGAGGAAGGGGGAAAGGAGCAATGGCAAACCTGTTGATGGTTTGTCAGCAACCCACGAAAAACTATTTGGAGAAAAATAAGATCCAACAGACAAAAAGTTGATAAATGATAAGGAACAGCTGGAGAGTAGATTTTAGGAAGCAAGACGAAAGCTTGGATTAGAGGAGAGCTGAAAAATATGGCAGCAACCTTATGATTCAGGTCAGATGAAGCAAGAGACATTGCCAAAATTCATATTTCTTGCCCCAGGATTGTGAAGGCTCACAATGCATGGCAATAATTAGAAAATAAAATTAAGAAAATTATTCTCTGTGTCAAATTTTGGAAACTTTAAAGAAAAAGAATGAGAAATGTTTCCATTGGTAAGAAAGGGAACTTGTAAATTCACAGGGGGCAGTATAGTAGGAATCAGTTCCACTGCATCCTAGTGGGGAATATAATAAAGAACATTAATTTGTATTGGCTCAGCTTAAACCAAACAATTTTCTGATGGGGGGGGGGCAGTGAACCCATTCTTATGCCCTAAATAGTTTCAGCACCTTGGATAGCTCCTTTAAATTCAGATTAAATCCAAATTAAATTATCAAAATTCAGACGTCATAGATTTACTGCCCCAATGAGCTAGTGTGGTGTAGTGGTTTGAGTACTGAACTACAACTCTGGAGACCAGGGTTCAATTCCTGCTTAGTCATGAAACCCACTGGGCAAGTCACATGCTCTCAGCCTCAGGGGACGGCAATAGAAAATCTTCTCTGAACAGATCTTGCCAAGCATCAGTTGAAACTGCAAAGATCAATGAGAAAAATATGCTAAATTAGCATAACAAACCAAGGAGGTTAGCATAATAGGGCAGTGAACACATGCTATACTAACCCTCCTCACACAATACTATTCTTGTTTCTATTACAATATTATACAATACATTCCACTACAATGTTAAGGAAAAAGCAACATGGGATATACAGTAATAGAAATAAAAATATGTATGTGAATGTCAAAGTGACTAAGCAGGAGCAATCAGGAAGATACACAGGTGAAAAAGATAATATAATTAAGAAGCCTTGAGAGCCAAGGACAAAGTTATAGAAGGTATATTGAGAACACCTGTGATAGATTGCAAACACCTGAGACTCATTAAGTGGTCAAGGTAAAGTGATGAAACACTTGGGTTGGTCTTAGGTATGGGATGATCTATGTGGACCAATCAAGATGTATGTACACACCCACTGGGTGGAAACTGACTGGTGGGTGGTGTCTAACAATGGCTATAAATTGCAATGTTTGCTAATGTACATTGTGGAGTAGTGTGGAGATATTGTGAAGTGTAGAGATTGTGATTTGTAGGGCATATAGTATTTATGTATATAGTAGAATAAAGTAGATCTTTTATATAAGACTACTGAGTTGTCTGGTGTCTTGAGGGAAGATACAAAAGCCAGAAGAATCCTGGAGAAGTTTGGAGACATCTCAGGAAGAAGAGTGAGAAGGCTTGGAGAGTTTGTCAGGGTCTTCAGCCTATTCTCTGAAACTCTGCTGCTTGGGAAAGAAGCATCAACCACTGATCAAAGCTGGTCAGCTCTGCTGCATAACAAGGTGGTGAGTTAGAGCCAGAGGTGAAGAGCTACAACTCCCATCATCCCTGACAAGGGTTATGGGCCCAGATACTAGAGCAACCAGCATCCACAGAAGCTGAAAATTCCAGAGAGTGGAAGAAGGTTTTGTGGAGCCTTGTGAGTAAATCATTTTGTATTTTGTCTGCTGTGCATACTCAGAGGGACTGTGTCAAATTGAGTCACTGCACAAATTAAGATGGAGATACTAAAGTTTAGTAAATTAATTAGAAACAACTACTCTACCTGGAAAATATATGCCCAATCTCTACTCATAAAGGAGTCTCTGTGGTCGACAGTTGAAACAGGGCTGGCAGCTGATGCTAATGCAGCCACTCGAGAAAGAGATGCTAAAGCAAAAGCATGTCTTTATCTCATGCTAGAAGAAGACTTGATTAACGACGTAAGAGATAAAGTGTCTGCCAAGGATGTGTGGGAGACCTTGCAGAGAATACACACACCTTCAACTGCGTTTGCAAAAATGCTTAGGTCTAAAAGAATTTACAGACAAAAGATGACTAAAGGACAGTGTGTGATAGAACATTTAAAAACAATGCAAGATTTATTTGTGCAAGCTGAACTGAGAGGAGTGGAAATTAGCAAAGAGCAGCAGTGTTACATTTTGCTGGAATCGCTAGATCCTTCTTGGGACAACATTACAAATAGCTTGCAAAATTTGCCAGAAGCTGAGCTGAACAAAGACTTAATTGTTGCCAGAATATTGGAAGAAAACTTGAGAAGAAAGTCTGAGCAGGGTGACTCAGCAAGTTTAAGGACTGTGCCAAAACAACAAACAATGCCTGATCTACGAAAGCAGGAAGAAGCAGCTTCTACAAGGGAGCAACGGAGGTGTTTTTATTGTAAAAAGATTGGTCATCTACAGAGACAATGTAAACAATTCGCTGCTGAGAGAAGCAAGCAAAAGGAGAGCAGATGGCAGCCGCGGCAGTATCAAAAACAGTCCAAACCTCCATTTTTGAAGGACAGTGGTAATAAAAAGGGGTTTGCAACCATGATTAAGGAAAAACAAAATGATAATTGTAAATGGTTAATTGACTCAGGAGCATCATCTTCAATGTGTAACAATATTAATTTGATAAGTAATAGAAAATCAGCTAATGTAAATGCTGTAGTTTTAGCTGATGGGAAAGAGCTCAGTACTGTAAATCAAATGGGTACAGTTTTCATTCCAGGGCTAAAGGAAAACTTTAATGATGTGTTACATGTAAAGGAGTTAGAAAATAATTTGTTATCAGTAAGCAGATTAACAGACAGAGACTACACAGTCATTTTTGAAAAGGACATGTGTAAAATAAAATTGAATGGGGAATTGCGAGGCATAGGCTCGAAAAAAGATAAGCTTTATTATTTGGAGGACAATATTGATAGCTACAGTGTTGAAAATGCTAATAACATAGACAATAGTCCAATACACAAAGACTGTATACATGAACTCCATAGAAAATTTGGCCATGCTAGTTTCAAATGTTTAAAGAAGTTAATCAGTATGTGTCCAGATTTAAAAGTTGCTGAATGCAAAAATCACTTAGATTGTACTGTATGTAATCAGGTAAAGGTCAGAGCTTTTCCAGTAGCCAAGAAAACCAAAAGAATTGCTCAAAGACCATTTCAGTTTGTACATGCAGATGTTGCCCAAGCTAATTGTTTATCTTTAGGGGGAAGCAAATATTTCCTAGTAATTGTTGATAGGTTTACAAGGTTTGCTTTTGTAAGAATATTGAAAAACAAATCTGACGCTGGGCAAAGTTTAAAAGCATGGGTGAGAATGGTGGAAAGACAATTTGATATTAGAGTAGGCACCATTGTTACTGACCGGGGAGGAGAGTTTCTAAGTAATCAATTGTTTAATTGGTTTCAAAAGGTAGGAATAAGGCATGAAACTACTAATCCCACTTGTCCTAACGAAGATGGTTTAGCGGAGAAAAAAATACAAGATATAAAAAGGATAACTGCTTGTTTGATGGCAGATGCAGAGGTAAAAGATAGTTTCTGGGCAGAAGCAACTTTGACAGCAGTACATATTAGTAACAGACTGTATCATTCAGAAATTGAAGACATTCCCTACAGGGTATTGTATGGGAGAGTGCCAAATTACAAGTATTTGAGAGTCTTTGGACAATTTGCTTATGTTTACATACCAACTTGTTTCAGGAAGAAAGGAGAACCCAAAAGTAGAAGGCTTAGGTTTCTAGGTTATTCTGGAAATAGCTATAAGTTTCATTTAGGTGGAAGAGAAGTGCAGTATTCCAGGTCTGCAAATTTTGAGCGTCATGCCGGTTGGGACAAACTGCATGCCAATAAAGAAGTTTTCTTGAGGTTAGGAAGTTCAAATGAGCCAGAAACACAAACTGAACCAACTTCAGGAAACGGAGGGGTTTCAGTTAAGCCAGAAGCATCCACTAGCAGCAATGATAGTTCTTCAGATAATGAGACACAATCTAGACCCATTACTACTAGAATGACTGAAGACAAGAGATTTAGTCATAGAACTATAACTCCCAGTACAGAAAGTGAGGATGAAAGAGGCAGATCAGCAGAGTTTATTCCTAGACGTAGTCACAGAGGGGGGTTGCAGACTGCCAGAAATAGTGTGAATTCAGTCCACTTTTAGGGTTAGGGTTAGTGCTAGGGAATCATGGGAACTGTTATTTTTCTGAGACATTGAGCCTTCTCTGTCAGACAACTCTGATGCCACAATAAAATACAGTTCCCATGATTCCCTAACTCTAACCCTAACCCTAAAAGTGGACTGAATTCACACTATTTCTGGCAGTCTGCAACCCCCCAGAGTTAGAAAGCCTCCAGATAGGTTTGTTGTGACAAATGCAAAAGCTTGTTTAGCAGTGGAAGAGCCTGAAAGTTTTGAAGAGTTGGAAAGTTTGTCTAGAGAAGAACAGGAAAGATGGATTGATGCAATGGATGATGAGTTTGGTTGTCTGGTAAATAAAGATGTTTTTGAAATAGTTGATAGACCCAAAGACAAGAAAGTAATTGGTTGTAAGTGGGTGTACAAAAAGAAAGAAATGCCAGATGGAAGTATTAAGTATAAAGCTAGGTTAGTAGCTAAGGGTTTTGCACAACAGCAGTATGAGAACTATGACAAGACATATTCTCCAACTGCAAAGCCAGAAAGTCTGAGAATGGTTCTGGCTGTAGCAGCGAAAAGGAATTTAGTTGTAGAACATTTTGATTTTGAAACAGCCTACTTAAATGCTAGTTTAGATGAAGAGATATTTATGGAGCAGCCACAAGGTTTTGAAGAAATTGGTAGTCAGAAAGTTTATAAATTAAAGAAAGCATTGTATGGGTTAAAACAAAGTGCCAGAGCATGGAATTTGTGCATTAATGACGAGTTAGTTAAGCTAGGATACAAAAGGAGCGTTGCAGATGCATGTGTCTATACAAAAGGAGACATAGTGTTAGTGATCTATGTAGATGATTTGTGCGTGGCAGCAAAGTCAAGACAGGAGATTGAATCAGTAAAAAGAGAGTTGTCTAAAAAGTTTGTTTTGAAGGATCTAGGTTTATTAAAGTCTTATTTAGGTATTGGTGTTGAGTGGACAGAAGAAGGACATTGTTTGTTAAGTCAGAGAAAGAAAATTGAAAATTTGATTGAAAAGTGTGGATTACAAAATGCTAAAATAGTAAGAGCTCCAATGACAACCGGTTTTGTATCTGAAAAAACAACTAGAGATTTTGAAGACAAGACTTTATTCAGGAGCATAATAGGATCTTTACAATTCATATCTTGCCACACCAGACCAGACATTTCGTATGCTGTAAATGTATTGTCCAGAAGAGTTAATGATCCAAAAATTGAAGACTGGACAGCAGTAAAACACTTATTGAGATATTTGAAAGGAACTCTAGATAAGAAATTGATAATTAGAAACAGTCATTCAGATTTAGATTGTTATGTGGATAGTTCTTTTGCATCAGAATTAGGAGACAAGAAGTCAGTTACAGGAATAATAATCAAGTACAGTGAAAGTCCAATAGTCTGGAGAAGTAGGAAACAAACAAATGTAGCGATAAGTACGACGGAAGCAGAATTCGCAGCTTTAAATGAGATAGTAAATGAGGTACAGTGGGTTGAGCAGTTATTGAATGATTTGAATGAAAGTTACAAGATACCAGTAGAAATTCTGGAAGATTCACAGTCATGCATAGCAATGGCTGAAGCTGAAAATTTGAAGAACAGAACAAAATATGTTGGTGTTAGATATCAAAATGTGCGAGACATGGTTCAGAAGGGTGAAATAGAACTGAGATATATAGAAACACAACACAACATAGCAGATTTGTTCACAAAAGCATTGACAGCGGAAAAACATGAAAGACTGACACAAATGGTTGGAATGACATTATAAGACACATACAATATTTTATTTCGGAGGGGATTGTTAAGGAAAAAGCAACATGGGATATACAGTAATAGAAATAAAAATATGTATGTGAATGTCAAAGTGACTAAGCAGGAGCAATCAGGAAGATACACAGGTGAAAAAGATAATATAATTAAGAAGCCTTGAGAGCCAAGGACAAAGTTATAGAAGGTACATTGAGAACACCTGTGATAGATTGCAAACACCTGAGACTCATTAAGTGGTCAAGGTAAAGTGATGAAACACTTGGGTTGGTCTTAGGTATGGGATGATCTATGTGGACCAATCAAGATGTATGTACACACCCACTGGGTGGAAACTGACTGGTGGGTGGTGTCTAACAATGGCTATAAATTGCAATGTTTGCTAATGTACATTGTGGAGTAGTGTGGAGATATTGTGAAGTGTAGAGATTGTGATTTGTAGGGCATATAGTATTTATGTATATAGTAGAATAAAGTAGATCTTTTATATAAGACTACTGAGTTGTCTGGTGTCTTGAGGGAAGATACAAAAGCCAGAAGAATCCTGGAGAAGTTTGGAGACATCTCAGGAAGAAGAGTGAGAAGGCTTGGAGAGTTTGTCAGGGTCTTCAGCCTATTCTCTGAAACTCTGCTGCTTGGGAAAGAAGCATCAACCACTGATCAAAGCTGGTCAGCTCTGCTGCATAACAAGGTGGTGAGTTAGAGCCAGAGGTGAAGAGCTACAACTCCCATCATCCCTGACATACAATATATTAGATCAACTGACAATGTCCACATGGATGTGAATAATTTAAATAATTTATCTAAATTTTAAATATCTCTTTCTTCTACCCATTCCTGGCACAAATATATATGGAATGGCTTTTGTATTCCAATGCAACTGTTTTCTACAAGAATTCACCCAGGGATATTCCTCTGTGAGATCAGGATTTCTGTGAGAAGCAACCATTATTATCACTACAAGTCTGAAATAGTGCAAAACATTTAAGCTCATCTCAGCAGTAATAGGTTTTGTTTGCATACCTAAAGTTAAAGTGATTAACATATTAGGGCATGACAATTAATCTTAGCCCAAACTAGACTGGTTAATCATTCTGTTTGGGGGAAGTCACTTTCCCTGGAGCACATAGAACCTGCTTATTTAATAGAACTATCTGGGTGTTAATATTTATTCTTTGTTATAAGAGTACACTTGAAGGAGGATATTTTGGACCTCCTTTTCTCTCCTTAGATCTCAGTGTTATCCTGATGCTCATACAATTGTTCTTGCCTAGGATTTAAATTACTTAGAATGTAGGAATGTGGAGCAATGCCCCTTAGGCAAAATTTGCAGGTTTCTTCCAGCAATAAACTTTTGTTTTTTTCTTGAAGTCTGCACTCCATGGATCAAGTAAAACATGCAGGTGAGATATAGATTTCACTTCAAAAACCATTAAGCATAATAATCTTTAATCCCAAAAGCTTTCATAAACCATCAAACACCATTTCATGCAGTAGATAAAATTTGCACCACTGGATATTAGCACCATCCTTTCTATTCCTAGAAGCAAAAACAGGTATTAGCACTGAAATTCTACATTTTTACAGTGACTTTTACACAGGCTAAATTGTTCAATCTCTCCCTGGACTTGTTTTTGCCAAGAGCTTAATGTGTTGAAAACTATTGGGTTGTTCAGTAGATAGAACTGGTCTTGCCACTGGTATTTGGAAAATTTTGAATGGAAATGAAGTTACCTTGTGAAGTTACTTCTATCATACCCAAGTGATAGAAGTATGTAGAGCAGATACACACTAATCTTTCTCTTATTTGATATGAGAGCTTCTCAGTGTCAACAAAAGTCCACATTTTGTGCAACTCTTAACTACTGCCTTTTGGCTAACTCTGATTTATTAGCTCTAGTACTGTCCACAATGCATCGATTAACAGAATCTCTCTAACTTTTCAGCCAACATACTTCCTAAAATCTTAATTGGAAGTCTAGAGATGAAATCTGTGAATTTCTGCATTTCTCTGCCTCTAACCTATAGCCTGTCTTTGCTTCCATGAGCTGCATTATCAATTTTTCTTCCAAAACTATTAAGATATTATAGGATCTATATCATTAATAACATTGACATGGCTGTAAATAATCATTATTGACAAATATACGTGTGCACACACATACATATATATAATATTTAAATTATTCATATTTATATTGACAATTTTAAAAACCTAAAAAGTGAACCCCAACTATAGAAGCACTTGAAATTAAATTGTATCTTCATGAACACAATTGGAAGTTGTGCTTGACTTCAGGTAAAGTAAAGCAACTGAATGCTGAATAAATAGGACTGGGTGCATTTTAATTATTCTTTCCTAAATATTGACTGTATCGCTCAAGATGGAATTACTTCAAAACTTTGTGGAAGTAATGGAAAATAGGGCACAAGAAAAGCCTCTGTTTATGAAAACTCAGACAGCAAGACATCATTAGATGAAAACTCTTGACAGCATCCACTTCAGAAAGTGTTGAGACAGTATAAGAGATCCCTCAGGTTGGTCCAATTATAGGATCTAGCTTTCAGAAGAAATATGCTTTTAACTATCTGGTGCTAACAGGGGACCTATACACTTTGCTGTCAGCTCTGTGGCTTTGATTAAATCATATATCATCTTTCCACTTCTCTTTTCCCATTAGTAAAACAGAAGGGTTTTTAAAAGGTACTCACCAGCCTTGTTATAAAGCCTGTAGGATCTGGAGCATTCTGCTTAAGTCTGAATTGGTGGGTGGGGGCAGGGGGGCAGTTTAGATACATTTCTGACTGACCATGATAATCTAAGGCCTAGATGAAAGAAAGGTGATTATTTAAGTACCATAAGATCTATGGGCTACACAATTGCATTTTCCAGGTTGATGGTTCAGATTAACTCACAGACAGGTGCCACCTCAACATGGGACTGACCACATGCCATTCCTTAAATCTCAAGTGGTGTCCCAGAACACCATTTTAATTCATTTTCAAATAAGAGTTTGTGGCCATGCTAGCTGAAGGTTTCTGGGTATTCAAGCTTAAAAAGTAACATTCCAAGTTCTGCTCAGAGCCAACCTTTTACATATACTACCCCATAGTCCCAATATGTTAGCCTACCTACCCTTATGTACTTGTAACTAAAATCAATATATATGTGTTCCTACATTAACCCTGCCTCCATCTCCCACTCCTTTCTCACTGTGTAAAATTGTAGATTGTAAAAAGATAGCAAAGAACTATGCCTTCATATTTTGCCCCATGTCACACACACTTATTATTATCTTTTAATTATGTAG
The DNA here is from genome assembly GCA_026167975.1 of Phrynosoma blainvillii. Lineage (NCBI taxonomy): Eukaryota > Metazoa > Chordata > Lepidosauria > Squamata > Phrynosomatidae > Phrynosoma > Phrynosoma blainvillii. Next base: position 342,899,261 of record JANUYF010000001.1, read on the forward strand.
TGCCACTGATGTACATGGCACTTCACAGAATAAAACAATAAAAAAGACAGACAGCCCTGACAATATGGGAAGGAAGGAGTACAATACAATGCAATACAATAAAGCTAATACAGAACAATTGTAAAACAAATTATCCAAATCAAGCTACAAAAACTGATGCAATACAATACAAAACAAGCTAGCAAATACATATAATCCAAATATACAAAATAATGAAACTTAAATTAAACTAAAATTCAAAAAGCATTGGAAAACCAGAAAGTTTTAAACTGATATTTAAAAACAATGAAAAAAGGAGCAGTCTTGCAAATATTCAGGGAGATATTTCCAGGAATATGGAGCAGCAAGTGAAAAAGGATGAAGCTGAGCTAAAGAAGAGGAAACCCTTTGTTGAGTGAGAAACCTAGAGTTCCTAGAACAAAGATCCTCAGCAGGCTGGTAAAGAGAAAAGAGGGCTGAAATACATAATGGAGTTAGGTCATGTGGGGCTTTATAAAATTAAAACAAGATGAGATCATAAAAAAAATAGGAGTTGAAATCCTGACTTGTTCCTCCTTTCTCATCTGATGCTCTGTGCCCAATATCCTGCCCGCTCTACAAAGGGACCCCCAGCTCTGGAAGCAGATGAGGCTGGTACTGTAGGCCAGAGAGAAAAGGGACAGGAAAGGTGAATTCATTCTGTGTTTGTTCCATTCACAGAGAGAAAGCTGAGATTGAAGCTGAAGCAGCAGCAGCAGCAGTGGTAGATTGATGACAGTAACTGCTTTCATGTGCTTGCTTTGCAAAAGAGCTCTTTTGAGTCCCGACAAGAACACAATGGCAACAAAAATGTTTGTCTCTAAATGTTTGTCTCTAAAACTATAGTGCTTGATGTCCTTTAGGGCAAGGATATTCAAGGGGGCACACCTCTTAAAACATTTTAATGTTTAATTTCCTCATGTGTGTAGTAATTAATTTTAAGCAGGAATTGGAGTAAATGGGATGGGTAAGTAAGGGCCTTTACAGACTGCCAGAAATAGTGCAGCTTGAGGCCACTTTAACTGTCCTGACTCAGTGCTAAGGAATCATGGGAATTGTATTTTTTCTGGGATATTGAGCCTTCTCTGTCAGAGAGCTCTGGTGCCACAATAAACTACAGTTCCCATGATTCCTTAGCATTGAGCCAGGACAGTTAAAGTGGCCTCAAGCTGCACTATTTCTGGCAGTCTGTAAAGGCCCTAAGATTTCAGGCTGGGACTGCAGTGAGTGAGGGGGATGGAAGAAAGAGTTGGGAATGTCATCAGGTGAGGGGTGAGACTTTAAAACTGGACTAGAGGAAAGGAATTGGATAGAAGGAAGAGGCAGGAGCATTTGCACACCCTTTTATTTTCTCCAGCAAGTAGAATTGTCAGTGCCAAGCTGAGACAAGCATCACTTGCTGTTTAAGAACATGGGGGGTTCTCTCCACTTCACAGGAGGACTTTGCAGGTAGCCTTGAGGAGGCACCCATTTTGGTCTAGCAGGTTCCATGCAGCCCACTGGCTGGATTCTGCCCACCTGTTTAGGGAAACAATGTGGAATAGCAGCTCTGCTTTCTGCCTCCATAATTAAAAATCCAGAAACCTCTCCACTCACCTTATTTATCACTAGTTATTGGTATGTGCCTTCAAGACATTTTTGACTTATAGCGACCTTAAGGAAAAAATATCACAGTGTTTTTCTGGCAGGATTTGTTCATGAGGGAGTGCCCTTGCCTTCTTATGTGGCTGAGAGAGTGTGACTTGTTTAAAGTCACCCAGTAGGCTTCCATGGCCAAGTGGGGATTTGAATCCTGGTCTTCAGAGTCATAGTCCATGGAGCCTTATCTTACTACACTGTTATAGTGCTATTATTCTACTTTAACTGCCATGGCACTATCCTATGGATGCCTGGGACTTGCAATTTAGGGAGGAGTGTTTAGAATTTGCAGCCTGGGAACTCTTGGACCTCACTAAACTAAAAATCAGATAATTCCACTACCTGCTGCCATGATACATAGAATCATAGAGTTGGAAGAGACCACAAGGGCCATCCACTCCAACCCTCTGTCATGCAGGAGCTCTCAATCAAAGCATATCTGACAGATGGCCATCCAGCCTCTGTTTAAAAATCTCCAAAGAAGAAGACTCCACCACTCTCTAAGGGAGTGTGTTCCACTGTTGAACAGCTCTTACTGTCAGGACGTTCCTCCTAATGTTGATGTGGAATCTCTTTTCCTATAGCTTGCATCCATTCTTGCTGGCCCTATTCTCTGGAGCAGCAGAAAACAAGCTTGCTCCATCCTCAATATGGCATTCCTTCAAATTTTTAAACAGGACTGTCATATCACTTCTTAACCTTCTCTTCTCCAGGTGTTACATGAGAGTAACTTCATGTAAAACATGCATTGGATTAGGCTGAACATTTGGACTAGGACTCCAATGGTCTCCAACTAGGGTTCAAATCCTTGCTCAGCCATGGAAACCCACTGGGTGACCTTGGGAAAGTCACACACTCTCAGCCTCAGAGAAAGGCAAAAACAAACATCTTCTGAACAAATCTTGCCAAGAGAACCCTTGGCTGGCCTTAGGCTTGTCATAAGTCAGAAACAACTTGAAGGCACACAACAACAACTTTGTGAAGATGTTATATATAAACATATTATCAGATGACTTGTTAATTTCTGTTTCTTTGCAAAGAAACTCATAATGAGGAGGAGTGGATGGGAATTGAACATGATTTAAGCCTTGTATTACCAAGGATACAGGAATTGAATTAAAGATACATAGTTCCAAGCAAGCTGACCCATTATTCTGGAAATGTTGAGAAGGAGGAAACAAATATAAGATACGGGTTACAGAGTTCAGAGCTACAAATATATATATATATATATATATATATATATATATATATATATATATAAACATACTGAGGTGAGAGACAAAAGTTTCTTCACCCAGTTGTGCTCCAGGATGACAGCTGCTCGGAAGGTGATAGGCATCACTAATAGTGATGGGAAATGTCTTATTTAATGATCTAACTCCAGGGACAACACAAGGTTGCTAAGTAGATTGTCACAGGAAGCATTGGGCATACAACTATTTGGGCAGGCTGCAAAAATTGCTCTAATTGGTAATTCTGGAAAGAAGTTACTGCATTTGAAAGCTCTTCACAGAAGGCTAGAACATTTTCACCACCCATCAAATTGATTACTTCACATGTCTTTTACAGATGATCTGTCTGGGCTTGTGTTGGTCTCATTACCATGCTATACCAACACTTCAGAACTGTTGGTACATTTATTGTCAAATTTGTCAGAGTGTATTTATGCCATTGTGTGTATTTCACAAATTGAGAACCAAAAGGTAAAATATTTAAGGCAGCAGTCCTTACTTGCAGCACTGGTCACCACTGGTCTGTGCAATTTTTGGTGTGTTAAGTCAAATCCAATTTCTCCTTTTCCAATCCTATGTGTGGTTTGAAGTATAGTTTGGTTTGATGTCACAATGTGAACAGTTCTGTCTGCAAAAATCCTGAGATTTTTATGGCATTTCTAATGCAACCTGATGCCTTCCTGATGCCTTCCTGATGTTTTGGACAAATATATTCTACAGAATACAAAATACAAGGCTCTTCATGTTCTGAGATATACACACACATACAAAATCTTTGAGCCATCACAGTTCTGTGTCTTAGCAGATTGATCTCAGCAATTTACCTTCACACAGATTCACACAGAGAGTCTTGGGGAAATTCTATTAAAGGTACAAAAAAATAAAAATAAAATGTGAATAATAATCACAGTTTGAGCATTTGCATTATACCTACATGAACTCTAATAGGGAATTAATTACATAGGCAATAGGCAAAGCAATGCATATCAAGCCATAAGGAATAGACATACGACGTTTTCACACTGGCCTTTTTGAGGACGGTAGCCGGCCTCCCGCCGGCCTCACTACGGCGCCATTTCCCGTGTGTTCACACACACGCAGCGGCAAACCCCGCCCCTTCCGGTGTCATCCCTGCGTCCGGCCGGCTTTTGGCTCCGTGTGTTCAAACACACAGAGCCCTAAGTCCGGCCTCACTCCGGCAGCGGCAAGCTAATTCCTGGCTAACTCCGGCTTCAGGTAATTCCGGGTGGCAAAAGGAATTAGCCTGCTGCCGCCGGAGTCATTCCGGTGTCAGCGGCACAGGGTCCAGCCGGCTTTAGGGAGCCCAGTGTGAAAACGTCCATAGAAACAATAAGACATAGAAACAATAAAAATCCAGATGTCATGTAAGCCATTCATTTTGAGAGTGTGCTCCTGCTTTAAGGAAAGCATAATGATGCTTGAAAAATTAGGCCATGCTTATGGATGGTTAAAAGTGGCTGATGTAATCATGAACTAAGCAAAATGAGGTTCTGGGGCTTCTCAGAGTCATAAAGGAGGGGAGGATAAGGGGTGTTGTTGTGTGTCTTCAAGTTGTTTCCAATTTATGGCAACCCTAAAGCAAACCTATCATGAGGTTTTCTTGGCAAGATTTATTCAGAGGAGAATTGCCTTAGCCTTCTTCTGAAGCTGAGAAAATGTTACTTGCACAAACTTACCCAGTGGATTTCCATGGCCAAGTGGGGATTCACACCATGGTCATAGCCCAGCACCCAAACAACTCAACATGTTGACTGTCAGGGCAAGAAGAGGAAGAGAAAAATAAAGAAATTGTGCAACAATTTGTTTAAACTCAGGCACAGTGCATCACTTGCTTTCAGGGCATGATCTTGGTTTCAAAATTGGGTGGCTGGACTGCAGCAACAGGAACGACTGTTTTTTGTTTTTTGTTTTTAAGGTGTATAATAAAAACTAATACATTATATTCAAGAGTGTATTTTTTCCAGCAAGATGACTACAAAATACTGGATTTCTCTGCTTATAGTACAAAGATAGATACACATTCGAATTTTCTCATGAGTTTTAGGACAGCACCACCATTTTCATGTACTTGCTTTTTGGAGGCCATGATTCTTTGAGCTAAACTGCTAAATCTATCTAACCCTTTGTGGGATACAGTGGTGTAATTATAAATTATGAAGAGCAAGCCCATATAACAGCAGTCAATATAGCAGCCCGTTTCCATAGGAGCATTCAAAAATGCAGTTGCCTGCATTGATGTGCATTTTATTAAAAAAAAAATCTTATAATTTTCATCTGTACCACAAGTAACTCTTTTGAAATGCTGTTGGTTTGGGGGGCATTCAATTTCAAGTCACCCTGAAATACTTTGGTTGAGAACAAGAATAGCTCATTGTAAAATATTTTCTTCCCCAACCAGCTGTGAGGAATGCAGCTGAACTCAGATGGAAGAAACAAGTCCAAGAAAGGCTGATTATGCCATAGCCTGCTAATCAAAATGTCCTGGAGTTTCAGCCCAGTGAGCCCTGGATCCGCTACTCCATTACATCATTATGGGGCATGTGTGTGTGCACATGCATGTACACATGTGTAAAGTCCAACCACCATATTGATAATTAAATAAGTTCAGAATTGCCTCTGTGAATCTACCCTGTCACTACATGAGGCCCTCTGATGCAATTTTTTCTATAGCTTGGTACAAAACAAACTTCAGAATACATTTTAAATGAGCATAGCTACACTCCATAATGTACAGCAGAGTAAGTTCAGGTAAGACACCATTAATGAACCAAAGTTTAATCAGTAAGAGAAACCATATGGAGTCCCTAACAAAGAAGTAAACTTAAAAACCATCCTGTGATAGGCCTCATTACCTCTGAAGTTTAGCTCATTAGCTTTAACAATTAAACCCATTGCTCTTAGCTCTGGGAATCAAACATGGGAGCCTGATGTGGAGATCCATGAGGGTTACATAATGGTTTACTGACATGATTATTATAAATAAGCAGAAACATTTTGATGTCTTGGAGAATGAGAAGAAAGAGGATGGCAGTTATGCAGCAGTGTCACTAGGGGGTGCAGGAGTATGGGCCACATCCCAGAAGGGGACTGACACCCAAGAAAGGGGGGGGTGACACCAGGTTGGCTTCCCGCATTGTAGGCACTATTTCAGCCACGCAGTCACTACTCTGCCCCCTGTGTGTGCTCCTTGGGGCCACATGGGCATTCCTTGGCCCCATGCAGGTGCTTTACAGGGCTACACAGGCTCTCCTTGGCCCCACTCAGGTGCTTTTGAGGCTGTGCAGGTGTTTCTTGGCCCTACACAGATGCTGTTCAGGGCTGCGTGGGCACTCTTTGGCTCTGTGTGGGTGCTTTTGGGGGCTGCTCAGGTGCTCCTTGGCCCCACACAGGTGCGGCTCCAGCCCTTCTCTGGCCCACACGGGCACTCCCATGTGCTGCCACCCCAGAAATTCCACTGGAAGTCCAAGGCCAGAAGTCACCCCCCCCCCAAAGCCCTGCTCTCTGCACCTGGTGTCAACTGGTGCAGGAACACCACTGGGTGACACCATGAGTTACTGCACTGGGTGACACCAAGTAAATATGAATAAATTTCTGCTTCCCCCCTTTGTCCAAAAGCTTCTGTGTTGGGAATTTAGCTTTCAGGGATTATGCAACCGTAAGGTCTGCAAGTATAAACATGAGTGTTTGATCTGTAAAGGGCCACACTCCTTCAGAATTGTACCAGAGGGATGGGGCAATCAGATGCTAATAAAGAAGGCCAATACAATACAAGTTCTTGCCAGGAAGAAGAAGAAGGAAAGCAGTTTCTGGGCAGCCATTTTGAGTGGGTGAGTGTTTAAAATTTTTTAAAAAAACACTTGGGGAGAGTGTGTCTGTTGCTGAGAGGGTGGTGCTTTGGTGAGTCACATCTGTGAGTCAATAGGTGGTGGAGCTAGTCAATCAGCTCTATACAACACTTCCCAGAGGCGTTCCAGGCAGTTCCTGCCAGGAAGGAGAAGGAAAGCAGTTTCTGGGCAGCCATTGAGTGTTTAATTTAAAAAAAAAAACACTTGGGGAGTGTGTCTGTTGCTGAGAGGATGGGGCTTTGGTGAGTCACATCTATGAGTCAATGGGAGTGGATCTAGTCAACCAGCTCTATACAACTCCTCCCAGAGGCTTTCCAGGCCATTTCCTGCCAGGAAGGAGAAGGAAAGCAGTTTCTCGGCAGCCATTTTTAGTGGGTGAGTGTTTAAATTAATGGGGGGGGGGAACACTTGGGGAGAGTGTGTCTGTTGCTGAGTGGGTGGGGCTTTGGTGAGTCACAGCTATAAGTCAATAGGCAGTGGAGCTAGCCAAGCAGCTCTATACAACTCCTTCCAGAGGCGCATGCTGAACGCCACATGAATTTTTCACAGAATAAGGGAAAGCACAGTACAGGTGGAAGGGTTTTTTTGACTTTTCTTTTCTTTTTAGAGGTTCTCATTATTATTGTTATTTATTATTTAAAGGGCTTTGAGGGTATTTTTTTTCTCAGAGGAAGAGAGTCAGAGTTTTGTCTCCAGAATAAGGTAGCATCCAGGAGCTCTCTGTAGGGTTAGAAACCCAGTTGATTGAGCTCAATGACAGAGCCTGGTGAAAAGGCCAAGAGAACAGGAGCCCTTTACGTTGGTCTTTACCAGGAAACCTCCATTATCCTCAAGTTGAGCACCCTTTGCCTTTTCTGAGAAGACTGAAGCAAAGAAGGTGTTGAGTAATTCTGCCTTTTCTCTGTCCCCTGTTAACTTTTTGCCATCTTCTCCACACAGTGGCCGTACCATTTCCTACTTTTTCCTTTTGCTGCTGACATACCCCCAAAAGCCCTTTTTATTGTTCTTAACCTCTCTAGCAAGCCTGAGTTCATTCTGCGCTTTAGCTTTTCTGACTTTACCCCTACACGTACTAGCTATTTGTTTGAATTCCTCTTTGGTGATTTCCCCATTTTTCCATTTCTTATACATGTTCTGTTTAAAACTTAGGGCTTTGCAGACTGCTAGAAATAATGCAAATTGAGGGGGGAAGCAGACGGGTGGCCATGGGCCACCCCAGGAAGCTGCACCGCCCCTGAAAGGTGCGCTAAATTGGCGCTCCTTTCACAAGTCGATGAAGGTGCACTGCATAAGGCTGCAGCGCACCTTCGCCAACTCTTCCACCGCAGCGCGTGCAAATGCTGCGGCGGGAGGTCCTCCTCGGAGCGCTGGCCATGCGGAGGGCCGGCTGCTCTGAGGACGACCTGGGGAAGGGGTTGGGGCGCCGATCATGCGGCTGCCCCTCCCCTTCTCTGCCCCCAAGATGGCCTTTCAAGCCGTCTGCTTAGGGGGAAAGTCCACTTTAAGGGTTAGGGTTAGGGTTAGGGAATCATGGGAACTGTATTTTATTGTGTCACCAGAGCTCTCTGACAGAGAAGGCTCAATGTCTGAGAAAAAAAAACAATTCCCATAATTCCCTAGCACTAACCCTAAGCCTTAAAGTGGACTCAATTTGCACTATTTCTGACAGTCTGCAATGGCCCTTAGTTCAGTTGAAAGTTCCTTAGTCGTCCATCCTGGTTTCTTGAGGCACCTCCCATTTTTCTTCCTCATTGCAACTGTTTGAAATTGTGCCTTCAGTATCTCCCTTTTGAGAAACTCCCATCCATCTTGAACTCCTTTCTCTTTTAATATTCCTGACCATGGGATCACCCCCAGTATTTCTCTAAGTTTACTAAAATCAGCTTTCCTAAAGTCTAGAATGCATGTCTGACTGTGCCTGGCTTCTCCTTTCCACTGTATAATAAACTCCAGGAGAACATGATCACTCCCACCTAAGGATCCAACCACTTGCACCCCATTAACTAGGTCTTCCCTGTTAGTTAGGATCAGATCCAAAATAGGTGACTCCCTTGTTGCCTCTTCCACCTTTTGGACAATGAAATTGTCTTCAAGGCAAGTGAGGAATTTACTAGACCTTGAGGATTTTGCTGAGTCTGATTTCCAGCAAATATCAGGATAGTTGAAGTCACCCATCACTACTATATTTCTCCTTTCTGAGTGTATGGTCATCTGTTCTAGAAAGGCATCATCCAATTCCTCTGCTTGAGTCGGGGGTTTGTAGTAGACTCCCACACTAACATCCCTGTTGTTTCCCTCCCCTTTAATTTTTATCCAGATGCTCTCCACCTGGCTTCCAGGATTGATGTCCTGGAATTGATTTGAAGCTCTCTCCCTTATCAAGGAAGAAGAGGAAGAGCAGCAGAGACAGCCCTCAGAGACAGTGCAGGGGACTCTGAGAGTACTACCGCAGGGATCAACCACTGCTAAGACTCAGAGGAGGCATCACAAGATGTCCCAGAAGGTATGTTGTCTCCCTGGGGCAAAAATCCATGATGTGACAGTGAGGCTGACAAGATTTGTGAAACCTACTGACCATTACCTCTTCCTCTTAGTCCAATGATACTGCAAGGCATAGTCTTCAGAATATTAGAAGGAATAATGGGTGATTCTTGAGACATCACCCATTATTCCTTCTCATTATTCCCCTTGTTGCGTCTTCCACCTTTTGGACAAAGAAATTCCTAGCTTTGGCTAGGAAGCTGAAAGAGCTGGATGCACAGGTTGTTATCTCATCTGAAGGGCATGGTCCATGAAGAGAGAGGAGCATAGCAGACTTGAATAACTGGCTCCGTAGATGGTGCCACCAAGAACGATTTGGATTCTTGGATCATGGGTTGCGGTTCTATGCAAGAGATGGGCTGCATTTCACACCAGTTGGCAGAAACATTTTGCCAATAGTCTCAAACATTTGATAAGGAGGGCTTTAAACTAAGTCATGTGGGGGAGGGAGACAATATCTTGGAAGGTATCTTGGAAGGCAGGAGTACATCATGGGGTGGAAATAATAGTCAAAGTGTTATAGAGGAAACAAGGCAAATGATGCAAGGGCCCAACAGTGGGAGGCAAAAAATCTCACACAGACAGCAAGTTAGGAAGACCCATGCTCTTAAATGTCTCTACATTAATGCACAGAGCATGGGAAATAAACAAGATGAACTTGAACTCCTAGCACAACAAAGCAAATACAATATAATAGGCATCACTGAAACCTGGTGAGATGAGTCTCACGATTGGAATGTAGAAATAGAGGAGTATAACCTTTTTAAGATAAATAGGCCAAACAGGAAAGGAGGAGGAATAGCATTATATGTCAGGGATGTTTACACCTGTGAAGAGATCCAGAACTTAAATCATGGAAATCAGGTGGAGAGCATCTGGATAAAAATTAAAGGGGAAGGAAACTACAGGGCCGTTATAGTGAGAGTCTACTACAGATCCCCAAGTCATACTGAGGAATTGGATGATGCCTTTCTAGAACAGATGACCACACACTTAGAAAGGAGAGATGTAGTAGTGATGGGTGACTTCAACAATCCAGATATTTGCTGGAAGTCAAACTCAGCCAATACTTCAAGGTCTAGCAAATTCCTCACTTGCCTTGAAGATAATTTCTTTGTCCAAAAGGTGGAAGACGCAACAAGGGGAATAATGAGAAGGAATAATGGGTGATGTCTCAAGAAACCGGGTTGGATGACTAAAGAACTTTCAGCTGAACTAAATTTTAAATGAAAGACGTATAAGAAATGGAAAAGGGGTGAAATCACCAAAGAGGAATTCAAGCAAATAGCTAGCATATGTAGGGGTAAAGTCAGGAAAGCCAAAGCACAGAATTAGCTCAGGCTTGCTAGAGGGGTTAAGGACAATAAGAAGGGCTTTTGGGGGGGGGGGTATGTCGGTAGCAAAAGAAACAAGAAGGAAATGGTACGGCCACTGCAAAGAGAAGATGGAGAAATTCTAACAGGGGACAGAGAAAAGGCAGAACTACTCAACACCTTCTTTGCCTCAGTCTTCTCACGAAAGAAAAAGGGTGCTCAACCTGAGGAAAATGGAGCAGGAGACACAATAGGGGAAATGCAGCACAAAATAAATAAAGAAGAAGTACAGGAATACCTGGTTAACCTAAATGAATTTAAGCCTCCAGGACCAGATGAACTACATCCAAGGATATTAAAAGAACTGGCAAATGTAATCTCAGAGCCACTGGCAATAATCTTTGAGAACTCATGGAGAACAGGAGATGCCCCAGCAGACTGGAGGAGGGCAAACATTGTCCCCATCTTCAAAAAGGGGGAAAAAGAGGATCTCAACAACTATCTCCCAGTTAGTCTGACATCAATACTGGGAAAGATTCTAGAACAATTCATTAAACAGAGAGTCTGTGAATATTTAGAAGAGAATGTCATAATTAATAAAAGTGAACATGGATTTCTCAAAAACAAGTCATGCCAGACTAAACTGATCTGTCATATATATATATATATATATATATATATATATATATATATAAAATTACCAGCTTGCTAGATGAAGGAAATGCGGTAGAAATAGCATAAGTTGATTTCAGTAAGGCTTTTGAAAAGGTCCCCCATGATATTCTTGCAAACAAGATAGTAAAATGTGGGCTAGACAATACAACTTTTAGGTGGATTAGTAACTGTTTGACTAACCGAACCCAAAGGGTGCTCAGCAGCTCCTCTTCATCCTGAAGAGAAGTGACCAGTGGAGTGCCACAGGGTTCTGTCCTGGGCCCAGTGCTATTCAACATCTTTATCAATGGTTTGGATGAAGGAATAGGGGTCATGCTTCTCAAATTTGCAGCTGACACCAAATTAGGAGGAATAGCAAATACCCCAGAAGACAAGATAGAAATTCAAAATGACCTTAATAGATTAGAAAGATGGTTCAAAGCTAACAAAATGAATTTCAACACAGAGAAATGTAAGGTACTGCACTTAGGGCAAAAAAAAAAATGAAATGCATAGATATAAGATGGGGGACACCTGGCTTAACAAGACTATTTTCTAAGGGGGTTGCAGACTGCCAGAAATAGTGCAAATTGAGACCACTTTTAGGGTTAGGGTTAGGGTTAGGGAATCATGGGAACTGTATTTTATTGTGGCACCAGAGCTCTCAGACAGAGAAGGCTCAATGTCTCAGGAAAAAAAACAATTCCCTTGATTCCCTAGCACTAAACCTAACCCTAAAAGTAGATTCAATTTGCACTTTTTCTAGCAGTCTGCAACCCCCTATGATTCTATGACCCAACTGGAATAGTGTATTCAGAAAAAGGGAGCCTTTTAATATAGTAAGTATTTATATGTTTCTATTAAAAATCTAATGTAATGTTCCATTTTCTGGTCTGCTTATACAAAATTAAAACTATCTCATCATATATATTAAGTTGTGTATTTAGGATGTTTTATAGCATTCACCACTTGCAAGGCATCACACAGGCATTAACCAAGTAGTCCTAATTAGAACTAATCAATTAGGCTTATAAAATCTAATTTTCATTTATGAATGATGATTCCCTTATTATTTCCTACTTTAATTCAGAAGGCCATGGCATTTCATTGAGAAATGATGGCAGCAACTGTTGTACTGTTGTATACTTTGAAATTCCATTAAATTAAATAATGGGCTTGACCAGGACTCTTATATTTTGGGTTTATTCAAATCTGCTTGATTCTTTTCAATTACTTTAGTTAGAGATGTTTACTTTTTTCTTTTATAAATCTAGTCAGAAATCTAAAATAATAAAAGTTTTTCCCCTTACAACCTTGTTGTTCCAAACTGTATCCAGCTGTTTAGTGTTTGTGATCCATCCTTTGAATTTCACCACTGACAGGGATCAAAGTTAAAGCTATCTTTGCATCAAGCTAAAATTCATTTATTTATTTGATTTCTACTTCACCTCTACACCACCAAAGGACTCAAGGTGGCTTACAAAATTTAAAATAGAAGTTGGCTAAAATATACCAGTGTACAAAGAGCCAGCGTCATGTAATGGCTTGAGGATTTGACTATGATTCTGGAGATCAGGGTTTGATTCCCTGCTCAGCCATGGAAACCCACTGGGTGACCTTGGGCAAACCACAAACTCTCAGTCCCAGAAAACTCTTTAATAGCTTTGCCTTAAAGTCACCATAAGTTAGAAAAGACTTGAAGTCACACAGCAAAAACAACAACATGTACAGGGTGTTAAAAATTGTGGTGCAAAGGTAGAACTATTCCTTTCTTACTTGGTTTTGCACCTTTCTTTTTTAATTTGTACATTACAAAAGTTAAGAAATGTTAATACAAACATTTAATGAACAATATTATTAAAAACAAAGGACCTTTGCAGACAAGAAATAGTGCAAATTGAGTCCACTTTAACTGTCCTGGCTCAGTGCTAAGGAATCATGGGACTTGTATTTTGTTCTGAGATATTGAGCCTTCTCTGTCAGAGAGCTCTGGTGCCACAATAAACTACAGTCCCATGATTCCCTACCACTGAGTCAGGGCAGTTAAAGTGGACTCAATTTGCACTAGTTCTGGCAATCTGCAAAGGCCCATAGTTAAAACCATTTAAAATATGTTTAAAGTACAATTAAAAACAAGCAGGATAAAACACATCACACTATTCCACCATTTGCTTTAAAAAAAATCAACCACATGCCTGAGTAAACCAGGTCTTAATCTGTTGGCAGAAAGAGAACAGGGAGGGGGCTAGTCAGACCTCCCATGGAAGGGAGTCCCACAACCTAGAAGCAGCCACTGAGAATGGCTCTGTCCACTTAAATTCCTCTTCCCACTATAGCTTCAGAAACCACCTGAAAATGGAAAGCAGGTTTTAGGGTGTTCGGTGAGGGAGAGAACATACTACTCTCCCCTTCCCTCCTTATGTTACATTCCATTGCCGTGCAATTGTAAACTCAACAATCTGATTGCAGCCCACTATTTTAAAGCCTACAATGCATTTTTTAAAATTAAGGTACATAGTATGCAACAAGAATGTACTTTTGGATGGAACTAAAGCAACATGGATATTGTTCAAAGAAGCCTGAACTGAACTGAGCTCTTCTTGAACATAATAATGCAATTCTTGAGATTTGAAGGGACACGGAAATGCAGCAGCATTTGTCTGCAGCTCACATTGGTCTTCTGTGGCAATAGGGTGGCTATGAACACACACGCCCAAATCCTTCAATGTCCTCACACACCCTGGCTACCTGATAGATTAGGGTGGGCAAATAAGGGGGGGAGGGTTGTCCACAATTGCATATGGTGACCTCCATGTCAGGAGGATGAAGTGCATTCATTGTGGGTTTCATCCCAGACTTTAAAGGAGATATCTAATGAGTTAGGCCTATTTTGGTGATAGAGTCACTATTTGGGGTGTGTCCTTCAAATTCTGAAATAAAACCCAGAGCAGATTCACTGCTCCTCTGACACATAAGCCACCAACAACCACTAAGCCCTGCAGACCCATATCCTGCCCTCTGTTTTGAAAAAAAATAATGAATTAATGCCCTTGGAAGTCTTCAGGAGTTATGAATAACCTTGTAAATCATAGGCTCCTTTTTGTCATTTAACAACAACCTGCCCCAAGCAAGAAAGCAATCAAACAACAAACCCCCAAGCCACATCAGTTTTTTTAAAAAAAATTAACATTGACTTCCAGGTACTTTTTATTTTTTAATTCAATTTTTAGTTCTGGTTAGTGTTTGTGGCTCCCAGAGCCACCACATTTGCTCAGAGCCATCATCAATCATTGTACACTAATTGTGATGATCCCCAAAGGGGCTTGTTAGTGTATTTCATTGAATGAGCTTATAAAATTCCTATGGGTGAGAGTTGTACCATATTCAGGTTGCTCTGTAAACTCATTCATCTGAACTAACCAAGATGTCATTATACAGATTGTCACAGTTAACATGTGAAGATCTGTGAGAGCAGAATGTATATGTTCCTACATGTCTTTGTCCCCACTTAAGAGCCCTATATGTTTTGTGTTATTGGAGAATGTCTGCCTAAGGGGATATCCACAAGCTAAACTGTGTGTCTGAGGAAACAGTTACATTTCTCTCCATGCTCAAACACAGAAAATAGTTGGAAAGAGGAGGAAAAGGAGGGATGTTTATAACTATTTTCTTGTTAGTTCTAACTTGCCACCAGGGCTGTCTTTTACTTCTGATCACATTGCATTTGGGAAGAATGTGAAAAGGACAGCTGAGCAAGTGGTGTCAGCTGAGCAGGAAATAGAAACAAAGGGGCTAAACAGACGGTGCAAAGCACCGTCTTCAGAGCAAGGAAGGGGAGGGGCAGCCACACGCTGGGTGCCCCAACCCCTTCCCGAAGATGTCGTAGGAGCAGCTGGCCCTCCGCACTGCCGGCGCTCCGAGGATGCCTTTCCACTGCAGCATCCACACATGCTGCAGCGGATGAGGCGCCGAAGATGCGCCAGCAGCCTTTTGCAGCGCACCTTCGGTGATTTGTGGAAGGAGTGCTATTTTAGCGCTCCTTCCTGTTAGGTTTAAATGGGATATAGAGTCAATGTTAAAATGTTGAAATGTAAAAGATGTGTGTCTGTATTTTTCCATGCTGTGAAAAGTTGTTTTTCTGAGAGCTAGATTCACAGTTTATCAGTCCCAGGTGTGATTTAGCCAAAACAGGAGGCTAACAGGACTCCATTCTATGGGAAAGAAGGTTTGTTTGTATTATGGTTTATGTAAACACATTTTTGTTATGGGAAATGTAGTCACATGATTTGTTATTGTAATTAAGGGTTGGACTAGTACACGTCACGTAATATCACCCAATCAGCTTGTAAAGGTTACACCCAGAAAGGTGGAGTCTTGTGGGACTGAGGGCTGAGAATCAGAAAGCTACTCACTTGCTTTTTGGCTTTTGAACTATAATGAACTAATAAAACCATTCTTTTGGTGATGCTACTAACACATCTTGAATCATGTAGCAGATAGATTTTATTCCTGCTTAGCCAATTTTGGCTCAAGTGGAAATGTTATTATTATTATTTGTTTTTTGCTTTTGTTCTTTTACAATAAAGAAGCTTTGCTGAAAGTTCCAGGTTTGGATGTTTGGTTTTAAAGGACTGTTTTCAACACTCCTACAACATTATTTTAACATGTGGTAGCAGAGGATGGTTTTGATCCACGGCACCTCTGCTGCAGAACCTGGAGTTTAAAAAGCAACTTTTTTCCTGTCCTGGCCAGCGGGGACCCGCGGAAGGCTAGGAGGAGGCAGCACACAGACGGGCTGGAATTCCAGGCTTGATTTATGGCAGCAGCTCTACAGCCGGGAGCCGCGGAGGCAGGAGCCTGGATTTTTCACGTCTGATTTATGGCACAAGCTCCACAGAGGACTGTAAGTAGAAAACCTCCCTTATCTCAAGGCAATTAGTTTAAATGGACTGTTTCAAAGCTGTCTCAAAGCTGTAAAGCAGCAAGAAAAGCAGCAAATTAGCCGGAGGCTGTGAAAAGCTGCAGTTTAAAGAGGCAGAGTCCTGGAGGAAGGCACCCGGGGGGGGGGGGCGTCAATTTTAAGACTTGTGCTGGACTATTTTAAAATTAATTAATTATGGAACAAGCCCGGTTTCCAAAGCTAAACACGGAAAATTATGCATCCTGGAATGTTTATGCGAGATTTCTTTTGATAAGGGAGGGTTTGTGGCAATCTGTGCAGGCTGGGTTGGGGGCTGCTCCGTCTGCAGCTGACCAAGACCGAAATTCTCGAGCTGTAGCCACCCTCCTACTCCTATTATCTGAGGGACAATTAAATCTTGTAAAAGATTTTACTTCAGCAAAAAAAAATATGGGACACTTTGGCTAGAATTCATCAGTCCTCTTCTGATCTAGCAAAGATGATTTGGGCAAAGCAATTGTTTTCATGTAAAATGGGAGACAAAGATTCTGCAGAGACTCATGTTCATAAAATGAGAGATTTGTTTGCCCAGGTTCAAGCAAGGGACATTGCCCTAGATGAAACCCTCAGAATTTACGTTCTCCTGGGTTCCCTCAATGAATCATATGATAATATCCTGTTAGGATTGCAAGCATTGCCTGGGGCTCAATTAACTATGGAATTGGTCTGTGAGAGAATTTTACAAGAAGCTGAAAGGAGGAGGTTTGAGGCAGAGCAACGAAAGCAGGGGTCTGCAACTACAAAGCCTCACAATGTCCCAGAGGGAACTCCGAAAGAGATGCAAACTGAAAAAGCTGCAATTTCAAAGGGAAAAATGTGTTATTATTGTAAAAATTTGGACATTTAAGAAAAGACTGCAGAAAGTTGATTGCAGATACCAGGAGGGGGCAGCAACAACAACAGCAGCAGCAGCAGCCACGTCCCCCTGGTGGACAAAAGAAACACAGTGCTAACCAGGGATTTGTTGCCACAATTCAAAGCCGAGATGGTGTGCCCCAAATTCAGCCACACACAGTATGGCTTTTGGACAGTGGAGCCTCCACCCACATGGCAAACAAAATTGAACTGTTCCAGAGTAGAAAACCAGCTAATGTTTTTTCTGTTGCTTTGGCAGATGGACAAGGGCCAAAAATTGAAGAAATGGGAACTGTTTGCATTCCAAGTTTTGGTACCAATTTTGATGATGTCTTGTATGTACCTACATTGCAAAATTGTTTAATTAGTGTGTCAGCTTTGACCTCAGATGGGTACAAAGTGAATTTTGAGGGGGATGAATGTTTAATCTTTAAAGATGGTGAATTTTGTGCTAAAGCCATTAAGAAAGACAAGCTGTACCACATGATAGACAGAGAAAGCAGTGCAGTCGCACAAAATAAGCCTTTGCATGAAAATTGCATTCATTATTTTCATAGAGTGATGGATCATGCTGGTTTTCCAAATCTTTTGAAATTGAAGCAGGTTTGTCCTGAGTTTAAAATGTCACCATGCTCAAACCACTTGGAGTGTTCAGTTTGCAGCAGGATTAAGCTGAAGGCTTATCCTGTGGCAAAAAAAAAAAAAAACTTAGAGCCCAGAGACCATTTCAATTTCTGCACTGTGATCTTGCTGGGCCAATTAACCCCCCCCCCCTCAGGGAGGGTGTAAATACTTCATGGTGATTGTGGATCGCTTCACAAGGTTTTCTTATGTGATTCTTTTGAAAGAAAAGGGTGAAGCAGGGGAGAAGTTCAAAGAATGGGTGAACATAATAGAGAGACAGTTTAACTACAAAGTGGGAACTTTGGTCACAGATAGAGGAGGAGAATTCTTGGCTACTCATTTGACTAATTGGCTAAGAAAAATGGGAATTAGACATTTTACTACTAACCCATCTTGCGTGGCTGAAGATGGTCTGGCCGAACGAAAAATAGCCATTCTGAAGCAAATAAAAGATTATATGATGCTTGATGCCAATGCTCCAGAGCATCTTTGGGGGGGAGGCTATTATCACAGCTAATTACCTGACAAACCGCACTTGGAATTCAGCTGTGCAGAATACTCCTTACCACATGCTTTTCAAGAGACCACCCAATTTGAAATATCTTAGAGTGTTTGGGCAGTATGCAAATGTGTACATACCTACAGCTTTCAGAAAGAAAGGTCAGCCCAAATGGAGACGTTTGATGTTTGTGGGTTACACAGGTAACAGTTACAGGTTTTACCTGGGTGGAAATCAGATTCTTTTTTCCAGGAGCGCAAACTTTGAGAAACATTCTGGGTGGGAAAACATTCATTCAAACAAAGAGGTGTTTTTCAGACTAGGTCAGTTAGAAACACAGACACCACCACCTGCCAGAAATGGAGGGGCAGTGAAACAAGAAACAGATTCTTCAGATGGTGAGGCTAGCACATCAGACAAGTTGTCACACACACGTCCACCTGCACCTAGAATGACAGAAACAAAGAGACACACAGACAGGAAAGCTTCAAGTACAGACACTGAGGATGATGATGGAAGAACAAGGACCATAGTTTTGAGGAGGACTACTAGAGTTAGGAAACCTCCAGATCGTTTTAAAGTGCAGGAAGCTAAGGCTTGTGTAGTCATGGTAGAGGAGCCTGAAAGTTACAAAAAAATACAGGAGTGTTATGATGAAGAGAAGCAGAAATGGGAGTCTGCAATGGAGCAGGAATTCAAGTCTTTGGTAGACAAAAAGGTGTTTGAAATTGTTGACAGGCCTACAAATCACAAGGTGATAGGTTGCAAATGGGTTTACAAAAGAAAGCTGATGCCGGATGGTAGTCAGAGATACAAGGCCAGATTGATAGCTAAAGGATTTGCACAACAGAGGTTTGAGAATTATGGCAAAACTTTTTCTCCAACAGCAAAGCCTGAGAGTTTGAGGTTGGGGTTGGCATTAGCTGCAAAGAAGGGCCAGATAGTACATCATTTTGATTTTGAGACTGCATACTTGAATGCAAGTCTTGATGAAACTGTTTTCATGAAACAACCTTTGGGTTTTCAACAGAATGGTGATAACAAGGTGTACAAGTTGAAGAAAACATTATATGGTTTGAAGCAGAGTGCCAGAAGCTGGAATCTTTGCATTCATGAGGAGTTGGTGAAGCTAGGCTACAGACGCAGTGTAGCTGATGCATGTGTTTACACAAAAGGAGATGTGATCTTGGTGATTTATGTAGATGACTTGTGTGTAGCAGCAAATTCAAAGCAAGAAATTCAGACAGTTGGGAAGGAATTGTCACAGAAATTTAGTGTCAAAGATCTTGGAGTTTTGAGGTCTTATTTAGGAATAGATGTTAAATGGTGTGAAGATGGGAGTTGTTTGTTGAGTCAACAGAGAAAAATTCAGAGTTTGATTGAAAAGTGTGGATTACAGGATGCAAAAACAGTGAAAAGTCCAATGTCTGTTGGTTATGTGAATAGTGAAGGGACTAAGGAGTTTGAAAATTCAGAGATGTATAGGAGCTTTGTGGAGAGTTCGATGTTTATTGCTAATAACACGAGGCCTGACATTTGTTTTGCCGTGGGCATGCTTGGAAGAAAGGCAAATTGTCCTACAGTGGAAGATTGGACAGCAGTGAAACATTTGTTGAGATATTTGAAGGCTAGCATAGACAGGAAATTGAAGTTGCAAAACAGTCGAGCTGGTCTTGAATGTTTTGTTGACAATTCGTTTGCTTCTGAGCTACAGGATAGAAAGTCAGTGACAGGATTGTTGATTAAGTTTGGAGAAAGTGCAATTGTTTGGAAAAGTAGAAAACAGAGATACGTAGCACAAAGTACAGGAGAAGCAGAATTCGGGGCCTTATCTGAGTTAGTTAATGAGATTGAATGGATTAGACAGTTGTTAAAAGATATGAATGAAAAATGTGCTGATCCAGTGATGATAAATGAGGATTCTCAGACATACATTGCTATGGCTGAAGCTGAGAACATGAAGTACAGAACAAAGTACATTGGTGTGAGGTATCAAAATGTCAGAAAAATGGTAAGAAGGAAATTGTGAGTCTGCAATACATTGAGTCAATTCATAATCAAGCAGACATCTTGACAAAGACATTGACCATTGATAGACACGAACAGATGTCACGTCTACTTGGCATGTCTTAAGTTTAGGCCTAGCCATTGAGCTAAGTTAGTTTTACAACAGGGTTAGTTTAGTATACAACATACACACATCTTACATTTCAGGAGGGGATTGTTAGGTTTAAATGGGATATAGAGTCAATGTTAAAATGTTGAAATGTAAAAGATGTGTGTCTGTATTTTTCCATGCTGTGAAAAGTTGTTTTTCTGAGAGCTAGATTCACAGTTTATCAGTCCCAGGTGTGATTTAGCCAAAACAGGAGGCTAACAGGACTCCATTCTATGGGAAAGAAGGTTTGTTTATATTATGGTTTATGTAAACACATTTTTGTTATGGGAAATGTAGTCACATGATTTGTTATTGTAATTAAGGGTTGGACTAGTACACGTCACATAATATCACCCAATCAGCTTGTAAAGGTTACACCCAGAAAGGTGGAGTCTTGTGGGACTGAGGGCTGAGAATCAGAAAGCTACTCACTTGCTTTTTGGCTTTTGAACTATAATGAACTAATAAAACCATTCTTTTGGTGATGCTACTAACACATCTTGAATCATGTAGCAGATAGATTTTAATCCTGCTTAGCCAGTTTTGGCTAAAGTGGAAATGTTATTATTATTATTTGTTTTTTGCTTTTGTTCTTTTACAATAAAGAAGCTTTGCTGAAAGTTCCAGGTTTGGATGTTTGGTTTTAAAGGACTCTTTTCAACACTCCTACAACATTATTTTAACATTTCCTTGGGCGGTGAAGCTGTGCCACGGGGCCAAGGAATGCGGATGCCTCGGCCCCAATCCGCAGCTTCCCGGGGCGGCCCCGTGCCACCCGTCTGCTTAGCCTGAAAGCTTCAAGCTGTTTTTCATTCACTACCACTCTTTAAATCTGGCACTTATCCTTCTCGAATTTTCTGGGTTACTCCTTTGGGGAATCTCTAAAAAGTGTATTATTTTCTTACAAGCTGTTTACAAAACCACTGGAAGGGGGGAAAGATCCCCTTTTCACATCCTCAAATGGTATAGGGTGTTCTATACCTTCTCCCCCCACCACTCGGTCTGAAATTGGACATGTTGTAAAATAAAACAGATTGAAAGCACTCAATATATATACCTATCCATAAAAAGGAGACAAAAGACTGTAGCATCTACAGAACCATTGAATTTCCCATGCAACTAAAGCCATTCTAAAAATTCTGCAGCAAAGATTCCCACCATATATGGAACATGAAAGAGATACAAGTTGGATTCAGGAAAGGAAGAGGCAGTAGGGACCACACTGCAAATATACATCAGATAATGGAGCACACCAAGGAATTCTAGAAAAAAATCTGGATGTTATTTATTGACTACAACAAAGCCTTTGACTGCATAGATCATGAAAAGCTATGGACTGAACTAAGAGGAATGGAAATGCCACAACATCTGATTCTCCTGATGCATAACCTGTACTCAGGACAAGAGGCTGCCACCAGACCTAAATACTGAGAAACAGAATGGTTCCCAATCAGCTAAAGGGTCAGGCAAGGCTGCATTTTGCCACCCTATCTGTTCAACCTGTATTTAGAAAACATGCAGAGTAGGCTTAGAATCAGAGGCTGAAGGAGTGAAGATAGGAGGAAGGAACATCAACAATTTAAGACATGCAGATGACACCATATCACTAGTGGAAAACATCACAGACTTGGGACAATTACTAAGAAAGGTCAAAGAAGAAAGTGCAAAGACAGGATTGATTACTCCTGAACATAAAGAAAAAATAATAACGACCATGGAAGAGTTACATAAGTTCAATCTAGATAATGAGAAAATTGAAATAGTTAAAGAATTCCCATACCTCAGATCAAACATTGATAAGAACGGTGGCTGAGGTAAAGAAATAAGAAGAATAGGAATGGGAAGGGCCGTGATCCTAAAATCTAAAGATATACAATGAAACACTAAAGTTAGACTCATCCCATCTATTATATTCCCCATCACCATGTACAGATGTGAGAGCTGGACAGTGAAGAAAGCTGATAGGAAGAAAATCAACCCATATGAGATGAGGTGCTGGAGAAGAGTGTGGAGGTTGCTTGGTAAGGTAGGTTTGGAGGAGGTCAAACCAGGAGATGCTGAAGATGTAGAATTTTACAAACAAACAACCCCCTGCTCACCATCAAAAGTGAGTCAACTGAACTTTTTAAAATTCTCATGCGGAGAGTTAAAAAATGGTTTCCATGTCAAGGGACACAATATAGAGAAGATATCAATTGTCAGTATGGATTGTGGCTGCATGTGCTTATTTATCCAAAAACAAGACAGGGCTTTTTAAACCACATCTCATGTAATTAACATATTTTGTAATTTATTCCCCAGTCACAGTGCAATTCCACAAAGAGGAAAAAGAATTGGAAACTAGAAGCATGTCATGGTGCCTGGATGTGAAGGAGAAAGGGAGCAAAGTGTAGTCTAACACTAGACTAAGAAATATAGAGAATGTGGTTTAAAAGTAGGGCTTTTAGGACAGCAAATGGGAGAAAAACAGATACAAGACATAATGTAAGGAGATGTGTAAATTATTATGAGATACCTAAGTGATTAGGAAGTTCTGTGGTCTGTCATTTTCAGCCATACTGAAACTGAAATTTTATGTAGCTTTAGGAGCTTTAGCAAGTCTTGATAATCTCAGCAAAATCTATCCTTGAACATTTCAAATCAGAATCCCTGCCATATGTTTCTTCTGCATCTTTGAGTTTATACAGTCAGGAGGCATTCTGGGCATTAATCTGCTAATCTTTCTTGCAATTTTAGGCTCCATACAGCAGGCTCTGTACTAAATTCCCAGTTCTTGAAAGAAAGCATGTACCCTGGTCTGCATTTAGCATAAATAACACTTAAGTGCCCATCTTGCCAAACATCTGTATGGTTTATGGGGGCTGATGCTATTAGACAACTGCACATTCACTCTGTTTTTGGATTTTAAAATGCCTGTCTACTTGATGTAAGAATTTGAAAAAAGAGATGTGGATGTAAAACCGCAAACTGAATTTTAAAAGAAAAGATAACATTAATTGCCACTAGGACAGAGCTACAAATTAATTTTAGTGTAAGGCAGGCCTAAAGTCTTAGGTGACTACTTGTTTTCTTGTGTTGTATTTAACAGTCCAGATTAGTGAAAGAAAACCTAAAGCATACAATTTCAGGATTGTCACATGTTCAAGAACAATTTCCCAACTGAGCTGTTCCCCACACCCTGTGATTATGGCACTGTTCACATTTTACCACAGGTAAAACCACATGAGTCAGTCTAGATAAACAAACTTGTATGTATCCAATTTATGACATCCCTTTCCCCCCTACCACCATGTTCTGCTTTTATTTATTAATTTATCTTTAACTAGTTAGTGACGCTGATAATATTTATCCCTTTATTACTGAGGAACTTTAAAAGGTTTTTTGAAATCTCAAATATACTGAATCATCTCTTTCCTAATTAATCCTTTGCCTACTCAATAATTGTTTTCCATAAATGGTTGATATTTTCTAAGGAACTCTGAAACATTTGTAGGACAGGATGTATCTGTGCAGAAACCATATTGATTCACTGCAGTCCCAATACGAATGGTGCCAATGCAGTCCTGGCCCAGTCCTTTTGGCCTGTCTACTTTGGGCCTAAAAAGCCAATTTCAACCTGGAGAGAGAGAGAGAGAGAGAGAGAGAGAGAGACTTTAAAAGGATAGCAGTGTCATTTACTGGAGAGTGAAATCATATGAATGGAAGACTGAAGATTTTACATGTAATCTGTAGATATTGATCAAATAATTTCTGATCAGATATTTTAGCAGACTTTTACTTTAACTAAGTATAGGTTGTACACAATGTTTTAAAATTGTTTTGTGAGTTGCATTGGATGCTCTCCAGTTTTTGTCTTTTCTAATTAATTTTCTCCAACACATGAGCCCTGTTCTCACCACAATGGCACTAATAATGAAAATGGAATCATACTGGTTTGAGAGCAGCCATTATCACACATCTTTGCAATCATGTGACTGGGGCTGCTTCTGTCACTGCACTATCTTCTGGCCTCCCCCTTAACACCAGCTCCCTACCCTATGTGCTAACCAGTATGCTTTTCAGTTTTTTAAAACTTATTAATGCATTTCTGGAGTTCTACTAATGCAATTTAACTTAAAATAAATAAATAAATGGAATAAGGAAATAGTGTGGGGAAGGAGTGACAGGGGAGAGGAGGAGACACTGATACCACGTGACTGCCAATATCACAACTGCAACAGTGATGTTTCACATATGGGGATTAATGGAACTGCCATGCAATTGGGAACTTATTGATGGATTTTCTTCTTCAATGAAAAGGGATACCCTAACCATGTAATGGAGACATAGCAGCTACAAGGTCAGGGTGATGCCATGTAATAAGTATCACAAAAGGTGCTATTTTACTTATCAGCCCTCTTTATCCATAGATCTTTTATCCACAGATTCAAGCATCAATGGCTTGAAAATATTTCCAAAAAATATAAATTCCAGTTAGCAAACCTTGATTTTCCATTTTATATAAGGGATAACATTTTTTATGCCATTGTATATGATGGGACTTGAGCATCCATGGATTTTGTTATCCATGGGGTGGTGGTGGTCCTGGAACCAAACCACAGTGGATAACAATGACTCACTGTACTACGATTACAGTTTAAAATCTCCTGAGTTGGAGTGCAAAGTGAATAAAGGGGATAAGTAACATGCAAAGTACACAATGAGTAAAACAAAACTTGTGGTAGCAATCTCTCAGGATTCAATCACGTGAGAAAGTAGGCAGCTATTATATCATGCTCCTTTCCATTACAAACTCAATTCCCATGGAAAACATGCATGTTAGGAAGGTATGCATGCCTTTTCCCTGATATATTAGTCTTTCTTGTGTGGAGATCTTTGTATAATGGCAATGATGGTAGTGATGAAATATTCTGTCATACAAAACTCAGGAGTGCTGTATTGTATTGTGTACTTTATTTCTGAAAGTGTTGATCAGTCCATAGGCATCTTCCCTTTATTGCAGTGGACTTTTGAAAAACATTCAAACAACACTACTGTTGCCATTACTATTGTATAGCTTCAACACAATGTAATATGATACCCTTTTAAATCAAAGTCTACAAGAACTAATCACACAGGCCTTCAAAGAGGAAGGAATGAGCCTATCTTAGGTATTTGCAAAGAGGTCTCACTGCATTGCCCATAGAATTGAGATTCTGGAAAACTGCTCCATTGAAGTAAGCAACTGTTCCATATTTATTGAATGTGCCTGGACTGTGTCTTGGTTCAGAAGCCCTCTTGTATTACCCTCATTTAAGTAACAAAATTAACTATTCTAATAAATAATTTAAGCAATGTTTCAGGAAGTCATGCTGCAGCATGCAACTGTAATTCAGGCAATAAAGTGTTTAATATTATCATTCTTAAACTCAACAGTCTAATAAAACTCCCATCTTATTGAAATGAATAAGCATTATTTTATTTAATTGGCAAGGCTTTCAGCAGCAGAACATCTCTGGGAGGCCAGTGTTGAGTTCTACATCACCTACAACAAAGCAAGCCAGTAGCTGAGCTACTCTCTGAACATTTGAAAACTAATAAGCTTTTTAAAGGCATGCCATAAAAAAATCACAGCCTTTTATATCATGTGTGGGGCTTGAAAAACATAGCAATGACTTTCCCAGAAGGGGAATATGACTGAAATTGTCAAATGGGAAACAGATGAGCAATGCTACTTGAGCTACTCATTGCCTCCACTTTCTTTGAGTTTGAGATGCATTTATTTTCCTCACTGCTGGACAGAGATGCAAGCAGATGTAGGCTGTGAATCAAGGGAAAGACACCCCTCGATGAGTCAGGAGGGGTTTCTTGTTGTGCTGGCGATATAAGGACATGAGAGGCCTGATTGGTTAAATGTGCAGGGGTCAGGGAGCACCTGCGTGCTTAGTCCAATCAAGTTGCTTGGTTTACATCCCAGAGTCTTGTGGTGCCTGTAATCTCCCGAAACTTGGGATGAGAGTTTGGTCTTTATAGCTCTGTGCTGCCACGTGGCGGCAGCCATTTTAGAGCTTCAACTGAGCAAGTCACATCGCTCTGCTCTGTCTTATTGCTTGGCGTTGGCCTAGTGTTTATTCTCAGCTTTTGCTGCATTTATTTTTGCTGATTTGCTCTTTCTTGTACAACAGGGAGTGTTCAGTAAGTCCCTCCCTGAGTGATTTCGAAGGCCGAGTGAGGCCTTTGGGCTGGTCTCCTCAGGCCTGCAGGGGCCCTCACATCTCCAACACTCGGAGGGCTGTTTTTTCCCAGGCGGGTGCTGTGGAAGACATCCTCACCGGGTGCATGGACCCGGTACTAGATTCAGGCCCAGCAGCACCCTGGCATCACTGGTCTGGTAAGGTTGGGCCCCATCACTGGTTTGGGAGGGCTGGTACACCTCTCCCCAGCAGTGAGTGTGTGGGAAGACAGCATTGTCTTTGGGTTGGGGTTCCATTTAGGACCCTTGGTGGACACCTTCCCCCTGGTGTGGTGGCCAGTGAAGCTTCCTGGCAGTTTGCGTCTCGTGTCGAGACTTGGGGAAGGGTGGCCTTTGGCCTGGTTATTCACCCAAGGTCGGGTGACTGTGCTTGTTCTGACCCATGTTCTACTCACTCAGTGGAGTGATGCCCTGCAGTAAGTCCCAATCCAAGAGGTGTGCAGCTTCGGCTGCGCCCAGCTCTGGTCACTCTGCTTCAAAAAGGCCTTCTCAGCCTACCAGCAGAGACAATGAGATTGCTGCCCAGTTAGCACAGCTGGGCAAAACAGTTCAGGCTTGTGTTTCAGCCCATGATCTAAAAATCAAAATCATTCTTGGCAGCACCATCATCAGAGCCAGTTATTCACATCTGCTATCTTCCTCTCTCTTCCTGGACCATGCCCTTCAACTGGGAGAAGAGATGAGATAACAATCTGTGCATCCAACTCTTTCAGCTTCCTACCCAAAGCCTCATAATCCCTTCTGATATTCTGAAGACTATGCCTTGCAGTATCATTGGTTCCCACATGTACTAAGAGGAAGGGGTAATGGTCAGTAGGCTTGACAAATCTTGTCAGCCTCGCTGTCACATCATGCATTTTTGCCTCAGGGAGACAACACATCTCCTGGGACATCTTGACAGGCCCACAAACCACTGCTTCTGTACCCCTTAACAAGGAGTCCCCTACCACCACCACATGCCTGCTCTGAGTCTTAGCAGTGGCTGTTCCCTGTGGTGGTACTCTTAGGGTCCCCTGAACTGTCCTCTTCATCTATGATTAGGGAGGGAGCTTCAAATCAATTCTGTAGCTGCAAGCTCCCAGAACGATCCCTGGTTTCCCTACTTCTGTGTGTGACATTCCTCCAGCTGTCTACCTCCTGTGTGCATGAAATGACCTCCTCCTCAACAACTTCCTCTGTGTGGTCCCCGTCCAAGACCATTCATTCCACTCTGTCCAGGAAAACCTCTTGCTCCCTAATATGCTGAAATGTAGCTACCTGGGCCTCCAGCTGCTTGACTTTCTCTTCCAGGAGGGCTACCAACTTGCACTTGGTGCAGGTGAAGTTCCCCACATCTCTTGGCAAGAAGACAAACATCCCACAAGTGTTGCAGGTGACTGCAGCACCTCCCTCAGTGCCCATATTGAGAAATCTTAAGTAAGCACTGAAACAGGACTGTGGGCTTCTCCCTTAAAAAGTCCCCTGGTAAAGACCCACGTAAAGGGCCCCTGTTCTCTTGGCCTTTTCACCAAGCTCCATCAGTGAGCTCAATCAACTGGATTTCTAACTCTACAGAGAGCTCCTGGATGCTACCTTATTCTGGAGGCAAGTCTTAGTTTCTCTTCCTCTGACCAAAAAACAACAACTTCAAAGCCCTTTAAATTATTATAGTTGTTGTTGTTGTTGTTGTTATTAATAATATTATTATTATGAAGAGCCCTGGTGGCGCAGCAGTTAAATGCCTGTACTGCAGCCACTCACTCATAGACCACAAGGTTGCAAGTTCAATACTAGCCAGGGCTCAGGCTAGACTCAGCTGTTGAGTACCCAGCTGTTGGGAGGCAATGAGCTTAGAGTTGTAAACCGCTTAGACATCCCATAGCGTGATATGAAGCGGTATATAAATGAAGCTGCTTTGCTTTGCTTTGCTATTAGGAGGAGGAGGAGGAGGAGGAGGAGGAGGAGGAGGAGGAGGAGGAGGAGGAGAACCTCTAAAAAGAAAGGTCAAAGCCCCCCTTCCACCTGTACTGTGCTTTCCCTTGTCCTATGAAAAACTGCTTTCCTTCTCCTTCCTGGCAGAAATTGATCTGGAAAGCCTCTGGGAGGAGTTGTATAGAACTAATTGGTTAGCTCTACCCCCTATTGACTCACAAATGTGACTCACCAAAGCCCCACCTGCTCAGCAACAGTCACACTCTCCCCTAGTTTTGTTTTTTTTTAAAAGAATTTAAACCTCACTCACTCAATATGTCTGCCCAGAAACTGCTTTCCTTCTCCTTCCTGGCAGAAACTGACCTGGAAAGCCTCTGGGAGGGGTTGTATAGGGCTAATTGGCTAGCTCCACCTCCTATTGAGTCACAAATGTGACTCACCAAAACCCCACCTGCTCAGCAACATTCACACTTTCCCCAAGTGTTTTTAAAAAGAATTTAAACACTCATCCATCAATATGACTGCCCAGAAACTGCTTTCCTTCTCCTTCCTGGCAGAATAGTAATAATAATAATAATAGTTGTTATTATTATTATTATTATTATTTATATCCTGAACCTCTGCGTAACACAACTGGGGTGGCTTACTACATTAAAAATACACTACATATGCCATGGTCCCACCCACCCCTTAAAATAGCATTAAACAATGAAACAATTTGAAACATACTTAAAATAAAAAACAAATAACAGACAAACAAACAAATAACAGTAACTGCGGCAGAGTTAAGGGAGAAGGTTGGGCTGACACTTAGTGGCCGGGATATCTATTCAGGAAAGGCCTGCTGGAAGAGATCCATCTTAACAGCCTTTTTAAAGCTGTTTAAGGGGGTAATATGACAGATCTCATCTGGCAGGCCATTCCATAATCTGGGAGCAGTTACTGAAAAGGCGTTCTAAGTGGTTGCAGACAGCCTAGTTTTTATAGGCTGAAGCAAATTCTCTCAGAGGACCTGAGTGTGTGGGAAGGATTATATGGGAGGAGGTGGTCCTGAAGATAGGTTTGACCCAAACCATTTAGGGCTTTAAAGGTAATAACCAACACCTTGTACTGTACCCAGAAACTAATGGGCAGCCAGTGAAGAGATCTTAAGACTGATTGTTCCTGAGACCAACCTGGCTGCCATAATCTGTATTAGTTGGAGTTTCCAGACCAAGTATGAGGGTAGCCCCATGTAGAGCGCATTACAGAAATCGAGACAAGAGGTTACCATCTCATGCACCACAGTTTCAAGGTCCCCAGCTTCCAGGAAAGGGCGCAACTGGTGTATCAGCCAAAGCCGATAACAGGCACTCCTAACCATTGCATTTACCTGATTTATCATCTGGAGCAATGGATCCAGGAGCACCCCCAGATTGCAAACACGGTCCTTAAAGGAGAGTATGACCCCATACAGGACTGGAGGTTGCATCCCAATACCTGGTTTCGGGGCCGCTACTGTAAGTACCTCCGTTTTATTTGGATTCAGTCTCAATCTGTTTTTCCTCATCCAGTTCATTACTGCTTTAAGACAATAATTAAGAGGAGAGATGCCATCTGAAGTCAGAGCTGAGGACCAAGACATAGAGAAATATATCTGGGTGTCATTAGCATACTGATAACACCTCACCTCATGTCTCCAGATGATCTCTCCCAGCGGCTTCATATATATATATAATAGCATCAGGGACAGGATGGCGCCTTGTGGGATGCCACAATTAATCTCTTTCCTTGTACAGCAACTACCCCCAAGCATCTCCCTCTGGAATCTGCCCGAGAGGAAGGAGTGGAACCACTGCAATGCAGTGCCTCCAATTCCTAACCTCAGGCGATCCAAGAGGATGTCATGATCTATTGTACCGAAAGCCACTGAGAGGTCCAATAGCACCAACAGAGTCACACTACCCCTGTCGATGCCCAGATGAAGGTCATCAGCCAAGGCAACCATGGTGGTCACAACTCCATACAAAGGAGCTTGTCCACATCATCAGTACTCACAGACTGAAACTGAACCAGTATAATTTCATCAACGGAGTTGCTGGACACCTCGTCAATTGATTCTGTTACAACACTGGCATCCAAGTCAGCTCTTATCTAAGAGATTTTATCTGCAAAGAAGTTGTTGAACGCATCACAGCAGGCCATTGTTGGGTTAAGTAAAGGATTCTGCACAGGTGGAACCTGTGTCATTTCCCTTAGCGCCCTAAACAGTTCTGCTGGTTGGGACTCTGCAGACGCAATACATGCAGAGGAGAAGGATTTCTGCGCTGCACGTATTGCTCTCGATAGGAACAAAGAAATTTCCTATGACGAGTCTTGTCAGATAAGAGTTGGGTTTTCTGCCAGATGCTCTCTAGTCATTATGCAATCTGCTTCATCTTCCTAGAATGTTGAAGTCACCCAAAACTAGAAGTCTGGGTGACTCCAACAGCAACTTTGAGTCCAGCTGTGTCAGCTTGGTTAGGGAGTCTGAAGGGTCTTGCCTTGGCTTGCCTTGAGAAATTGTTAGGAATTCTTTTTACATTTTTAGATAATTTTTAACTCATCTCATTTCATCAACACTGAGAGCCAGTTTCAGACTAGTTTGAGTAATGGGATTTAAGATATTCAAATATGCAATTTTAATAAGTGAAGCAGAATGACAGGGAAACAATAATTAATATGAAAATGGAATTGGGCAAAACTCTATAATGGTGGCCATGACTAGACCAGATACCGACTGTGGCACAGATCATGAACTACTCATATCAAAAATAACAGTAAGACTCAAGAAGAAAACAAAACCAGTGACTATATCAAACTATGATCCAAATAATATTTCAACAGAATTTACTGACAACATAACAAATAGATTTGCATTACTTAGCATAATAGACCGAGAACCAGAGGAATTATGAATTGAAGCCAGGGACATAATAAAAGAACAATGCAGATAGACACTTTCAATAAACAACAAAAAAAAAAAGAGAGAGAGAAAACCATAGATGACAGAAAAACACTACAAGCAATAAAGCAAAGAAGAGAAGAAAAACAAAAGAGAGATAGGAACAAACTAAAAATTATGAATGCAACAGTACAATGGCTTCTGCAGAAAGATAAAGAAAATTACTACAACGACCAATGTAGAGAAATAGAAGACAACAACAAAAAGGGAAGAACAAGAGTTCTATTTCACAAGATCTGGGAAATCAAAGGAAAATTCAAACCAAAGACTGGGATGCTCTATGACAATGAAAATAACAAATTTCAAGACCAGGAAGGAATAAAAAGACATTAGATGCAATACACAGAAGAATTGACAAAATGACAAGAATTGACACAGAAGAGATGACAAAATGAAGGACACATGGAATGAAGAGCCATATGAAGATGAACTCCAAATTCTAAAAAGTGAGGTGGAAACTGCAATAAGAGAAATAGCAAAAAGTAGGAACAGATGATATTCCAGTTGAACTGCTGCAATCCATACTGACAGAGTCAACTACAGTGCTAACCAACGTATGTCAACAGATATGGAAAACAAAATGATGGCCAACAGATTGGAAGTGATCAATATACATCCCCATCCACAAAAAGGGAGGTACAAGGACTGCAGCAACTATAGAACCATAGGAATTGGACTGATCTCCCATGCAAGCAAAATCATGCTCAAAATTCTGCAACATAGACTCCAACCATACATGGAGAGAGAAATCCCAGAGGTCCAAGCAGGGTTCAGGAAAGGAAGAGGCACAAGGGACCACATTGCAAACATACTATGGCTAATGGAGGGCACCAGGGAATTCTAAAAGAAAATCAGCATCTACTTTATAAACTATAGCAAAGCTTTTGACTGCATAGACCTTGAAAGGCTATGAAATGCCCTTAACGATATGGTAGTGCCAACACATTTGATAGTCCTGATGAGGAATCTGTACTCAGGACAAGAGGCTACTGTCAGAACAGAACACGGAGAAACAGAATGGTTCCCAATTGGCAAAGGAGTCAGACAAGGCTGCATTCTTTCACCCTGCCTGTTCAACTTGTATGCAGAGCATGTTATAAGAAAAGCAGGCTTGGACACAGAAGGAGGAGTGAAAATAGGAGGAAGGAATATCAACAATCTAAGATATGCAGATGACACCATAGTACTAGCAGAAAATCTCACAGACCTGGACAAACTACTAAGGAAGATCAAAGAAGAAACTGCTAAGGCAAGCTTATTGTTGGACATAAAGAAAACAAAAATAATGGCCACCGAGGACCTTCACAAGTTCAACCTAGACAATGAAGAAATATAAATAGTAAAATAATTCCCATGTCTGGAATCAAACTAGAAATGATAGATAGAAATGGGGACTGCAGTCAGGAAATCAGAAAAAGACTGGGGAGGGTGGCCATGAAAGAACTAGAGAAGATTCTAAACTGCAAAGATATGCAACTCAGAACAAAATTTAGACTCATTGTATTCCCTATTACAATGCATGGATGTGAGAGCTGGACAGTTAAGAAAGATGATAGGGAAAAAATCAATTCATTTGAGATGTGATGCTGGAGCAGAGTGCTAAGGATCCCATGGACAGCCAAAAGGACAAACAAGTGGCCCTCGAGCAGACCAAGCCAGAAAACTCCCTGGAAGCCAAGATGACCAAACTAAGGCTGTCGTACTTTGGACACATCCTGAGAAGAGAGGACTCTATGGAAAAAACAATAATGCTGGGAAAGGTGGAGGGTGGGAGGAAGAGAGGAAGGCCACATGGGTGGACTCTATTAAGGAGGTCACGGGTATGGGGCTGTAGGAATTAGACAGAGCAGTGGAGGACAGAGGTTCTTGGAGATGTCTCATCCATAGGACTGCCATGAATCAAGATTGACTTGAGGGCAGTTAACAACAACAAAATGCAGTTAACTTCCTAAACTGTGGAGATTTAATATTGGCCTATAACCAGAAGAGATATCAGGGCATAGGAATTATTTTTACTCTTTTCAAGAGAGGTCTGATTATTAATTTCTTAGGAACAGATAGCACTCCACTTATCCTCAGCTAAGCCTATAGACATATGGTTGGCCACTGTGGGAAACTGCAGGAGTAGATAGGTCTGTGTTCCACTCCAGCCAAGACTCAGATTTCTTTGCCAAAAAGCCCTGAAACAAAAATAGACCAAACACCTTTCTAGCTAGCTATGGTAGATATCAGTCAAGGCTACATAGGTGCTCTGGCCTCCCATTCTACCTGTCAGTTTTTCAGAACAGAAAGATTGACCTTGAAGCTCTTCTTAAGATTACCGTTGTCAGTTTAGGTTGTGCATGTCCCTTTGTATTTCCCTTTCCTCACATTGTCTCACAGCAGGCCCACTGACTTCCACCTCACCATTCATGATGCATGATAATGATTGTAAAGGAAAGGACACACTATCAAAATGTATCTTAGTCTGAAGTGAAAGAACTTCAGCTGTTAAAATGGAATAAAAATCCAAACACAGTATCATCTTTCCATGAGGCTTACAACTGAAATGCTTTAGGGCATCTAGAAATCGCATTCATCATGACAGCAAAGCTCCACAATGTCCTAGTAACATTTGCATGCTATTTATAACCTGGTCATACATAAAACATGTGCTCTCTCCTTCATTGAAATAAACAGAATCTATACAGTTGATGAAGTTATGCACTAATGTAATGGCTAAAGATCTATCTCCCCATTAAGAGAAACCAAACAAACAAAAACCCAAAAACTATTTTCATATGTATCTGTTCAGATCGGTTCACCAAATTATAGGACATCTGCTTTTTAATTCAAAATATCACTGTCCTCCTTTGCTCTCATTAAAGAAAAACCAGAGATGTAAAGGGATATCTTCACCTCTACAGTAGGATGTAGTAGGATATGAGACAGATGTATCATTTAAGGACAAATTCTATTTTTTTAAAATTTGCCAAACAGAGTGTTTAATGACTATTTTTTGCACCTGAATATTCTAATAAGTTATTACAACTTTGCACTGGCAATGCCAAACTTTATATAGGCTTGATTCTATGATAACATTTAATGAACAATAAATGGTGGCAATTATTAAAGTAGTCTAGAGATCACATAACTTTGAATGAATATATTCTGTTCTGTGTATTGTTCTCTGTTTTCTCCTACATAAGTATACAGGCCTACTGAACAAATATAAAAAGAAACATAAACATAGTAAATACAGCTGAATAAAATTGTAGCTTTATAAAATTTCATAACAAAACTAGTTTTAATACACAAATGTATATAAATACATTTTGAAGTTTATTAAGGCCTCCAACCAACAGCTAGCTGCAACTTGAGTAGGCCACTGAATCATGGAATTTACACAAGTGTTGACTTACAAAGTTGCCATTGATTCTATTAGTCTGCTCTAGTTGGGACTATCAATTGAATTCAGGTCTAGATATTTTAAAATTAGAATTCTTTATTTTATTTTTAAAATAACTGAAATAAATGGTATAGAACATGTGGTAATGGCATTTAATTTTACATTTAACCACATATGTGAAATGGCAGGAAAGGGTTTAACAATATAGCCCTTTTCAATATTGTTGCCAGCCCTCCACATTTGGCCTGGAATGATGAGGAATTGTGATCTACTCTAGAACTGCCACCCTTCAGGTCTGGTCAGAAGTCCAGCACCTCAGTCTCCAAGTCCCTACATGAGCCAACAGTGGACATATTACAAGCCACTATTGGGGGCTGTACAGATAGGCAAAAAGAGGTGCTTTCAGACTGACTTTGAGGTGTGGTGTTTAGACAACGCATGCCTCAAAGCCAGCAGGAAAGTGCCCTCTAGGTGCCATATGCCGGGAAAAGCTGCTCCAAAAAGGAGCAGATTTTTTCTGCTTCTTGTAGAAAGATACGCACCTTCACATGTATATATGTATGCAATGACACCAGTGCGTCATTAAAAGGGTGCCAGAGATTTAAAATGGCCTTGTAAAAGCACCACCGCACGTGCAGTGGAAATTGAATCAGCGAACCAGAGCATGCACCCTACGATGCAGACTTTAATTTAAAGCTCCCTATGCTTCCAGCTGTGGATACACTGCCAAAGGTGTGCTTGAATATTAGAACCCTAACCCTAATTGTAATCCTAACCCTAACCCTAATTGAAACCCGACACATGCACCCTAGCAACTGTTCTCTATTATGACAATAAATGCATTCTGTCACATGTACACTTGCTGTCAGCATGCACAGTAGTTTGCATGAAAGAGGCTTTTGTGACTTCTTCTGTACAGGTGTGCATAAGACCTGCACACCACCTCCTGGCATGCTGGGGGGCGGGCTTCTGGAGTAATGTTTGTCTGTGTTGTATCCAGTCTGTCCACACAAACCTCCCCTCCCCCCTGATCTGTGTGGGACATGTTTTGTTGAGGATGATGGAGTAGGTGTCTTTTCAGTTGACAAACTCACCCCAAGGGTGGCACAATCAGACAGTGTCACCTGTCTACAGCACCACTACTTGGGGGAAGCCAAGGTCAGTGAATCTTTGCATGATCTGTGGGTGTATGACAGGTCCTGCACAGGTGTGTAGGGATGCTGAACATCAGTCACCTTTGTATAGACAAAATGACAGACTGTATGCCACCCTATGACATGTGCAGGTGCACAAGGATACCAAACTTCAGTCACCTTTGTACACAGAGAGTGACAGACTGTATAACAGCCTATGCCATGTTCTGCACAGGTGCACAGGTGTGCAGGGATGTGCCCCTGTGCACGTGCACATGTGTCTGAGGAAACAAAAAAAAATTAAAGCAGCCACTGCCACCCTGTGCAGTTGTTCCGTCTCCCTTTGCGGCATCCTTGGGGCTGGTGGTGCGATTGATGGGGTTTCAATATGGCCTCACAAAAGCCACATTGACTGCCCCCCCAGTGCGGTTGCTCCATCCCCATTTAGGGCATCCTTGGGCAGATAGGGCAGTTGCTGCAGCTTGGGGAAAAGGCAGCTTCATGTCACCTTTTCCTGCCCATCTGTACAACCCCTTAGTAAAGATGTACAACTGAGAACCAAATTAGAATTGTCCAAGCCACTGTATTCCCCATTACCATGTACAGATGCAAGAGCTGGAGAGTGAAGAAAGCAGACAAAAAGACAATCAATTCATTTGAGATGGAGAAGAGTGCTAAGAATTCTGAGGACAGCCAAAAAGATGAATAAATGAGTTCTTGAAAAGATCAAGCCCTGAAATCTCCCTGGAAGCCAAGATGATCAAATTGAGGCTGTCATACTTTGGCCACATGACGAGAAGGCATGACTCTTTAGAAAAGACCATAATGCTAGGAAAGGTAGAGTGCAGGAGGAGGAGAGGAAAACTGCACATTAGGGAGTTCACAGGTCTGAACTTGCAGGACCTAGACAGGGCAGTGGAAGACAGTTGGCCTTGGAGATGTTTCAACCACAGGGATGCCTTGAGTCAGGGTTGACTCAAGGACAGTTAACAATGACAAGACTAGTTTATCATCTCAAGTGTCCTAACCATGGGGATGCATAAGAGATATGAGGGAAAATTAATAATAAGTAAAGGGAGGGGGAAACCATGGAAACTAGTTTTGGATCTAATCTGCACTAAAGAAACAATGCAGTTTGACACCACTTTACTTTCAATGGCTCAATGTGATGGAATTATGGGATTTGTAGTTTTGTAGGATATTTAGCTTTCTCTGTCCAAGAGCTCTGGTGTCCAGGATTACATAGCACTGTCAAACTGCATTATTTCTGCAATGCAGATTAGACCTATGATAAATATTGCAAAATAGAGTTAGTAAAATGGCAGAATTGCAGAGACAACCAGGAATATGAAAGAGGAGCAACTGAATATTCAAGGACAGTTACTTTTATATCTCTATAATTAAGCGTGTTGCAGCTATGTGCTAAGCCATGAAAAGGCTTCACTCATATTATTTTTCTTAAATTTAAATAAAAACATTCAAATAATGACAGAAAGTGGTGGTAGTAAAGTTGAATAATAAAAAATAAAAAGTTGTTTGTGCATTTTCAATTATGATGTACAACAAAGATGCATGTAAACATTGGCTTTAGAAAATTCATACAGCATAGAATGTTTTCTATAATATTAAGTGTTTTTAGTTATGCTCAAGGGAAGAAAGATATTGAGAAGCCATTATAAAAATACAAAATAGCAGAAATTAAACAATAGAGAAGAATGCCACAAATGTCATAATTTTTTGCCAAAAAAGATTCATCCCCCAAAAAATCAGATACCAATAGCTAAAGTAGAGTAGTTTTACCACAGTATTTAATTCCATTGAAAATTATGTGCAAAAAAAGATTCCAAGAATATTGTCTAATTGTGAGCCTGCTAGAAGAATTTCTTGTGGATTCTTCTTGTGGATGTCACTTGAACTGTACAAGCTTTGGGAATCAGGCAATGCACAGGGCAGGGGATAGGATCAATTGAATTTAATGTCTCCAGCAAGAGACAAAGAAAATTCTCCCCATTAACTGTATGTTAGTTTTCTGTGACAGAGATTTG
The DNA here is from genome assembly GCA_026167975.1 of Phrynosoma blainvillii. NCBI lineage: Eukaryota > Metazoa > Chordata > Lepidosauria > Squamata > Phrynosomatidae > Phrynosoma > Phrynosoma blainvillii. The sequence continues at coordinate 342,937,314 of JANUYF010000001.1, forward strand.
ATTAATTTTTACAATGGCTATGATGAGGTTAGTGAGAAACTTGGAACATGAACCTCCAATATCCTACAGAAGAATGGTCTTAGCATTAACAATGTGACTTCCTATGTGCCTGACAATGGCCCTGTAAATTTTGTAAAACAGAAGTCAATGTGTCAGAAATTAAACCTGCTGTACATTATATTTCAGAAGAAGGAACTGGCAAAAACCCCTCTAAGTATTCCTTGCCTAAGAAAACTCTATGAAGTTCAAGGGGTCACCATAAATTGACAGGTCATTGGAAGGCACACGCACACACACTCAAAGTGTGTGCGCAAGTTGAATGTAAATGTCATACAAAACACAATCGCTTCCAACATGGGTTTTGATGTAGGGTCACTTACCCTCAAGATATAAAGGGAATGCAGCTTCTCATATAAGAAGTATCTTTTTCCTTCTTTGAATTGGTAGAAGTGGAATAAAAAGATATCCTTCAGCATATAACAATAAATTGGATGTCACATCTACCTATTATTGAACATATGCAACAATCTTGGCCTGCACTGAGGGCATTTTTTTTCTGAGAGGGAGGGAGGATGTGTGAAGACTGTGTGGGCAGTTTTCAGAGGGTAAGAACATAAATCTCTCTTTCTTGATGTTTGGATTTTGCATAATCTGATGGCAATGCTGTGAAGAAACTGGAAGGTAATAATGTCATCTCCACTGAACTCCATAGTGTCATTTGGAATACCTCCATTCAAAACTCAAGAGAAGAAGAGAGGACAAATTCTATGAAAGACCAGCCTATGTCATTTTTTACTAGATGCCTCTAGATGATAAATGAAAATTCAGATAGGAAGCTTATAAGACATTGACATAGGATATTGAATACCTGGAGAAATAGTATGATATTGAAACATCACTTTGAAAAAAATATCATAGCTCTCACATGATATGGAACAGGCAGATTTACAGATTCTTGCAACAGCATTCTGCACTGAAATTCACATTGACATGCTGTATGATGGCACCTGTGTTTTAAAACAAATCAGGGGAGAGATTTTCCAAGGATCAAAGAAAGGTGGATCAGAGAAGGGTGGACGTTTTCAGATAAATACCAGAGGGTAGTGGCAGCTAGATGAAGAAACTGGATTCTTTCACATTTTCCATTTCTCTGCACAATGCCTTCTGTAAGAGTGCTTTCAGTGTAACTATGAACCAAAGAAAGAAAGACAATATATGATATCTGTGAAGGCTAAGCTGTAGGTGAAACTGAGCATTAATATGACATGTGCATAATTTGTAGGCTTCTTTAAACAAAACCTGAATCTGTTTAAATCAGCAAAAGGCTAGCTCACATATCAACTTAAAATGCAGGAAGCTGAGGACAAGTCAACCTCCCTTTAAGATAAAAACATCACATTCAATCTCAAATATTTTACTAAGGTTTCATACTGGCCACCTAGCTGCAGAGAGGGAGGACAGAACAATCTTAAGAGGGTGACAGATATGAACTTTGCTAGTGGTTGTCTTTGAAGACTATCAGGGGGAATGCTGTTTTTAAATGTGTGTGCACATGCATGCATCCATATATACTCTCTATTAAGTTTTTTGATATAAACACAAAAAAATGCCATACAAAATGAAAACAGAGAACTGTGAGAGAAGACAACATAAAAAAGAACAAAATACATGAAAGTGAGTGTTCTCTCCCACCTCTAAAGGTCTTCTATCTTTGGGTGTAAACAAATGAAAGAGCTGAAATTGGGTTTGTGAACACTGGAAGGTAAAGAAATCTGCCAAAATTCAATCCATGGGGGGGGGGGATGCAGAAATATCCTCAGCCAGAGTTGGTAACCACTTTTCAGATGTAAAATGGTTATATCTCCTACACCACTACAGAGGTTTTTAAGTAGTTATTATTTTTGCAGAGCAGTTTCTTGAGATAAGTAATTATTATTTCTCCATCAATTATATCTTTCTGACACAGATAAATGAAGGCAAACAAGATTTTACTTCTCCATTTCAAAATGGAGAAGGATACCATGGGTGACTGTAACTTTGCTTTGGGGACTTTGAGATAAACCTGATTAACTTCTCAATGATGTGCCTGTAATTTCTCCTATCAGCCTCTATTTTTATTAATTGTTCCTTGAATCATTTTGTGCTTTCCCCCCAACTCTTTTTCATTTGAATAAAATTGATGAACTCAATGTTAAAAACAAATGTATTACAAATGTATGCATGTTGTTTTTTTAACTTGGAAAAACGGGCCAGTAAGATAAGTAACAACTGTGCTATGGGTAAAAGCAGGCTCCTATGCATAGTATGCCTTAGGGTTGCCATATGTCAGAAACAACTTAAAGGAACACAGAACACACAAACACAGAGAAATGAAACTATGATCCATACAGGGCTGACCCAAAATATTTTTCTTCCCTGGTACTCCCATCTACTCCAGGTGCAAAAGCCAATCAGGCTAACAGTCAAATCTTACTCCAACATTAGTAGGACAGAGGCCTTTACAACACTTGAGGATAACAGGGAAACTTATGTTAAGTCCCTTAACTGTCTCCAATAACTCATCAGCAATTCTAGCCTTCCAGATTTTATTGCCTGAGATGGCTTCCTAACAGCTTAATGAACTACCCCTGGTTCCACGCAGCATTTAATAGAATGGTACATCATCCAAAAGTGGGCTCCCTGTAGTTATAATGCTTCTTACCTGTGCATGTCAGAGGCACATATCATTAAGAGGGAAAAACGTGGGTTTAATTAGTCCTGTATTACCGTCTTTCCAATATGGTCAAGGATGGCCCTTAAAACATCCCTTTGTCATTTAACAATTCCGATACCATGATATATAACAAAGGAGATAATGGACATCCTTGCCTAGCACCTTTTTGAATATCAAATTTTAAACTTTTCTCTCCATTAATTATCAATTTTGCACTCTGCTTTTTGTAAATATTACTTATCCATTCAAAAAAGTTTTCTCCCATGTCCATTTTTTTTATCACCTCCAATATAAAGTCCCATTTTACCTTATCAAAGGCTTTTTCTGCATCAAGAAAAATCATTGCAACTTTTTTATCATTATTTTTTTCATAATATTCAATTGCATTCAATACTGTCCGTATATTTTCTCTCATATGTCTTGATGGCAAAAATCCTGCTTGATCCTCATGTATTAGTTTTTTTAAAATGTTCTTTAATCTTGAAGCTAATATTGTCATAAAAAATTTATAATCCACATTTAATAATGAAATTGGTCTATAATTCTCTACTTTCAGTTTATCTTTACCTTCCTTTGGTATGAGAGTGATATTAGCTTCTTCCCAAGATTCTGGTATTCCTTGTTCTTTAATTTTGTTAAATAAGTCTTTAAGTGGTACTACTAATTCCTTCTCAAATATTTTATAATATTCTGCTGTAAAACCATCTGGCCCAGGTGTTTTGTTTATTTTTTGACTTCTAATTGCTTGTTCTACTTCAACAGTAGTAAATGGAGCATTCAACATTTCTTTGTCTGCCATCGAAATTGTTTTTACATTCCAACTCATCAATGCTTTACCTAGCAGTGTCTTCCGATCCATTTCAGAGTTTGGGTCCTTATATAAGTTAGCATAGTATTTTGTAAATATTCTTTTAATCCCTTCTTGGTTAGTTATAGTTGTTTCTTTATCAACTATTTTTTGGATTAATTTCTTTTCTTTTTCTTTTTTCAATCTATTTGCTAACCATCTCCCAGTCTTATTTGCATATTCAAAATTTTTTTGTTTAAGGTATGTTAACTTTTGTTCGACTTCTTTTGTTAATAATGCATCCAGTCTAATTTGTAGTATTTTGAGTTGGTTTCTCAATTCTTTTCTATTGAATTGTTCTTGGATCTCTTTCTCTTTCTTTTGTATTTCTTCAGTCAATTTTTCCAATTCATCTTGTGCTCTTTTCTTCATTTCTGCCCCTCTCTGAATAAGGATTCCTCTCATCACTGCTTTACTGGCATCCCATACTATTTTCATTTTCATTTCATCAGTGATATTTTCAGAAAAATAATACTTTATTTCTTCCTTCACTTTATTTACAAATTCCTCATTTTGAAGCAAATAAGGATTCAAACGCCATGAATACTGACGTTTTGGTCCCAAAAGACTAAGTTGAATTGGATTGTGATTGGAAATAGTCTTTGGCCAAATGTCCATTTTCTTTATTTGTTGAAACAAATGTTTAGAAATCAAAAACATATCAATTCTTGATTCAGTTTTGTGTCTGTCTGAGAAAAAAGTAAACCCTTTAGTCTTGTTGTAAAGTCCCGTCCACACATCTTCTAAGGATAATTTCTCTTGTAATTCAAAAAAGGACTTTGACAATTTCCCTTGGTTCTTTTTTGTCTTAATTTGAGTGGTTCTATCTGTTTTTGGATCTATGACTCCATTCCAATCTCCCATTAACAAATAGTTTTCATGATCCAATTCCTCTATTTTTTTATCTATTTTTTTAAAAAAAGTTCTTTATTTTCCTGAGGAGCATAGATACCAACTAATAAAATTTTCTTTTCTTGCCATAATACTTCCACTGCAATATAATGTCCTTGTTGATCTGAAAAAACTTCTTTTGCATCATATTTATTATTAATGTAAATTACCACTCCTTTTTTTTTCTTCTCATTTGCAGATACAAATAATTGACCTAGTTCAGGGTTTCGTAAAAATCTAATATCTGATTGTTTAATTTTTGTTTCTTGCAAATAAATGAAATCCTGTTTTTTCTTTTCCAAATAATGGAATATTTTACTATGTTTATATTTTGAATTAAGTCCCTTAACATTCCATGAATAAATTTGTGTCGCCATTTTTTATGAATTAAGAATATTATTATCTCTCTATATCTGTAATTCTTCCTCTCTTCATAATTCTGATGTTCCCCCTTCATCATCGTCATCATCCAGTTGTCCTGATTCTTCCAGAAGTTTACTCTCATCAGAGAAGGGGTCCGTCCCTTCACCTTCTTCTATTTCTTCTTCAGCTTTTTTCAGTTGTTTTTGACTTCTGGTCTCCATTATACCTTTCTTCTGTCTTCTTTGTTCTTTTGGTTCCTCTTTATCTTTTTCTTTCTCTCTTATCTTTACAGCCGCTTGTTCATCTTCTTCATCACCATCTCCATCTGTTTTCCCCTTTTCTGCTTGAAATCTTTTACAAAAATCTTTTGCTTTTTGTATGGAGTTTATTCTATATCTTCTTTGTTGATACGTAAAAGCAACTCCTTCAATTTTTTCCCATGCATATCTTATACCGTGATTATGTAAAAGTTGTGTCAAAAACTTATACTCTTGTCGCCTCTTCAAAATTGCGAGAGGAGTATCTTTAAAAATACTAATTTTCCGTCCTTCTATTGTCAGATCTTCATCATAACTTTTCTGAATCACAATGTCCTTTATGCTTGTTCTCGTAAAACAAACCACTACATCACGTGGTAATTTTCTTTCTCTGGCGACAATCGAATTAATTCTGAAAATTCTATCCGTTGCTTGATTAATTTCTGATTCAGTCAGTCCTGTATAGTTTGCGAGTAATGGAATTAATTTTTGGTAAATATCTTCTTTAGCCTCTTCAGGAATCCCTCTAAGCTTAAGACATCTATCTCTGTAACGAATTTCCTGCCATAGAATCATACTTTCATCCTTCTTTTGTGTTTCTATTGTTTGTTCTGATGATTTCTTTAATTCTTGTGTAACAACTTTCAAATCTTCGACATCTGTTTGAATACTTTCAACCTGTTTGGTCATTTTATCTAATTTTTTTCCCTATGGCACCAAGTTCTCTCTTCATTTCATCCTTGATTTCTCTCCTTGTATCTATTGATTCCTGTTTTATCTCTTGTCGTAGTTCTGTTTTAAGATTCCTAATTTCATCCAATATGGAAGACAATGATGGCTCTTGTTTTGATGCATCTATTGATGCTCTTCTTTGAGTTGTCATCTGAATTTGAGTCTGAGTAAGTTTCTTTCCTGAGGCCATTTCTCTTCTCTTTCTTTTATATTAATCTACTACTATTAATAAACAAATATAGGTTGTATAGTCAAATTCTAAATTTCTCAAATTCATTTTTCAAATTTCAAATTATATCTTCAATAAAAACAATATAACAATATAACAAAAACAATATTAAAAAGTATAAAACCCAGGTTATATTACAATTTAAAAAGCTTTTAAAACTTAAATATAAATAACCCCAATTTTTGCTTCAAATTTTTCAAATTACTCAAATTTCAAATAATAATGTTAAAAATTTTCAAATCTAATACTATATAAAACCTATATTAAAATACAATCAGTATATATTATAAAGTTTCAATTTCAGTCAATTTTTCCAAATTTTAACAAAAAATTCAAATTTCAAATTTCTTTTAAAAATTCCAAATTTCTAACTTTAAATCACAATATCAAACACAAATTAACATAAAATCAATATTCTAATTAAAATTTCTTAAATTTCTCAAATTTTAAAATTTCTAAAAAAAATTCAAAATTTCAAAAAAATTCCCAAAAGTCCCAAATTGAAATATAACAATAATCACTACAAATTAATGCAAAATCAATATTCAAATTTAAATCAAATCAGACAAAATCAGAGATGACATGAATATAAAAGGACTAAAGATTAAAGGACAACATTACAAGTTAAAAGCTTTCGCGGATGATGTGGGGAGAGAGACTTTGCCAACAGCCCTGCAAAGGGCTCTGAACCCTCCCAGGCCCGGCACCGGACGCACGGCGTGGAGGAGAGAGGTGGGACCACCTGGGGCTACAAGAAGGCCCCTCTGAGCCTTACCTCCTTAGCGGCCAGCACGGGGGAGAGAGACTTTGCCAACAGCCCTGCAAAGGGCTCTGAACCCTCCCAGGCCCGGCACCGGACGCACGGCGTGGAGGAGAGAGGCGGGACCACCTGGGGCTACAAGAAGGCCCCTCTGAGCCTTACCTCCTTAGCAGCCAGCGCGGGGGAGAGAGACTTTGCCAACAGCCCTGCAAAGGGCTCTGAACCCTCCCAGGCCCGGCACTAGACGCGCGGCGTGGAGGAGAGAGGCGGGACCACCTGGGGCTACAAGAAGGCCCCTCTGAGCCTTACCTCCTTAGCGGCCAGCGCGGGGGAGAGAGACTTTGCCAACAGCCCTGCAAAGGGCTCTGAACCCTCCCAGGCCCGGCACTGGATGCGCGGCGTGGAGGAGAGAGGCGGGACCACCTGGGGCTACAGCGAGGCGGGACCACCTGGGCCTTGAAATTTGAAAACTGGCCCCCATTGAGCCTTCCTCCTCGGCAGTAGCACAGCGGGGGAGATGACCCTGCCATCTGGCCCTGTATAGGCCTTAATAACCCTGTGTTGGCAACTAATGACCTTGAGCGCGGATTATAGTAACGCTCTACTTTTTGTGTGACTTTTTGTGGGACTTTTTTGTGGGACAGATACATGCCTTTCTCCTCTGATCTGCAATTCTACCTGTGGCATCAGCGGAGCTGGGACTTAGACCCGCTAAATAAAGATTTCTGGCTTACATCGTGGCCGTGGCCGGGGGGGAGGGAACTTTAGGCTTGTAATCATCTGGAGTCAGGAAATGTGAGGGGGGCAGCGATCGGAGTGGTGCAGGGTAATGGGAGGAATGGCGGGAACAGAAGGAACATATGTTACAAAAGAAGGCGGGATCGCTGTTTAATAGCTATCCCACCTTCAGTTTCTTCTGCTTCCCAGGATGGTTTGGAGAGCAGACCAACCATTCCACAGAACCTCACTCTGCTCCTTTGCAATGCCAGGTCGGTGAAGAATAAGATTCATATCATCCAGGATCTTCTCCTGGACGAGGACACCGACCTGGCTTGCTTTACTGAGACCTGGCTGGGGGAGGACAGCGCTGCTGTATGGGCGCAGGCTCTTCCAGCTGGGTACTCAGTTAGTGAGCAGGTGAGGGGAAGTGGGCGGGGGGGCGGAGTGGCTCTGATTCACAAAAACACCTTGACCTTGACCAGGATACCTATTCGACGCACAACCCACATCGAGTGTATGTACCTTAGCCTGAAGGCCAGGGATAGTTTGGGGATTCTGCTAGTCTACTGGCCACCCCGTTGTCTAGCAGACTCCCTGTCTGAGCTGACGCAACTGGTCTCTGAGCTGCTGCTGGAGACTCCCAGGCTTCTTGTCCTGGGGGACTTCAACATCCCGCTCGAGACCAGTTTAACAGGTGCGGCTCGGGAGTTCATGGATACCATGACAAACATGGGCCTATCCCAGTTGGTCAACGGGCCGACGCATTGCGCAGGTCACACACTTGATGCGGTGTTCTGTACCGAACAGGCATATCCGTGGGCGGAGGTGGTGGGGACCTCCGCATTGTCATGGATGAATCATTTCCTGGTCAAGATGGAAGTCAGAGCCAATATCTGCCCCCCGGGGGTGGCGGACCTATTCGAATGGTCCGCCCTTGAAGGCTAATGGAGCCTATCGGATTCCAGAAAGCCTTGGAGGGTTTAATGGTTGGGAATGCCGGTGATTCTGTCGAAGCCCTGGTCAATACATGGAATAGTGATCTTACCAGGGCTATTGACACGATCGCTCCCAAGTGTCCTTGCCATTTCGCTTCAAATCATAAGCCATGGTACACCTCTGAGCTTAGGAAAATGAAGCGATTTGGACAACGACTAGAGCGCACGTGGCGGAAAACTCGGCTCCGATCTGACAGAACTCGCCATAGGAACTTTCTTTGGTCCTATCGGGAGGCAATACGTGCAGAGCAGAGAGCTTTCTCCTCTGCACGTATTGCGTCTGCAGAGTCTCGTCCGGCAGAGCTGTTTAAGGTGGTAAGGGAGATGACGCAGGTACCCCCTGCGCCAAATCCCTTGCTTAACCCGACGACAGCCTGCTGTGACGCATTTAACAACTTCTTTGCAGATAAAATCTCTCAGATCAGAGCCGACTTAGATGCCACCATTAGTACAGAGTCTATAGGCGAGGTGTCCACCAACTCCGCCGATGTAGTTATACTGGATCAATGGCAATTTGTGAATACTGAGGACGTGGACAAGCTGCTTGGTAAGGTGAGGAAGACAACTTGCCCTCTTGACCCTTGCCCATCTTGGCTGGCCGTCCAGGGGGGGGGATGCATTGGTGAGATTCCTTACGGATATCATCAATGCATCCTTCAGGGAAGGACATGTTCCATCTTGTTTAAAGGAAGCGGCAGTTAAGCCGCTTCTAAAAAAGCCTTCCCTTGACCCCCTGGATATGAAGAACTATAGGCCTGTTTCATTGCTGCCATTTCTGAGCAAGGTGATCGAGAGGGCGGTTGCTCTTCAGCTCCAGGCAGTCTTGGAGGAAACCGATTATCTAGACCCATTTCAAACCGGCTTTAGGACAGGCTTTGGGGTTGAGACTGCCATGGTTGCCTTGACCGACGATCTGCGTCTGAGCATCGACAGGGGTAGTGTGACCCTGTTGGTGCTCCTAGACCTCTCAGCGGCTTTTGACACGATAGATCACGACATCCTCTTGGACCGCCTGAGGGGGTTAGGTATCGGGGGCACTGCCTTGCAGTGGTTCCGGTCCTTCCTCTCGGGTCGGTCCCAGAGGGTGCTGCTCGGGGACTGTAGATCCAGTAAGAGGGAGCTCACTTGTGGGGTCCCTCGGGGAGCTATTTTGTCCCCGATGTTGTTTAACATCTATATGAAGCCGCTGAGTGAGATAATTCGGAGTTATGGTGCTGGGTGTTATCAGTACGCTGATGACACCCAAATCTATTTCTCTGTGTCTCATTCGTCAGCCTCGAATTCCAATGGCATCTCCTCTCTCAATGAATGTCTTCAGGCGGTAATGGGCTGGATGAGGAAAAACAAATTGAAATTGAATCCAGACAAGACGGAGGTGCTCACGGTAGCGGCCCCGAAACCAAGAATTGGGTTGCAACCTCCAGTCCTGGATGGGGTCACACTCTCCTCCAGTGACTGTGTTCGCAGTCTGGGGGTGCTCCTTGATTCGTCGCTCCTGATGACGAATCAGGTCAATGCGACGATCAGGAGCGCCTGTTATCAGCTTCGGCTGATACGCCAGCTGCGCCCTTTTCTGGAAGTAGGGGATCTTGAGACTGTTGTGCACGCGTTGGTAACCTCACGCCTCGACTTCTGTAATGCGCTCTACATGGGGCTACCCTCGTGCTTGGTTCGAAAACTGCAATTGGTTCAAAATATGGCAGCCAGATTAATTTCCGGTACATCTAGGGGGGACCATATCACCCCGGTACTAAGGTCCCTCCACTGGCTGCCTGTTAGTTTCTGAGCCCAGTACAAGGTGTTGGTTATTACCTTTAAAGCCCTAAATGGCTTGGGTCCAGGCTATCTCAAGGACCGCCTCCTCCCGTATAATCCCCCCCGCGCCCTCCGATCCTCTGGGAGGAATTTGTTACAGCCTCAAAAAACGAGGCTGGTGACGACCTCCCAGAGGGCATTTTCTGTAGTTGCCCCCAAACTGTGGAATGGCCTGCTGGAGGAACCTCCCAGAGGGCATTTTCTGTAGTTGCCCCCAAACTGTGGAATGGCCTGCTGGAGGAGATCCGCCAATTGTCATCACTGGGCAGCTTCAAGAAAGCTGTCAAGATGGATCTCTTCCGGCAGGCCTTCCCGGATCTCTGGCTCCAGGATCTCCCTCCGAGACGCTTCGCTCTTCTGTGACCAGGCTCTGTTATGAGCCAGTAGTTACACATTTGCCAGCACTTTTCGGTTATGTCTTAGTGTTGTTTTATATGGAGGAATTTACCTCCTTTACATTTTGTTTTAAATTGTAATTGATTTAATAATTTTTTAAGGGGGGAGGGGGGTGAACTGTTCTTAACTTCTGTATGACGATTTTATGATGTTAGCCGCCTCGATTGCACTCAGAGGGGCGGGGTATCAAATAAATATTATTATTATTATTATTATTATTATTATTATTTATGGAAGAACCTCTAAGCTCGATAGAGAAACTTCAAGGAATTTTGTTCGACTTTGAAAAAGTTTCTGGAATAAAGATAAAGAAAAGATAGTAATGCTTACAAAGAATATGACAAAGGAAGAAGAGATTAAACTACAGCTTTTATCAGGATTCAAAGTTGAGAGGAAAATTAAGTATTTGGGAATTTGGATTACAAGGAGGAATCCTGATTTATTTGAAAATAACTATGAAAGACTATGGAAGGAAATTAAAGAAGATCTTAACAAATGGACAAAATTAAATTTATCATTGTTGGGAAAAATAGAGACAATTAAAATGATGATACTACCTAAGATGAACTTTTTGTTTCAAAATATTCCAGTGCTTTTAAATGATAAACCATTTATACAATGGAAGAAAGATCTTGTAAAATTCATCTGGTCAGGTAAAAAATCTAGGATAAAGTGGAAGACACTGATTGATAAGAAGAAAAATGGAGGTTGTAACTTACCAGATCTAAAGACTTATTATTATGCAAATGCATTAACTTGGATCACGGATTGGGTAAAACTAGAAAATGATAGAACGCTTGCCTTAGAAGGATTTAATCTGAGATTTGGTTGGCACGCATACATGTGGTATAATAAGACAAAAGTGCATAAAGAAGTTGAGCATCATTATGTCAGAAGATCATTGATAAGGATTTGGTTATATTGTAAGGAAAAATTCTACAGAAAACTACCTTTATGGGTGTCACCACAAGAAGCCTTTTTTGGAAGATGGCGAGAAGTATCTAAATGGTTGAGATATCGAGATATTTTGAGCAAAACAAGGAGTGGAAGCTATGAATTAAAGCCTTTAGAGAATTTGAAAGAATTGGATAAAAATTTACATTGGTTTCCATATAAACAGCTAATGGACAGATTCAAAGCAGATGATAAGAAACTGGGATTTGAAGAGACAGACACTGAATTGGACAAAGTGATTAAGCAAAATGGAAAAAAACTAACTTCCAAATATTATGAGACTTTACAAGCAATAGATTTGGAACAAGACTTAGTAAAAGATACGATGATTAGATGGGCCAAGGATCTTGGTAGGGACATTGATTTGGAAAGTTGGGAGTGGGCAAGAATGAAGACACAAAAATTTACTAAATGTCAAGACTTGAAAGAAAACTATTTAAAAATGGAGCAACGCTGGTATCTCACCCCAGCGAAATTAGCAAAAATTTGCAGGAATGGTAATAACAGATGTTGGAAGTGTAAGCAAACTACAGGGTGTTGGCTACATGTATGGTGGAATTGTGACAAAGTCAGGAAGTATTGGACAACTGTTCATAAGGTAATTTGTGAAATATTTAAAATAAGATATGACATGTTACCAGAAATATATCTGTTGAATATGACAAATAAGATCCCAGTAAAAATAGAAAGGAAATATGGAAGGATATTATTGTATATGATAACTTCAGCTCGGATTACATTAGCAAAAAAATGGAAGCTAGCAGAAGTGCCCTCAACCAGTGAGTGGACTACAAGACTTATTGAAATGATGAGTATGGACATACTCACAGCCAGACTGAACAAACAAAATGTAGAGAGTACTGAACAAGACTGGACTCCGATACTGCAATACTGTAAGAGAGAAAATTTAATTGAATAGAGATATAGACTGATGGGATACCCTAAATTAGTAAACTGACTAAATAAAAGGTGAAAAGTGACTATTAAAGATCAAGATAATTAAAGCTATTGTTATAACACACAGTGGATTCAATATTTAAAATTGCATATATATGAAGACAATGAGTGAACATTGAACTAAGGTTGAGTACAAACTGGAGATACTTTGGAAGTCAATTGTAAATATTTGTATTTAATTATTGAAAAAGAAATTAATATGTTAACTTTATAGAGATGTTTGAATAGTATATGTTAATAAAATATAAATTATATAAAAAAAACATCCCTTTGTTTGTCAGCATCTTCTCCTTGCAAGAGTAGCTGTGGGTCTGTTATTTAATTGCTTGCTTGATTTTTCTCTGTCTTTGCCTCTGTGACTAGTGGCCTGTGGTCTGAGCACAGATGTGCCTGATCCCACCATTAGTCAAACCATGGACTGCTAGTAGGATATGTGTGATTATTATGCCAGAGAGAGTGTGTGCAGTGGAGGGGGGTTTTTTTGGGGGGGTGTCTCTTCCTTTTGATGATTCAGCTTATTTTCTATTTTATCTTCGTTTTTATTTTTCAAATGCAACAAATTTAAAATATACTATATATATATATATATATATATATATATATATATATATACAATCCAAATAAACTAAATATCTCAAAAGCTTACATTCTAAATGAAGAAGAAGTATGCATTTTGATTTTTAAAAGTATAGTCTTAGACATATGAGTAACAACGACACATCATAGCCAATAAAATTGCTGATTAAGAGATTAGTTCCATATCTATTTTGTTTTCCCTACAATATGAGTTTTTGAAATATTGGATTTTTACTGTCAGTACAAAACATGGACTCCAATGATAGCAAAGAGCAAATTCAATTCAGGCAATTTACGCCTATCTAAAAATTAATCTTCCCAAAGCAATTTCATTCTTTTTTCATTTAAATACACCTAGACAATTCTGCATTTCATTTGGGAAAGGTTTGCTTTGCATTCTCCTGTGGAGTTAAAGCTTATGACGTTTCCAATTACTGTCAGAAACTCACTATGGGTAAAGATGTGCATTTGGCTCACAGAGTTTATTCCAATTCTCCCCTTCTCTGATAGAATCTGGAAGAGTGCAGTTGTTGCCCAGAGGCTAATTTCAACTCAAAGGACAGTAGCAATACTGTAGCCCAAAATACATCCAAGCAGAAATAAAGTCCAAAGCTAAACCCATGTTTTAGAACCAAGGAATGAAGACAAAGGTCAAGGAGCATGAAGAATTAGTCAAATCATTTAGAGAAGAAAAAGCTAAGGTTGGCTAGAAGCTGAGTAGTGAGAGTTGTGTACTACTAGATTACATAAGGATATCACACTTGAAAACAAGCAAGGCAACTTGAAGCAAACAAAAGGCAGGAGCTGAATGTTTGCTAGATGGCTCTTTTGTTCATTGGCATGGGCTGTCTTCTTAAGAAAGATGCTTCCTGCAAGTCTAAACCTGGTCTCCCAGGTAGGACATGTGGAATAAGCAATGCCAGTGCTCCCAGGCACTGTGGAATGTAAAAATGGCAATTTCCCAGCCATCTGCTGCTGTCACATCAAGAGACATAGACTGGTGAATGTAGTTCTGCAGTCACTTTCAGAGGTTTCTGCATGCTGCCACCAACCACTGATGGTTTTACAGCACAGGAATTTTAGAGCCTGCATCTCTAAGTATTTCTTGCCTGAGAAAATCTATGAAATTCATGTAGTCACCATATGTCAACAGGAGACTTGAAGGCACAACATTGGCTCAGTCTATAGAATGCTATTTTCTAGGAAATCACAAAGCTGCACAGAAAAGTGATGGGTTAAACAACATGATGCATGCCCATTTTTGAACCTATACATCATGTACATACATATTGTGATGCTTTAGCTGAGATCCTATATTGAACGGTCAGAGAGTAGCATTTCGAATGCACAGTTCCATGTCCTAACCTCTCCATAACTGTTAGAGTCTGTAAGAGGCCTCTACTGCTGTTGTTAACCAGTAGGGAGGGGAGGAGAGGAAAGGAAATTTAGATGATAATGAAGCAGTTAATCCAAAGGGGAAGAAATAAAAGTGTGCTCACAAATGGTGTTCATGCCATGTCCCATTCCCCCGAAAGTTAATCTTCCTTGGAACATGAAGTGGACATGCCAGGGTAGGAGTCAGTGCAGATAAGTACTCCTTTGATACAGTAGATGAGGTCAGCTTCAGAACAGGAAGAAAAGCTGGAAGAGACACACACACACCAGATCTTCAAGAAAGGTAGAGACTCCGTTGTCTGGCTCAGATCACCATCCACAGATGGAATTACAGTCTGCCTTCAAGGCAAAGCTATGAGATGCAATCCTTAAAAACTGCTGAGAATCATGGCTTTGGCTGAGCTTGCTGCATTTATAAGCAAGTTACTTCCCCCAGCCAAACTGCTGAAGACAAATTCAGTTTGTCTCTTAACAACTCAGCTCATGTAAGTGTATGTACTGGACTTAAAACTCTTGGGATGTTTGAGACTCTGCTACTGGACTCCTTGGACTTTGTTTCTGATTTATGGCTTTCTTGACCCTGGACAGTTGACACAGCATACCGCCTGCTTCACTAGTCTTCCGATTTCTTGCTCAATGTTGAGAGCAGGGTGGGAGCCCAAACCAGCCACATCTTAATTCTCTGAATTCCCTCCCCATTTCTTCCCCTCTCCATCAGTGTGTAGCAGCAGCACCCCACACATTGAGCTTCTCCCATACCACACCATACAGAATCCTTAGGAATATTTTTTGTACTAATGTTACTCATAAATCATAATTCCTATATATCACTGAATGTAATGGTAACAGTTGTGATATAAGCAACTAACAAAATCAAAATTATATCTTTAAATCACAGTCTCTAAGGGGGGTTGCAGACTGCCAGAAATAGTGTGAATTCAGTCCACTTTTAGGGTTAGGGTTAGTGCTAGGGAATCATGGGAGCTGTTATTTTTCTGAGACATTGAGCCTTCTCTGTCAGACAACTCTGATGCCACAATAAAATACAGTTCCCAATGTTCCCTAACTCTAACCCTAACCCTAAAAGTGGACTGAATTCACACTATTTCTGGCAGTCTGCAACCCCCCATACACACAGCCTAAATGTATTTACATGTACACAGTTTTGTGTGGTTAAACTGAAAATTTGGTAAGATGTGATTTTTTTTTTAAGGAAAATTTTAGAAGAATTTTAAAAATTATTTTAAAAAATAAAATTTATTTAAAAAAAAAAAGACTGATGCCTCTCCTTTCTCCTCCCACTGAACCTTGTCCCAATTATATCATTCCTTCAGTGTTTTAAAAGGACGCAGACAAACACCTCAGCCTGTTTCTGCGAAAAGATGTTGGGGAAGCAGTGGTGTCACCTCTGCTTAAGGTGTCACTTGGTACAGCCCACACCTCCTTAGTTTTGTCCTTGTTCTCAGATGAATAGAATGGTTGTGGCTGTTATCCAAAATCTTCTAGACTAGAGTCATAGTCAAGGCATGGCTGCCAAGAATGAAGTGTAGGGCTTTTTCATTAACAGAAATTGTGATGTCCTCTGGAGCTGCCCAACATGGTGAATCTAAGCTTTACTGCATATCCTTTTTCTAGGCAGCATCCACACTGCAGAAATAATCCAGGTTGACACAACTTTAACTGCCATGACTCAAGGCTATGGAATTCTGGTAATTGTAGTTTGGTGAGACATTTAGCCTTCTCTGTCAGAGAGCTCTATTACCCCTTCACTTCATCTCTATTCCAGACTCACAGGAGCTGAACTAGAAGAATTGATCTTGAATATATCCTCTGAGGTCCAGTGAAGAAGCATAGTGCTCCCAGCCCACATACAGATATGGCTTTTTGTAGCTGTGGCTCCCCAAAGGGAGTATGTTTTTCATTTCTCAGAAGCAAGGAAATTCTGTAAGATAACGGTTTGCCTTCAACCTGCCATAACAGCAGTCCTTGCCTTAGGAGAAGTACTTTAAAATAAAATGAAATAGAGAGAAAAATGAGCCTTAAAATAAGTATATTATGGCAGGGGAATGATCACATTTTCTTTTTATTCTTCTTGCATCCCACTGGATTCTCTGGATAAGACTGGATCAATATAAGCATTTTGGCTGAGCTACTTTCAAAGAGACATTTTTCAATACTTCTTCAAGAGCCAAAACAAGAAAACATATGCTCATCTAGATATGTTTTATTGTACCCAAGAACTGAAACTCTATGGCAGGGGTAGGCAACCTTTCCTCTTTAAGGGCCAAGGGATTTTAGCTCCCAGAATCCCAGGAGCTATTGGCCAACATGGGACTATTGGCCAACATGGCTGAGGCTTCTGGGAGCTGAAGTCCCTTGGCCCTTAAAGGGGAAAGGTTGCCTACCCCTGCTCTATGGAGTTAAACAATATTAAATAATGCAAATACAGTTAAATAATTTAAATGCA
The DNA here is from genome assembly GCA_026167975.1 of Phrynosoma blainvillii. NCBI lineage: Eukaryota > Metazoa > Chordata > Lepidosauria > Squamata > Phrynosomatidae > Phrynosoma > Phrynosoma blainvillii. The sequence goes on from JANUYF010000001.1 coordinate 342,954,381, forward strand.
AAATGTGTTTTTGCATAGCATGTGACAATTTGTACACAAAAATAATATAACGGCTATACAGGTTGGGCTAAATGAGGTCATTTGTCTCCCAAATAAGAATACATCCTTCATATGAAATTTTGCTTCTGTCCCCAAATTTCTAGAATTGCAGTAACTCAAAACTTCAGTTGAGCATTTGGAAATACAGTTTGGGAATACAAAGAAATCAGGCAGAAAAATTACCAAGGGACTGTAAACAGAGCAAATATAATACTTCTAGGTGTGAACAGTTTTCAATATTCACAGAGTTTGCAATGTGTTTGCTATCTCATTTTACAATGTTAGAAATCTGGGGACTGATGGACGATTTCATTTTAGAAACAAATTTCTTATGGGAGCAAGGAAATGCCCTCATCCTCCCTCCCCAATAGCTACACACCTACACCTGTACACATAGAATCATAGAGTTAGAAGATACCACAAGGACTATCCTGTCCAACCCCTTGCCATGCAGGAACATACAATCGAAGTACCCCCATCAGATGGCCATCCAGACACTGTTTAAATACCTCCAAAGAAGGAGACTCCACCACATTATGAGGGAGTGTGTTCCACTGTTTTAACAGCTCTTACTGTCAAGAAGTTCTTCCTAATGTTGAGGTGGAATCTCTTTTCCTGTAGTTTGAATCCATTGTTCTGGGTCCTATTCTCTGGAGCAGCATGTTCATGATTTCATTTATTATTTTAAAGAAACAAATGCATAAGTGGTAGCGCCTACAATCCTTGACATATCAAGTTCTATGCCACTAATCAAAACTAAACTTTATTTTTAAGGTCCACATTTGTTGATCAATCCTGAACTTCCATAGAAATGTTTGTCATGTCAATTTAAGTATATATAATTTGCTCAAAGCTATAGAAAAAATTACATAATTGTTCAAGAGATACTCAAAGTAGTTGATGCACTGGATCCTAAGGCATACTACAGTTTTCCTTTTGTTTCCATTAGATAACACACCTAGTTTGCTGACTCTGTGATCAAAGATTTGAATAGGTTGCTGACCCCTGGCATAAATCATGAAAAACTATGGAATACTCTCAAAGAAATGGGAGTGCCACTACATCTGATTGTCCTGATATGTAACCTGTATTCAGGACAAGAGGCTGCAGTCAGAACTGACTATTTAGAAATAGAATGGTTTGCCATCAGTGAAGGGGTCAGAGCTGCATACTATCTCCATATCTATTCAATTTGTATGCAAAAAATATTGTACAGAATGAAGGCTTCGACTTAGATATGAAGATGACACAATACTACTGTCAGAAACCAACAAAGACCTGGAACAATTACTGAAGAAGGCCAAGGAGGGAAGTGGCCAAGTTTGAATTGATGCTGAACATTAAGAAAACAAAAATAATGACCACAGAAAATCTACAATAATTCATCCTAGATAACAAGGCTATTGAGATAGTTAAGGAATTCTCATATCTTGGATCAAATATTTATCAAAACAGAGACTGCAGCAGCCAAAAGATTAGAAAAAGAATAGGAAGGAAATGAGCAGCTATGAAGGAATGGACAGGATACTAAAGTATAAAGAAACAACTCTGAATACCAAAGTAAGGGTTGTTCAAAGTGTTGTACTCCCCATCACCATGCATGGATGTGTGATTATCCCTCAAAGTCCATCCCAAATCCTTTCATTGGAATGGGATGTGTGAGCTGGACAGTGAAGGAAGTATATAGAAAGAAAATCAACTCATTTGAGATGTGGTGCTGGAGAAGAGTGATGAGAATACCATGGATGGCCAAAAGGACAAACAACTGGATTGTAGAATAGATCAGTCCCAAGCTCTCCATAGAAGCCAGAATAACTTAATTGAGGTTGTCGTACTTTGGAGACATCATGAGAAGGAATAAATCATTGGAAAAGACAATGATGTTAAGAAAGGTAGAGGACAGTAAAAAGAGAGGAAGACAATATACCAGATGGTTGGATTCAATCAGAGAGGCCATAGGCATAAGCCTGCAGGACCTGAGCAGATCAGTGGAGAACAGGGTATCTTGGAGCTGTCTCATCCACAGGGTCACCAGGAGTTGAGGTCAATTTGAGGGCATTTAACAAGAAATCATTACATCACTACATTGTTATTGAGATGTAGTCGAATCATGCACTTGTTTGACTGGTAATACCAGCAACCTATAAAATTTTGTTTTACATCTTGTTCCAAGCAAAATGTACTCAAAACATCAACTTTCTGGTGGAAAAAGTTAAGTTTGCTGATTAGTCTGAAAGCTAGAAGAAAATGTGTGCCTAAATATCACATTTTGTCAACTTTAATTCATAAGACAAATCAGGTTAATGCGACGGTCAGGAGCGCCTGTTATCAGCTTCGGCTGATACGCCAGCTGCGCCCTTTTCTGGAAGTAAGGGATCTCAAGACCATTGTGCACGTACTGGTAACCTCGCGCCTCGACTTCTGTAATGCGCTCTACATGGGGCTACCCTTATGCTTGGTTCGGAAGCTACAGTTAGTTCAAAATATGGCAGCCAGACTTGTTTCAGGAACATCTAGGAGGGACCACATCACTCCGGTTTTGAGGTCCCTCCACTGGCTGCCTATTCGCTTCCGGGCCCAGTATAAGGTGTTGGTTATTACCTTTAAAGCCCTAAATGGCTTGGGTCCAAGCTATATCAGAGACTGCCGCCTCCCGTACAATCCTCCCCGCATGCTCCAGTCTTCTGGGAGAAATTTTTAGAGCCTCAAAGAGCCAGGCTATCCACGACCTCCCAGAGGGCTTTTTCTATTGTTGCCCCCAGACTCTGGAATGACCTGCCAGGCGAGATCCGTCAGCTAACTCTTATCTGACAGAACTCGCCATAGGAAATTTCTTAGTTCCTATCAGGAGGCAATACGTGCAGCGCAGAGGGCTTTCTCTTCTGCACGTATTGCGTCTGCGGAGTCTCGTCCGGCAGAGCTGTTTAGGGTGGTAAGGGAGATGATGCAGGTACCCCCTGCGCCAAATCCCTTGCTTAACCCGACGACGGCCTGCTGTGACGCATTTAACAACTACTTTGCAGATAAAATCTCTCAGATAAGAGCTGACTTAGACACCACTATTGTAACAGAGTCATTAGTTGAGGTGTCCAGCGACTCCGCCAATGTAGTTTTACTGGATCAGCTACAATCTGTGAGTACCGAGGACGTGGACAAGCTGCTTGGTAAGGTGAGGAAGACGACTTGCCAGCTCGACCCTTGCCCATCATGGCTGGCCCTCCAGGGGGGGATGCATTGCTGAGATTCCTCACGGATATCATCAATGCATCCTTCAGGGATGGACATGTTCCATCTTGTTTAAAGGAGGCGGCAGTCAGGCCGCTTCTGAAAAAACCTTCCCTGGACCCCCTGGATATGAAAAATTATAGGCCTGTGTCATTGCTGCCATTTTTGAGCAAGGTAATCGAGAGGACGGTTGCTCTTCAGCTCCAGGCAGTCTTGGATGAAACCGATTATCTAGACCCATTTCAAACCGGCTTTAGGACTGGCTTTGGGGTTGAGACTGCCATGGTTGCCTTGACCGACGATTTGCGTCTGAGCATCGACAGGGGTAGTGTGAGCCTGTTGGTGCTCCTAGACCTCTCAGCAGCTTTCGATACAATAGATCACAGCATCCTCTTGGGCCGCCTGAGAGGGTTAGGTATCGGGGGCACTGCTTTGCAGTGGTTCCGGTCCTTCCTCTCGGGTCGGTCCCAGAGGGTGCTGCTCGGGGACTGTAGCTCCAATAAGTGGGAACTCACTTGTGGGCTCCCTCAGGGAGCTATTTTGTCCCCGGCATTATTTAACATCTACATGAAGCCGCTGGGTGAGATAATACGGAGTTATGGTGCTGGGTGTTATCAGTACGCTGATGACACCCAAATCTATTTCTCCATATCTCGTTCGTCGGTCTCGAATTCCAATGGCATCTCTTCTCTCAATGACTGTCTTCAGGCAGTAATGGGCTGGATGAGGAAAAACAGATTGAAGTTGAATCCAGACAAGACGGAGGTGCTCACGGTAGCGGCCCCGAAACCAGGAATTGGGTTGCAACCTCCAGTCCTGGATGGGGTCACACTCTCCTCCAGTGACTGTGTTCGCAGCTTGGGGGTGCTCCTTGACTCGTCGCTCCTGATGACGAATCAGGTTAATGCGACGGTCAGGAGCGCCTGTTATCAGCTTCAGCTGATACGCCAGCTGCGCCCTTTTCTGGAAGTAAGGGATCTCGAAACTGTCGTGCACGCAATGGTAACCTCACACCTAGACTTCTGTAACGCGCTCTACATGGGGCTACCCTTGTGTCTGGTTCGGAAACTGCAATTGGTCCAAAATATGGCAGCCAGGCTTCTATCGGGAACATCTAGGAGGGATCACATTACGCCGGTTTTGAGGTCCCTCCACTGGCTGCCTATTGGTTTCCGGGCTCAGTACAAGGTGTTGGTTATCACCTTTAAAGCCCTAAATGGCTTGGGTCCAAGCTATATCAGGGACTGCCTTCTCCCATACAATCCTCCCCGCGCTCTCCGATCCTCAGGGAGGAACCTGCTGCAGCTTCAAAAAACTAGGCTGGCGGGGACCTCCCAGAGGGCTTTCTCTGTTGTCGCTCCCAGACTCTGGAACGGCCTGCCGGATGAGATCCATCAATTAACATCTTTGGATAGCTTTAAAAGGGCTGTCAAGACAGATCTCTTCCGGCAGGCCTTTCCGGATTAAATAACCTGGCCTTGAGACCTTGAGACTTGCGACCGACTGTTCTCAAAAACACTTGTTAAATTCCCTTTAGCAGGGCAACTGGTTGGTATGAATTTTTATAAATATATTAGTTGAATTCTGTTTTTTAATTGGATTGATTTAATAGTTTTTTAAAGGGGGGAGGGGGGAATGGTGTGTTTTAGATTGCATTTATTGTATATTGTATTTTATTATGTTCACCACCCAGATTGGTTCGCCAGAGGGCGGTATATAAATAAAATTTATTATTATTATTATTATTATTATTATTATTATTATTATTAACATCTTTGGACAGTTTCAAAAAGGCTGTCAAGACGGATCTCTTCCGACAGGCCTTTCCGGATTAAATAACCCGGCCTTGAGACCTTGAGACTTGCGACCGACTGTTCTCAAAAACACTTGTTAAATTCCCTTTAGCAGGGCAACTGGTTGGTATGAATTTTTATAAATATATTAGTTGTATTCTGTTTTTTAATTGGATTGATTTAATAGTTTTTTAAAGGGGGGAGGGGGGAATGGTGTGTTTTAGATTGCATTTATTGTATATTGTATTTTATTATGTTCACCGTCCAGATTGGTTCTCCAGAGGGCGGTATATAAATAAAATTTATTATTATTATTATTATTATTATTATTAACATCTTTGGACAGTTTCAAAAAGGCTGTCAAGATGGATCTCTTCCGGCAGGCCTTTCCAGACTAAATCACCCGGCCCTGGGCAGTTCCCTCCTTCATCCAAACCTGGTTCCCCGTAAATGTGACAATGAGATTATCTACTACGGTTTTTTATCATTTAATTGTTGTATATTGTTCTGTGTTTTTAACTATATTACTGTTTAATACTGTTTTAAGGGGGGAGGGATAGGTTGTTCATTGTAATTGCTTTTATCCTGTAAACCGCCCGGATTGGGTAACCATTGGGCAGTATAGAAATAAATTTTATTATTATTATTATTATTATTATTAATTGTTTAGTATTTGAGGGTCCTATTAGATAACACACTAGGAAATTGAGTGTGTCAATTTAACTGCAATACTCAGCCTTAAAGGAAGGTGAAAGCAAACTCCTTCTGAAAAAATCTTGCCAAGAAAATTCTGTGATCAGTTCACTTTAGGGTCTCCATAAGTTAGAAATGAATTGAAGGCACACAATAACATAACAGACTGACAAACACTGTTAAGTATTGCGCTTATGTATGTGAGTGTTCTTCTCAGTTCTAGTATATATTCATCATTTCACTTCAAAAGCTGTCGTGATTCACAGAAATATGTTGTTTCATTTCATTCTGTTTCATTGAGTCATTTCGTAACATAAAAGAAGTTTTCTATATGCATCCTGTTGATTAAACTGCAGATATCACAATACACCTATAACATTTACAATTTTTAAATACCGTAAACTGAATAAAATTTGCAAAGGGTCTGAATAGGTGCCAGATTTCTGTGACAGTCATCTCTACATCTGGAATGCATTTAAAAGTTTATGATGTCCTGGCACCTTTTTTTTTTCCAAACTCAAAGAAAATTTAAAAGGAATGCAGAGGTGCTCATAGGAAAGATCACTGCAAAGTTTTATATGGATATATGTAGGGCTTCAGGAGTTATCCCATCTGAAGAGTATTTAAGATTTCTTGTAATAATTATATATGTGCCCAACTGCCATAAACTACAAGAGCATGCAGAACTGACCATAGGAAAGTGCCTTGCATGATTTCAGGGTGGTTATGACAGCTGAACAGGTTTCTAGGATATAAATTTCTTTTTGGAAATATGTATTTATCATGAAATTATGGGACAATGGGGAAATTCAGGTTTAAGAGACATTCATGCGAAAGAAAGCAGTGAGATACAAAATTGCACCCAGTACCTACCAAATTCTCTTTTCCTCCTCCTTTACTTTCCTTTGCTAACATGAAAGAGACACTACTCACTTACTAATACAGAGGTGAAGGGATCAACAGAGATATTCCTACACATCTCTGCTACAAAATAAGTCCCAAGAAGTTTAGACAAGCTTACTCAGAGATAAAGAGGTATAGTCTTACAGCCTAATTGGCACAGCTGCTATATTATCCCTCAAAGTCCATCCAAAATCCTTTCATTGGAATGGGATGTGAAAACAGAAGAAACAATTAACAGGACCTTTTCAAACTACTATTCTACAGGGAAAATATAACATTGTTCCACACATTTAAGAAGGCTTTTCTGTGTGTGGGTGAACCCTAGATTTACCAAAATACAAAAACTGAGAGAGGAAAACAACCCAAAATGATCCCAAGCAAAATTTAAATCAGGAAAAATAGAATCACTCACATGTGTCTCAAAGCAGGGGGCTAGTGAAAGAACAGAGGTAACATTTGTAAATATATGGAGCAGGGTGTTCATCCACTCACAGCATGAACAGCATCCTATCCGTGGATGGAGGAAAGGGTGGAAGGAGAATACAGAGCATACATGGAAATGAAGAGTTTGAGTGGAACGGTAGAAAATGGAATGTGAACCAGGGAAGGGAAGGGTTAGCATGGACAGAAGGCATGTGGAGTTTGTGTGAGCCACAAAAATATATTTTAAAAAAACATTTTAAGCAGAGGTGGGCAAATGTGCAAGGCTAGGGAGCTGCATTAGAACACCTGCCAGAGACAGGGAACCACAAACACCACCTCACTAAAATAAAATATATAAATTTTGTCCACAGATACCTACTATGGGACATCAGGAGCATTGTTGCTATGTTTTTGGCCCCACTTGGCAATTTTAGGCCCAGGAAAGGTCTATTTTAACAAGTGACAGATGTCACTTCCTGTTCACATACTCTTTCAAAATAACATCTCTGCTAAGCCTCAAATGGCCTAGAGGTCAGAAACATGGGGGAAATCCCCCATGTCCTCTACAGGGCATTTGGGGGCAAAAATAAAAAGAATATTTTTGAACCTCTCAGGAACCTGAAAGCCCCTCAAATGGCCTGTCCTCCCCAACTGTAAAGGGGATCTCCCCAGTCCCAGAAAAGAAACTAAAGATGGATTGACAGTTCTAAATGGCCACAAGATTTTGAATGTCCATTGCAAAAGAGACATTGAATTTGGGGGCACAGAAGGTATAATTAAAGATCTTGAAAGACAACATGACTGGCTGGTTGGTATCCAAGAAATAAGATCCACACTGCAACACTTTATTACATGTGTCATGTGTCATGTAATTTATTAAGAATTAGGATGCCAAACAGAATGCAACAGTTATATCACTGATGTTCACAATCTGTGGACTGAATTAAACAGAAAAGACAAAAATGAAGACCTGAGGATGGAGTGGGATGGGAAAGAATTAGATGGCAGTGGACATGTGGGTAAGGCAAAGCATGGATGGTTCTGAAAGCAACAAAGTGGCCTTGAAGTGGCATTTGAGAGAGGAAAAAGGAGGTTTCTGATGAACACTCCCAGCCAGGTACAGACAGCAGTGTGGCAGGTGTCCCAGAGCCAGGCATGGACGGATGAGATGAAAAGGAGGTCAGTGAACTTTTGCTGAGGAAAGAGATCCAAAAGATGTCCATGGAAATGAGGAAAGATATAGAGAGCTTCAGAAATAAATGTTTAAGCTTGAAATTGATGCAAGCAGCAGCAGAAAACCTATGCTGAGTTTTAAGGAGAGAAGTAGAATAATTATGTCATTAAGAGTTGAAATGTTTTTAATTGAGGTAGCTGGAGAAGGGATAAAAACATGACATGTAAGTACTAAGCACAGAAACAAGTGAAACTTGGAGGTTCTTGAAGAGTATAAATTGGCAGTATTTAGCAGCCTTTTGGTTGTATGTCCATTGCCGAGATTAGAGACTTGCAAGAAGAGGTGGCAGAGTAGTGGGCTACATCACAGGTGAAGTAGAGAGGTAAACCAAAATTGTAAAATGGTCAGGGGGAATACAATATGGGACTAATAGTTCAAAAGAGTAACAATTTAGCAACTTGTAGCAAAGAAAGAAATGTCTAAAAGCAGGATATTGCAAAATGGAAAAAACTCAGACCATCACCACTGTTCTTTGAGGGTCTGGGGGTGCTCCTAGACCTGTCGCTTCACATGATAAATCAGGTGAATGCGACAGTCAGGAGCGCCTGTTATCAGCTTCGGCTGATATGCCAGCTGCGCCCTTTCCTGGAAGTAAAGGACCTAGAAACTGTAGTACATGCTCTGGTAACCTCACGACTCAACTTCTGCAATGCACTCTACATGGGGCTACCCTTATACCTAACTCAGAAACTGCAATTAATACAAAATATGTCAGCCAGGCTGATCACTGGAACATCAGAAAGTGATCATATTACTCCAGTTTTAAAATCTCTGCACTAGCTGCCAGTTAGTTTCCAGGCACAGTATAAGGTGTTGGTATTAACCTTTAAAGCCCTACATGGCCTGGGCCCATCATACCTAAGGAGTCACCTATCTCCATATAATCCGCCCCGTGCCCTCAGGTCCTCTGGGAGGAAGTTGCTTCAACCAATAAGAACTAGGTTGGCAGCAACCTCCCAGAGGACTTTCTCTGCCATGGCTCCTAGACTGCGGAATGCCCTGCTGAGGAGATCCGTCAGATAACCAACTTAGATGGTTTTAAAAGAGCCATCAAGATGGATCTCTTCTGACAGGCATTCCCAGAATGATATTTCCCATAATCTCTCCCCCACCATTAGATCACTCCTTTATAATCAGAGTGCCCTGTTTAATCATATTGAATTTGTAATTTTGTTTTAAGTTAAATTTTAATGTTGTTATGATAGCCTCGGCTAAAGGCGGGATATAAATAAATTATTATTATTATTATTATTATTATTATTATTATTAAGATAATTTGGGAGAAAATGACCATTCTATAAAACAGCAGTTGCAAAGACAGTGAGAGAATTTCAGCTAGTACTGAAGGGAGGGGGGATGGAGAGAGAATGTCCATGGATCATGATACTTGCTTAAAAGCAAAATCTTTTGAACCTATGGGTAGGACTTCAGCATAAGCCATCATTTAGTCCTCAGTGGCCCTCCAGAAAAGGCTGAAAAAGGTATGAGAGCTAACGGAGTAGGACCTTGGGGGGTTACATGATAGCAGTGTGGGAGGGCATAGGTGGAAATGGCTTCAAAGAGGGAAAAAAGTCTATGATCAAGACAGAAACAAGAGATAAAGAAAGAGGCACACATTTCTGAAGGGTTTTGTATAGAAATAGATGAAACATATTGCACGAGATCATACAGCAACAAAATGGAACATAGCAAAGGGGTGAAACAGATGGGCTAAATAAAGCAGTTTCCAATCACTTTTAAGGTGGGGCATTTAGACAACACACACCTCAAAAGTGGTTGGAAACCAGACCAAAGCCACACTTTGAGGCTAAAAGCGAGAGCAAAAAGAAGCTGGGATATTCCAACTTAGCCTGAAAAATGAACATCTTCACTGCTTCATATAAATGCCACGATGTGAGTGCAGGGCTGCAGTAAAGCAAAGGGATGCAAGTGTGAGAACTCCATCATACATGTGACTATGTATTGACTATGCCAATCAAAACAGCAGGGGTACAATGGGATGGCATCTGGGCAAATGTGGGAGATTATTGGAGGTCATAGGTAGTGTGCTTATATGATGGTGCACATGTTTGGTGGGGAGGCAACAAAAAAATTACCCAGTGGTGCGGCTTAATGCCACACCATGCAGTCAGCCTGTGCTTATTCAGCCCATCTTGTGGACAGCAGGATTTCAACCCACTTTGGGGAAAAGCAGGATTGGGATGATTTTTTCTACCCATCTGTTCCAGGGCAAAGTTACACTTTTTTTTTTAACAATCCCACCTCTTTAATAATTGTGATACTGTGCAACCAAATGCCCCCCTTAAAAGGTGCATGTACAGTGTGCAACCACGCACAATGTGAAACCATATAGAATGTGCTCAACCATGTGCAATGGCACTGCATCATTGTACAACCTTTAACTGAATACAGCCATTCCTCATTAGATGTAAACATCCAACTACCTCCATAAAGGACATTGCACAAATATAAAATACCACCAGGATTCTAGTCTTTCTTTCATCTTCTATCACATTTATTAGAAAAATCTTTCTATCTCAATTTCTGTATCATCTTGCACATTTTTCTTTAAGTCTGTATGAAATTTCATATGCATTTCCATACATACCAACATTCAACTTGTTTGTAGTTTCCTATAATATTCACATTTTAAAAGTATTTTCCACTAATATATGCATTTTTGTATGCAATTTCCCCTAATTCATATATTTTTGTATGCATGTTTCTACTGGTGAATTTTGTCATAAAATTCACATTTGATCAGTATTAAAATGCAAACCACATTAATGTTACCACCATCCCTGGAGATGGGAAGGCATGACCATGGCAGAAGAGCAACAGATGTCAAGAGTTAATGAAATGAAACTTTACTTTGAGGTGAGCTGTTTGACCCAGATAAAAGAATGGATTCACTTAGAAAATGATGAATTATTGGATTTGTAATCAGACGGCCTTTGCTTCGGTTGGCATGCCTACTTAGGGTACAGGAAAATCAAGGCAAATAAAACATTTAATAACCACTGTATAAGGAAATCTGTTTTTAGAATATGGAACAAATATAGAGATAGAATTATGCCTCAATTTCTGAGTTGGTTCTCACCGCAGGAAGCAATCCAAAGAAAAGAGATGAAAAAGGAGACAAATTGGATTACATATAAAACACTACTAAAAAAAAATAAAAAGGGTGGATATGATTTAAAAACTCAGGGGGAACTAAATGAGGAAGGATATCAAATTGATTGGTTTAAATATAGACAAATATTAGAGTGCTACAAAACTGATTGTAAATCAAGGAGTATAGATCTAAATTTAAATGAAGCCAATAAAATATGGATAGGAGATAACAAAAATGAGATTGGTAAATTTTATAAATTATTATTAAAATGGGAAATGGAAGAGGAGGTGGTAAAAGACAATATGATTAAATGGGCCAAAGATTGTGGATATTCTCTGAATTTAGAAATGGGGGAATTGGCTTGGGGGAAAAGGTTAAAATATACAGCTTCTCAAAACATTAAAGAAAACTTTTATAAAGTTTTTTACAGGTGGTATATGACCCCGCAAAAAAATTCCAAAATATATAAAAATAGAAATAACCTTCATTGGAAATGTGGGAATGAAATTGTTTCCCTCTTCCATTGTTTATGGTCATGTGAGGTAGTTAAAAAAAATTGGAAAAAAGTAAAGGAAATAATTAGTCAAATATTAAATAAGAATTTACAGATGCGCCCGGAGATATTCCTATTAAATATGTGGGACAAAAATCTAGACAAAGACTATGGGAGAAGTTTACTATATTTAATTACGACAGCAAGGCTAAGCTTAGTACAAAAATAGAAATTGAAAAGTATACCCAGTATTAAAGATTGGATTTTAAGCTTCTATGACATAATAGAAATGGATACCCTTACTAGATTCCTCAATAACAATCAGATAGAAGAGAAAAATGAAGAATGGACTCCGATTTTAAAATATATAGAAGATCAATGGGGACAGCTGGGAATAATTAATTATAGAAAATAATGAACACTAAACAAAAATAAAGTTAAGATTAGAGGGGAAGAAAAAAGAGAGGGGGGGAATCCAACTCAGGAGTAAAAGAAAAATAAATTGGTAAAAGAAGGATAATTTCTTCTATGTAGAAATACAGAGTTAAAGTAATAAATGGCAAAAGGGTACAACACTGAAATTTTTTAAAGACTTTTTTTAGGAAAAAATAATAAATAAAGTAGTTTTTGTTGAAACTTAGATACAAAGTTAAATATAAAAAAGGTATTGGCATAACTAAAATATCACAAACAGTACAACTATAAGATTATGACAACTTATTACACAATAAAGCAAGACTAATTTTGTGAAAAGAAGGACAAAATACAACTAAGTTTATAACCAAGGAAGACAAGTAGGAAGTTTAAGAAAGAATGGTTGAAAATTGGAAGAAAGAGAGTGAGTAGTAAAGAAGAGAGGCAGTGAATCGAAGGTAAAGAAAGTCGAAGAAGGTTTGTGTAAGTCGAGAGGGATAGAGGCTGAGAAGCAAGATAGATAGAACAAAGAAGGTGGAAGAGATAAGGGATTAAGAGAGCAAGGTAGGAAGAATAGGAAAATGATGGAGAACAGTTCGAGGAATTAGACTAAGGGACAGAAAAGGAATAGAGAAGAAAGTGGGAAAAGGAAGATAAAGGAGGAACACAACAGTGGAAGGATTTAGGTAAGATTAGATAGGGTGGGAAAGAAGTGAGTTGATGGATCGAATGAAGAGTTGGAGGAAAGAGTCGGGGGAATTAAAGAAATATATGATTCTTAATTTAAAAGAATTACAAATAAAGAAGATGAGATGCTCCCCCTTTATATATATACTCTCACTCTATTTCTTTTTAACCTATTTCTGGGAACATATAGGCGATGTGTAGATGGAAAATTACAATTTATGTTTCATTATATGTTTGAATGTTTGTGTGTATGTATGTATTGTATTGTTTTTATTTTAAAAATAAAATTTAAAATATATAAAAATAAAAAATAAAAACAGTTAATGAAATGAAACAAGAGGAAGAGGAAAAAGATTGAGATAATGGGCAAAAGGACAGATTAATGTTACAAAGTGGGAAGAACATAGTGACATCAAAGAAAAATGGACAGAATGGTTGGGGGCAGTCTCTAAGGGGGGTTGCAGACTGCCAGAAATAGTGCAAATTGAGTCCACTTTAAGGGTTAGGGTTAGTGCTAGGGAATCATGGGAATTGGTTTTTTTTTTCTGAGACATTGAGCCTTCTCTGTCAGAGAGCTCTGGTGCCACAATAAAATACAGTTCCCATGATTCCCTAACCCTAACCCTAACCCTAAAAGTGGACTCAATTTGCACGATTTCTGGCAGTCTGCAACCCCCCTAACTTACTGTGGACTCTAAATCAGTAATACGAATCATACGTTTTTGGAGGAGGGAATAGGTTTATCTGTGTAGAGCAGTTGGGGATTTTATCTTATTTATTTCTGTCTTAGCCACTATTCTAGGACAAAGTTGGTCAGTACGAAATTCTGCCTACTGAACTGCACAAAATTTCAGTTACTTTGACATACAAACATGTAGATATATGAAAGTATGCATCTCATGGATCAATAAACCCAGTTGTAAGCAACACCAAAGAAGAAAAAACATGAATTGTGTAGTTTTATTCTTGGGTTAAATTATGGGGTCATAGAAGAAGAATCTATTATTATTTGATGTATATAAAATAAAGAGAATTTATACTTCCTTTTAATATTTCCTTCTGGACTGTTACTTGAAAACTAGAAATTACTGTCTCTGCAACTGAAATAATGTATATTTCAAACAGAGCGTATCATGGTGTTCCAGCACACACATCTAAACACACCTATCTCATGCCACTTAATTGCATGTTTTTACAATGTCCCCTCATCACAGAAAGGTTGAATATTGGGTCCCTGCTACAAAGAATCTGCCATGAATAGCATCCATCTGTGCTACTCTCTCAGTCTAGTATTCCTTTGGGAGGGGGAGGAGAGGGGAAGGATTCTGATCCAAGAGGATTTGCCTTTCTGTATGCAAATCTTTCAACACTGCTGAATGTCAGAGAAGATTTTTCCTTCCAACGAGTACATCTCTAGATCTGACCTCTGTCTAAACAGTTTTTTTGTTTTTATTTTCTAAAAGAGCTCTTCATATTTGCAACTGAATAGTTGCACTTCCAGCATCTTTCACAGGGACTTTATCTTTGTCTTGCAATCTGATTCACAGGACAGTTTGTTGAACAACACACAAAGCCTCAATTTATCAAGACTTCTTAGCTCCTGTCACCAATGCACAAATTTGCATCCATTTTACAACCTCATTGCTAATTGCTATTTGCAAAAGGGGTAGTGCAATCACTTTCTGCCATTTTATGAATATTCATGAGTCCTTTGTAGACAACACTACCATCAGTATTTACTGCTTAATTTCTTTATTGTGTAGTCCTATTTTCCTTTATTTATTAGGCTTTTGCCACAATCATTATCACAATAATGAAGCCATCTTTACTTTACTCAGTTAATATTTTATAACAAAGTATCACTTGTCTAGCCTACTTCAAATTATGCTGGTGATCTGTTAATATAAATAGTCACTTTTAGTCTCCAAAAATTTAAACAAGTATCCATACCAATTCCAGAACTGGTTAGAACAATCCTTCTTAATTCCTCTGTAAACATGCAAAAGAGAGGGAGGAGGGGAGAGAGAGAGACAAATGTGTAGACCAGAAAGTCTCACATGTAACAGTAGAAAAGCCGCAAAAGTATGTTGTGGGAAGTATACAAAACAGTAGATAAAGCTCTGGCTTCTCATTAAACTTTAAATTACATGAGAAGAAATTTTATTTTTGTTCATCTTTCTCATGACTTTTACCACCAACCTGTATTTTACCCCCAGCATAAGCTAAGGAACCAAAGCAATGAAAGTCAATCCAGTTAAAGTTCTGATAGTAGACAAATAGCCTGTTCAGCTTAACACCACCCTCTCTTGGCCGCCTTGAATCTTACAAAGATTCACCAAGCTGTACAAATTTACCCAATTTTTTCATGATTGATATTAATATAAAAGTCTGCCCTTGCTCCCAGCTTCTATCTCGCCCAACCCAAAAATGTTCATTAAAACCAAAAGGAATTGATAGAAACATAGAATCAGGAGCAATCAGTTACTTAAAGGGGGGGGGGGGGAATAAATGTTTAGGGGACTTTTAACTCTACATAAACTCTACATACAATATAGATATAAGGCAATGCTTCTTACATCTCAGACACAGAGTGAAGCTAGTAGTTACTTGTTTTTATTGTGTGTCTTCAAGTCATGTCCAATTTACAGTGACCCCATGACAATCTTAACAAGGTTTGTTCAGAGGGTATTTGTCTTTGTCTTCTTCTGAGATTGAGAAAGAGTGACTTGCCCAAGGGTTTCCATGGCTGAGCCAGAATTCGAACTCTGGTCTCCATTGTCATAATTGTTCAATACTCAAACTGCTACACCATGATGGCTCCTTGTAGTTACTAAAAAAAAAACAAGATTGCCTAGATCCAATTGTTAGTCCAAACTAGAGTAGACCTCCTGACCCAGTGGAATTTAAATAAGTGTTGACTTAACAAATTCTTATTTACTCAATTGGTCTACTTTACCGGGACTACCAATTGGATTCAGGACTACGGCTGCATCCACACTGCAGAAATACTCCAGTTTGACATGCTTTAACTGTCATGGAATCCTGGGATTTGTATTTTGTTGTGGCACCAGAGTGCTCTGACAGAGAAGGCTAAATGTTTCACAAAACTACAGATCCCAGAAATCCATAGCACTGAGCCATAGCAATTAAAGTGGTGTCAACCTGGATTATTTCTGAAGTGCAGATGCATCTAACTTGAATAAATATTATTCTATATTACATTTTGGGTTGGTATGGATGAACACAACAACAACAACAACAACAATGGTTCAGAGGTTGGGAAAATTGCTTTTTTTTTTTTTTTTTTTTTAATAATATTTTATTTTACATACAAACATACAACATACATCATATCACTTATTACAACACATAGCATTCAAAACCCTTTATCATATGTCCAAATTTAAATCAATATCCCCCAACTTTATAATCCTCTAAATTTTCAATCTGCCAACTTATTTCATTCCATTCTTCCAGCTCTCCATTCATACCTTTCTTCACTCTTTTCCCTTCTTTCTGTTCCTTCCCTTCCCTTCTCCTTCCTTTCCCTACCTTCCCTTATCCTTCCTTCTTTTCCCCCTTCCACCTTCTCTACCA
This sequence comes from Phrynosoma blainvillii, assembly GCA_026167975.1. Taxonomy (NCBI): domain Eukaryota; kingdom Metazoa; phylum Chordata; class Lepidosauria; order Squamata; family Phrynosomatidae; genus Phrynosoma; species Phrynosoma blainvillii. Next base: position 342,970,997 of record JANUYF010000001.1, read on the forward strand.
TTTATTATCCTTTCCTTTCCCTTCTTCTACATGCCTTCTTACCCTCTTCTACTTTCCTTTACCTTCTCACTTTCCATCCCTTCTTTCAATCTTCTTTCAATCATCTCATACTCTTCCAAATTGTTTTGCTTCCTCCCAGCTGATTTCTTTCCTTTAAATATCTATTTATTGAACTTCTTAATATCAAATTCCTTAATCAGGAATATTATTTTATATATATATATACATATATATAACCAAAACTTTATATCAATTTAATCAATTGTTTGTTTAACTTCCTTACTACTATACTTTCCCCCTATCAAATCAATAAAAAAGTTATTTCTCATAACTTATGATCAAGCTTTAAAGCTATGTCTTTACCCGCGAATACCTCTTCTATCCTATTACCATCTTTTATGATTTATCTCATTTCCATCTTATCACTATATATTTCTACAAGTCTTACAACTCCTGTACTCTTTTTCTTACTCTATTATTCCTTCTTAAAATACATATATATCTATTTATACTAACCCTATTATATGTATCAAACATACTTATATCTCTTTTCTCTTATTCTACCAAATATTTTACAGCTAATTCTCCCCATTGCTCTCTCAAATAATCAATTACCTTCCCCCAATCTTTAAAAAAATTTTCTGGTGCTTCATCTTTCAATAATTGGGTTAATTTGTCTGCTTCCATTGCGTCATATAATTTCCACATCCAATTCTCTCTTGTAGGTATGTCTTTCTTTTTCCAGTTTTGGGCGTATACCACTCTTGCCATTGTGATTAAATAAAATAGAACCTTCCCATACTTTTTATCATATTTGAACAATTATGACAATGGAGACCAGAGTTCGAATTCTGGCTCAGCCATGGAAACCCTTGGGCAAGTCACTCTTTCTCAATCTCAGAAGAAGACAAAGACAAATACCCTCTGAACAAACCTTGTTAAGATTGTCATGGGGTCACTGTAAATTGGACATGACTTGAAGACACACAATAAAAACAAGTAACTACTAGCTTCACTCTGTGTCTGAGATGTAAGAAGCATTGCCTTATATCTATATTGTATGTAGAGTTTATGTAGAGTTAAAAGTCCCCTAAACATTTATTCCCCCCCCCCTTTAAGTAACTGATTGCTCCTGATTCTATGTTTCTATCAATTCCTTTTGGTTTTTGGAATTTAAATAAGTGTTGACTTAACAAATTCTTATTTACTCAATTGGTCTACTTTACCGGGACTACCAATTGGATTCAGGACTACGGCTGCATCCACACTGCAGAAATACTCCAGTTTGACATGCTTTAACTGTCATGGAATCCTGGGATTTGTATTTTGTTGTGGCACCAGAGTGCTCTGACAGAGAAGGCTAAATGTTTCACAAAACTACAGATCCCAGAAATCCATAGCACTGAGCCATAGCAATTAAAGTGGTGTCAACCTGGATTATTTCTGAAGTGCAGATGCATCTAACTTGAATAAATATTATTCTATATTACATTTTGGGTTGGTATGGATGAACACAACAACAACAACAACAACAATGGTTCAGAGGTTGGGAAAATTGCTTTTTGACTTTAATTCCCAGAAACTCAGGCAGCATGGCCAGCTTAGCCAAAAAAGTAAATTTTCAAAGATGTAGTATGTTTTCTCAAAGAATTTGCATTACTTGAAATTATTATTTTTCCAAAATAAGTAAGCATTTCAACTAATATACTTCATTGCTACTTTGTAAGGGAGATTTAATTGTATTCCACATGCAAAGAACCTGACTCCTTGTCACCCTAAAAAGTTGCTCTAAAATTGTGTCCTTGTTGCCCTAAAACTGTGCTATACATGTTAGTATGGTTTGGTTACTATAGAGATAAATGAATTAGTCTTAGTTGTGGTTTGATTACTGCCAGGATGGTCTGGCATGGACTTAGAGTGGTATGTGGTGATAGGCAAAGTCATATGTTAACTGAGTCTGACACTAAATCTGCATTTCAGGATATAAAAATTCAAATCCAACTTCTGCGCCAACATTTTGGGCTAGTGCTTTTGTTTGTTTGTTTTAATTTTGTCTTCTTCTAGTTAACATTTTTAAACAAGAAAATGCATTCTTGGTGGGATCTCCTGTGCGTTTAATTCTCACCCCCTACATTGTACAGAGAAAACATTTGTTTTTGAATATGAAGGTCTGTTGACTGATAATAAATTTGATACTATTGCTGACATAAATCAAACTGCAAATCTTCAGGCCATGTTCCATAAGATCCTTTGCCTACAATGTAGGCAGTAATTCACCTCACAGATCTTTTAGTCATATTAATTATGCATTTTGTCAATTTACGGTAACTATCACAGTGAAAATAAAGTTTTTCAATAACCTCAATAGCACAACCTAGTATATTTAGAAATTATCAGTGCTGCAATTAGTTTCTAAAAATATTGACTTATGCCACTTGTGTCACTGAAAACAACATTATTTCACAAATATACTATCTGGGCTGCAATTAGTTTGTGTGCCTCCTTATTATAGCTATGTGCTGTAACCAAGCTTGGAAATAACTTGATACAAATTGCAAATAATAAATTATGTGCAAATAGAGTATAGAATATTTAAAAGCCTGCAATTGTTGTTGCTAATGTAACTATACTAAGCTTGAAGTAACCTTTTTAAGACACTTTTAATTTCTTGATGTTATTTAATAAAGTTACTGTTTATTTTACAGTGAATGTCTCTGTCTGAGTGATTTCTATAAACTACAGTAGGACCTCACCATCCACAGGCTTGCCATCCATGGATTTGAACATCTGTGGACAGCAAGCCCCATTGTCCCCAATGGTGGGGACAAGAGATTCCACTCTCAGGAGGAACTTCCTGATGGTCAGAGCTATTTGACAGTGAAATATTCTCCCTCAGAGTATGGTGCAGTCTCCATATTTGGAGGTCTTTAAACAGAGGCTGGATGTCCACCTGTTGGGGGTGCTTTGATTAGTGTTCCAGCATGGCAGAGGGTTGAACTGGATGGTTCTTGTGGTCTCTTCCAACTCTGTGATTTTATAATTCTATGATCTGTGCATGTAGCCACTAGCATGGCCATGCAAACATTACACCTCTATTAGGAACAACGGGACTTGAGGCCCCACATTTTTTCATATCCATGGTGGAGGGTCCACAACAGATTCCTCACGGATAAGAAGGTCTGACTGTATTACCAAAGACAAGCATACTACCTAAGATATTGAACTGGTTTGTGGGACGCTTGAGACTATGGCCTTTTTACATGTCAAAATATTATTAATAAGGTAAAAGCAGAAAAAGTGTCAGTGACTAGGGGCCTTCTGTGGATAAGAGGTAAAAGGAACCTAAACCCTGAGAGAAGATTCTGTCACAGAGACAATTTTACTATACCATTGTACATAATGGGACTACAGCATCTATGGATTTTGATATCCACAGGAGGTCCTGGAACCAAACCCCTGTAGATACCAAGGGCCCAGTGTATAATTATAGTATGGTGGGCTTGAAATGGTCATACTATATCCCAAAAAATCATCACAGGTTCCCAGCTTATCTAAAAGAAGCTGTGGTGAGGCCACTACTGAAAAAAATCTTCCCTAGATCCCACCAGACTGGAGAACTATCAGCCAGTCTTAAATATCCCCTTTTGGGGCAAGATATTGGAGTGTGTGGTGGCCTCCCAGCTCCAGGGGTTCTTGGATGAAACAGATTATCTAGATCCATTTCAATCTGGCTTCAGACCTGTCTATGGGACAGAGACAGCTTTGGTCGCCTTCATGAATGACCTTTGCAGGGAGCTGGACAGGGTGAGTGTGTCCCTGTTGGTCCTGCTGGATCTATCAGCAGCTTTTGATACCATCAACCATGGTATCCTTCTGGGTCACCTCTCTGGAATGGGACTTGGGGCACTGTCTTACAGTGGCTTCAGTCCTTCTTGGAGGGGTGAACTCAGAAGGTGGTGTTGGGGGACTTGTTAGACGCCCTGGCCATTGGCCTGTGGGGTCCCTCAGGGTTCTGTTCTGTCCCTCATGTTATTTAACATCTACATAAAACCACTGGGAAAGATCATCTGGAGTTTTAGGATGCAGTGTCACCAATATGCTGATGACACCCAACTCAATCTCTCCTTTCCATCTGACTCCAAAGAAGCTGTCTCTTTATTGAACCAATGTTTGCTGTCAGTAATGGACTGGATGAGGGCAAACAAGGTTATTACCTTTAAAGCCCTACATGGCTTGGGTCCAAACTATCTCAGAGACCACTTCCTCCCATGCAATCCTCCCTGCGCTCTCCGGTCCTCTGGGAGGAACTTGCTGCAGCCTCAAAAATCTAGGCTTGTGCAACTTCCCAGAGGACTTTTTCTGTTGTCACCCCTAGACTCTGGGACAGCCTGCCAGACAAGATCCATCAACTAACACAGGGGTAGGCAACCTTTCCCCTTTAAGGGCCGAGGGACTTCAGCTCCCAGAATCCCAGGAGTTATTGGCCAACATGGGACTATTGGCCAACATGGCTGAGGCTTCTGGGAGCTGAAGTCCCTCGGCCCTTAAAGGGGAAAGGTTGCCTACCCCTGAACTAACATCTTTGGACAGCTTCAAAAGGCTGTCAAGACGGATCTCTTCTGACAGGCCTTCCCAGACTAAAATATTGCAGCCTCGGGATCTCCCCCCCTCCTCCTTAGCTGTGTCTCCATAGCTCCCCTTAGAACTGTAGTTACAGGGGTTTAAAATTGTTGGTATTATTTTCTGTTTTTAATTTGTTATTGTGATTTTAATTGATATATGGGGGGGTTGCAGACTGCCAGAAATAGTGTGAATTCAGTCCACTTTTAGGGTTAGGGTTAGTGCTAGGGAATCATGGGAACTGTTATTTTTCTGAGACATTGAGCCTTCTCTGTCAGACAACTCTGATGCCACAATAAAATACAGTTCCCATGGTTCCCTAACTCTAACCCTAACCCTAAAAGTGGACTGAATTCACACTATTTCTGGCAGTCTGCAATCCCCCATAGTTTAATAACTTTTTAAGGGGGGAGGGAAATATATTGTTTATGTTGTATGTTTTTAATGTTGTAAACCACCCGGATTGGTTCACCAAAGGGCAGTATAAATAAAAAAATATTATTATTATTATTATTATTATTATTATTATTATTATTATTATTATTATTATTATATTACAAGGAAGCTTAATCCAGACAAGACAGAGGTGTTCCTGGTCAGTGGTAAGGCAGATCAGGTAATAGGGATTCAGCCTGTGCTGGATGGGGTTACATTCCCCCTGAAATCTCAGGCTCACAGCTTGGGTGTGCTCCTGGACTCCACTCTGAGCCTGGATGCCCAGGTTTCAGCAGTGGCCAGGAGTGCATTTGCACAGTTAAAACTTGTGCATCAGCTGAGCCCATTTCTTGAGACACCAGATCTGGCTACAATGACACATGCCTTGGTTACATCCCATTTTATCTATTGTAACATGCTCTACATGAGGCTGCCCTTGGAAACTGTTCAGAAACTGCAACAGGTGCAAAAAGCTGTGGCCAGGCTGTTGACTGGGGCTGGCTACAGGGATCACGTCACTTCCTTACTGAAACAGCTATACTGGCTACCCATCCGTTTCAGGGCAGAATTCAAGGTGCTGGTTTTGACCTTGGGCCCAGACTATTTAAAGGACCATATCTCCCTATACAAGCCACCCCAAGCATTAAAATCAGCAGGAGAGGGCTTTCCTTGCTAGAAGGGATACTACTTTTCTCAAGGGGTATTGCTTATTTGCCTATTTTAATTCATTGAAAAAAGAATGTGCCTGACTACAGAATATCCATATTGCACAGTTACCAGAGTTTGATAGCACCTTAAGTGCCATGGCTCCATTTTATGGAATCTTGGGATTTGTAGTTCAGTTAGGGACTTAAAATATTCTAGCTCATGCCCTCAACTATGCCATGACCATTCACTAGCAGAGAATTCTGCTTTACAAAACCTTAAATCCCAGAATTCCACAAGATGGAGCCATGACAACTGGTGACATGAGACTGTTGTAATTATGTCATGTAGATACTTACAGTTTACTTCTTCAATTAAAAAGGCTTGTCTAGGGCCAAAAATAGCTCAGAGAGACCAAAAACATGGCAAAATTGTCATCTTCATTGTAGTTGAGAGGGATCTTTAGTTATTAACATTCAAAAGGGTTTTTTTTTAATTTGCAAGAAGGGGGAACAGTGGATATGGCCCTCTGATTTCCACATGGGGAAACATTGCACCCCTAATCCCTAGCAGATGCCCACTTACCCTCTGGAACATTGCCACTCCCAGACACCCGACAATACTTCAACTAAACTGGACACAGTATTTCTCAGAAGGTGGAGGAGGACTATTCAAGCTTCATATTAGTCAAGCAAAGTATAATATTCCTTATCTGGCACACACTCCCACCATCCCAGTTTGGCAAGGGTAGCTTTAAATAATCCTCTGTTATCCCACCTTTTGTGTTGCTTTTAAAACATCCAATTTTTCCCCTCCCGCTTCCCCCCTTGGTCTTCAGCTTACTTCAGTTGCTACAAACTGAGTTCAAAGTGCAAAAGTAGTTGGCACTCAATTAACTGAGAACCAGTGTGGTGTTGTGGTTTGAGTGCTGGACTATGACTCTGGAGGTCAGGGTTCAAATCCCAGCTTGGTTATGGAAACTCACTGGGTAACCTTGGGCAATTCACACTCTCTCAGCCTCAGAGGATGGCAATGGTAACCTCCCTCTGAAGAAACTTGTCAAGAAAACCCCATGATAGAGTTGCCTTAGGGTCACCATAAATCGGAAATGACTTGAAGACACACAACAACAACAAACTCAGGTAACTCAGTGGGTGGAGAGCAAAAGAAGAGCAGAATCTTGACCTTACTCAGAATCTCAGGCAAAAGCAAACTGCATCAACTTCTCCTACTTGTATATTTTTCCTCATGAAATCACTTTTGTTATCTTGACGACACTCTGTGCCCTGGCTTTCATTGTGAAATGTTGGAGAGTATGATCTGATAGTGCTCACTGTAATCTTTATGTGTGTCAGAACTGGGAACTCTAAATCTAAGTGTAATCAACAAGTCTTGTAAGATAAACCAGAACAAAGAACTTTATTGAAGTCACAAAGCCAGAAGTTCATCAATCAAGTGTTTAAGCTGGAACTGCCCACAGTTGGACCAAACACTATATTAAAAAAACCCAAATCCATGACTCCGCCCTCCACAAATTGGTGTGAACATTACATTCCCACCAACAAATTCCCATAAGCTAAGCACCCCCAAACCCCCCTTATAGTAAGCCAAGGCACTACCAAGCTATGTGCTCACCATCCCAGCCCTCCTACACATTCCACACTCTAGCCCAAACTAAGTAAGCAAAGCACCCACATCCCCAAGGTTATATATAATAATCAGCAGCTTACCTGATCCTACAGCAAAAGCAAAAAGCAAAAACAAGCAACCCATTATCCCCAAACAATATGACATTAAAAAAAAAAATACAAAACCTATTTCAGCCAAACCCAGTCCTGGCAGAACCAGCATGGAAGAAAGGAGCAATACAGTGATAAATGTTGAATTGCACTGTAGTTTGCAGGGTTTTGCTATGAGAAATAAATGCTTTTTTAAAAAAAAATCATTCATAGATGCTTGGATTAGTGCATATTTCAGTTGTGCTTTAAAAGAATGCAATAAGGAAAAGGGCACAGCAGGGACATGTTTTGCTGAAAGACCTAAGATAGTGACCATATTGTGAGACTTATTAAAGATTAATACCTAGGGACATCTGATAGCAACTGAATCAGCACACATCGTCCAGCACTCTGATTTTAAACTGTGTTGTTGCCTTTGGCATTTGCATTTACAATGAGACATGCTGTTCACAGTTTTACATGGTTAGAGAATACACTGTTCTTTGGGATGGTTTTTGAACTGGGCTTGTAAAGACACATACATAAACACACACTCTGAGATTTCAGGGTAATACTGATGCCTACCATTACTAATGTTAATAAAACTAATACACTCAACTCTTCCCAATCTACTTTCTATTTTGCTCCCCATAATGGGCACAGTAAATTTGTGTAAATGTACACATTAGGTGGCAGAGGACTAGTGCACTAAATAAAATAAAAGCTCACGCAAAATCATAATTAATGAGGCCATGTGCATGACAGCAGATTCAAAGAAGACTAGATCATCCAGCAGGTGCTTTTATCTGTTAGCAGCTTCTTTTTAAAAGGTGCTGCTTTGACACATTTTTGACACATTTGCTGCTCACTTATTTCTGAAACCTTCCTATTATGTGCTACTTTTGCTCATTTTTACTGTATTAATCTTTGTAGTACAGTTGTTAAGTCCTTAAAAAATGGTTATACTTTGTTGTTGTTGTTGTTGTTGTTCTGTGCCTTAAAGTCATTTCTGACTTATGGCAACCCTAAGACAGCCCTATCAGCAAATTTTCTTGACATGTTCAAATAATACTTCACACATAAACACACAATCATTAATTGTGTATTATTGTTTGGCCAAGTAAACCCACTGGGTGATCTTGGGCAAGTCACACTTTCTGAGCCTCAGAGGATGGCAATGGCAAACCCCCTCTGAAGAGACCTGTCAAGAAAACCCCATAATAGGTTTGCCTTAGGGTCACCATAAGTCGGAAACAATGTGAAGGCACACAACAACAACAACAACAACAACAACAACAACAAATATAGCTTCCACTTTAGCTAGCTACTTTACAATTTGGACTATATGCCAGGATGGATTTGTGGGGCAATTTAAGTTTCCTAAGGCTTCAGCCCTTGTTAAGGAAACAAAAAATATTGAAATATCAAAGCCAAGCCTGGTAGGGTCTAGCTTTAAATCAACAGAGTAGCAGAAACATGTCTTGTCTAATTATGCTTCCCTAAGAACTTAGACTGACTCAAAAACAACACAAGTACTGTTTAATAACACTTAATACTGTTTTAAGGGGGGGAGGGATTGTCTGGGGTTTGTATTTGATTTTAATTGTAAGCCGCCTGGATTGGTTTTTCAATAGGCGGGGTATTAAATAAATTTTATTTATTATTATTATTATTATTATTATTATTATTATTATTATTATTTCAAACAAATGTTTACTACATATACATAGAGGCTATATCCTAATCTAGCAAGTGAATAAAAAACAAATCTTTATCTCACCATCTTTCAAAGAAAATCGATGGAGAAGGAAGATGGAGGGCCCAACAAGGCAGGAGAAAATCTTTGAAAGTGTGAATCCCAAAAAGGGGAGTGACCTAAGTCACATGGTTAGTTTGAATGAGATGAGAGATAGGGGGTTGCATGCAGGAAATCCCTATTTATATAAGGAGAGGGAAAGAGAATGTAAAAATCTTCCAGCAGGATTAAGGGCCCGAGTGACATAGGAGCCACCAGTTCTTGTATGAGGAGTGTCAGGGCAGGAAATATTGTTTAGGGGCAATACAGACTGGTATAAAGAGCCAGTGTGAGGGCAGAGTGGGGGCATGGCAACCGCATGCCGGCCGCCCCAACTCCTCCCCCACACTGGCATGATGCCGCCCAAGCAACCACACAGAGGGCGGTATCATGCCAAATCTTCGGTGCAGCATTTACACGCACTGCACCAAAGAAGCAGAGAAAAGCCACCACCGCAGCAACTAGGGCGCCCTTTCAATGGTGCAAAAAGGAGCCACTTTTGCAGCTTCTTTTTGCACCAAGGAAAGGCCAGATCGGGGCTGTGGCATGTGGCTGCCAATCCAGCAAGGAAAGGGTCCATCTGTACAGCCCCTTAGTTACATTTCTATAAATAAGTAGCTGATCTAGGATATTGGAAAATGTCAAGCAAAACATGAAAGTAGAACAACATACACAGAATTCAGTGTATTAGCCAAGCAAATATTTGTTATTCTCCCAGAAAATATCCCAATGTAAAGCTGCTGCATCATTTAATAATACCTGTACCACATAAACTAACATTGAGCATATACATTTTATATCACTAAATACTGTGCAGAACATTCACTAGGATGGAGTTTAGACTGCTAGTCCATAATACTTAAACTTTAAATAAGCAACAGTGTTTGGGAATGGGCTATAAAAATACCTTGGAGACAAACAATATATTGGTAATAAAAACCATACTAAGGCAGTCACAGGGTTCCAAGGGCTTCTTGAAAGTCAGAATGAGACACATAAATGTAAACCAATACCTTGCCTCCTTCTAGTAACAAAAGTATCTACCTAGCCATTGAGAAAATGCCATATGCTAAATCTCATAGAATCATAGAAACATAGAGTTTTAAGAGACCACAAGGGCCATCCAGTCCAACCCCCTGCCATGCAGGAACACAAAATCAAACCATCCCTGACAGATGGCCATCCAGCCTCTCTTTAAAGACCTCCAAAGAAGGAGACTCCACCACACTCCAAGGGATTTGTTCCACTGTCGAACAGCTCTCACTGTCAAGGTTCCTCCTAATGTTGAGGTGGAATCACTTTTCCTGTAGTTTGCATCTGTTGTTCCGAGTCCTATTCTCTGGAGCAGCAGAAAACAAGCTAGCACCCTCCGCAATATGACATGCCTTCAAATATTTAAAGAGGGCTACCATATCACCTCTTAACCGTCTCTTCTCCAGGCTAAACATACCCAGTTCCCTCATTCCTCGTAGGCATGGTTTCCAGACCCTTCACCATTTTAGTCGCCCTCCTCTGGACACACTCCAGTTTTTCAACATCCATTTTGAATTGTGCTGCCCAGAATCTGACCAACGGAGAATACAGTGGCACTGTTACTTCCCTTGATCTAGATCAGGAGTAGGCAACCTTTTTGAGCCAGGGGCCGGGTTGTTGTCCCTCAGACAGTTGGGGGGGAAAGCACCAAAAATAAATAAATAAATAAATAAATAAATATAAAAATTAAAAAATTAAAAAATTAAAAAAAATGCATGCACACTCTCTCAGCCCCAGAAAAGCCATGGCAAAAACCCTGTGGAGATTTTGTCAAGAAAACCCCAAGAACAAGTAATAACAACAATAATTAATATCATCATGGCAGGCGGCGGCAGGACCGGCCTGGGGCCGGTCCAAAGGCCTCGGGGGGGGCGCATCCGGCCCCCAGGCCTTAGGTTGCCTACCCCTGATCTAGATACTATACTCCTATTAATGCAGCCTAAAATTGCATTGACCTTTTTAGGTGCTGCATCACACTGTTGACTCATGTTCAACTTGTGCTCTACTAGGACGCCTAGATCCCTTTCACACGTAGTCTCATTAAGCCAGGTGTCCCCCATCTTATATCTATGCATTTCATTTTTTTTTGCCCTAAGTGCAGTACCTTACATTTCTGTGTGTTGAAATTCATTTTGTTAGCTTTGGCCCAGCTTTCCAATCTATTAAGGTCATTTTGAATTTCCATCCTGTCTTCTGGGGTATTTGATATTCCTCCTATTTTGGTGTCATCTGCAAATTTGAGAAGCATGCCCCCTATTCCTTCATCCAAATCATTGATAAAGATGTTGAATAGCACTGGGCCCAGGACAGAACCCTGTGGCACCCCACTGGTCACTTCTCTCCAGGATGAAGAGAAGCCATTGCTGAGCACCCCTTGGGTTTGGTCAGTCAACCAACTACTAATCTCTATCTACACTTTCATTCAACATTACTGGGGAATATAGAATAAAAGCACTGTTTTGTATAATACTTGTCTCTGTTGAATTACTTTCATAAGGTATGTCTGGCACAATATCTAGTGGGAGTTTTAACTATAATAGGCTGTTTTCTTATTATTATTTCTTTCTTGCCTATGAGGAGCTTGTTCTCATTTTCTATCATTTTCCACCATCACCCTTCTTTCCATTATTATTTCTCTTTTGCAAGGAAAGTAAACAAAATGACATCAGTGAAGGACAATGACATTTCCAAGCAGATCTGCTCAACTTTAAATTCCACAAATAAACCTTCCACCGTGTTTTTCCATCCTGTCTTCTGGGGTATTTGATATTCCTCCTAATTTGGTGTCATCTGCAAATTTGAGAAGCATGCTCCCTATTATAGTGGCAGACTGATATAGATATTGTATATATAATGTTTGTATTAAAGATACTTCTTTCTATTCTCAGTGTACACATAATATGAGCTAAACTCCTTTCCTTTCAATTGTAGCTGCAGCTGCTTGTGGTTTTTAGGTGGATGATCAAATGGACAACAAACAAAAATAATGTCTGTGGTTCCTATCTCCAGCTGACAGGTCATGTAATGAATCTTCATGAATCTTCTGGATTTTCCCACAAAACTACCTCAGCAAAACATAGCAAAACAAAAATCCTGCTGACAACTCAATTCTTACACCACCTGATACAATAATTGCCAGTATAGTGTCACTATCATCCTTTTTCTCTTCAAGAAAAAATGGTGAAAACATGATGGACTTCCTGGACATTTATTCTTCTGTGCTTTAACAGTGCACATAGAAGAACGTCCACACACTAGGATGTCAACATTCTTCTCACCTGCCAAACACTAGTTTCTTGAGCTGCTTCAGATGTCACTCCTGAAAGTCCACTGCAATATATATATATATATATATATATATATATATATGTATATATATATCAGATAATAGGAGGTGCTGCAGCATGGAAGGACAACTGGGTCTTTTGGATCCCATTGATTCTCCAGAAATGGTCCAAAACATTTTACTAATTGAAGTAAATAAGATAAGAGGGCATCCTACCACTGACATGCACAAAAGCCAGCTAGACAGGCATTCTTTACTCAGAGGAACAGCATCTATATTAGAGCAGCAGGCAGACAACAGGGCAGTATTTTGGTATGATTATGGTACAACCTAAAACATATAACTCTATTCTCTATGCCCCCTTTATAAATCATTGTCCCACCACAAATGAATGAAAAGAGGAATTGGATCTCAAAATGGGCTTAACTTTATCAAACTAATCAACCACATGAGCAGAAGTTAACTGATGAGTTACTTTCAAACAGTATAGGCCTTGAGGTCATCCCACAATGGCAACTTAAGGGTGAAATAACCCACCTCAAAGACACATATGAGAAAATAGCCATCCATATCCTGTCACAGACAAATTCCTTGACTTGATACATTGACTAGATACAGGGAGGGGAGGTCCTTGGCTCGTGAGCTTCATTAGGATTGACTAAACTTTGTCTATCAGTCCCCAAAGACATGATCCCTCAGCAGGACACTTCTCACCAGATGGGTATGAGGACACCCCCTAATGGACAAAATTTTCATCACATGGAATTCAAAGACATTCACCAGAAAGTCCAGATTTGCATACCGAAATTACATGTCCATTGCACCACCTAACCTCAAATGTAAGTCCAGTTAGCCAGATCTGAAGACATTTAAAAATCCCTCTTTTAAAAGGGCTAAGGAGTAAAGAATGAAACATGAGTGAGTGGATGGAGAAAAGTATGGTGTGGGATAGCAAGAACTTAGTACCCAGAATAAAAACTAAAATAAGTAGGAAACATGCCAAAAACATTGTTGTTATGTCCTTCCAAGCTTCTGTGAGGTGTGTCAGATTTTAGATTTTGCTACAGATCAACTGAGGGATAAAACATGAACTCGAAGACAATCACCTTAACATAAAGGTCATAGCTGAAATGCTGTTAGTGACATACACATCTGTAACCTGGAGTTACACATACATATGGTTTTGAGGGGGTTGAAAGCTACAGGGGGCGGCTATTCACTAACCCTTGTGCAGCCGTCAAACACTTGGGAGAATTATTGTGGGCATTGACAGGTATGGGGAGGAAGCATGAACGGCACATTAGACAACAAGGGAGCAGTCCATATATGATTCAGGACCAAGTTATCTAAAGAACTATGTTCTCCCTTATGTACATGCCTGTATTTTGAGAGAAGGCTTTACTGAAGAGGTCCTTCTCTCTGTCCCACTACCTCCACAGGTACATCTGGTGGAAACATGGGAGACGGCTTTTCAGTGGCAGCCCCCAGGCTCTGGAATTCTCTTCCCAGGGAAGTTAGACTGGTTACCCTCTCAACTCTTTTTCAGGGCTTTCTGTAAAGGTTTTTTTTTGGGGGGGGGGGGGAACTGCCCCAATATCATATGATTTATTTAATTGGGAGAGATTAGAGGGGTTGAAAAACTAGTACAGGGGCATCAGGGGCCACAAAAGGGGAATGCACTTTGCCAATCTCTAGTGTGAAACATGTTAAAACACTTTTGACATTATAAAAATGAGTTATATAATTATATAGTGAGGTAGTCTGTACATATTACCAAAATATGTAGCAGCAAAATGTTTATGCTACCCTTTAATATCAGTAGCACAGAAACATAATTTTCATTTTCAGATAATGTTAGGAAATGAGAATATGTTATGTATAATCTCACACTGTCACTCACAGTCAGGAACATACAAACCTGTTCAGTTCAGTACATGTTTTTGACAATGATTTAGAAAAAGTCGGAAGCATATTATCAAAAGACAGGCTATAGTATAATTCCTGTCATGTATCTTCCCCTCTCCCCACCCACCAATATTCTACTGAATGCTTACATTATCTTACAAGCCTGCAAAAAATAATACATGCAGCAAACTGTGTTGACACATTAGGGACAGTGTATCCATCCAAAATAAAAACCCCAAAAAACCCAGGAACAAACCCCTGATATAAACATGGGAGACAATGCATGTATCATGTTTTTGTCAAGGGATGAAAGAACATGACAAGGCATGAAATGAAAAGGAGCAAGATTTGCAATTGTCAGAACAATTACCTTCTGCCCAGATATGCTTTTGATAACAGAATTTTCCAGCAATATTGCATGCCTAGATTGCACACCTGCTTCTCACAGGACTCTTAAAAAACCACGTGTCATGTAGTGTTTAGAGTGTCAACACGAGACTGGAGAGACTCAAGTTCAAAACTCCACTCAGCCACAAAGTTCACTGGCTGACCTTGAGCCAGCCACTATCTCTCAGCTTAACTATCCTCACACTACTGTTGAGGGGATAAAATAGACAACAGAAGAATTATGTACACTCCCCTAAGATCTGTGGATAAAATAAAAAATCTCATAAAATCCATTAATAATAATTAAGCCCCAATTGGATAGCAGGTATCTCCCTCAGATCAAGTAAGAAAAAGTGTTTTCTTACGTAGCAGCTTAGAAGGGTAAAATAAAGAAAAACATGACAATTAAATAAATAATACATAGAGGCACTTGTAGCTGGACTGCTATGTGTTAAATTGTAAAAAAAAAAAAAAGGATTTATTCATTTATAACTAGGTTCAATCAAGAAAAAAACCTAATAGTAAGGTCTTGATTCTGATATACTAAGATGTGCACAGACTGAAAATTCTGTAGTAAACAAAATGAACATCTGTCTAGCTGAAATGGAAAACACTCAGGCACCTCAACCATTTACCAGCCTCAAGAAATAGCTGGACTGTAATAAGTAGTAAGTAAAGATGATTAGAGTTAAAGATGGACTCTGGCAAAATATATCTTTAACTTTGAAATATGTCTTATCCACATTTCTTTTAGAAACCCTTCCTCATAACTCCAAATTCATAGACAAATAAAGGCTCACAACTGACACCAGAAATTAAACTTTGTATTTATGCAGAACAATTCTCATAAGACTATGTACCTCTTTCTGGGTTCAATAACTGAATGGTTCAAATGCAATCACACTTCTAGTCCATATATATGTATATATGTATGTATATATGTGTGTGTGTGTGTGTGTGTGTGTGTATATATATATATATGGACTACATATCAACAACAGTATAACAAGTTGTATATTTAATTTGACAGATATGCACTGCCAACTGTCCCCAAAGTTCCATGCAACCAATGAGGTGCCTGTGCTGAACTTGTTTGCAGGATTCTTCTGTCTTTGTTGTTCTGTAGTATTGCAACATTTGGATGCACTCTTAAAACCCTAAATAAAAAAAGAGATGCAAATGCAATATAGAAATCACACCAGAAAGAAATTACCCCTTTTATACCCTCCATAACTGAAAATCCCACTACCTTACTCAATGTGAAAGAGGACTGTTCCTTAGGCTTGGCAGCTTTAGCCACTCTCCAATTCCAGCAATCTCTATTTCTGTCATATCCAGAAGTGTATGGATATGTCATGATAAGGAATATGAGTGAATGGGGATAAATGATATGGTGAAATAGTGATATGAGAAATAATTTGATATGGTGAAATAGTGATATGTTTAACTAAAGGGAAGTGTGAAGGAAGGGGGGGCAAAGAATGAAGGGGAATGGGGCTTGGGAAGCAAACAGATAATAGGGGGAATTGTAGTTTTACGACTTGTTTATTTCTTGAGGTAGAACTCTGACCACATCATCCTTCCTGGAACAAATGTTATGATAATGGGGAAGGAAAAGGAGGAATCTTCAAAGATATTTTGATCTGGTTCAAAGACCAGGACTGCAGGCTGGAAAAGGTGGTCTGGAAAGGGAATCCTTAAAGACTGGATGGCTTTGGGGAAAATTAAGATTTGACACTACCATGTCTGTGGTGTATCTCTGTCCAAAGAATCCAAAATAAAGCTGTAGTCTTTCTATCACTACCATGCTATTCTGGTTCTTGAGGTCTGGGTCCGCCAAACCTGACACTGTGTCAAATCTCTCTCCTCTTACCTATGCAGCCGCATTCAGCCCAAGACAAAGCCAGCCTGGAGGAGCCTTCCAGGGGCAAGTGAAGTGGAGGCCAGAGAGCTCCAGCCTGGGAGGCACAAGCAGACTCTGGCCAGAGAGCCAGGTCGAGACAACTCCAAGGAGCTGAGGGAGGCATGGGGAGTGGAGGGCAGCTTCATGAGGAAGCCCCAGTGATGGTGTGGAGATGTGTGGAAGAATGGTCCCCAAATTACAGGGACTGGGAGGGCTGATCCACTGATGAAGATAAGGAGGAGAAGGAGACAACCTATGGGCTTTGGGAGGAGGCCCGGGAGGACCTGCTAAGTGAAGCGGAGGAGTACAAGTGGTTCAGGACTCCGATGGCCAGTGGGAGCCAGAAGCAGTGGCAAGAGACGCCTGCAGGAGAGTGGACCACTGTGGGACATAATGGTGGAGGTGGTTGTGGTCCAGCTCATAGGAACCATGGTGGGACCATTGGCGCACAGAGGGGAGCAAGTACAAGGGAGACAAGAAACCGTTGGAAGAGACAACCTCACCAAAACACCCCATGCACCCACTCGAACCACACAGCTTCAGGAGATGGTGCTGTATGGAGTGTGAGGGATGAACCACCACTACCCCAGACACTGGTTCAAGCCCCAACAAGTCACACCCAGAACCCAGTGGCCCAGCAATCGGGAGTGTGATTTGATGGGAGGGCAAGCCAGCTATCCTACTTCCTGGCACAGGTGACAACACATGTGCGTGAGTGGGGGCCCACTTTTCTGAGTAAAGTTGCAAAAGTGAGGTGTGTAACCACTCACTTGGAAGGCAAAGTGGTGGACTGGCTCATACAGCTCTTCAGTGCCTGGGCAGCAGAATTGGAAAATTTGCCTGAGTTTATGGATACGTTACAGGCTTGGTTCGAGGACCCCTTCTCGGCAGAGAAGGCTTGAACCAAACTAATGGTGCTCATACAAGAATATGTGATGGAGTTCTGGGGACTGGCAGCCCAAGTCCCAGACTGGCCTGAGGCAACCAAAGTACAGCATTTCAAAGCAGGCCTGCTACATCACCTGCTGAATTGGGTTCGGAGGACAGATAATCCTCAGACCTTGAGGGAGTGGATCCAGCTGTTTGGGGAGGTCAAAATAGTGAAAGAGGAGATCCATCTAATGGTGCAGTGGAAACTGAGAGTGAGCAAGGGAACCAACTCAAACCTGAGAAAGGGAATAATACCTGGGAATTGCAGCATGAGAGGTGGATGAGGCTTGAGGTCTGTCTGGCCTGCGGGCAGAAGGGGCACAGGATTGCTGAATGTCCCAACCAGGAGGAACAACTCAGTGAAAGGAGTGGCTGCTTCACCCACATCAGGAGATCAGCAATGCCCCGACAGGGGGTCAGGGGGTCAAGACCTCAAAGCAGTAAATCGAGGCACAGCAGAGCCAGAGGTAACGACAGACAGGACAGAGTCAGAAGACAATGCGGAGCCAGCAGAAAACTTCAAATCGAAAAACCAGCCATAGAACTAAGGCACCGTACTTCAATGGTGAGTGGAGGGGTCCCCTTATATACTCTGAATGTCAAGGTTGAAGACCAAAAAGGAGGACAAGGCATGGACTTGGTGGCAGCCACATACTCGGGGTGCATTCAATGCTTGATCAACCCAGCAATAGTGAGGAAAATGAGGCTTGACACCAGGAAACTAGGGCAGCCCATCACCTTTCATCAGATGGATGGGTCTTCCATGGGGGAAAACCCGCTAGTGAACAAACTGAGATGGTCTGGCTTGGGGTGTTGGAGCACTGGGAGAAGATCTGTTTTGATTTGGGCCCCACTTCAGACTACTAAGTGATCCTGGGAATAGACTGGCTCCATTTCCACAAGCCCAGGATACAGTGTGGGTTGGAAGAGCTGATATTTGATGATCCGGGGTGCAGAGCCCACACCAAGGACACTAATTTGAATGGGGAAAAGAGAGCAGTGGCGGCCTTGAGCCAACATGACTTGCTGCAAGAGTGAGTTGGAAACACCAGCTGGGCTACTTTGTGGTCTACCGGGACTTGGCAGAGCTATTTACGGAAAAGGATTGTGACCAGCTCCCACCCCACTAGGAGACAGACTGTGCAACTGAACTGATGCCCAGAGCGCAACCCCCCAGGGCCAAACTCTATTCAAAGACCTCACTAGACATGAGGATGCTAAAAGACTTTATACAAAAGAACCTGGTTTGAGGCTTCATACACCAATCAACCTTAACCTTCAGGGCCCTGGTGTTCTTTGGGGAGAAGAAGGATGGGTCACTGTGACTAATTGCAGCTTACAAGAACCTTAATGGCAAATGTATTACCAACAAATATCCCGTTCCCCTCATGAAGGACGTGCTGGGGAGGCTAGCTACAGGCCAGATTTTCACCAAGCTAGATTTGAGAGATGCTTATTTCTGAGTGCAAATCCAGGAGGGGGGTGAACATAAGACTGCATTCAACTGCCCCTTAGGGGCTTTTTAATATCTTGTCCTTCCTTTTGGGTTATCAGGCATGCCTGACATTTTTATGCAGCTGGTGAATGAAGTCATGCATGATTTTCTGGTTGAGGGGTCCTGGTCTACTTGGATGACATGTTGATCTATTCCCAAGTCCTGGGGTCCCATGTGAAGTTGGTGAGGGAGGTACTGAGGCAACTCTTGGACAACCATTTGTATGTTAAGCTGTCCAAATGTGAATTCCACACAGACAAATTAGACTTCCTGGAATACCAATTATCCAGGGAATAGAGATGGACCAGCCCAAGTACAGACAGTGTTGGAATGGGTGCCCCCCAAGACCTGAAAGCAGATGCAGAATTTTTGGGGGGTTGTGAACTTTTATAGGCTGTTTATCCCAGACTTTGCCCAGCTAGTGCTCCCTATTACCAACTTGCTAGACTAAAAAACCACCCAGAGGAGCCCAATGGGAAACCCAAGCCATCCACCAAGGTCAAGTAGACTCCAGAGTTTCAGGAGGCTTTCGATAAGTTGAAAGGACTATTTAGCACAAACCCCATTCTAAAGCATCCTGACTGAGAGCAATATTTTGCCATACAGACTGATGCCAGTGATGTTGCGATAGGAGCCATGTTGATGCAGAAGGAACCAGAGGGTGAGTTAAGGCCATGTGCTTACTTGTCCAAAAAGTTCCAAGCTGGCCCACTTGGGAAAAGGAAGCCTTTGCCATAAAGCATGTTTTGCAGACCTGGTGCCAGTTCCTGGAGGGTACCCCCCACCCCTTTGAGGTCTGCATGGACCATTGGAACCTGGAAGCTTTACAAACCCCGAGGAACCCAAAACAGAGCCGATGGGCCAAGGAATTCTATCACTTCAGGTTTCAATTAGAGGCTTTTTCTGGAAAGCAAAATGTCCTCACTGTTGCCTTATCCAGATTGCCCCAGCATGAAAGCCAGAGGGATGCTCCAGAGGAAACCATTTGCACCTCAGAACAGTTGGGATTGGCAGTAACCACTCGAAGCCAAGCACACAAGGAGGAGGAAAACAAGAGGCAAGCCACCCAGGTGGATCATCTGTTTCAAAGCATCCAGGAAGTGGCAGAAAGGGACCAGTGGCTTAAAGAACATTTGGGGACTCTGGAGCTAAAAGACTGACTGTGGTGCAAAGGGGCTTGTCTGTGGTGTATCTCTGTTCAAAGAATCCAAAATAAAGCTGTTGTCTTTTTATTACTACCATGCTTGAGGTCTGGGTCCACCAAACCTGACATTCTCTGAACTCAATTAGCAAGTACATCCTCTTAACATTTCCCTACCCACTGTGCCAAACTATTAGAGGAGTTACAGCTACAGCAAGAGAATGCTATCAGATTACTCCAGAACAGTTTATCTCCAGGACAGTTGCATGAAAAAGACATTGTATTCATATACATGCCTTTTATACATGAATGGCCTGTTGTTTGATTGATTTCTATGCCTTTCTTGATGGCCCAGTTTTGTTGCTTACATTAAATAAAATATTTTTACAAAACAAATGACAGAGAAATAAGTCAACAGAAGAATGTTTCATACCCTATGGAGATGTATAATTTTACTGTGGTGAAAGGCATGCAATGCTCATTAACAGATTTTTCAGGGTATAACTATACCACAGATTTCAGCAGCAGCTGTAGTTCTATTTTGAGATAGATTACTAGTGAACTCTAACAAGCATTCTGAATATTGACTCCTAATTATATGCTGGAGGTACTTGGAGTTTAGCAATAATAACTGAACTGGGGTCAACCAAAAAAGTTTGCAGTGCAGATATGATAAATTGTTCTGTGCTTCTTGGAGACCAGTGTGCTATACTGTAGCTCTACAACATCCTTTGTGAATGAGAATACAGGCTGAGAATAGCTGAACTGCTAGCAGTGTGATAAATGGAGATACAAAATAAGTGAAGTGGGGTCAGAAGGCAAGACAGTCTATGAAATGCTCTGCATTTCTCAGTGTGTGAATTCAAACATTGTATTTTTGTGGAACAACTGAAAGTATCCCTTTGTGAATGGGAATACTGGCTGAGAATAGCTGAACTGCTGGTAGTGTGATAAATGGAGATACAAAACAAGTGAAGTGGGGTCAGAAGGCAAGACAGTCTATGAAATGCTCTGTGTTTCTCAGTGTGTGAATTCAAACATTGTATTTTTGTGGAACAACTGAAACTATCATTTGACAACAAACATGTAAAACTGTTAGGAGTTGTAATATTAAGACCACTTTTTATGGATCACTTCTTGTTGTTATAGTAGACATCTACTCAACAATAGGAGCCAAAAATCCTATGCAAAGCTTCAAAGTGCATTCAGAGTTACACCAGAGCAGTGCTACTCAAAGTGGTGGTCCCTGGATTGGTGCCAGTCAAGGAGCTATTGGCTGCTGTTCCATGGAAAACTTCCAGCAGTGGCGGGGGGGGGGGTGAACAGTTATAACTAATGGCACAAATATGGTACCAGTCCCTGGAATACTGGGGGTGAGGAGGAATGCCAGTCCCCTACATCAGACAACCTGGGAGGCACTGCACTAGAGAATCATTACTCCTCCTTAGTGAAACAAACTATAGATCAAAAAGCAAGTATTCCTAGAAGCACCAAACTGGCGTTAGTTCCCAATGTTGTACATCAGGTGTGAGCAACTGCAACAGCTCCAAGAGGCACTTTTCTGGACCTGGTATCTTCTGGGGACTGTGTAGACTACTCAAAATGCCAAAAATGAAGGGACAACAAAATTGGAAGTGGCCAGAGGCTCTGCAAACTAGATGAATTGCTGCTCATGGAAGCTTCAAGGAGAGGCAATGTACTTCCTTTTTGGCTAGGGAAAAGGTGCTCTCTGGAAGGGTTAAGGGCCACAAAAACAGCACTTGGAGCACTGTCCACTCCTGTTGTAGACTCTCCAAACATATATTCCATGCACCAAAACAAAACAAAACAAAAAGACTCATGTGGTTGTAGTGTCCAGAGGTAAACCACTAAGTAGATATGTTCTCCAGTAAAAACATCATAGACTTTGAACTACTACTAAGGAAGGTCAAAGAAAAAAGTGCAAAGACAGGCCTATTGCTGAAGATAAAGAAAACAAAAATAATGACCACAGAGGAGCTACATAAATTCAATCTAGATAACGAAGAAATTGAAATAATTAAATAGCTCCCATACCTTGGATGAAACATTGATAAGAACAGAGATTGCAGTCAAGAAATAAGAAGACTAGGAAGGGGGAAGGCAGCCATGAAGGAACTAGACAAGATCCTAAAATATAAAGATATACAAAAGAGCACTAAAGTCAGAATCATCCAAGCCATTGTATTCCCCATTACCATGTCCATAAGAGCTGAACAGTGAAGAAAGTGGACAGAAAGAAAATAAATTCATTTGAAATTTGATACTGGAGGAGTGCTGAGGATACCATTGTTGTTAACTGTCCTTGAGTCGATCCTGACTCATGGCAAGCCTGTGAATGAGCCACGTCCCAGTCCCTCTATCCTCCACTGTGCTGCTTTGTTCCTGCAAATCCATGCCCATGACCTCTCTGATTGACTCTATCCATCTGGTTTGTGGTCTACTTCTCTTTCTATTGCCCTCTACCTTTCCTAGCATTGCTGTATTTTCTAATGAATCATGCCTTGTCATTATGTGGCCAAAGTACAACAGCCTTAATTTGATCATCATGACTTCCAAGGAGATTGTTCAAGGACCCATTTGTTTGTCTTTTTCACTGCCCACAGTATCCTCAGCACTCTTCTTCAACCATATGTCAAATGAGTTGATACTTTTCCTATCTGCTTTCTTCACTGTCCAGCTTTCACATCCATACATAGTGATGGGGAATACATCCATACATAGTGATGGGAAACCAAAAAGACAAACAAATGCGTCCTTGATCAGATCAAGCGTGAATACTCCCTAGAAGCCAAGATGATGAAATCACTACACCATGCTGCATCTCATATGACAATTTGTACAGTTTTAAAAAACATTAAAGCCATTTATTGAAACATGGAATATATTTCTATTATTCATATGTACCTTCAAGTGGTTTTTGACCTATGTGAAGCTATCACAGGGCTTTCTTTGCAACATTTCTTCAGAAGGGGTTTGCTATTGTCTTCCTCTGAGACTGAGAGGGTGTGACTTGCCCAAGATCATTCAATGAGTTTCCAAGGCTGAGGGAAGATCTGAACACTGGTTTCCCACAGTCCTAGTACAACACTAAAACAACGTCACACTCACTATATGATATTTTTAAAATGGACATAGTAGCTTCTTGGATACTGGATTATACTGGAGATGATCTGGACATTTATTCCTATATACCTGCCAGACCTCATTCTCTGGAATGCAAGGCTATACATTTCTGAATAGTTTACAATAATGTATAGTCTCTGTGCTCAGTAATCTCATGCTTGGGTTTGTAAAATTTACTACTGTGCTGGAATTGGTCATCCAAGTAGCAATGGTTTTCTGAATATTCTTGTTCTTTTCACTACAGTTGCTTCTACTGAAAGGATATTCTTTCGGTGCTATGCCCAAGGGTCAAACTGGCTTTATTATTAGCAATAAATAAACCAATTCTATCCCTAAATATTAAAGATGAAAGCTGACTTTTCAATGTCCTCTTTGCCATTGAGAAGCAATGCTTTTGTTATTAAAAATGAATAATGTTTGTAACCCTAATGTATGCTTGGCAGCTAATGATATTCCATTTAGAAATCAACATTTAAATTATACAGTTTTAATTTAGTGTATAAATCTTACACAGCTTAAAAACCCTCAAAAACACAGAATCTATTCATTTGAACAGGGAAATTTTCAAAAGCCTCAAGAGAAAATTAAGTTTTAACAATGATCTCCTCAAATTCAGCTGAGTTTTGTCTTCTGAGTGTCTTGTTCAATCTGCTTGCCAGGGTTTAGCATCCTGTAGTATCTCATTTGCAGACAAGCCTACAACATGGAGAGAAAGAGAGAGAAGATGAGCTATGTTTATCAACTTCCCTTAGGGAATTAGACAGGTTAACCTGTTTGACCTTTTATGTGCATTGGAATCATGGAATCACAGAATTAGAAATGACTTAAAAGATTACCTAGTTCATCCCCAACTGAGTAAGGAAATTACTGTTGTGGCTTCTGCTTAAATATATGCATCAAAGAAAAGTTCACACCTTCCATCTAAAGCAGTCTGTTGTATTTTCTTTGTACTGCATAGATGGAACCCCCTTTCTTGACATTTAAATCTCCTTGTTGGAGTATTTTCATCTTCAGCAAGAGGGAACAAATTTATCCCATTATCTATGTGACTAAGATCTATGGCTTTAAATATCTGAAGATGGTTGCAATCTATCATATATGCACCCATTGCTTCTTCTCTCAGCTAAACATACTCAACTTATAAGATCTCCCCCTTATATTGATTTTCATAAATGAAGTGTGCCAGGTTGGAAGCAGCATAGACCTGACCCCCTCACCCCAGACCACCACAGTGTTCTGAACCTTCCCAGGGCTCATGCACACATTACATACCCTGCATTTTGCCCTCTCAGATTCATGTACACATGCCAAGTAAGGTGAGAGAAAGAAGAGGTCTGTTGCTGCAGAGGTATCATACTCTATATCAGGGGTAGGCAACCTAAGGCCCGAGGGCCGGACGCGCCCCCCCTGAGGCCTTTGGACCGCCCCCAGGCCGGTCCTGCTGCCACCGCCTCCTCCTGCCACTGCCGCCGCCGCCGTCGCCCACCATGATGATATTGATTATTGTTGTTATTACTTGTTCTTGGGTTTTTCTTGGCAAAATCTCCACAGGGTTTTTGGCCATGGCTTTTCTGAGGCAGAGAGAGTGTGCATGCATATATATTTTTAATATTTATTTATTTATTTATTTATTTATTTATTTATGGTGATTCTGCCCCCCAATTGTCTGAGGGACAGCAACCCAGTCCCCGGCTCAAAAAGGTTGCCTACCCCTGCTCTATATGATGCCTTCTACTACAGAAATGAATGTTGCTGTAACTTTTCCTTTTAACTATGAAAATTCTTCCCTGATTGGATAGAGTTGGTTCTTTTACATGGCAAGGCTCATTTCCATCTTCCTGAATTGGGTCGTCTCTCATTTTTGGCAACTTTTATATCAATCATATGTCCCAATAACACTTTCAAGTCAGTATCTCACATTTTGTAGACAAAACAGCACCATCCCTGCAAAGGAGTGGGGACACAAAGTTTGTAAAACTTATAAAAATCTGTAGAAAAGAAATATTAAGTTTTAAGGGTGAAGAAGATTTTTTTTAAAAAAAAATCCCATCCAAATAACCCAATAAGAAGTGTGCATGCTCAGTACACATGGAATCCTAACTGTTGTTGGACATAGGAAAAATACCCACTTGAGAGGGAGGACAAAATGGAATATTCTACCCAAAACAGTATGTGCTGCAGCTTTTTGTTCCAGATTTGTTTGTTTGTTTGTTTGTTTGTTTATGTTCTAATTCATGGATAGGGATCATATGTCCCTCCTGATACAAGGCATATATAGTTTACACCCATTATGGGGGGAAATTCTTAGAAAATTTTACTGAGTAAAGGATGTATTTTGTTTAATATTGTACCCACTGACATTGACATTCAATGTGTCAATGACAAAAACAGAAATATTAGCACTCCAGATAAAATGTTTTTAAACTCAGTAAAGCTTCTTAAAAAAAAAAAAAAAGAATGGTATATGTTGCATCCCAACAACATTTGGAGGGCTACACAGTTTCCACCCAATCCATTTTTTCATCAATCCTTTCCAAGTTTGTCTTCTTGTTCATTTTCATGTTCCCTATGCAAATCCTCCACTATTAACAATTGGCAATACATTTTTGTTGTCCCATCCATTTTCCCAATACATGGTCCATTATCTGAATGGCCTTCGCCCTCCTTAGCAATTGTTTTGGCAAGGCTTCCATTTTCTGTACCCTACGATTGATCAGCTGACATTTCATACAAACATACATACCCTTCAATTCTGCATTACTAAATGATGGATGTCCTGCAATGTCTATTGGCAATTCCATTGCTTTCAGAGATTGTTCCCAAGGATGCTGCCATGACTGTGATTTAAATCCTTGCAGCTTGTACACTGCAGAACAGTAAAAGAAGGAGAAAGAGACATGCATCAGAACAAGTAAGAAAAGAGGGGGGGGGATAATGGTTGGCATCCTGATCAGTAGTGTAAACTAGACTTATAGTCTTGTGATTTTGAGGACTCACATTTACAGTTGTTAATGACCAAACATGACCCCCAAAATCTGCCTTTGGATCCTGGAAGTGCCCTGATCAGAGGGCCTTTTGGGTGCTGCAGATTGAGCGCTGGGAAATGATGGCAACAGCACTCTCCCAGCCATAAGGCACCATAATCCAAGCAGTTGTGGCAAGACTCCAAAGGCTGTTATCAGCTGCCTGTTTTCGACATGTCCCCATGACAGGCAGAGTGCTGAAGATATCATTCCTCAGTGCCCCCCATCTGCAGTTCCTTGAAAGCACTTTGGTTGGGGAGTTGCCAGGCAGAAAAGGTAGGTGGGGGGGATGAATGCATCATCTGACATACCTATGAAAACAGAACTCCATAATCGTAGTTACATCTGACAATGCAAGTGAAGCAAGACTGTCGTTTCTCTACTACAGTAGATAAGAACCAAATGAGATTTACAGCCTTCTGAAACAACAGAAAGATAAATCATATATTTGAATATTTATTGTTGCTGTTAACTGCCCACGAGTCAACCTCATGTAGATGAGACATCTACAAGACTCCCTGTCTACCACTGTTCTGCTTACATTTTGCAGGCTCATGCCTATGACCTCCCTCATTGAATCTTGCTATCTGGCATGGGGTCTTCCTCTCTTTCTACAACCCTCAACCTTTCCCAGCATTATTGTATTTTCTGATTCACGCCTTCTCATGATATGACCAAAGTACGGCACCCTCAGTTTGATCATATTGCCTTCTAGGGGCATTTCAGGCTTGATATGTTCAAGGACCATTACCTTGAGTACCCTCAGCACTCTTCTCCAGAACATCTCAAATGAGTTGATTTTCTTTTTATCCCCTTTCTTCACTGTCCAGCTCTTACATCCATACATGGTAATGAGGAATACCATGGCTTGGACAATTACAACTTTAGTGCTCAGTTTACTTCATATAAAACTTGCCACGTATGGAAAACTAGCATGTCAAGTAGAAGGCTAAGCTAAAATCATTTTCCAGGTGTTTTTATTTTCTTTGTAGTTGTTGTTTTTTTAAGACGTGTTTTTTCCCCAAACATCCAAAGAGCACATGTATAACAAAACTAAAGTGGTTAATGACCAGTAGGGATGTAACATGTAATGGCTTCAAGCCAACATCCCTTTTGCATATCATAAATAACCACATGTAGACATATGTCACTGCAGCACTTTGTAGCCCCAGGCTACATTGTGCAAAACATGTCATTGTCTGGGTGCTATTGCACAATACATGATGCACAACCACAATGCAAAGTATAGGATATGCAATCATAGTGGAAAATATAGGCATCACAACCACAATACACAATGTGCAATGTGTAAATACAAGGCACACATGAACATGCTGTCTGCTCAATTCTGCTTCCACTGCTATCAGCAGAATACATCAGCTACACAATGGTGACTTTTTGGACCCACATGCATAGTGTGACTTCCATGTTTGTATGTTCCTAAGTGAATTTCTGCCTAAATTTTTTAATCATAGTTCAGACCTGAGATTTCATATGAACAATTTGGCAAAATTTCTTCATATTCCTATTACATATATAGTAACTAATGGCCTTTGCAGACTGCTAGAAATAGTGCAAATTGAGTCCATTTTAACTGCCCTGGCTCAATGCTAGGGAATTATGATAATTGTATTTATTTATTTTTTCTGAGACATTGAGCCTTCTCTGTCAGAGAGCTCTGGTGCCACAATAAACTACAGTTCCCATGATTCCCTAGCACTGAGTCAGGGCAGTTAAAATTTGCACTATTTCTGGCAGTCTGCAAAGGCCCTAAAACTCTATAGAGAAGAGAAACAAATCTTTATATTACCTCTCTAAAATCAACTCATAAGGCACCTTTCACAATCCGTCTGAACCTGCCTTTGGGAAACCACTATGATGTACATCCTTTTCATACAAGATTCACATAACAGCACAGTAGGGTATGCAAATATTTTTGAATAGGCCAAAACTATTCACCCCTATAACAGGGGCAGAAATCCTGTTGTCCTCCAAGTGTTGCAAGTTCTAGTAGGGGCCAGCATAGCTAGCAGTGAGGATAACTGACAGTTGCAATCCAACAATATCTGGAAGGCTCCATGATTCATATCTTTGTTGTAAGAGTTGCTGTTGAAGAATATCCTGGCACCTATTTGTATAAAATTTGGTATACTTTCCCTAATCATTGTAGCATTGCAACCCACTTCTTCCTTGAAATCCTTCACCATGGAAGAACAGTCCATAGTCCAAGAAGCAAAACCTTTCCCAAGAATTTCATCTGCACAGCTATCTGTTCACTTCCAGTATTCTTCTCCCTCTTCTTGGGCCACAATAGTCAATGGAAACAGGGATAAGATACAGGAAGCCACTGCTTATCTATTGGCTTAGATACTGCAGCAGCAGCACTGCCAGAAACCAGAATTAGTTGTAAAACAGAACCCATGTAGAGAACATGGGAGAATTACGGAGGGCTATGTTATGATAACTGATTTGATATAAAGACCCCTTTTTGAGTCCCTGCCATGGTCCTGGAGTGGGATGAGCTCCTATCACCATGAACTCAAGGTGTGCACATCATGTAGGCACCTGAAATGTCACATCTGCATTTACAACGATTTGCAGATCAAAAGGGCCAGGCCTAGGAGCGGCTAAGCAGGATATTCACACCTATGAGTGCCAGCCAGGATGTGTCCAGCTGAAGATGAGATAACATTAACATCCTATCCCCTCTCCTTGGAAATTGTCTACTTCAAAGCAATACAATCAGAATCCTTTGATGTACAATAGCAACTCTTCACTTCAGGCTAGGTTTAAGGGTATAAAGGCTCCCCAAAATCTCAGGGACATTGAGGTCTGGCTAGATTTCATGGTGACACTGCACCACTGTGAATTCTGACTACAGTCCAGGCTAATTCCATTGTTCTTTCCTTTCATAACGGTTGAATCTATCCAACTTCATTCATCGTTGGAGTAATTTCCTTCAGGTAATTATCACCATTAAAAAGCCTTGTGTTTCCTATCCTAGGGCCTCGGCAGATGGCTAATAGAGCTGTCTCCGAGGCAGGGAAGAGGAGGGGCAGCCGCACGCTCTGCACCCCTTCCTCCTCCCGAGGTCGTCCTTGGAACCGCCGGCCCTCCGCACGGCCGGCGCTCCCAGGGCAACCTCCCGCCACAGCATCCGCTCACACTGTGGCTAATAAGTCAGTGAAAGTGCGCCCTACGCTTTTGGGGCGCACTTTCACTGACATCTGAAAGGAGCGCTGATTTAGCGCTCCTTTCAGGGGTGCCGACGGTGCACCACGGTGCGGATGCCTCGGTCCCGCGGCGCACCGTCCCGCGGCATCCCAGAGGCCCTCGTCTGCTTCCCCCCCCAAGCTAATTACTTTACTCCTGATTGTATATATGATTGTATGTTAGAGTGTCTTTGTATGTTTGAATCCCCAAATAAATTACATTTCCTTGAAAAGCTTTGTCTCTATCAGTCTATTCCCTAGCCACCTCCAGTAAACATAGGATAAAAGATCCCATAGAACACTTAAATTTTAGTAATTCCCCAGGTTCAAGGTCTTCATTACACCTACTTGGGACTACCCAAACACCCCCATCCCATGCCTCCCCCATGGGCTGCTTGCAAAGTTTGATTACTTTTTTCCCCTCTCAGCTCATTTTGCAAGCACGGTGCACATGCACAGTTGATCCCAAGCAAGCCTCATAGGATCCCTCCCTTCTATCTTTCTGCTATCAATTAAAGAACTTGCTATTTAAGGAGGCATCTGGTTTTTAATGTTTTTAATATGTTCTGGAGGTTTTATTGGGGAATATTGTTTTTATTTTATTATGTATTTTCTAAAACTGCTTTTAAACTGCTATTTATCATGTGTGTTTTTTTAAATAGAAGTTTGATTTAATTGTCTTTTAACTTTTGTATTAAAAGCTTTTTAGTAGTACTGTGTTTTTAAAAAGTTGCACTCTGTCTTGGATCACTTGTTGAATGAAAGGCAGGATTTAAAATGAGTATATAAATATGGTAGTGGCACTTCCACAACCATATTTTGTGCTGAAACCAATCATAAATGCCAGCATAAACATGCTACAATTACTAAATATGGGGCTGTACAGACAAGCAGGAAAAGGTGACATGAAGCTGCCTTTCCCCTAAGCTGCAGCAACTGCACCACCTGCCCCGAGGACGCCCTAAATGGGGATGGAGCAACCACATTGGGGGGCTGTCGATGCGGCTTTTCTGAGGCTGTATTGAAGCCCTGGCAACTGCACCACCAGTCCTGATGACGCCATGAAGGGAGATGGAGCAACCGCATGGGCCAGCAGCGGCTGCTTTACTTCTTTTCTTTCTTTTTTTCGTTCTCTCAGATACATGTGCACATGTGCAAGGACACATCCCGGAAAACCTGCTCACCTGCACAGAACATGTCATAGGCTCGTATATAGTCTGTAACTCTCGTAGTTGACTGAAGTTTGGCATCCCTACACACCTGAAAATAACTTGTCATACACCCACAGATCATGCAAGGATTCACTGACCGCAACTTCCCCCAAGTAGTGGATGCCGGTCATGTAAAGGACATGGTCAACAGGACACACAGACAAACATTACTGCAGGAGCTCCCCCCCCTACCATGCCAGGAAGTGGTGTGCAGGTCTTATGCACACCTGCACAGAAGAGGTCACAGAAGCCTCTTTTATACAAACTACTGTGCATGCTGACAGTAAGCATACATGTGACAGAATGCATTTATTGTCATAATAGAGAACAGTTGCTAGGGTGCATGCGTAGGGTTACAATTAGGATTAGGGTTAGGGTTAGAGTTCTAATATTCAAGTGCACCTGTGGTGGAGCATCCACACCTGGAAGCATAGGGCACTTTAAATTAAAGCCTGCATCGTAGGGTGCATGTTCTAGATTGGTGATTCCATTTCTGCCACATTTGTGGCGGTGCATTTATATGGCCATTTTAAATCTCCAGCAGCCTTTTTCTGACACACCAGTGATGCTGCATACATATGCACATGTGAAGGTGTGCATCTTTCCTGAAGAAGCAGAAAAAAGCTGCTCCTTTTTGGAGCAGCTTTTCCTGGCATGCAGTGCCTAGAGAGCACTTTCCTGCTGGCTTTTAGGCATGCGTCATCTAAACGCCATGCCTCCAAGTCAGCCTGAAAGCACCTCTTTTTGCCCGTCTGTGGGCCTCGGCAGACAACTAATAAAGTCGTCTCCGAGGCAGGGAAGAGGAGGGGCAGCCGCATGATCGGCTCCCCTTCCTCCTCCCGAGGTTGCCCTCGGAGCTGCCAGCCCTCCGCACAGCCGGCGCTCCCAGGGCAACCTCCCGCCGCAGCGTCCGCACACGCTGCGGCGGAAAAGTCAGGGAAAGTGCCCCCTACGCGTTTAGGGTGCACTTTCACTGACTTCTGAAAGGAGCGCCAATTTGGCACTCCTTTCAGGGATGCCGCCGGTGCGCCGCCGTGCAAGTGCCTCGCTCCAGTGGTGCACTGTCCCAGGGCGTCCCCGACACCCTGGTCTGCATCCCCCCAAAGTGGATTCAATTTGCACTATTTCTGGCAGTCTGCAAAGGCCCTAAGTTAGGGCTGATGCAGATGGCCTGTTTGGGGCAGCAGAGAGAGACGCCCCGGGGACTGGGGCTATGGCAACCCTATGCTGCAGCCCCAATCCTTCCTTTTGCCACCCCTAAAAGAGCAGCAAAATGCCGTTCCTTTTATGGCCAGCAAAAGGCCGCCCTAAGAGCCACTGCCATGGCTCTTCTACACCCTTTCAGCACAGCGTATCTGCCTGATGCTGCGTGCCATGCATACGGTCATGCAGCATCAGGACGGCATCAGAGTGGGGTTGGGGCAGCCAGCCTGTGGCTGTCCCACCCCAACTCTACTCCCAGGATGGCCCTTTGGGCCAGTCTGCAATGGCCCTTAGCTCAAGATGGACATTCCCTTTGATAGGGTCATTAAAATAAGTTCTCAAAGGCCTCTAGCACAGGGGCATCACTAGAAGGTGCAAGGGATGTGAACCGCATCATGTGACACCCTAATGGGGGTGACACCAATGCTCCCCAAACATCTGCCTTTTGGCAGAATCAGGCTGTGGGGTTCACCTGCATCCCTTTAAAATGCTGAAAAGATGGCGTGAGTGGGGTAAGGCTCAGCAGGAGGAGAAAGGAGAGGCCCCAGGGTTTAAAATTTTAAATTTAAAAAAATATATATTCTTTTATATTTTTCTTTAAAAACATCACATCTTACCAAATTTTCACTTTAAGCACATGACACTATGTACATGTAAATACATTTAGGCTGTGTGTATTGTAGTTGTTGTTTATGTCACAACTATTAACATTACATTCAGTGATATAAGAAAATTATGAATTATGAGTAACATTAGTACAAAAAACTTTACTAAGGATTCTGTATGATGTGGTATGGGAGGAGGACAATGGGGGAATGATACCATGTTACTGCACAGTATGATGCCAACCCTAATTATGCCACTGCTCTAGCAGAAAGTTTGGGCCTTTGCAGACTGCCAGAAATAGTGCAAATTGAGTCCACTTTAAATTGAGGCACTGCCCTGGCTCAGTGCTAGGGAATCATGGGAACTGTAATTTATTGTGGCACCAGAGCTCTCTGACAGAGAAGGCTCAATGTCTTAGAAAAAAATACAATTCCCATGATTCCCTAGCACTGAGCCAGGGCAGTGCCTCAATTTAAAGTGGACTCAATTTGCAGTATTTCTGGCAGTCTGTTGATGAAATAAGATTGTGTCAGAATTCAATGATGAAGAACTCTATTAGAAGAAAACATCTCTACCAGCTGTCTGATCACAGACCTAGGGTGCATCTGCACTGTAGACATAATGCAGTTTGAACCACTTTAAATACTGGAACTCCATCCTGTGGAATCCCGGGACTTTTAGCTTTACAAGATGTTTAGCTGTCTCTGTCCAAGAGTGCTGGTGCCTCACAAAGCTACAAATAGCAGGATTCTATAGGATGGAGCCATGGCAGTTAAACTGATGTCAAACAGCATTGTTTCTACACTGTATGTGCATTTTAAGGCTGCGTCTATACTGCAGAGTTTATGCAGTTTGACACTATTTTAACTGCCATGACTCGATGCAATGGAATTTTGGGATTTGTAGTTTTGAGAGATATTTAGCCTTCTCTGTCTGAGAGGTCTTGTACCACAACAAAATACAAATCCCAGGATTCCATAGCATGGAGCTATGACATTAGGGCAGGGGTAGGCAACCTTTCCCCTTTAAGGACTGAGGGACTTCAGCTCCCAGAAGCCTCAGCCATGTTGGCCAATAGCCCCATGTTGGCCAATAGCTCCTGGGATTCTGGGAGCTGAAGTCCCTTGGCCCTTAAAGGGGAAAGGTTGCCTACCCCTGCATTAGGGTGTATCTACACTGCAGAAATAAAGCAGTTTGACACAACTTTAACTGCCATTACTCTGTCCTACAAAATCCTAAGATTGTAGTTTGGTGGGGCACCAGAGCTCTCTGACAGGCCAGGCTGATACTCACCAAACTCAAAATCTGAGGTTCCCACAGGATGCAGCCATGACGTTTAAAGTGGTATCAAACTGTTTTATTTCTGCAGGGTGATAAGTCTCCTAAATTCTTCTCCGGAGGCTCTTTACTATACTACTCCAGCTCACTGTTCTCTAGATGTTTGGACAACAATTCCCATCTATATCACACATCATGACTGAAGGCATCTAAGGGGGGATGGAGACAGGCAGCTGTGGGCCTCCCTGAGAAGTGGAGAATTGGGGCCACTGCTAACACATGCAGCGACCCCAATCCACCCTTCTGCTGGCCATGGAAGGAGTGCTAAAATGCCGCTCCTTCCAGAGCGGACAAAAGGGACACCCGAAGAGACACCGTGCTCTTCCGGTGCAGCATATCTGGACGTCATCAGAGCACTCGCCATGTGCAGCATTGCACGCTCTGATGACATCCTTAGGAAGGGGTTGGGGTGTCTGGCATCCGGCTGCTCCTACCCTTCCCTGGCTCCAAGACAGTGCTTTGCGCCATCTGCAAAGCCCCTAAAAGGCCCTAAGCTTGGGGTGGCTTTGTTATGTCATCAAATTAAGAGGAAACAGTTTAGATTGCTTAAATTTCATTTTTTTTTTTTTTTGCAACAAAGTAATGGTAGAAATTGTGTTCCTCCAGATTGCTTTATGTGGGTTTTTCGGACTGTGAGGGCGTGTTCTCGAAAAAATGTATTCCTGACATTTCGCCTGCATCTGTGGCTGACATCTTCAGACAATGGTGGCATGGAGGTGTGTGGGGTATCTATACTGTGTGACCCTTGGTTGAGAGGATTAGCATCTAAATCTGTATATTGTTCTGTTGAGGCAAGGCCTTAGGGTGGGAGAATATGTGAGGAGAATTAGTGTCTATTTAATTAATGGTCCATTGTCTGCTGGGAATTAGCATGTAAATCTGTGTATTGTTCTGTTGCAATAATTCCTCCAGATTATTGTTGCATGTCGCAGCAGCCTTAACTAGCATAGGAAATTGTGAGGAATGGTGGGAATTTAAAACAATATCTGGAGGACTGCATCATTCCCACCTATGCAGTAAAGAATGAAGTTGTGATAATCATAGAGAAGACAGTCATGCATTTGCTTTAAAGTGAGTACAGGCATACCTCAGTTAACAAAGCCTCTGACACATAAACTCTCTTTTATTTAAGCTTTTTAATGTCTGTCTAGCCACATCTTTTTCTCCTTGTCCACTGTTAGGTTGAAGGTATGGTTTTTAGTACCACTGGCATTGGAAGGATGGTGCAGGAGGGCTACAGAAACACAGATTTTCAGTGTTTTGATGCAGTGTACCAAATGACACCCATTGAAGTGCCCTTTCTCTTTGTGTGTTATGTGTTCTTTGCCTTCAAGTAATTTCCAGCTTATGACAACCTTAATTTTCCTAGCATGTTTCTTCAGAGGGAGTTTGCCATTGCCCTCCTCTGAGGCTGAGAGAGTGTGAGTTGCCCAAGATCACCCAGTGAGTTTTCTTTGCCAAGCAGGAAATCGAAACCTGATTTCCAGAGTCACAGTCCATTGCTCAAACCACTACATCACATTTTACCCACCCACTTTCCAAAAATTATATCATTTTAGCTATTTATAAATGAATGCATGGATAGGCTTTTTAGAATACATTTCAGGCTACAGGCTACATCTTGCTGCTGCTGTTGTTGTTGTTGTTTACTATCAAGTTCACTTCATCTTATGCAACTTTATCACACCACATCATTACCCCACCACAATTCTACTAGTTTAAGAATGGAAGTATATGAGATTAGCATCATATATTATCACACTTTTCTCTCCAATAGTGCTTTGGCAATCCATGGTCATGCAACCTCTCTTCTGCTCCACCTCCACAACTCTGTCTTCCTGCCCTATACCCTATAGAGTGTGCCTTTTGGTTTTTATTGTCTTTATTTTTCCTGCAATTGGCAATGCAATGATATTTTAAAAAGAGAAAAGAAAAGAAATAGAAAATAAAAGGAAAACAGCCTGCTTGGGAATAGCAAGGGGGAGGGGGGAGACAAGCAGAATCATGTCCACTCACACCATGCATCTGCCTGAGAAACGGAACTGCAGCAGAAGGAACCTATCGCACAGAAATCCATAATGGAAAGGCAGTGTGATTGGAAGTCATTGATGGGTTTCACATGAAAATGAAAAGCAACACTCCAAGAACATATGGAGTGTAAAGAAGTAGCAGAATAGACATGACGTCATGTGAAAAGTACCAATGAAAGATGTTTTCACCCTTTTGAAATTCCATTTTGTTAGCCTTGTGTGATAAAGTCCAAGTGATGCAAAAATGAAAGACCTCCACTAGCCCCAGTCATCAACAGACCTGCTCAAATCTTACAAACTCAGGACTACAGCTTCCTTTCATAAATCAATGGTAATGGAAGAAGTTGCAAAGTTCTTCATGGCTATCAAAACTCATAGGGCTATACTACATAGTCTATCATGTTACTGGGAGCAGATAAGGACTAACAACATAAGATCTCTAAACAAGGGACTTCTCTGAAAAATAAAAGGAGCACTTTAGTGTGTGGTTTACATAGCACCATTTTTGCTACTATTAAACTTTATTAAAGTTTTAAATAGATTCCATATTGTGTATATGTTTATATATTTATATTGGTATTTTATTGTATATTTGCAGATTTATATGTGTTTTAGTATTGTTTTGTTTAATTGTTTAGTGCCTCATGGTCTGTAGATTGCAATAAAGGCACTGATTGGTTGGTTGATTGATTGAAAAATCAATCCATTTGTATTGTTGTTTTCCTCTTTTTCCCACAAACTTCCACTTTTCTCAACATTATCGTATTTTCTCATGAGCTATTTTTTTAAGGGGGGGTGGGTATTGGGTTTTCTTGGATTATACTGTATGTACTTTTAATTGTTGTCAGCCACCCCGATTGTGCTCAGAGGGGCAGGGTACAAATTATTATTGTTGTTGTTATTATTATTATTATTATTATTATTATTATTAAATCATGTCTCATGATGTGACCAAAGAACACTTCAAAGTGCATCTTATATTAATCCAAATTGATATAAATAGTGGAAACAAACCCAGTCCCCTTGTATTCATTTTGATCTGTCTTTTTTTATTATGATTGAAGAGAAAGGAATCATAAAATCATAGAATTATAGAGTTGGAAGAGACCACAAGGGCCGTCCAGTCCAACCCCTGCCATGCAGGAACTCAAAATCAAACCATCCCCGACAGATGGCCATCCAGCCTCTGTTTAAAGACTTCCGAAGAGGGAGACTCCACCACACGCTGAGGGAGTGTGTTCCACTGTCGAACAGCCCTTACTAGTCAGGAAGTTCCTCCTAATGTTGAGGTGAAATCTCTTTTCCTGTAGCTTGCATCTGTTGTTCCGGGTCCATTTCTCTGGAGCAGCAGAAAACAAGCTAGCTCCCTTCTCAATATGACATCCCTTCAAATATTTAAAGAGGGCTATCATATCACCTCTTAACCATCTCTTCTCCAGGCTAAACATACCCAGTTCCCTAAATCGTTCCTTGTAGGGCATGGTTTCCAGACCCTTCACCATTTTAGTCGCCCTCCTCTGGACACACTCCAGTTTTTCAACATCCTTTTTGAATTGTGATGCCCAGAACTGGACACAGTATTCTAGTGAATTGTGGGGCCTGACCAAAGCAGAATACAATGCCACTATTACTTCCCTTGATCTAGATACTATACTTCTATTG
The DNA here is from genome assembly GCA_026167975.1 of Phrynosoma blainvillii. NCBI lineage: Eukaryota > Metazoa > Chordata > Lepidosauria > Squamata > Phrynosomatidae > Phrynosoma > Phrynosoma blainvillii. Next base: position 343,008,719 of record JANUYF010000001.1, read on the forward strand.
ATGCAGCCTAAAATCACATAGAAGTGCTGCCCTGTTGCTCAACCATGTAAAAACTAAAGGAGCAAGCAGCAGAGACGTGGGTATTTGGTGACTGTTTTTTATTTTGCCACGTCAACACACAGCAATGTTCTCCAAAGGCAGTGCACCCAATTACTTCCCAAGTGCTACTCTTCTGGCAATAACCAAAAATTTAGATGTTTTAATAACATTTTGTCAGCAGATCAGATGCTAAATGTTACATTACACAGCAGGCATTGCATTCAATGGTTGCAAAGAGAAGTGTCTTTCTGTGCTGTTGTTTTACTGTGCTTCTGTTACCATCAGTTCTTGGATTTTATTGGATTTGTATTTTATATTGTAATTTTTTTAAAAAAAATGTCTCACATTGTCCCAGGTACTTTAGGGTAGTGACTGTAATTTATATCTAAATAAAGTAGCAGCCTATTCAGCCTATTCAAAACAGCCCTTGCAGAGCCACTGACTTTAATTCCCATGAAAATCAGTCTGAATACATTTTGAAATGTTAATTATCATGGCTAGAATCCAAAGAACAATTTGGACTTACTCAAAGGGCACTGTATTAGCCTCAGGCATCATTCTCCAGTCTGGTGCTCTTCAGCTGTCTTGCAGTCAAACACCCACCATCCTATCTAACTGGAAATGGCAGGGGTTGTGGAGGACAGAACAAGTTCATTTTTTTTTTTGGACCATCAATGCCCAGAATCCCTAGCCAGTGACCATGCTGATAGAGGAGCGAACACACATCACAAAAAAAAATTGTTCCAAGATGTTGTAGAGCAATACACCTGGAGGATACACAAAGGGATCTTGTAGCGCCTTTGAGACTGACTGAGAGAAGGAAGTTGATGGCATAAGCTTTTGTAGACTAAGGTCTAATCTGCATTGCAGAAATAATGCAGTTTGACACCACTTTAACTGTCATGACCCAATGCTATGGAATTCTGGGATCTGTAGTTTTGTGAAATATTTAGCCTTCCCTGACAGAGCACAATGGTGCTGAAACAAATTACAAATCCTAGGATTCCATAGGATTGAGCCATGGCAGTTAAAGCAGTGTCAAAATCCATTATTTCTGCAGTGCAGTTTAGTACTTAGTGTACAAAAGCTTCTGTTACCAACTTCTTTTTCAGTCTCAAAGGTGCTACCAGATCCCTTTGCATTCTGATTCAGACTAACAGGGCCTTGTCTTTGAACTCTAATACCTGGAGGGTATCAGGTCAAGGATGAATGCCCTATGTATATTGCTATGTTGAGGGAGGGATTACTGGAGAGGTGAACACAACACTATATCATATCACAAACTGTTACATGCCATCTTCACTCAGTTTCAAAGGGAATGTGTCAGTCATGGGATGGAACTGATGTCTAAAACCAGTCCAAATCCGCCTAGGACAGATAGAAGGTGCCACAGGTTTGGATCATGGCTCATATGTTTAATAAAGTAAGGGGGGTTGCAGACTGCTAGAAATAGTGCAAATTCAGTCCACTTTTAGGGTTAGGGTTAGTGCTAGGGAATCATGGGAATTGGTTTTTTTCTGAGACATTGAGCCTTCTCTATCAGAGAGCTCTGGTGCCACAATAAAATACAGTTCCCATGATTCCCTAACCCTAATTCTAACCCTAAAAGTGGACTCAATTTGCACTATTTCTGGCAGTCTGCAACCCCCCCCCCCAAGCCAATAAAATTGTGAAGGCAGCCAAAGTTAAGTTTTGGTCTCTTTTCCCCTCCATGCTGAAGCATGAGACAGAAAGTGTACTAACCATTTGCCATTTTATGGTTCTTGCTGTATATGTTTATGCTAAGCAGACAGCAAACACGGGGTTCTGCAACTGTCCATCTGGCACTTTGTCATACTTCATTAGATCGACTTTTTTGTCATTGCAGAAAAAAATAAAACCTGACAATGCTCAAGCCAATTTTTCATTAAATCCCATATTAAAACACTCTGTTCCCTGTAATTTTAGATAATTTAACTTCATATAAACACAGACTATTCATCCTTCAATCATTAGCCATCTTTTTTGGCATCCTAGTTATCAAATTGGATTGAAGCCTGGCTAATCTTCTACAAGCGCTACAGGTTTTTTTTTTCACTAATCCATCTGACTAAATCCCCCTAAAGCAAAACTTTTTTTTTCTCTGTTTGTTTGGAGTGGGACAACATTGCCCTAGCAAGGGACAAACTGTTTGTCATGCTGAGTGGACCTTTAATTATTCAACAGCAGCAAACAGCACCATGCTGAAGATTAGGACTCTGTGTGAACAGCACACTGTCCCTGCCAATCCAGCAGAGACTACCTGTAAAGGTCTTCAGTGCTCAGAAAAATTCATGCACACAAAAGGGAGAGACCACAGCTGTGGAGACTGATTCCATATGTTGTTAAACAAGAAGAAAAATATCCAGTCTGTTCCCATCAGTGCTAAAAGAACTAAAAGAGATAAAGGAACTGTATCTTCATTTTATTTTATTTATTTCCTGATTCTGCACATGAGTTTCCTGACATTCAGTAAGCCCAGTCAGGAAAAATAACATGGTGGCAAGAATTTTGCACTATTTTTACCATGTACATCCTCATGTTTTTCAGGATATTATTCTGAGCAGAAATATACCTGGGGTCTTTGTAAAATTATGTCTTTTGTGCAACCCCCCTTACACTCATTAGTTGCATTTAAAACCCCACTGTTACCAGATAACCATATGGCATTTTTGTGCCAAACCTCTGGGTTTTATTTTTTTTAAAAAAGATCACTACTGCACCCAGAAAATAGCGACACATTTCTATTGCAAAATTCCTGTTTGGGCACAAATTAACAGCAATATCTCACCAAATTTGCTTGGTTTTGTACAAACACACACACCACAAGCAATTTTGCACAAAACCAAACATGGCTATCTAGAAACAGAGGCTAGCATTCAGTAGCACAGTTATGGATATGTAAACGTGTTGTTTTGTGACTTCAAGTGATTTTTTTACTTATGGTGACCCTGAGGTGAATCTGTCACGGGGTTTTCTGGAACTGAGAGTGTGTGACTCACCCACTGGGTTTCCATGGCTGAGCAGGCAATTAAACCCTGATCTCCAGAGTTGTAGTCCACTGCTCAGACCACTACACCATTCTGAGTTACTCATTCATAACTGTTCCATATTCATGATCCCTACATAGACACTGTCATGGCAGTGTTGCCATAATCATTAGTGGCTCCCTCAACTACTTTACCAGACATCAGCTGCACCAAGAGAATGAAATCCCTTCTGCTAGCAATCAGGAAGTAGAGGGATGATGTTTACATTGCCCTCACCATCCAACAAGGCTGAAATAGAAACAGGACACCTATCACAATTCTTTGGTGCACCTTTGCTCACTTGCAGGAGTGTGGTGGAAACATCATCCACTGATCACCAACAGAATGAATCTTCTTCTCCTGATATGGCTGATGCCCAGTAAAGTTGGTTTGGAGGGATTAGGCCAGAGTCACTACTTATGTTATGTAGGCAATGTACAATTCTCTCCATTGTTTTTGCTCAAATTCCACCATGATTCTTGCTCCAATAAGCCCCCACACATACATCTGGCCAGGATAATTTTCGGAAACACTTCATAATATGTGAATCCTGGGTGAGAACAGTACAGAAATTTTAGTTTTCTCTGAAATACAGCAGGGGAAAATTATTCATCCTCAAGAATAAAATAGTCAAATATTTACATTCCTACTTCATTTATCCAGTCTTTCCCAGCAAGAATGATCCTTAGACTGAGACGAAGACGATTAAAAAAAACCCAATCCACCAAAACAAATGGGGGTTGCAGACTGCCAGAAATAGTGTGAATTCAGTCCACTTTTAGGGTTAGGGTTAGAGTTAGGGAACCATGGGAACTGTATTTTATTGTGGCATCAGAGTTGTCTGACAGAGAAGGCTAAATGTCTCAGAAAAATAACAGTTCCCATGATTCCCTAGCACTAACCCTAACCCTAAAAGTGGACTGAATTCACACTATTTCTGGCAGTCTGCAACCCCCCAAAGAAAGCAGATCTTGGCATTCTAACGTGCAGCTTTGTTCTGTCTAGAATAAGATCAGGAACTCTGAATAACAGGACTCTTATCCAGCTGCTTTTCAAAAGTAGCAAGCTCCCTTGCTCATTTGGTGCATCTGGGCTGTAGTCACCCAGTGGCAGCAGCGGTGATTTAAATGTGATAATACCCAGTAGTAACCAGAAATGCAACTGTATCCTGTTGGAGATAAGTCACATTATTTGTAATTCAATAAGCTCCTTCGTTTGGTCTCCTAAGCAGAAACTACTATTTTCCAAGTTCTTTTAATGTGTTTGGAATTACTTTTGTTCTTCTGCAGCAATACTTTAAAGACATGGGGTATTTTACTATGTTCTCTCTGCTGTTTTAATATACTTCTTTATTGTATTTTAACTTGGAGACAATGCACACAGCTCGTTTGGAGCGGTAGAGAGCCACCCCGGGAAGTGGCGGATCGGGGCCGCGGCAACCCCACGCTGAGGCCCCAATCCTTCCTTTTGCTGCCCCTAAAAGAGCAGCAAAATGCCACTCCTTTTAGGGGTGGCAAAAGGCCACCCTAGGAGCCAGCACCATGGCTCTTCAGCGCCTTTTCAGTGCAGCATGTTTAAACTCTGCACCGGAAGGGCGTCCTGATGCCGTGGGCCCTGTGGATGGCCACGCGGTATCATGACAGTGTTGGGGTGGGGTTCAGGCATTTGGCAGCTGGCTGCCCCACCCTAACTCTACCCCCAGGCCAGCCTTTTGTGCCGGTCTGCAACAGCCCTTGGTTGTTATTGCTTGATAGCTGTCCCAAAAGAAAAACTTGCTGGCATATGTCAAGAGTTTGTATACTCCACTCCCCAGTTTCAGAAATCTTCAAAGGAAGCTGTTACTGGAAGAAACTAGAAAAGGGGGAGCATGTGCTGGGCTGACTGTCATGAAACAGGATGAAAGAACTACCACATTTAATCCTGCCTCTGTGGAACAGGGACATAGTATGCTCACATCCATACATGGTGATGGGGAATATGATGGCTTGGACAATTCTAACTTTAGTGTTCAGTCATATATCTTTACACCTTAGGATCTTGTCTAGCTTTTTCATCACTGTCTTCCCATTTCTACTCTTCTTATTATTTCTTGAATCCACTCTCCATTCTAATCAATGTTAGAGCAGAATGGTGAAATCTATAACTATTTCAGTTTCCTCTAGGTTGAATTTATCAGATCCTACATGGTCATTATTTTTGTTTTCTTTATGTTCAGGAGTAATCCTGCCTTTACTCTGAGCTCCCATCACTAGTCCCAACTTCTACCAACCTAGCAGTTCAAAAGCATGTAAAAGTGCAAGTAAACAAATAGATACCACTTCAATGGGAAGATAAACAGTGTTCTGTGCAGTCATGCTGGCCACATGATCACAGCGTAGTCTCTGACAATGCTGGCTCTTTGGCTTAGGGCCAATACAGACAGCCCAAAAGGGGCGGCACAGAGCCACCCCTGGGATCGGTGGATCAGGGCCACAGCAACCACATGCCACAGCCATGGTCCTCCTTTTTCCGCCCCCAAAAGAGCAGCAAAATGTCACTCCTTTGGGGGCGGCAAAAGGACATCCTTTCAGGGGTTTTGTGCCCTTTTGGCGCAGCATGTGCGCACACTGCTCCAAGAGGGCATCCTGACATCACGTGCCATGCGAACAGGTGCACGGCATCAGGACAGCATCAGGGTGGAGTTGGGCCATATGGCATGTGGCTGCCCTGCCCCAACTCCACCCCCAGGCTGGCCCTTTGTGCCGATCTGCATCGGCCCTTAGTAACAGAGATTAGTAACGGCCCCTACAGTCGGACATGATTTGACAACCTTGTCAATGGGAATACCTTTATCTTTACCTAATCCTGCCTTTGCACTTTCTTCTTTGACACTCCTTAATAATTGTTTCATGTCTGTAATGTTTTCTACTAGTATTATGGTCATCCACATATCAAGTTTTCAGAGAGATTTACCAGCCCTATCTGGGTATGCCAGAGATTGAAGCTTGGCCTTTCTGCTCACCCAGCATGTGCTTTACCCCTAAGCCATGGCCCCTCCCACATGTCCAAACCTGTACACCAGGGGTAGGCAACCTTTCCCCTTTAAGGGCCAAGGGACTTCAGCTCCCAGAAGCCTCAGCCATGTTGGCCAACAGTCCCATGTTGGCCAATAGCTCCTGGGATTCTGGGAGGTGAAGTCCCTCGGCCCTTAAAGGGGAAAGGTTGCCTACCCCTGCTGTACACGGTTGCCCCAGAAACACAGTACATAGGAACAGGAGCTTGGAAAGCTTTGGAAAGAGGATTTTCATTCTCCATACCATTGCTGTATCACATTTTGTCTGAAATCTTTATCATAACCCATGTTTAAATCTAGGACTAAAGATACAGCAGGCAAGCCAGCAAAAGAACCTTTACTTATATTAAAGTTGGTATAAGAGAGTAGGTTGTTCCTATAATGCAGTTGGTCTTCAGCCCAGAAATAAACACCTGATGTGTACAATCTCAATGAACTACCAACTGCTGCCCTTGCAATCCATTGCCATTAATGACATAACATGGGTGCAATAGAGCAGAATTTTCCCGCTGTCTCCAAGCCACCAGGACAGCTGTGAGAGACATATTCACAGTACCTAGAGGTGATATCAAAGGAGCTGGCTGTGGAGATCACAATAACAAAATGGCTTTGTTGGCTCCAAAATGCATGGTGTGTTTGCACAGGCCATAATCACTGTCTATTCCAAATGTGATTAAAAACATTTTATAACACCCACACAGAAGTAGAGCACTGAGCACATTGAACAGATTGTGATTTAAAAGGCTATTATGCAAGCGCAGTGCACTCCTACTGTGAAGGCTTAGGTATAGTATCTCATGGGGCCAAATGTTGCATTCCTACTGAAAAAGCCATGGGAAAGGAAAATAAGCTCTACATTTTCCACATAGGCAACTGCACCAGAGCTTCTACTGTAATCTGAAAGATTCTGAACACAGCATGGCTACAGTGCATGTCCTTAAAAGCACTCTGGAGTTTGCAAAAGGAAACACTGAGATACTTCAGATCCATTCCAATTTCAAATGCTTCATCATCACTGAAGTATTTGGAAATGGACTAAGACATAGCTGAATATATCTACTTAACAAATCAACCAACTGGTTCTAATCTCTGACTTGTGGAGCTAAGAGAGGAGGAATTTTTCCAAAGTCCCACAAAACCCGGTGTTTTATGATGGGGGCCAGTTATTTTCTTTTGTAGTTATTTTTAATGATTTGTGTTTTCAACTGGTTTTAATTTTTTATATAGTTTAATTTCATTTTTCACTTCTGCATGCTTGTTTTAACTGTTGAAAGCCACGCTGAATCCCAGGGGCTGTACAGATGGGCAGGAAAAGGTGACATGAAGCTGCCTTTTCGCTAAGCTGCAGCAACCACACCACCTGTCCCAAGGATGCCCTAAATGAGGATGGAGCAACCGCACTGGAGAGCAGTCAATGCAATTTTTCCAAGGCCTTATTGAAGCCCCACCAACCGCTCTGCTGGCCCTGAGGAAGCCATGAAGGGAGACGGAGCAACTGCATGGGCCAGCAGCGGCTGCTTTAATTTTTTTTGTTGTTGTTCTCTCAGACACATGCGCACATGCACCGGGACACATCCTGGCAAACCTGCGCATTTGTCATAGGGTGGTCTGTCACTCTCTGTGTACAAAGGTGACTGAAGTTTGGCATTCCTGTGCACCTGCACAGGACTTATCATGCATCCACATATCATGCAAGGATTCACTGACCTCAGCTTCCCCAAAGTAGTGTGTGCCATAGACAGGTGCCACTGTCTGATTGCGCCACCCTTGGGATAGAGGAACAAGTTTGTCAACTGAAAAAACGCCTATTCCATCATCCTCCACAAAACATGTCCCACACAGATCATGCTGTGCCCTGATCCCACCTTTTGCCACCCCTAAAAGAGCGGCAAAATGAGGCTCTCCCATGCCTTTTCAATGCAGTGTGTCTGCATACTGTGCCAGAAGGGCATCCTGACACCGTGTGCCATGCATATGGCCACATGGCATCAGGACAGCATCAGGGTGGGGCTGGGTGGCCAGTGTGGGGCTGCCCCACCCCATCTCTACCCCCAGGCCAGCTTTTTGGGCTGTTCTGCAATGACCCTCTGTAACTTTTCCTGGCCAGACCCTCCTGGTCCACCTTAACAGACAGCAGTCACATCAAGTGAAAGAAATGTGTTCTACTGGACCACAGGGAAGAGAATGCTTCTATTCTTCCCATCAGCCAGCGAGACTATGACTGAGGGGGGATGCAGACCAGGGCGTCGGGGATGCCCTGGTCCAGAGCGCCGCGGGACCCCGGCAGCCGGACCGCGGCGCTCCTGCGGCGTCCCTGGAAGGAGCGCAAAATCAGCGCTCCTTCCACAAGACAGGGAAAGTGCACCCTAAAAGCGTAGGGCGCACTTTCCCTGCCTTTTCCGCCGCAGCGCGTCCGGTCTCTGCGGTGGGAGGTTGCCCCGGAAGTGCCGGCTGTGCAGAGGGCCAGCAGCTCCCAGGGCGACCTCAGGAAGAGGAAGGAGTGCCGCTCGTGCAGTGGCTCCTCCTCTTCCGGGCCTCCAAGACAGCTCAATAAGCTGTCTGCCGAGGCCCAATGACTTGTGATGGGAGTCCAGTTTCTGATTGTTGCAGCCTTGCTTGCTGGTGGTAGTACTCCACAGTAATAACACAACCCACCTCTCCTGCCCACTAATGAAGACAGAACAGAACATCTTTATTGAACAAGTCTTCCGACCATTTCAAATGAATATAGATACAGATACATTAAAACTTAGCCAATAATATAGAATTAAAAGAATGATAGGATAAAATAAAATAGAATACAAAATTGTAAAAATTAATAATAATAATAATATTTACTTACATGGTTTAAACTTGAATCGTATGAAATTATACCCATAAAAGAGAAATTGCAACCTAATTAGCTTTAGATACTTCATGCTTCTGAATATAAGCTGCTTTTATTGCAAACCAGGCGACCCTGAGGGTTATGAAGGGCTCAGATCCTTGCAGTAATAAAAACAGCAAGTTTCCTTCATCTCTCTCCCCAGAATGTTTAAGTATGGGAGACAAATATTTCTCCCTGATATCATCATACAATTTACAGTGTAACAAGTAATGAGCAAGGTCTTCAACATACGGTGCACCACAAATACAGATACCCTGATATCTGCCCTGTAGCACTCTGGATTCCATTTGTTCAAAACGAAGGTTAACAAACGCCTTTCGATGTTCTTTTTTCACAGAAAAACACATGAAATTATAATTTCTCTTCTTGAAATTTTGGCCTTTGATAGCCATTTCAAGGATTTCACAGAGGCTAATGCCGCTAAATCTGATTGGGCTCTAATGTCAAGTACTCTTTGTTTAAACTGATTAACATTGTTTGTATTAAATTTTCTGAAAACCATTACACTATATCCTACACTGTGGGGGGGGGGGGAAGCAGACGGCGCAAAGCGCCATTTTCAGGGCAAGGAAGGGGAGGGGCAGTCACATGGTGGGCGCCCCAACCCCTTCTCCAAAACGTCCTTGGAGCAGCCGGCCCTCCGCATGGCCGGCGCTCCGAGGATGACCTCCCGTTGCAGCGTCCGTACACGCTGCAGCGGAAGAGTTGCCGAAGGTGCGGCAGCAGCCTTTTGCGGCACACCTTCAGCGATTTGTGGAAGGAGCGCTATTTTAGCGCTCCTTCCAGGGGTGGCGAAGCTAAGCTGCGGGGCCGAGATTTGCGGATACCTCAGCCCCATGGCGCAGCTTCCTGGGATGGCCCCATGCTGCCCGTCTGCTTCCCCCCGTGAAGTCTTTTAGAAAGGTTGGAATACCATGAATTTAGAGATGGAATATTTTTCTGTTCACCTGTCATCACCCATAAGTGACAACTTGAACCAATAATTGAATATTCTGAGTAAACAGAGATCAGAAATGGCTACCATACCAAATTCCACCCTAACTGCTTGAGCTGGTGTACTTCTTGCTACCCCCATAGCATTCTTAAGAATTTATTCTGAATTTTTTAGATTTTCATATTTAACTTAATTCCCCAAATTTCAAACCATATAACAAAATAGGCAGAACTGTAGTCTGTATAATTTTATACTAATGCAGACAATTGAGCTCAGATGTATCTCAGCCATATCTAAGAACAGAAGAGTTCACAGTGTCATTGCGGTTCAGTCAAGAAACTGCTTCTATTGCAATTGTAACTGGTTCTAATAGGTAAAAAAGCATCCGACCCTGGGAATATAGAACCACTGGCAAGCCAAGTCCTCACAAGAGGTTACTCACAGCTGCAATATCTTTCTTTATTGCTACATGAAACATATAGATCACATGGTTTCCTAACCTCAAATATGTCTTTGCTTTGCAGAGTCTGAGCAAGATCAAGAGGACATTTTGGCTCTCAACTGTGCTAAAGCAGATCAAGTCCATCATGCTTTTCCAGTTAAAAGGTTACTTTTTTTGCTTTGCCCCCATCCCAGATCCTGGAAATATTGCTTGTTTTAGCTACAAATCCCAGAACCCCAAGTAAGCATATCACTGGGCCTTCATTATTTAGAACTATTGCTTTTTACAAATAGCATACTCTTCATATTAGTGTTCTACAGGAAGACTCCATTTTTTTGCCCAAACACAACATAAAAACTTGAAGAAGCACTATTTTTTCAACTGATTGCTTTAATTGCTTTCATGTTTTTGCCAAGAATTTACTTTTTTAAAAGAAGGAACTAGTTCCTATCCAAAGAAAGAAGGAAATTATACCTTAAGGCCTAACAAAGACCATGAATAAGTGGGTCTACTTTTTAAAAGCATTTGTTGCTGTGTACCATCATTTCTGATATATGGCAACCCTAAGTGAACCTATCACAAGATTTTATTGGCAAGACTTGTTCAGAGTGGGTTTGCCTCTGTCTTCCTGCATTAAAAGCATTATCTCCACATTATTATTTTTAAATATATTTCTTGGATGCTCTTCCAGTGAAGGAAGATAAATGGCCTAAGGATAAATGTTCTGTGTTTATTCAGGAAATGTAATCCTCTGTCTATATTTAGTAGGACTTAAAGATCTCAGGGGATGGCTAGTGCAAAACATAGATACCCATACATGAATTATACATTAATGTAGTAATGTTTTTAATTTTAATACTTGAGCTCTTCTCACTCCTGGATCATGGACAAATCATTATACAAAACAGTAACTAACATATCATACAATAAGCTAACTCAACTACATGTATAGGTAACAATAAAATAAGTTATTCTTTCAAGAATTATTAGAACAAACTAGTGGACTGTTAATATTCCCCACATCCCTAAGATCAGCCTCTGTACCACAGAACAGGAAAGCTGTCAATGTAACACCAGTTTTGAAAACAAGTGATCCTGGAGGAAACCATGAAATTACAAACAAGTAAGTTTATTTTTTAAAGCTTTATTGATATATAAAAAACATTAAAACAAACAATAATACCACAGAACAAAATAGCATATATCCAATAATACAATCATACATCCCACACCTCCCCATCCTACCCAAGCCCCCGACAACCATACATACCCATACATCCATACCCCAAACAATAACAAATTAACTTCCTGAACATTGATCCAACCCAATTACTTCTTCTTTATGTGACCTGATTAAAACTTATATTGACTGTTTTTAGTTCTCCCAACCATTTTGAGTATTAGAATAGATTGAAATTCAATATTCAATTTCACTCCTTGATACCTTTAACCAAATTATTAAATATTTAGTATCTATACCTTAGTTCTAATCAAAATAGATTCATAACTTCATATAACTTGGGTTCTCTCCTTTCTTTTGCAGGAATTTTAGCAGTGGTTCCCAATTGCTCTTTTGTTTCATTTTACTGTCTGTTCTGGTGAAACTGGTAGAGGACATTATTAAACATAAAAATTACCAATCACATAGAAAAATAAGGTTTGCTGAACTAGAATGAATGTAGCTTCTGCAAACATAAGCTCTATTCCACTAATATTTGGTTACCCACACAAGTGTAACCAAAGTGTATTTGCTTCTGGGGCACTACACAAAACCATTTGTCCCAATACAATACTTTAGTACACATTAGCCTTTGTTGCTCCATGCAACTACAGCTCTGTTACACTCCCCACTGCAAATGGGCTACAGAAGTGTCTCTGGGAGCATCTGATTGCCTTTGAGCACCCATTGAAGAAGAGACAGCCTTACATTGGGCACAGAAGCTGCTCTTTCTTCCCTGGATGCATAAGGGCAGCTAGAACAAGTCCAGATGCATCCCTGAAGCCAAACAGTGGCTGTGGGGATGAACCTGCACCCAGCTGCTTCCCTCTGCAGTGGCTGTTCCACAACATGACCATGTTACACAAGATTCTTCTCCTGTCTTATCCTAAATAGTTTGAAGCTTTTCTTTCCTCAGAACTATTTCTCTAAACCTTGGTCCTCCCACTTACTTATTCTTGGTAGCATGTTTGTAATGTAGTTGCTTAATAATCACTTTAAGCCACTCTTTGGTCAACAAGAAAAAATAACGTTTATCTACAGAAATAATAATAATATAATAATAAATTTTATTTATATACCGCCCTCTGGCGAACCAATCCGGGCGGTGAACATAATAAAATAGAATATACAATAAATGCAATCTAAAACACACCATTCCCCCCTCCCCCCTTTAAAAACTATTAAATCAATCCAATTAAAAAAACAAAAAACAAATACAACTAATATATTTATAAAAATTTCATACCAACCAGTTGCCCTGCTAAAGGGAATTTAACAAGTGTTTTTGAGAACAGTTGGTTGCAAGTCTCAAGGTCTCAAGGCCGGGTTATTTAATCCGGAAAGGCCTGCCGGAAGAGATCTTTCTTGACAGCCCTTTTAAAGCTATCCAAAGATGTTAATTGACGGATCTCGTCCGGCAGGCCGTTCCAGAGTCTGGGAGCGACAACAGAGAAAGCCCTCAGGGAGGTCCCTGCCAGCCTAGTTTTTTGAAGCTGCAGCAGGTTCCTCCCTGAGGATCGGAGAGCGCGGGGAGGATTGTATGGGAGAAGGTGGTCCCTAATATAGCTTGGACCCAAGCCATTTAGGGCTTTAAAGGTGATAACCAACACCTTGTACTGAGCCCAGAAACCAATAGGCAGCCAGTGGAGGGACCTCAAAACCGGCGTAATGTGATCCCTCCTAGATGTTCCCGATAGAAGCCTGGCTGCCGTATTTTGGACCAATTGCAGTTTCCGAACCAGACACAAGGGTAGCCCCATGTAGAGCGCATTACACAAGTCTAGGTGTGAGGTTACCAGTGCGTGCACGACAGTTTCGAGAACTTATGATGGTATCTCTTTTGGTAGTTGGTTCTCAAAGCTTGTGGTTACAATACGTACACCACTTAACTTATTACAAATTGACTTTGCTCCAGTTCACTCAATAAATTCAATTACGTTTCAACTGTGTTTTACTTCTTTACACACATCTTCCACTAAAGCTAATTCATTAGGAGTATAAATCCTATGAAACTCTTGCTTAATACATAAGTTACAATTCTAAAGAATAATGTGGACATGAGCCTTCCTTAACTGGCCCTCCACTTCTCAAATAATCTATTACTTAAACTAATTGCACAGGACTTCTTTTGTCCTTTTAAAATCCTTTCTCCTTATATGTGAATCTGAATCCCATTCAGGCTGAACCCTTATTTCCAACTGCACTCATGGCAGTTCTAAGAAACACTCCACCATGTCCCTAGACTTCCTTTGTCCTTTTTAAACTTTCTACCTTACATGGGAGTCTGAATCCCATTAAGGTGCATATCTACTTCTCTCCTATCAGTTTTTGACATACTCCTCTTCTTAACATTCCTTCTCCTCCTTTTTATAGCCATTCATCAGGTAGGCCCCACCTTTTTATAGCCTGACTCCGATTGGCTGTTCTGAACATTCCATTTTGCCAGTGTCTCTCCATAACAACAAAGGAAGAATCAAGAGAAAATGAGCAAACTCCACCACACACAATGGCCATCAATGAGACTTAGGGGCTATGCAGACTCTGGGCTGCCCCTGCTAGCCACGAATCGGGGATGTGGCAACTGCATGCCATGGCCCCAATCCTCCCCTTTGCTACCCCTGAAAGAGCAGCAAAATGCCAATCCTTTTAGGGGTGGCAGAGTAAGGAGGACAACTTGCTTTATTGATCCCTGTCCTTCTTGGCTGATCGTGCAAATACAACAAATTATGAATGCATCTCTCAGGGAGGGAAATTTCCCATCCTGTTTAAAAGAAGCAGTAGAGACCACTGCTGAAAAAGCCCTACCTGAATCCTCTGGATCTTAATAACTACAGACCAGTCTCTAATCTTCTTTTTGGGCAAGGTGATTGAGAAAACAGTTGCCCTCCAACTCCAGTCAGTCTTGGATGGCACACACTTTCTTGATCCATTTCAAACCAGCTTCAGGGCAGGATATGGAGCTGAGACTGCTATGGTTGCCTTAGTGGATGATTATTAATCTCAACATCGACAGGGGGACTGTGTCCCTGTTGGTGTTTCTAGACCTCTCAGCAGCTTTTGATACCATTATCTATGGTATTCTTCTGGAACACCTGGAAGGGGTTGGGAATTGGGGGCACTGTATTACAGTGGTTCCGGTCATACCTCTCAGGCAGGTTCTCAGGCATGGTGGTGCTTGGGGACAGCAGCTCCTCAAAAAAGGAGCTGTTCTATGGCATCCTGCAAAGTGCCATTCTATTTCCAATGCTTTTTAACATTTACATGAAGCTGCTGGGAGAGATCTTCCAGAGGCATGGAGCAGGGTGTTATCAATATGCTGATGACATCGAAATATATTTCTCCATGTCTTCCAAAGTAGCCTCAGCTCAAGATAATGTGTGTCCTCTGAATGAATGCCTGGAGGGGGTAATGGATTGAATAAGGAAAAACAAATGGAAACTGAATCCAAACAAAACAGAGGTGCTTGCCATTAAGGGTCTGAATCTGGGAAGGGAGGTATGTCAACCAGTTCTGAATGGGTTGCACTCCCCCTGAAGGACTGTGTTCACAGCTTGGGAGCACTCCTGGATCCATCTCTCCAAATGTCAGCCCAGGTAGATGCGACGGTCAGGACTGCTTACTATCAGCTTTGGCTGTGCCCCTTCCTAGATTTGGAGGACCTAAAGATAGTGGTGCATGCACTGGTCACCTCAAGATTGGACTTCTGCTATGCACTCTACATTGGGCTACCTTTGTGCAAAGTTTGGAAGCTCCAGTTGGTTCAAAATGTGGCAGCCAGATTGGTTACAGGAACATCCAGGAGTGAACATATTACATCCATACTCAAGTCACTCTATTGGCTGCCAATTAGTTTCTGGGCAAAGTACAAAGTGTTGGTCTTGACCCTTAAAGCCCTAAATGGTTTGGGTCCAGGTTACCTACAGGATCAGCTTCTCCCATACAATCCACCCTGAACACTGAGGTCCTCTGGGGGGTGGTTGCTATATCCTGCAAGAACTTGACTGGCAGCAGTCACCCAGAGGGTCTTTTCATTGGCTGCCCCAAGACTGTGGAATGATCAGTCGGAAGAGATCCAACAGCTAGAACAGCTGTCAGAATATAAAACACATTTGAAGACCTATCTCTTCTGGCAAGCCTACTCAGGCAGTTTTAATCATGAATTTTAAACATGAATTTTATATTTAATCATTGTTTTATGTATTTTAATATAAATATTGTATAGATATGCATTTTTATATGTGTATTTTATGTAACGATTGTGTTTTTAAACTATGTTGTAACCTACCTCGAGCCACAAGGAGAGGTGAATAAGAAATAAATTATTATTATTATTATTATTATTAGCAGCAGCAGCAGCAAAGTTATGCTGAATCATGGCCAAGGACTATATTTTTGTCAGTGCAAATAGGAGGGGTGACAATGTGCATCCTTGGGGGGTTGCAGACTGCCAGAAATAGTGCAAATTGAGTCCACTTTTAGGGTTAGGGTTAGGGTTAGGGAATCATGGGAATTGTATTTTATTTGTGGCACCAGAGCTCTCTGACAGAGAAATCTCAATGTCTCAGAAAAAAAACAATTCCCATGATTCCCTAGCACTAACCCTAACACTAAAAGTGGACTCAATTTGCACTATTTCTGGCAGTCTGCAACCCCCCTTTGTCTGGTGCCCCTGGAAAGTGCAAAGGTGTTGGTTGAGTTGAGGCCATTGACCAGCACAGTCGCCTCTGCTTTCTCATAGATAAGGTAGAGTGCTCCTATGAAGCAGTCTCCAAAATCCATTCCTTTAAGGACTCCAAAAAGAAATGGCCATTCCAACCTGTCAAAGGTTTTCAAAGCATCAAGAGAAAGTAAGGCTAGAGGAGTCTTTGACTGATTGGAATGGTGGATGATGTTGAGCACCCTGCAGACTGGGTCTGCTAGGTGTCTGTCTGGCATGAAGCCCACCTGGTCAGGATCAATGTATTCTAAAATAAACTCATTTATTCTGAAGGCTATAATAGAAGTAAATATTTTTGCATCTTGATTAAGGAGTGCAATAGGATGGAAATACTTGGTTTCTGGGCATTCCTCTTTGGTTTTGGGGATTGGAATTATTCAGGTTCTATGCCAACTTGGCACAGCAGCATTATTAAGAATGGAGTTTAAAAGGGCGATAAGATGGGGTGAAATTTGGTCAAATAACAGTTTGTAAAATTCACCGAGAAGCCTTCTGGGCCTGGACACTTAATCTGTTTCAGCTTAGATATTATCTTTTTGAGTTCATCTGGGTGAATATGTTTGTTTAACAGTGATTTATGAGAATCTTTGAGCTTCTTCTGATTTAGAGGTATAAATTGGCCCATTTCCAATTTTTGTGGCAGTTCAGAGGTATATAGTTCAGAATGAAAGTTTTTAAATTCTTTCATAATTTTGTCAGCAGCTTTTACTATATTCCCTTCAAAGGAAGTGAGAATGGATATGGTTTTCCTCCCTACTCTACACTTGACAGCTCTAGAGGGGGGTTGAGATTTTTTGTTGTTGTTAAATTCATAATAGTAAGATTTAGTGTAATGTAAGGCAATTTGAATCTTTCTATTGTCAAGAGCTGCCAGCTTCACTTTTTCCTCTGGAGTTGAATGAATAGCTGTGAATCAAGTGATTTTTTATGAGCTAATGATAGGTTTCCTATCTCTTGGAGGAGGCTTTGCCTCATGGCTCCCTTAAGTCTCTTTTGTGTAGCCCCTTCCTTAATTAATAAGCTCTCAGAACCACCTTCAGGGTGTCCCATAACAAAGCCTCAGATGTCTCAGGTGATCTATTTTCAAGGTAAAATTGTTTAATTTCATCTTGAATCTGTTTTTTAAAACATTCATTCATGAGGAGATACGGATTGAATTTCCAGATATATGTTTTTGGTAGATCAGGTCCAAGCTGCCAGGCTAACATTATGGCAGCAAGGTCTGAATAAATTGTAGACTCTACCTGTACATCAGCACTGTTAGGAAGGGATAATTTTGGAATGATGAAGTAGTCTATTCTAGAATAGGTGTGGTGTGTGTTTGAATAAAAAGTGTAGTCTCTATAGGATGGATGTAGAGCTCTCCAGGGGTCTATAAATCCATGGCTAGTTAAGAGGTCAGATACTGGTGATGCTTTCTTTTTCATATTTCTGGGGGAATGTGATTTGTCTAGTGTGTAATCTAGGACTTCATTTGCATCATCTCCTATAATGATATTGCCGTCTGAAATCTCCCCTAAGGTTTGTAGGAAAGAGGCCAGAAAGGTGTTATTGGTCATTGTTTGGGGAGTAAAATGTGACCAGTGTGAAGATTTTGTTGGCCAGGATACCTTTCAATATTAAGTAAAAACCAAAAGGATCCTGAATTACTTTGACAACCTGAAAAGTATATGTTTTATCAAACAATATCACAACCCCACTGGATTTGTTAGGATTTCCAGTTGTGTATTGTGAGTCAAAGGGAGATTGTGCTAGAATGTTTCCCATGCCCTTTCTATGCATTTCTTGTTAAAAAAAAATGCTTGGTTTACGTATTTTCAAATAACTATTAACCCGTTGGGGGGGGATCCAAATCCTTTTACACTGAGAGAGACAACATTAATTTTGTTCATGTTTGAAATAATTTAAGTAAGAAATACTTAGAAGAGACTTCAATGTTTGTCTCATGTATAGTATACAGTGCCCTTCAAACCCAGGCCATTTTAAGCATGAGGATGGAGGAAGGGGACTCATAAGGCTCCAACTTAAGAAATATACATACCAATGCCCAAAAGTACAAACAATTAACCATAACACAATACAAACAACAATTAACAGAAGAAAACCAAGAGGAGGAGTACGTGGGGCAAGTCCCGCGTCTTGATTGAGCCATTGAATGGTGATCCCCTCTAGGGTTGGGCGGGTGAGAATTATTGTCATACATTGTGGGGGACAAGATCCCAGTAATTAAAAATAGAAAGAGGAAAAGGTGAATTGGAAGATATAAGGATACCCATCTAAAAGATGAGAGGAATCAATTAACAATAAGGGTGTTCAGATATTACCATATATGAAGGTAACATGGACGCTCCAGGCAAGCCAGCCAAGGTATCAGAGAAGCAAAAGCAGCACGTGCATGCACACAAACCACCCACACCCACCCCACCCCAGGCACCCCAGACAAGCCAGCCGGGGCACACACACATCCCCAGCCTCCCTCTCCCCCCCAAAGGAAAAGCCTGGGAAGGAGAAGGAGGAGCGCGCACACACACAGCAACAAACTCATGAATAATCAAAGCTGCAAGTGTTGAAGCTGCAAAAGTCAACACCCAGTTGCACATTCAAAACAAGTAAATGGTGGCACATTAATAGTAATACAAGAGTGGGAAAGTTGCAAGAGCCATTTGCATTCAGAGGAGTGAAGGAGGGGATGATAGCACTTCAATAATAGTTTTAGAGCAAGGAGTGGGGTGGGAGAGGATTATCTAGGTATAAAGAGAGTTAAAATAATAAAAGTGAAATTTAGAGTGAGGCTATTTGCTTGCAAAAGGCCATGTTGCAAATGTAGAATAATTAACAGTTGTGAACAGGGAGACTGTTTCCTTCAAAGATGGCTGCTATATTAGGACTAAGGTGGGGAAACAAGAGAAGAGGGAGAAAGACAAGGGGGGGGAGAAAAAGTTATGAAGAATAGATGAGAAAGATACCAGAAGTTAGAGATGGCAAGAGTAGTTATGTGTAACCATTCACTTTATGATGTCAAAAAGTCAGGGAAGAGGTCTTCTGTGCTGTAAGTTAGGGCCTAAGCAGACGGCGCAAAGCGCCGTTTTCGAGGCCAGGAAGGGGAGGGGCACCCTCACGCTGGGCGCCCCAACCCCTTCCCAAAAATGTCTTCGGAGCGGCTGGCCCTCCGCACGGCTGGCGCTCTGACGACTCACTTCCGCTGCAGCGTCCGCACGTGCTGCAGCGGAAGAGGCGCCGAAGGTGCGCCGGAGGCCTTTTGCAGTGCACCTTCGGCGTCTTGTGGAAGGGACACGGCACATTGGGGCCGAGGAGTGCGGATACCTTGGCCCTGATCCGCAGCTTCCCGGGGCAGCCCAGTGCCACCCGTCTGCTTCCCCCCATTAGTTAGAGTCAGTGTGGCTGTGTGGCTTTCAGCTGTGCAGGACTACCAAGCTGCTTGTGTTTTCTCTATCTTGCTGGCATCCATGCTTCAGCCTATTGCCCAGATTTGAGTGCAGCCCAAAAGGAGACATTGTTCTTCACCTCTTTCTCAAGGTCTCAGGGCACCTTAATCTCTAAGAATTCACATATGTGAAGAAGCTGAGTTATAGTTGAGGCAGTCATGACAGAGCCATTATAAAAGACTATTGGTTTAAAAGGGAAGCCCCATTTGTATTTTATGCTTGCTTGTTGCAGCAGAGAGGTGAAGGGTTTAAAATCTTGGCATTTCTTCAGCATTTCAGGGGAGATGTCCTGGTATACTTGCATGCTGGAATCCTGGCAGGCAAGATTCGGGGTACTGGAAAGCTTCTTCAGTACTTGTGCTTTTTTCGGATAAGGTGCAAAACATATAATTATGTCCCTGGGAGGAGCACCTTGTCTCCTGTTAAGAGCCGACATCCTATGTGCTCTCTCTATATCAGCTGAAAGGAGATCAAGACCTGGGCAGGTGTTACTCAGCTAGGTAAGGAGTAATGAAATCATATCTTGACACTCCTCCCATTCAGAAATCTCATGAATTCTGATGTTTAAGCATCTATTTCTGTACTCCAAATCCTGCACTTTGTGAGATAACCATTCATTTGTTCTAAATCCTGTATTCAGGCCTCATGAGAATGACCTTGTTCAAGAGCTGCATTAGCTGTATTTTTTTTATATCTCCAATGCAGGCTGTCAGGGCAGTGAGCTTTGAGTTCACCAGCTCAATGGTGAGTGCCCACTCTTTTTGTAAGTACTGTATTAAATTTACACAAAGCCTTTCCAAGAGGTCTAAAAATGATGGGTCCAGTGTCAGAGGACTTTCACCTCTGCCTCCCTTCCTTCATGTCATCTCTGTGTCCTCTGTTTGAATTTTTGGCTCTTTAAAAGATGAGCAGAAACCCAGAATTTCTTAATTTAGGGGGGAAGCAGATGGGCGGCACGGGGGCCGCCCCGGGAAGCTGCACCGCAGGGCCAAGGCATCCGCATTCCTCGGCCCCATGGCGCAGCTTCACTGCCCCAGGAAGGAGTGCTAAAATAGCACTCCTTCCACAAATCACCGAAGGTGCGGCACAAAAGGCTGCCGGCGCACCTTCGGCGACTTTTCTGCCGCAGCGTGTGTGGATGCTGCAGCGGATAGGCATCCTCAGAGCGGCGTACGTGCGGAGGGTCCGGCGCTCCGACGATGTCTTCGGGAAGGATTTGGGGCGCCCAGCGTGTGGCTGCCCCTCCCCTTCCTTGCTCTGAAGACGGCGCTTTGAGCCGTCTGCTTGGCCCCTTACTGACCTTTTAGTTCAGGGGTAGGCAACCTGTCCCCTTTAAGGACCGAGGGACTTCAGCTCCCAGAATCCCAGGAGCTATTGGCCAACATGGGACTATTGGCCAACATGGCTGAGCTGAAGTCCCTCGGCTGTTAAAGGGGACAGGTTGCCTACCCCTGTTTTAGTTCCTTGCATCTAGATAGGTATTTTTGAACTTGAAAATTGGGCGAAATTCACTCCATTTAATTGATAAAAGCTGAGATCCTGTCCTGCTCAAGTTTTATGCATCCACCATGATTGATGGCTAGCAATGCCTGCCCACCCCCCACCCCAAGAATATCTCATCTTTTCCATGCTGGAAAGGTAATGCTTGCTTCTTCTCTAATGAGGAGTCCTTTAGGGAGGCATGGCACCGAGCTTTATGAAGGCAGCACAATCTGATTCTACTGTTTGCTCCATCTATTTCCAAGCATTGTCTGAGCCTTTAAGTAATTCCTTACTATGCAAACTTTAGTTCCTGTGGCATGGGGATGATGGGGGTTGCACTGGAAATCAGCCTTCCAGGTCTAGCATTTAATATTACCTTTGGTCTGGCAGGTCCCAGAACAGGAGATAATAATGCATCATGCAACTCCACATATGAGTCTTCTCCTGAATCTAAAGAGATGCTTGTGAAGACCACTCCTTCGCCTAACTTTTTTTTCCTCAGATGGCAGCCTTATGGGTATTGTGATCCCACCGCTGCCCTAATATGTGATGTATTAGACCACTTTTATGTATGGATATGGGTTTACTCCCCAGTCTTGGTTTCTTTATTTCTTAGTATCATGAATTCCAGGTTCTAACAAGATTGTAAGTGAGCAATAAATGATGTTATTTGAATGATGGTTAACAATGTTTCATTTGTTACGATGTTGCATTCTCTTGTTCTCGTTATATTTTGTTACATATTATTTTAATTCTAAAGAACAACTGTTACTAGTCTTTAGGACTCTCATACCATCTTTATTTACTGTGGTCTTTCCAACCTTATTTCTACATTAGCCCTCAGGCTAACAAAATCCCAGAAACTCCCTCACTTGGAGTTCTGTCCTAGAGCTAAGTCCCTCTCTTCTGAACTTTAGCCCTCACAGTCCCTTTCTTCTGGACTGTTACCCATCCAGACCCAGTCTGACTCCAACTGTCAGCAACGGAATTCTTTATCACCAACAGCTCAAGATCCTGATTGGCTATTGCTAACTTGGCATAATTCTGCCTGTTCTCCACACAGCTGAGACTGGAAAACATTATAATCTACTTTATTTGTGGAAAGAAAGCAGATGCTGCAGAATTCTTATCACAGATCTTTCAGAGAAGCCTAACAATAATGAGACTTTATTGGATAAGTGTGTTGCTACATCACATCCATAAGAAACTCATATGAAAGATGTACACAAGCTGTCTTTACACCTGAAGGATGTGAATGTTGACAGTGTGAGTGATTCTCTCCATCTATTGCATGAAATCCCACCACTCAAAACACATACTTCTTGTACCTCCTTGTATTAATATCATCTTTCTGTCATTCTAAAATTAGGCTGAGACCTCAGATCACTTCCACCATAAACTCATTAGGTGGCTTTGGGTAAGCCCCTATCTCATGTAGAGTGTGTTCCTAACTATAAAATGTGAAGAACACAGTGTTCTGGGCTGTGGAAAGTTCTTCTGAGGGGGAAATGGAGGTGCCCTCTCATAACCAGAACCACCCCTTCTCCCAGAACTGAGCTCACACTCCCTCCCATCATCTGTGCAATCTCTCTTTTCATCAGAACATTTCAGAAAACCAAGGCGTTATTCAGATGGTGAAAATAATCCTGATAGAATGTCAGTTGAAACATTGTTGTCCACATGCATTTTTGAATGATTTGATTAAGGGGGAGGGGCTGCTGAAAACCCCACTTAACCTGGGATAATCGATCTCAAGGTTTTCCCCTGAGTTTTCATTGTCAGCTGTGTAAATAACTGATGAAAATAGACCCAGGATAAACTGGGGAAAGACTCTGCATGCCTCAAACTTATTTCAAATACATCTGCATCATTGACTCCATCTTTATTTGAGTTCTGACACATGTGAGCAACAGAACTTGTAGAGATGCTCATAGATGTGTTTCTGATTTTTTTTAAAAAAAAAAATAGTGTGAACAACAAAACCAGAATGTGTGAGAGAGAATATTCGGATAGTTGCACTAAAAAAAAATCTGAATAACCTCCAAGGTTGCAGATTCAACTCTTCCTCCTTGAACATTGAGCAACACCATTCATTCCTTGTGCCCACCACATCTCTACAGAAAAAGAACCACAATAGTTCTATGTGTTAAGATTGCCTAAAGTTTCCCAACAGTCACTGCCACTGTTTAAATTGCACTCTCTCTCTCTCTCTCTCTCTCTCACACACACACACACACACACCCCACAGTCTCCTGATTGACCCTGGCAAAAACAGGACTTTTTCTTTCCCACCGGAATGTTATGCTTGTTTTTACTCTTTTTACTCTTCCCCCCATTCCAATCCTCCTCCTACCTGATCAGCATTGTGTTTGTTTTTACTTCAGTGAATGGAACATTTACATTTCCTCTCTGTCCCTGCCCTGTTCATTTGCTTGCTAGCTTGTGTGGATATCTCATGCATTCCACTATCTACTATCCCCCCCATCCATAGACTGCAGATCCCTGAAGAAGTGAGCAAGTGAATGGTAGCATGGGTTGGGGTGAATCATCTTTAAAGCAGGGGTAGGCATCCTTTCCCCTTTAAGGGCCGAGAGACTTCAGCTCCCAGAAGCCTCAGCCATGTTGGCCAATAGTCCCATGTTGGCCAATAGCTCCTGGGATTCTGGGAGCTGAAGTCCCTTGGCCTTTAAAGGGGAAAGGTTGCCTACCCCTGATCTAAAGCATCATGTGCCTGGCTCATGGCCACTGTGAAAGCAATAAGGTTTTTTCATCAGTGTACAATGGAATGATGGAAAGTTCTAGGCCCAACCCACTTCCAAAATCTGAGTGCAATTTTGTCACTGTAGCTTGAATGGGTGTTCTTTTGTATTGTAAACAGCCAATTTGCAGTATTGTAGCTCTAATTTCTGGATCTGTTCAGATCATTGATAGAACCATGTCAACGAAAAATGTGGAATTTTCAACTGCTGAACTCTGAGTCTCCATGAAGTTCCTGCTCCTGCAAAAGAAAACTCCAAAGGATATCCATAAGTGTATGATGTAAACATTGAGTGTCAAATGCCCATCATACTCAACTGAAGAAGTGGTGTGCCAACTTTCAGCATGGAGATTTTGAAAATGAAGATGCAGCAAGGTCTGGGAGGTCTCCAACAGGGTCAGCTCCTCAAACTGTTTGAGCATGTTCATGACCCGATTTTGGCAAACTGGCAAATCTCGCCTAAAATAATTACTGAGACACTACATATATCTCAGGAACACATGAGTTTATAATTCAGGAACACTTGGCTATGGAGAAGCTGTCGGCCAAGTGGGTGCCAAAATATTGACTGATGACCAGAAATGAAATGAAAATTAGTGATAATTTTTGGAATGACTCATTATTGTTGATAAAACATGGTTACATCACTATGATCCAGAGACCAAACAACAATCCTTGCAAGTGGTGGCACTTGGGTTCTCCAAGGCCAAAGAAATTCAAGATTCAAAGGTCATCAGGAAGAGTCATGTCCATAGTTTTTTGGGATAAGGATGATGATGACTGACTATCTTCAGAAGTGCCAAACAGTTAATGCAGAATACTACTCTAATTTGCTGTGCCAATTAAAGGAGGCATTAAAGGAAAAACAGAGAGAAGCTGTTCTCTCTTTGCAGGGCTGGCAAGATGATGGATGCTTTGAATAATTTTAGGTTTCAGTGCATAAACCATTCACCCTAACCACCAGATCTTGCTCCATCTGACTATTTCCTGATTCCAAACCTTAAAAACAGTTTGAAAGGAAGGATATTTTTGAATGATTCAGAGATGACAGTAGCAGCAAGCAGTATTTCAATGGTTAGTCATCTTTTTGGGGGAGAGAGGGGGTGGAAGATTTAAAGAAACTTGATAACAAAATACCAAGTGTGTCAAACTTTGGGGTTTGTGCAATAGCATGTAAATTTCATGTTTCTAGGTCATTTCCTTCTTGGTCAGGCCCTTTTCAGCATCCCCTTGTAGACAAGCAGATTTTCTGCCTCTCTGTTTTACTGGCTGACCCTAGCTCTTGTATTCTGAAGGTGTTTGGGTCATTCTCTACAGCTCTCCACTTCTACTGGCTTCAATTTAGAAGGCCTAGCAACCATTATGTACTTTATAACCCAGGGCAAAAGCTTAGGAAGTGAAAACAATACATGTTTTGAAATGAAAAGACTTGAGTTTTCATTACATTCTGAAGTTTGCTTTATTCAGTGGTAGAATACTCAACTCCCAATAGAAACATATTCATCTCCCTTTAGGACCCATCTGGCTTTGTTAACATGAAAAGTAAGGTGTCAGAAGGTTGTTAGCTCTCTCTGAGAAAAGTGAAAACAAAATAACATTGACCCAGACTAGCTTTGAGCAGAACAGCTGTGGACCGTCTGATGGGAAGAATATGTTCATAGGTCATTCTCCTATGATCTGTTTCTTTGTAACACAAATAGCACTGAGCACACATTTACTTTGTTCAACAACATTCAAAAGAAAGACTATTGTACCATTTTAAAAGCTTTCAAATAGTTTGATTTTATGTAAATATTCTGATACTCCAAAACTTCTGAAGTCTCTAAGTTATAACTGGAAAACCTTTTCTCCCCAAACAGATTTATTTCTTATGCATGTGTGTATATAAGATATAAATCTATGTCTGGGGATAATAGGTATTCCAGTTATATCTTAGTGATTTCAGATGTTTTGGAGTATCAAAATATTTGATTGCATTCTATTTTCTCATAACATAATGAAAACGTGGACAATGAGTAACTTAAGTTAAAATGAAATGGAGCCACGTTGTCAATGTGTACATTCAGAATTAAATAACTTTGGTACTGTCAACATTCTTTTGCTTAGGCAACAGTATTGCCATGTTGAACAAACAAGTGTCAGGAAAACATGGTAGTCCAGCAACATGTTAAAATAAGGTTACAGCAAAACCTTACCTCAGCCTTTTAAAATCTAGACCTAAAGTTGAATTAATTCATGTCTTCCACTACAGGCATACACACGTGACTTACATAAATTTGGCAGGAAGGTCCCCCTTACTCCACAGTGGTGGGATGAGGAAACCCCCCTACTCAGACCCTCCTACTCAGACTTACTCAGATCACCTAATAGCAGTATCATTGCTAAACAACAAGACCCTTTTTGACATATCTGGTAGCCCAGAAAACATTTTCCCATGTATAAACAAAAGTGACAGGCATCGAAAGAAGAGGGGTCAGAGTTTTGCATTTCCAAACCTTTTTTTTTTTCTTTTTACCTAGGTCATGTGTTGAGAATGGAAGTGTCTTGTTTTAACCAATTTATTTTTGTTGGTATGATTGGCAGCCAGAATTTATTTGCTACAGCTCTCCATTGTTATTACAGCTACAATAACACAAGAGAAGGCTATAGAGATGATACAGCAGGTTGGTTGCCTTGGCAACACAATAGCCATCACTATGATATGAAACATTAATGGAATAAGTAAAGGGAGGAGAGTCTACCCTGTTTTAGGAGAAAATAACATTGCAATAATACCACATTAAATACACAGAGTACCTTACTAGTCACATCAATATGATTTGGTCCAGTGATTTTGTTAGAGCAAAAACAGACAATGAGATCATTACTGCATGCATTTCTTCATGCCACTTTCCACAATTGGTACAGTTAAAAACATTTGAAACTCCAGAACATCACCACTGGAATGGTTTGCATATTTCCACACAAAATGTAAGGCTCATGTCAGGAAAAAGGTATCCTCTAACATGGAAAGGAAACAACATAGGGCCTCAGCAGACGACTAAAAGAGTCGTCTGCGAGACCTGGAAGAGGAGGAGCCACCGCATGAGCGGCGCTCCTTCCTCTTCCTGAGGTCGCCCTGGGAGCTGCCGGCCCTCCGCACGGCCGGCGCTTCCAGGGCAACCTCCCGCCGCAGCGACCACACGCGCTGCGGCGGAAAAGGCAGAGAAAGTGCGCCCTACGCGTTTAAGGTGCACTTTCCCTGTCTTGTGGAAGGAGCGCTGATTTTGCGCTCCTTCCAGGGACGCCGCAGGAGTGCCGCGGTCTGGCTGCCGAGGTCCCGCGGCGCTCCGGACCAGGGCGTCCCCCCATAATTGAGGTTTGAGGTTTGAATTTTGAGGTTGAAATTATCCCAAACCAGAAGTAATATCTTTCCACAACTGCCCCTCTTCCATTGTTTTAGTACTGTACTTCCAACTCTATCACAAAAAGAAAATGTGGTTCCATACAGTTCAGCAACAAATTTTCCATTTTACAAGTCAGTGTTTATGTGTGAACATCTCCTCTGCAGTTTCTTACAGCATAAAATAGTATACCTAATACTAAGTCAGAGTATTGGCACTCTACATCATGTCTCTATAGATCTGGCACACTAAAATTAACAGGGTTTTTGTTTTTTTTTTCAGACTTGTACAGAAATACTTGATCAAAACTCCCAGTTTAGATTTGTTTCACATAGAAAATTAATGGACTAATTAGGTAAATAAATCATTGTTCAGTTATATTAGGTATTCTTGAAGGGTCAGATGCTAATTAGAAAACAACCAGCTTCAATCCATCCTACCCTGGTATTCATTGTGACAGGGAGAAAACTGTTGCTGGCTCACTTTTCCATGGGATTCAGTGATCTACTTTAAAGTCATTAAAAGTCTACTAGTTTAAAAGTGTTTGTCCTTATGAAACATTTTGCCTTCAAGGACCTTGAATTACTTTATATTTCTTAAATAAGCAGCCAAACCAGGCCTTGTTTCACAAATGGGAATGCTTGTTGTCACCAAATGGATATTGTACATATTTTTCAATATCATTTTGTATAACACTGTCTTTTTTCCCCTTTCAGATATGAATGCCATTGTTTGACCGGAAAGCTGTGAGAGTTACTTCAAGTCCAGATGCCACTATTATCACCACCACCACCATCATCTTATTAAAGGTGATGATTTAAGTTGGTTCAGACCAGGCAGTATGCTTTGAGAGATTTCTTCCAAGCAGATGGTATTTTGCTGCAAACTGTGTTGATTTTTATATCAAACTACATTGCAGAGTTAGCTCTCTTCATTATATATTGATTGCATGTCATCAAGCTTAGTTTTCTAATGTTGTAAAGCATTGGGGTTGCATAATATAAACTAGGAACTTAACTGTCAACAATCATTTTGTGTATTTCCTACTTACATGGTTTCAGGATGAATTTTGCAGACTTGTATCTATTTATCTGTTAGCACAAAGGCATTACCTGCTATGTATGGGTCAGACTGACTTGGAGATTTTAATATCATCTATCTGTAGATATGATGCAATGAGGACCCAGTTGCAGAGTGTTTGTTTTTTTAAAAAAATAGTTATTCCAAATTTCCCCCTTATGCTTTTCATTTGTGTAAACAGGATTCCCTTTGACCCAGTTGTTTGATTCTCTAAATGTTTCAGATGTCCTAGGGCAATTTAGCCAGTACACAATGCAAAGATGTGAAGGACAAAGCAATATCTGTTGTGGTATATTGAGGTGCTTATTGTCTGTTTCTCCTACTAGAATATCACAGGTTTTACTTTCAGTTCAGTAAATTCTTCCCAGAGTCCCATGTACAGTCACCTGCATCTATAACTGAGCTAGATGTGCAGTTAAACACCCACATATTTTCAGATGATATTCTTTTCCTTTTCCATTCCCTTTATAATACTAGAATGAACACATTTTGCCTAGTTCTGTATGCTTTTCAACACATGAAAAAAATCATTTACATTGTCATTTTCTTCCTCTGTCAGCAACTACTCAACTATTTCTTCTGTGTTAATCTTGTCATTCTCCACTGGCAATTTAAAACAGAGAGTAATGCTCAGATCTCACTTATATCCATCACACTTTTCTTATTCAGTCAGAAGTAGCTCTAGAGAAACAGGCACTTCATCTGTCAGCAGTTCTCTATTTTCTTCAAAACAAGAAATGAAATAGAGGGAAAAGGTACATTCAAGACTAGTAAACAGAGATTACACCTTCAATCTAGCATAATAAATACCTGAACAGAGGGAGAAAAACTACATAAGAGCAAAAGAAACCAGCTAATGGAGTCTTCTTAGGAGCATTGGTTTCACCCAGCTGGAGGTTCTTGTGCATAATTACTTTGCAAAGTAGATTTCCCTCAGAGGCAAGAGTGCAGGTATTTGCATAAAGAAAGTGACTGCATAAAATAATATTTCTAGGGAATATTTCTATAATAGCATTTGTTTGTTTTTAAAATGCAGCCCCACTATATAGAAAATAGCTTCACTGCAACTGCTGCACCCATCTCCATTTTATGTTCCCTCATACAGGGGAGAGAACTGCCTTCTTAGCTCTTGTCCCAGTGGGTGTTAAAGTCTATTGTCCTAGTAATGCCAAATAAAGAATGCAGAGACAGGGCAAGCCAGAATACTGAAGCACTGGCAGCCCTGGCGAAACCAATCCCATTAGCCATTATAATTACTATTGCTACATACTATGGCCCTGAGCCAAATTGATCACACAGGGGTGCTTTCCTAACAGCTTTGTTAGTCCTGAGTGCCACATGCTTCAGTGCAGAAATAAAAGGCTGAGCACAGCAGGGACAACTCATGCCAAATACCACTTTTCAGCTCTGCTTGACTGAAGAACTAATATTAGCTGAAACAAAAGAAAAACAAACAGTACTAAAACTAATCTGAAAGATTTCAGGCTAACTCAACATTTGGATGCATTATACGTTCTAGGGTAAACTTTTGGTTTGCTCAGTTCAGAGGCAACCCCCACACTCACTTCTCCAACTTATCAACCTGTCATTGTAGTCACTGGAGTTATGAAGGAACTAATCGCTAACCACATCTTCAGTACCATTAACTTATGAAAGGTAGAAGGCTAAACGAAAGCAAAGTCTCCGCATTCCACTTAACATGTGAAATGCCCATACAGCTCCATTGAAAACAGTGGTGCCATACATGAAAATTGGAGAGCAAGTAATTGATTACTATGTCTCAATCCTTCTTGAAACTTTTAATATTGCCAACTCCTAATAATCAGATTAGTTTGTCCATCTCTATCATATCAAGCAATTTCAATCTCCATTCTTCTACTGTAGGAAGAGTATCTTCCCTCTACTTTTGAGCAATTAATAATTAATTAATAATCTTGCAGCTGTTATATAAAAGAAAATCCTGCCATGTTTCTTCTCTACATCCTCTTCTAGGAAACTTGATAGATACATTTCTGACTCCATCTTAAATTTCTTATCTATTTTTTTTCTATTACTCTATGTATTGCTTTCCAAAACTTCTTCTTTTTCTCACAAGACCACCCTCAGGGTGCCATCCTGTCCCCGATGTTATTCAACATCTACATGAAGCCTATGGGGGAAATCATTTGGAGGCATGGAGCTCGGTGCCATCAGTACGCTGAAGACATTCAGATTTATCTCTCCATGACTAGATCATCATCTCAGACTTCAGATGACGTCTCTCCTCTTAATGACTGTCTCAGAGCGGTAATGGATTGGATGAGGAAAAACAGATTGAAACTAAATCCGGACAAAACGGAGCTACTGGCAATCACAGACCCGAAACCAGATTTGGGTATACAGTCTCCAGTCCTGGATGGGGTCACACTCTCCTCCAAGGACTGTGTTCGCAGCTTGGGGTGCTCCTAGATTCATCGCTTCACATGACTAGTTAGGTGAATGCGGTGGTCAGGAGTGCCTGCTATCAGCTTCGGCTGATACGCCAACTGCGCCCTTATCTGGACATGAGGGATCTGGAAACTGTGGTACATGCTCTGGTAACCTCACGTCTGGACTTCTGTAATGCACTCTACATGGGGCTACCCCTGTGCTTAACCCGGAAACTGCAATTAGTTCAAAATGTGGCAGCCAGGTTAATCACCGGAACATCTGCTTAAATCCCTCCACTGGCTGCCAATTAGTTTCCAGGCACAGTACAAGGTGTTGGTTTTAACCTTTAAAGCTTGGGTCCATCTTGGCTTGGGTCCATCTTATCTTAGGGACCGCCTCTCCCCGTATGATCCCCCCCACGCACTCCGGTCCTCTGGGAGGAATTTGCTGCAACCAATAAAGACCAGGCTCTCGCAGACCTCCCAGAGGGCCTTTTCAGCGACTGCTCCCAGGCTATGGAATGGCCTGCTGGATGAGATCCGTCTTATTACCACTCTTACTGCCTTTAAAAAGGCAGTAAAAACGGAGCTCTTCCAGCAGGCCTTCCCGGAATAACTGCCCGGCAAGAAATCGAATCTGACCTACCAGTCTCTCCGCTGTTGTGATATGTAGGGAATTC
Source organism: Phrynosoma blainvillii (assembly GCA_026167975.1). Classification (NCBI taxonomy): domain Eukaryota; kingdom Metazoa; phylum Chordata; class Lepidosauria; order Squamata; family Phrynosomatidae; genus Phrynosoma; species Phrynosoma blainvillii. The sequence goes on from JANUYF010000001.1 coordinate 343,040,293, forward strand.
AGTCAGGATGATTTGCTGTTTTAAATTGTATTTTATTTGTCTTGCTTTTAACTTCTTATTAGTTTAATTCTGTTTTAAGGGGTGGGTGGGTTAGTGGGGGGAGCATGGAATTGTTTTAACTTGTTATATTTTAATCTGTTGTATGCCACCCCGAGTGCCGAGCAGAGGGGTGGGTTATAAATAAAAATTATTATTATTATTATTATTATTATTATTATTATTATTATGTATAGAAGAAAGTAACCACCTCCCTTTTACATTCCTACAGGAATTTCCAGATCCTTTATTCATTTCAGAGATCTTATCTGGAATTAAATACCAACTCTCATTGTCAGGAAGTGCCTCCTAATGTTGAGGTGGAATCTCTTTTCCTGTAGCTTGCATCCGTTGTTCCGAGTCCTATTCTCTGGAGCATCAGAAAACAAGCTAGCGCCCTCCTCAATATGACATCCCTTCAAATATTTAAAGAGGGCTATCATATCCCCTCTTAACCGTTTCTTCTCCAGGCTAAACATACCCAGTTCCCTAAGTCGTTCCTCGTACACATGGTTTCCAGACCCTTCACCATTTTAGTCACCCTCCTCTGGACACACTCCAGTTTTTCAACATCCTTTTTGAATTGTGGTGCCCAGAACAGGACACAGTATTCCAGGTGGGGCCTGACCAACGCAGAATACAGTGGCACTATTACTTCCCTTGATCTAGATACTATACTTCTATTAATGCAGCCTAAAATTGCATTGGCCTTTTTAGCTGCGGCATCTGTGGTCTCCTAGGACTCCTAGATCCCTTTCACACATAGTCTCATTAAGCCAGGTGTCCTCCATCTTATAGCTATGCATTTCTTTTATTATTATTATTATTATTATTATTATTATTATTATTATTATTTTTTGCCCTAAGTGCAGTACCTTATATTTCTCTGTGCTGAAATTTATTTAGTTAGCTTTGGCCCAACTTTCTAATCTATTAAGATCATTTTGAATTTTCATCCTGTCTTCTGGGGTATTAGCTATTCCTCCAAATTTCATGTAATTTGGTGCAAATTTGAGAAGCATGCCCCTTAGTCTTTCATCCAAGTCATTGATAAGAATAACACTGGGCCCAGGACAGAACCCTGTGCAGATATTTTACTTTCCTACTAATGTTATACCCTGATCTTTCACTTAATTCCTCCTCTTCATTTTTCATATTTTTGTTAATATAAATGTTTTATCTTTACTTATTTTCAATCCTGATACCTTTCCATATTCTATTAAACAATTCTTAAATTTATTTATATTATCCATTGGATTTTCCAAAATGCTGACCAAATTACCAACTAGTTTTAATTGTACAATCACATTTGTGGCTACCACTGAAATCTGGGCTTCCAGGCTCAGGAATTATGCCCATATGATGAACCTGAGATTTGGGGAAAATACAGCCCCATCCAGCTGTCTATCCTGATCTATCTTCCAACTGACCAGCTGTAGCTTTGTCTTGTCTGGACTGAGTGTCAATTTGTTTGCCTTCATCCAGTTCAGTACTGACAACAAATACTAGTTTAGTACTGAAGCAGCTGCCTTGAATAAAAGACAGTAAAATGAAATCATAATTCTGCTAGTCACTTAACTTTGCTTTAACTTTGTAAATAGCTGTTGCAGAACCATGGTAGAAGAGGTGAAACACCCACAGATGCTATAATGATGAGGGAGAAATAGCAAAAATCCCTGTCAGGGGAGAATACTGTCCTGATGGTTCATGTGTTACTTTGTTAGCTTTGTTAGACAGAAAACTTGCTGATGCTGCTCATACCACCCCCAAAAGTGCCAGCATAAAAGAATGTCATTGCAGTGTAAGACCAACAGGTTTCCAGACCATATTTGGTAACTGATGCTAGAGAAAATGGCCAGTACAGGTTGAGCCTCCCTTGTTCAAAATGCTTGGAACCAGAAGTGGTTTGGATTTTGAAGATTTTTTCCATATTTTTGGATATTTGCATATACATAATGAGTTATCTTGGAGATGGGACCCAAGTCTAAACATGAAATTCATTTATGTTTCATATATACCTTATACACATAGCCTGAAGGTAATTTTATATACAATATTTTTAATAAATTTGTGCATGAACCAATGTTTGTGTGCACTGAACCATCAGAAAGCAAAAGTATCACTATCTCAGCCACCCATCTGGATGATATCGGATTCTGGCATATTTTGGATTTTGGATTTCTGAATAAGGGAGACTCAATCTGTATAATGTTTAAACCATCAAAGTAAATATGAGTATTGTGGTCTGATTCCTTCTTGTGGTAAATTACAGCATAATTATGTCCATGGGCAAATTCAGTGGTTGGCTTCTGCCAAGTGACTCATTGTATCAGCTAAAAGATTATAATGTCTTTCATTCACATTATACCAGAGGACCACCTTGGAATTTGAGAAGGCTCTGAACAAAGTGCTATCTAGGGAATCCCCTCTATATCTATGCCCCCCTTCAGGCATATCTAGTTGTGATAGTGAAAAATATGTGCTGCAAAGATGGCTAAGAGCTACCATTTTAATTTGACAGTGTCCAAGAGCACCCATCATAGTGCCTATCCAGACCATTCTTGGCTATTTATATGTCCTGAACTATAAAATGGATTACATCTCATAACTGACAGACAAAAAGATGTAGAGGGTTTTGTGAACATGCTTTTAGCATTCATTGAAAAGAAGAATCACCAATAAATTTTTAATTTCTTTGAAGAACCGGAAGAAATTTGAAAGTGTAATTGCCTGTTATGGAATAATCAAAGCTGCCAGATTCCAGATAAGCAGATTCATGAAATTTTAGTCTGCAGTGTTTGAGAACAATAGGTGCATCAATTTGTGTGGAACAGGATTCTTCAGATTTTGGGGGAGGGTGATTTGTGGAAGGGGATTTTTCAGATGTGAGAACAGTGGCAGCAATGGCTGACAAGTACGCATGAGATGGACAAATCCCATTCTTGTCATTCTCATATGTACTTGTCAACCTGACTGTCATGCTCTGTTTATAGATCCAAAGAGCAATATCAGTCCCACAAGGAAAGAAGTAACAGCACATATTCCTCTCCAGTGGCTTTCTCTATCCCACTAAGAAGAAAGATATTTGAATCACAAATTTTATCAAAATCACAGTCACACCTCAAAACAGTTATTGGAGTCCTATGATGAGCAAATGTTAAATGTTCCCTAGGATTAGATGATGGGCCTATCAGTTACTTCCTTTTCCTTCTCCCCACCCTGAGGATTTTCATAGAAATGATGCCTAACAGATCTTGTTTTTCCCTTACCTTCCTGAGGGCCATGACTCTTGAGCCAGTTTTAGTTCTTGTGACCTTGTCGGGAAACCCACTTTGCTTCCAAAAGTACCAGAATCAGTCCAGATTGGCTCTATTTGGCTCAGTTTTCTGAATCTGATGAACAAATATGTACAGAAAAACCTTTTAGAGGATCCATGGATCCCATTTCCCTCACAGTCAAGTATAAAACCGGTGTTCAGTGTGAAACTTTATGATACAAAAGAACATGTTCACTGCTAGATGTCTTTACACTTCAAAGGACACTATAACCCTGCACTATTCACTTTAATAAAACTGAAGTCAATCACAATTAAAATAAAAGATATTTACAGTATTTTTATCATATTCTCTCTGAGTCCCAGGCAAATAAGAACACCTTATCAACTCAACAATGAATATTACAATTAAAAAAATTAAAGATTCTAAATGCATTTAAGTTTTACAATAACAATTGGTATGTTTATCACCAAATGAATACATCATGCTAGTCATTTGTTCTTCTTCACAGAAATGAGACAGGTTCTGATAAAGTCAACGGAGATCATCATATGACGTGTCTATTCAAGCTATTATTAGGTGTGTTATTGTGGTTGAAAGATGTGTGTACTGTCAGGTGAATTAATAACCCTAGTGCTTTATTATCTGCAAACAGCAGAAATTGAAAATGAAGGCTAATGCATTCTTAGCGTTTTGATCAAATTTAGCTCACATAAGCTTTCCACTATTCAGCTTTAGAAGCTGACTTTCCCTGAAACATTTGAGGAATATACAAAGATGTCTGATTAAATCCTTCACACAACTACCTGGCATTAAGGCTGCATCCACACTGCAGAAATAATCCAGATTGACACCACTTTTTGACTGCCATGGCTCAATGCTATGGAATTCTGGGAATTGTAGTTTGTTGTGGCACCAGAGCTCTCTGACAGAGAAGGCTAATGGTCTCCCAAAACTACATTTCCCAGAATTTCATATCATTGACCCATGGTAAGTAAAGTGGTGTCAACCTGGATTATTTCTGCAGTGTGAATGCAGCCCAGATCCCACCAAACTCAATAGAACTTGCTTTTGAGTAGACAGGTATATCATCTTGCTGTCAGTCAAGTAATTAAAGGTGAATTGTATATCCTAATAACTAACAGCCAATTAACTTTTTTCCTATCAAATACTGATGCTAGTAAGAAATACCAAGAGGTTAGTCTTGCACACTCACTGTTTATATCTCAGGATATTATCACATGAGCCCTGCTCTCAGAGCAACTGTATCAGTTTATTAAAATTGAAACATACTGTGTTCAGAGCAGCCATCACTGCACAGTTTCTCAATAGTGTGACTGGGCTGCTGCTCCCATCACACTCTATTTCTGGCTCTCCCTTAACCCTATGCGCTACCCAGCATGCCTTTCAGTTATTTTATTTTCACTTTTTTCACTCAATTCCAGAGCTCTGCTACTGCTAGTTGAGTTTTTAAAAGATAAGAAAAGAAATAGAAAAAAATTAGTCTGCTTGGAAATAAGGGGGCAGGAGAGAGTAGGGGACACTGACGTCACATGACTCTTAATCTCATAACTGCCCTGGCATTGATGTTTTGCACCTGGGGACTTTCATGATTGGGAGGTCATTGACATGTTTCCCCCATCATGAAAAGGGGTACAGCATCTATGGGTTGCAGGCAGCATTGTGCGATAAGTATCACCAAAACAGTTTTCCCCCCTGGTTTAATCACAGTTTAAAGGCCACATTTAGTAATCTCCTCAGTGTCTCTCAATCATTACTCATAACAAATTAGCTGGGAGGATTACCTGTTTATTTTTACCACAACTAAATATTCAAGAAAGGAAAGAAGAAGAAGAGAAGATAGCTAGCACTTTTGTATATATGTTTCTCTGGGGCAAACTCCTCTTAGGCTGAATCCACACTGTAGAAATAATCCAGTTTATTTATTTATTTATTTATTTATTTATATCCTGCCTTTCTCCCCAAAGGGATCCAAGCTGGCTCACAATATAAAAATACAGTAAAAAAACATTTTAAAAACAATTTTAAAAATCTAATTAAAACACTCAAAGATTAAAATTTAAAACATACAAAAGTAGATATATAATATACAAAAAACACAAATCTTAGTAAATGGAGAGAAAACAGAAACCTGTAACATAAGGAAAGGAACAAGGCAAGGCTGCCCCTTATCCCCTCTTCTCTTTATTATGGTTATGGAGGTATTAAGTGTGAAAATAAGAAATGACAAAAAGATATACTCGCCCGAAATTAATAATCACCAATATAAACTTAAGTTATTTGCTGATGACATTGTAATATTCTTAAATGAACCTGCTAAAAGTATAAAATATCTAGAAGAAATACTAGAAGAATTCAGGGAAATGTCAGGGCTTAAAGTTAATAAAACCAAAAGTGGAATCATTTCAAAAAATCTAACAAAAGAGGAAGAAGAAATACTTACAAGGCAATTTGGATATCAAATACTTAATAAGGTAAGATATTTGGGAATAATAATAACAAAAAAGAACACAGATTTATATAAAAATAATTATGTACCAGTATGGAAGAAAATTAAAAAAGATCTGGAAGAATGGGAAAATAAACAACTTTCCTTATTAGGGAGAATAGCGTCAGTACAGATGAATGTGTTGCCAAAGATGTTATTTTTGTTTCAAGCAATTCCTATTCGATTAACTAAACATAATTTTCGCAAATGGAACAGAGATATAAATAAGTTTATATGGAAGGGAAAAAAAAACCAGAATACAATCCAAAATCTTAAAAGATAGAAAAGAAAGAGGTGGTCTGGGCCTACCGGACTTAGAATTATATTACAAGGCATGTTCATTGTTATGGATAAAAGACTGGATATTGCTCGAAAATACAGAATTACTAGAATTAGAAGGGATTGGTAAAACGCTGGGATGGCATTCGTATTTATGTTATGAAGGAACCCAGGTAGACAAAAGCTTTAATTCACATCCCATTCGGAAAAATTTATTAAAAATATGGAAAGAATATAAAAAATACTGGTATAAGAAATTACCACAATGGACCTCTGCACAAGAAGCTTTCCATAGTAGAGAAATAACAGGTCAGGGCAAATGGATAACTTATGAGAACATACTTCAAAAATTTGAACAAGGATATAGGATAAAATCTAGAGAAGAGCTAAAATTGGAAAAAATTAATGTGAATTGGTTAAAATATTTGCAATTAAAAGAGGATTTTAAAAGGGATGTTAAAAAATACGGAATAGAAGAAGAAACAAATATATTTGATAAAATACTGAAAGGAGGAAAAAAACAGTGGATAAAAAAGATGTACAAATGTTTATTAGATATTAAAACAGAAGAAGAAGTAATAAAACAAAACATGATTAAGTGGATGCAAGAAATAGGCCGCACAATTCCACTACAAAATTGGGAAAACACGTGGAAACAGGGTAGTAAGTTCACAAGATGCAATACTCTAAAAGAAAATTACTACAAATATTTTATTACTGGTATATGACTCCTGTAAAGCTTGCAAAAATAAAAGGCAACAAAGAGAATAAATGTTGGCATTGTAAAAAAGAAATAGGTACTATGCTCCACATGTGGTGGATGTGTGAACGAAGTAACTCATTCTGGGGAAAAATAAGTGATATAATGTCAAAAACTTTACAGAAATGTTTACCATTTAAACCAGAATTGTATTTGTTAAATATAACGGATGAGATAAAAGATAAACTAAATAGCGATGAGATAAGTGTACTGTTATATATGATTACTGCGGCGCGTATTGTTAGAGCAAAATACTGGAAATCCAATGAAATACTTAAAGTAAGTGAGTGGAGGATGAAACTATATGAATTTATGATTATGGATAAGCTATCAATGTATACAGCAGATAAAACGATTCAGCAATATGAAAAAAAATGGGAAATAGTGCAGAAAAGATTATTTTCATAAATAGATAAAGACTACACATTTATAATTTTGTTTAATTTTGTTTAGTGTTAACGATATAGAAAATAAAGGATAATTAATATGGTTTGATACATGATTTTGTTAGTAAAAGCTAAAATGTTTATAATGTACTGTAATAGCTGAATAGCTGTAATATGAAAAAAAATGAAATAAAAATGATATGGGAGAAAAAAAACATACAAAAGTTAAAAATATAATCTAAACCAAACTCAATAAAACTATGCTTGCATGATTTTAAAAAGCTTTCTTGAATAAAAATGTTTTTGCTTGCCAGCAAAAAGCCAGCAGGGAGGGGGCCAGTCTAGCCTCCGTGGAAGGCAGTTCCACAGTGTGGGAACAACCCCTGAGAAGGGTCTCTCTTGTGTCCTCACCAAACAAGCTTGGGATGGTGGCTGGACCAAGACAAAGCCTTCTCCTGAATATCTTAGGGCTCTAGCTGGTTCATATGGGGAAATACTGTTTCTCAAATAGTCTGGACCTAAACCATGTAGGGCTTTATAGGTCATGACCAACACTTTGAATTGTGCTTAGAAATGAACTGGTAGCCAGTGAAGCTGTTTCAATACTGGCTGTAGCGTTTGAACCCACTGAAGTTTCCGAACAGCTTCCAAAGGCAGCCCCACATACAGTGTGTTACAGTAGTCCAGATGGGATGTAACCAAGGCATGTGTCACTGCGTTTGAACCCACTGTAGTCAGATCTGATGTCTCAAGAAATGGGCGTAGCTGGTGCACTGGTTTTAACTGTGTAAATGCACTCCTGGCATTTACTGAATTTATTGCTGAAACCTGGGCATCTAGGCTCAGAATGGAGTCCAAGAGCACACCCAAGCTGTGAACCTCAGATTTCAGGGAGATTGTAACCCCATCCAGCTCATGCAAAGTCCCAAATTCCTGATCTGCCTTACCACTGATCAGGAGCATCTCTGTCTTGTCTGGATTAAGCTTCATTTTGTTTCCCCTCATCCAGTCCATTACTGACAGCAGACACTGGTTCAGCACAGAGACAGCTTCCTTGGAGTCAGATGGAAAGGAGAGATAGAGTTGGGTGTTATCTGCATACTGATGACACCGCACCCCAAAACTCTGGATGACTTCTCCCAGTGATTTCATGTAGATGTTAAATAACATGAGGGACAACACAGAATCCTGTAGGACCCCACAGGCCAGCAGCCAAGGAGTTGAACAGGAGTCCCCCAAGACCACCTTCTGGGTCCGCCCCTCCAAGAAAGACCAAAACCAGTGCCCCCAAGCAGTGTCCTCAATTCCCATCCCAGAAAGGCAGCTCAGAAGGATACCATGGTCAATGGTATCAAAAGCCGCTGAGACATCTAGCAGGACCAACAGGGACACACTCCCCCTATCCAGTTCACTGCATAGGTCATCCACCAAGGTGACCAAAACTGTCTCTGTGCCATAGCCAGGTCTGAAGCCAGATTGAAATGGATCTAGATAATCCATTTCATCCAGAAACCCCTGGAGCTCAGAGGCCACCACTCACTCCAGAACCTTGCCCAAGAATGGAATGTTAGAGATTGACTGATAGTTATCCAGAATGGTGGGATTCGAGGAGGTCTTTTTCAGTAATGGCCTCACCACAGCCTCCTTTAGACAGTATGGAAATTAGCCTTGCAGCAGTGAAACATTCACCACTCCCTTTACCCACTCAACCAGTCCCTCTCTAGCTGATTTCAGAAGCCAGGAAGGGCAAGGATCCAGTATGCACATGGTGGCCCTCACTTCTCCAAGAACCCTGTCTATATCCTCAGAATGCACAAATTTGACACTATTTTAACTGCCATGCCTATGGAATCTTGGGAATTGTAGTTTTGAGAGGCATTTAGCCTTCTCTGTCATAGAGGTCTGGTGCCACAACAAACTACAAATCCCAGGATTCCATAACATTGAGCCATGGCAGTTAAACCATGGTCAAACTACATTATTTCTGCAGTGTGGATGAAGGCTTGGACATGCAGTTTCACATCATCTCAGCAAATTCCTTGCCTGTCTCAAGCACAGCTTAGGTATGACAAGCAATTTGAAGCTCAAAATCAGTGTTGTTCCTATTGTATCACAAATCTACCAAGAGTGGGATTGACTTTGCTCAAGGAGTGGTCCACATTCAGGAGGCAGGAGCAAAGCAACCCACAAGACATCACCAACATACACACACACCATTGAGAAAGAGGAGAAGAACTGCAGCGAAAGCTTGCTCCTTGTACCTGCTTACTTGCCCACCAGCTTGTTGTTAACTGCCTTAAAAGTCAACTTGACTTATGGCAACCCCAAGTCTCCCTATCAGCAACAGCTCTGCAGAGGTCTTACAGACTCAGAGGCATGGCCTCCTTGATTGAGTGTATCGATTTGGTCTTCCTCTTTTCCTACACTTTCTATCAAACTAGCTATCCATTGCCAAATCAACCCTCTACATGGAGGAGGAGGAGGAGGAAGAGGAGGAGGCAATGAGGAGCAGCAGAGGCCAGGGCAGTGAAGCGGAGGTAGTCAAAGTGCTTGCATTAATGGCTCTGTAAGCTGGAGGTTTTCTGAAGGCCTGGCTCTGAGTTTTGGGAGGCAGGTTTTGTAAGACTGGCAAGGACTACCTAAGAAATCAATTTAGGGACTAAACAGACCAACAAAATGTGGCATCTTCCCAGTGGCTTGGGAGCATGGCATGTGCATGACGCATGCTCCTAAGATGCTGGGAACACATCCTGAAGCCATCCCACCACCCCCACAGTGGCAGTTTAGATGCCACATGCTACAGGACCACCAAAAAACTGCCACCGTGGCAGCAAAGGCACCTTTTTCCCAGCGTAAAAAAGAGTGGCTTTCTGCCGCTTATTTTTGTGCCAGGAAAATGCTGGATTGGCCATAGGGTGTGGGGTGTGGCTCTGTGGTGGCATTTTTGGGCAATCTGTTTCAGCCCTTAGACATCTCTGTCTCTCTCACAAAACTTGATTGTCAAGATCCATGGCCATGCTCTCATGCAGCTTTACACCAGTGGTACAAGTGATCTGGCTGTTTTCACTTCCACCCTCACTACCACTGGCTCTGCTGGTCTCCATTGCTGCCACCCTCATTTCTCCCTCCTGGTGGCACAGTGGTTAAATGCCTGTACTGCAGCCACTCATTCATAGACCACAAGGTTGTGAGTTCAATACTAGCCAGGGCTCAGGCTAGACTCAGGCCTGCATCCTTCCAAGGTCGCTAAAACGAGTACCCAACTGTTGGGGCGCAGTGAGCTTACAGTTGTAAACCGCTTAGACATCCCATAGCGTGATATGAAGTGGTATATAAATGAAGCTGCTTTGCTTTGCTTTGCTTTGCTTTGCTTTGCTTTGCTTTGCTTTGCTTTGCTTTGCTTTCTAAAAAAGAGGAGGCTGTTCAGCTGGAAGGCTAGCGGTAAGAGCATGAGCAGGGACAAAGCTTCAGCTGGAATAGCAGCTCCCCAAAATAACAAAGGTCCTACCATGGTGGGGCAAAGAGTGGAAAATTTGCCCTCCCTCAATTATATCAATGAGACTAATAATAGGCCTGGCCTAGCCTCCCTAAATCTGGGTCCTTTTGTTTAAAAGCGTCTAATATGAATATGACAAATTGTGTTTTCAAGTTGGGGGGGGGGGGTAATTGGCTAGGGTGTCTTACTCTCATACTGCAATAGAATGCAGATTGCCAAAAGTGCAGTAATAAAAGTGCAAGCGCTGTCAGATAACAAATGGTCTGAGGTCAAGAACTGTAAATCAAAGCAGAGTCCATGTAGGAGTAACAAGATACAGTCCAGGAGCATAAATCACAGGGTCGTACCTTGCACTAGATAAGAAAGAAACCAAGTTTGCTTCCAGCAAACCAAATGCAGAAAGCCCCTGCTTTATAAAGCCCACTGACTCAGCCCCACCCAACTTACATACCATATTTCAAGAGGGCATTTCCCAGCTGCGTGCACACAGGCTCTCACTTCACATGTGGGGAAAGGACTGGGTTTGTGCCAAATGCTAAAGTCTTCACTTTCCTCAGGGACTTGGAGCTTTCTCTCCTACCTTTTCCTCCTCTAGAGCACTCAGGTTGCTGTCAGACTGAACTGGAGGAGGGCATGGCATGGTAGGTCTGTTTTGTCTTCTGAAGCCAAACTCCGGGGGGGGGGGCTAACATAGCATATGTAAGTACAGTGCCCTTAAAGCAGGGTTAGCAAGCCCTCAGCAGGTCATGTCCACACTGTGAAAAGCATTGGAATGTAGAAACCCAACTACCACAGGCACAGCTTAAATTAAACTTTCAATTTTGCTAGGAAGGGCCCAGTAAAATTATCCTTGGCTTATGCCTGAAAAATAATATTGGCATTATCCCACAACAGATAAACACCCACAATTCCAGTGGCTGTTTTCAGTAGGCTACCTGTGTTAACAGGCCATTCCACAAAGAAAGCTATTTTATGGCCTTCCTTCCTCATTTTAATTTGGGCATTATCATTTATGTCCCACCATCTGCCAAAGCATTCCAGAATATATATATATATATATATATATATATATATATATATATATATAATAAACATTGTGCCTAAAACAATAAAGCCACCGATAAAACAAAAGCATAGTCACAGTAGGTAATTAGTTTTAAATGAGGTAATAGGGGAAAAAAGGCTGGATAAATACAATAAAAGGAGTTGCATCTTTTTCTTTTCTTCCAGGCAGACTTCCATCTAATAGTTCTGGAGATGGGTCAAAAAAGGAGGGGGGCACATTACCATCCAGTGACTGTGACTGTTTATTTCATAGGTATATAACGGCAACCACTTTCTCTTCCAAGGTTTATAAGGAAGCGTATTAGACAATTCGGATACATTCTCATTACAATTCAGTGGCAGACAAAACAATTTGTTGCCAGATGGCACAGAAGATTCAATTTCTTTGAATGAAGAATTAGATTTTGGGAGGGTTTCCCCCATTTGAGTGGGATGGATACATATGTATATGTGTGTTTATGCATGCATCTTTCCAGAAAGACAAAAGATCATAACCTCCAACATCCCACAGACAATACATGGGACACATATGGCCAAGCAACATCATAGTGTGGTCAAGGCAGCAAAAATTATTAAGGAGGAAGAACATAGAAGACAGGGAAGGGTGCAGCATTTTGCTTTCACCCCAGTCTACTGGGAAGGACAAGATTTGCCCCTTCCTCTCCTCTTCCTTCTGCTGAATTGCTTCAGTACAAACTGGTTTTGCATTTTGCATTAAGTTTCCAGCTGAGGACAAAGGAGGAAAGAGGCAGGAGGAGAGAGAAACAGGAACATTTTTAAAGCAGCTGAAAAAGTAGAATGACAGGGGGATTAATTCATATAATCATAGAATCATAGAATTGGAAGAGATCACAAGGGCCATCCAGTCCAACCCCCTGCCATGCAGGAACACAAAATCAAAGTAACACTGACAGGTGGCCATCCAGCCTCTGTTTAAAAATCTCCAAAGAAGAAGACTCCACCACTCTCCAAGGGAGTGTGTTCCACTGTCAAACAGCTCTTACTATTGGGACATTCTTCCTGATATTGAGGTGGAATCTCTTTTCCTATAATTTGCATTTGTTGTTCTGCGTTCTAGTCTCCGAAGCAGCAGAAAACAAGCTTGCTCCATCCTCAATATGACATCCATTCAAATATTTAAACAGGGCTGTTATCACCTCTTAACCTTCCCTTCTCCAGGCTAAACGTACCCAGCTCCCAAAGTCTCTCCTCACAGAGCATGGTTTTCAGACCCTTCACCATTTTTGTCACACTCCACTGGACACAATCCAGTTTCTCAACATCCTTTTTAAATTGTGGCGCCCAGAACTGGACACAGTATTCCAGATGAGATCTGACTAAAGCTGAATAGAATGGTACTATTACTTCCCTTGATCTAGACCAAAAGTCCCCAAACTTTTTAAGCCGGGAGCCGGGTCGCTGTCCCTCAGACTATTGGAGGGCCGAAGTAAGTAAATAAATAAATAAATAAATAAATAAATTTTAAAAAATAAATAATAATTCACTTCATATTTTGAAGTAAAAAACCAAAATGGGAACAAATACAATCACACTGTCTCAGCCTCAGAAGGCGGCAATAATAATAATAATAATAATAATAATAATAATAAGTTTTATTTCTAAGCCGCCCCTCTGCTTAGCAATCAGGGCGGCGTACAGCATAATTTAAAAACAAGAGACAATGTAAAATTCCTATATCCCACACCCTAATCCTCCCACCCCTTAAAACTAAATTAAACAACTGCAAACCCTCTCTGAAGAAATTTTGCCAAGAAAACCCCACCACCAGGAAGCAACTTGAAAAGCAATAAACAAACAAGCGCAGGGCCATCCTGCTGAGTAACCTTAGGTGAGTCACACTGTCTCAGCCTCAGAAGGCCGCAATGGCAAACCCTCTCTGAAGAAATTTTGCCAAGAAAACCCCACCACCAGGAAGCAACTTGAAAAGCAACAAACAAACAGGATAGGGTATCCATAAGTCGGAAACGACTTGAAGCGACACAACAACAAGGGAGGCAATAACAATAGCAATAGCAATGGCAACTCCCCCCACCCCAAACCAACCTCTGGGCTCTCTCCTCTCGGCTCACTCCTCTCTCTACTCCTACGTGCGCTCCCTTCCCACTCTTCTATTTATGCGGAGAAGGGCGGAGGAAGAGGAGGAGGGTGGAGGAGGCTGAGGGCGGAGGAGGAGGCCGGCCGCTCGTTAGCTCGCAAGCTATCCCGGGTGTCATTTTTGGTTCTAAAATGGCATCCAGAGTCGTGCGCATGTGTGCACAACCCCGGGCGCCATTTTGTGTTCTAAAATGGCGCCCGGGGTCGCTTGAGAGCTAGAAAGGCGGCAGCGGCCGTTCTAGCTCTCTGTGATCATGTGCCCAGCATGCTTGCAGAGAACACTGTTTACTTTCCCACCGAAGTGGTACCTGTTTATCTACTTGCATTTGCATGCTTTTGAACTGCTGGGATGGCAGAAGCTGGGACTAGTGATGGGGACTCACCCCATCATGCAGGACCTGGGCCTCGAACTGCCAACCTGCCAATCTTGCAATCAACAGAGTCAGCATCTTAACTACTTGAGCCACTGTATCCCTGTTACAGTGTGTACTTATACATATACACACACCATGAAATAACAAACATTTGAAAATGAGTTAGGGTCAATAATAAAGACTCAATTAAACATAGATATGGACACTAAATAACATATAAAGAAATACAATATGTGCTGAATGACGTATTATATATAATATGACATATATCATAGAATCATAGAATCATAGAGTTGGAAGAGACAACAAGGGCCATCCAGTCCAACCCCCTGCCATGCAGGAACTCCCAATCAAAGCATCCTCGACAGGTGGCCATCCAGCCTCTGCTTAAAGACCTCCAAAGAAGGAGACTCCACCACACTCCAAGGGAGTGTGTTCCACTGTCGAACAGCCCTTACTGTCAGGAAGTTCCTCCTAATGTTGAGGTAGAATCTCTTTTCCTGGAGCTTACATCCATTGTTCCGGGTCCTAGTCTCTGGAACAGCAGAAAACAAGCTTGCTCCCTCCTCAATATGACATCCTTTCAAATATTTAAAAATGGCTAGCATATCACCTCTTAACCTTCTCTTCTTCAGGTTAAACATCCCCAGCTCCCTAAGTCGTTCCTCGTAGGGCTTGGTTTCCAGACCCTTCACCATTTTAGTCACCCTCCTCTGAACACACTCCAATTTGTCAACATCCTTTTTGAATTGTGGTGCCCAGAACTGGACACAGTATTCCAGGTGAGGCCTGATCAAAGCAGAATCCAGTGGCACTATTACTGCCCTTGATCTAGCACTATACTTCTATTGCTGCAGCCTAAAATTGCATTGGCCTTTTTAGCTGCCGCATCACACTGTTGACTCATGTTCAACTTGTGGTCTACTAGGTTATGGACACCTGGGAGAGGATAGCGCCATAACATGGGCTCAGGCCCTCCCAGCCATGTACTCCGTCAGTAAGCAGGTAAGGAGTATTGGGCGGGGGGGCGGAGTGGCTCTGGTTCACAAAAATACCTTGAGCCTTATCAGTATACCTGTCCAGAACACAGTCCACTTCGAGTGCATGTACCTAAACCTGCAGACCAGGGATAGTTTCGGGATTCTGCTACTATAACAACCACCCGTTGTCTAGCAGACTCCCTAACCGAGCTGACACAGCTGGTCTCGGAGTTGCTGTTGGAGTCGCCCAGACTTTTAGTCTTGGGTGACTTCAACATCCCTCTTGAGACCAGTCTGTCAACTCTCACAGGTGCAGCTCAGGAGTTCATGGATTCCATGACAAACATGGGCCTATCCCAATTGGTCGGCGGGCCTACTCACTGTGCAGGTCATACTCTCGATGCGGTCTTTAATACGGAAAAGGAATATCTGTGGGCGGAGGTTATTAAAACCACCACATTGTCATGGATGGATCACTTCCTGGTTAAGACGGAGCTAAGAGCCACTGTCTGCCCCACCCATTAGAATGGTTTGCCCTTGAAGGCTAATGAAACCAACTGGATTCCAGAAAGCCTTGGAGGGTTTAATGGTTGGTAACGCCAGTGATTCTATCAAAGCTTTGGTTAATACTTGGAACACCGGTCTCACCAAGGCTATCGACACAATCGCTCCCAAGTGTCCTTTCCAGCCCACTCCAAACCATAATCCGTGGTATACAGAGGACCTTAGGAAGATGACGCAGGCTGAACAATAACTAGAGCGCATCTGGTGGAAGACTCGACTCTTATCCGACAAGACTCGTCATAGGAATTTCCTTGATTCCTATCGAGAGGCAATACGTGCAGTGCAGAAATCCTTCTCCTCTGCACGTATTGCGTCTGCAGAGTCCCATCCAGCAGATCTGTTTAGGGTGGTGAGGGAGCTGACGCAGGTTCCACCTGCACAGAACCCTCTACTTAACCTGACAATGGCCTGCTGTGATGCGTTTAACAACTTCTTTGCAGATAAAATCTCCCGGATAAGTGCTGACTTAGACGCCAGTGTTATGACAGAATCTATTGACGAGGTGTCCAGTAACTCCAGTGATGAAATTATACTGGATCAATTCCCATCTGTGAGTACCGATGACGTGGACAAGCTCCTTGGTAGAGTGAGGAAAACTACCTGCTCCCTCGATCCTTGCCCTTCATGGCTGGCCGTCCAGGGAGGGGATACGTTGAGGGTGTTCCTTAAGGACATCATCAACGCATTCCTCAGAGGGCTTTGTTCCTCCTTGTTTAAAGGAAGTGGCTGTTAGGCCACTTCTCAAAAAGCCCTCCCTAGACCCCCTGGATATGAATAACTATAAGTCAGTCTCATTGTTACCATTTCTGAGCATAGTGATCGAGAGGGTGGTGGCTCTTCAATGCCAAGCTGTCTTGGACAAAACCAATTATCTAGATCCATTTTAGACTGGCTTTAGGATAGGATTTGAAGTTGAGACTGCCATGATTGCCTTGACTGATGACATGCGCTTGAGCATCGACAGAGGTAGTGTGGCCCTACTGGTGCTCTTAGACCTCTCAGCGGCCTTTGACACAATCAATCACAACATCCTCTTGGATCGCCTGAGGGGGCTGGGAATTGGAGGCACTACTTTACAGTGGTTCCGTTCCTTCCTCTCAGGCAGGTCCCAGTGGGTGTTGCTCGAGGACAGTAGCTCCGCTGGGATTGAGCTTAAGTGCGGCATCCCTCAAGGTGTCATACTGTCCCCGATGTTATTTAATATCTATATGAAGCCGCTGGGAGAGATCATTGGGAGATATGGGGATGGGTGTTATCAATATGCTGATGACACCCAGATATATTTCTCCATGTCCTGGTCATCAGCCTCAACTTCAGATGGCGTCTCTCCTTTCAATGACTGTCTTAAGGCGGTAATGGTCAGGATGAGGAAAAACAGATTGAAACTGAATCCAGACAAAACAGAGGTACTTACAGTAGCGGCCCCAAAACCAGGTATTGGGATACAGCCACCAGTCCCGGATGGGATCACACTTACTGCAAAGGACTGTGTTTGCAGTCTGGGGGTGCTCCTGCACCCATCGCTTCAGATGATCAATCAGGTGAATGCAATGGCCAGGAGCGCCTGTTATCAGCTTTGGCTGATACAACAGCTGCATCCCTTTCTGGAAGTAAAGGACCTTGAAACTGTGGTACATGCTCTGGTAACCTCCCATCTGGATTTCTGTAATGCGCTCTACATGGGGCTACCCTCGTGCTTGGTTCGGAAACTTCAGTTAGTGCAAAACATGGCAGCCAGGTTGGTCTCTGCTACATCTAAAAGAGACCACATTACACCAGTTTTGAAATCTCTTCACTGGCTGCTTATTAGTTTCTGGGCCGAGTACAAGGTGTTGGTTATATATATAAAACCCTAAATGGCTTGGGCCCAGTCTACCTTCGAGACCACCTCCTCCCGTACAATCCACCCCGCAGTCTTTGGGCCTCTGGGAAGAATCTATTACAGGTGGAAAAATCTAGACTATCGACTACTTCCCAGAGGGCCTTCTCGATGACCGCTTCCAGACTATGGAACGGCCTGCCGGATGAGATCCATCATTTGTCAATTTTAGACAGCTTTAAAAGAGCTGTCAAGACGGATCTCTTCTGACAGGCCTTTCCCGACTAGTCTTCCCAGTCATGGAACTGGTTTTTAAATTTCTTTTCCCCATTCTCAGCTGCCATATTGACTACCACTGTAATTACTGTAATTATTATAATTATTGTAATTTTTGTAAAATTTGGGCATTTGTATTATTTTAAAATTGTTTAATTTGATATTGTTCAATAATTTTTAAGGGGTGGGAGGGTTAGGGTTGGGCTCAATCATATTGTATTGTATTTTTATGTTGGAAGCCGCCCCAATTGCTATGCAGAGGGGCGGGGTATAAATAAAATTTATTATTATTATTATTATTATTATTATTATTATTACTAGACCTAGATCCCTTTCACACATAGTCACATTAAGCCAAGTGCATTTCATTTTTCTACCCTAAGTGCAATAGCTTACATTTTTCCATGTTGAAATTCAATTTGTTAGCTTTGATCCAGCTTTCTAATCTATTAAGGTAATTTTGAATTTTCATCCTGTCGTTTGGGGTATTAGCTAATCCTTCTAATTTGGTGTCATCTGCAAATTTGAGAAGCATGCCCCCTATTCTTTCATTTGAGTCATGGATAAAGATGTTGAATAGCACTGGGCCAGGAGAGAACCCCGTGGCACCCCACTGTTCACTTCTTTCCAGGATGAAAAGGAGCCATTGTTGAGCACTCTTTGGGTTTGGCCAGTCAACCAATTTTAAAGCCATGTAACAGTTACCTTGTCTAGCCCACATTTTCCTAGTTTGTTTGCCAGGATGTAATGGGGATCAGAATGTGTTTTGTTTTTTAACACTTGTAGGTAGATTTGTCCAATTTGCATGTTTTTAAAAGAAATGTATTTATTTCTAAGGAATGGAACTGTACTCAGAACAGTCCTTTAAACAATTTCTGCTAGCCATTATAATTAAATTAAGCTGTGGTTTTGGGAATTTAAGGAGGATTTCAGTGCAGTATTAATTCTAAATATAGCCCTCTCCATCCAAATGGGAATGTAAAATATGATAGATCCACTTAAGAAATCATATAAGCACGTGAGTGTGCCTAATTATTAATTTCAGCACCAATTATTAATAAGCTCAAATGGATATGTGAATGTTCATTCTGTTTATTTAGGATTTCCAAAAATAAATGTCTTCACCATATGTGCCTGTGCTGATGCTAGGAAATCATAATACAGACTCTCCACTTCTAGCTAAAACACACATTGTGATATGTGAATTGTAGTACATGTATACAGCTCAAACCCACTGGCACATATAGTACAAAAAAGGGGATCAGAGGCTGTAAACCTCTTGGTGATGTACCTCAGTGTAACCTGTTACACTACTGGATGTTCTTTCCCCCCTTTTTTTTGGGGGGGGGATATTGCATGAGCAGATATCCAGTGCCTCATTGTTCAATCCACAACCCTCTCGATGCACAACTTCAGCTTGGGAGCAGCAGTGTGCACACTGAATCAGTGGCCATGAGTGCACTAGAGATCTAGGGGAGTGATGAATATCTCTTTTTTTTCTAGCTGCAGAACAGCAGCCAGTCAGTAAATGAGTGAGCACACTAGAGCATATACACACAAAACTAACTCACTCACACATGCAAGCACACAGGGAGAAAGAAAATCCTTTCTTTGTATAAAGAAATATAGCAAGATTTCAAATGAGTCTATGGGCTGAATACACACATTGCTAGGATGCATTGCCCTTATGTGCACTGCCAATAATTTGCAGTATATAAGGTTTCTTTGAGTAAGAGGTTCAACAGTTAGAGTAGAGAATCTTTTCAGGAATGTCTCGTGAAAATAAGCTCCACACCAATAGATGTGCAGTCCTTAAGCACAGCTTTCCACAGACCTTGCAATTATTTCCTTCTTTTTAGATGCAGTGGCTCAGTGGTTAAGATGCCAGTTCTGATGATCAGAAGATCAGAAGGTTAGCAGTTCGAGGCCCGGGTGCTGCATGATGGGGTGAGCTCCTGTCACTAGTCCCAGCTTCTGCCAACCTAGCAGTTTAAAAGTATGCAAATGCAAGTAGATAAATAAGTACCACTTTGGTGGAAAGGTAATAGTGTTTGATGAGTTATGCTGGCCACATGATCACTGGATCAGTCTTCGAACAACACTGGCTCGTCCGCTTAGTAACAGAGATGAGCATTGCCTCTTACAGTTGGTTGCAACTAGACATTCATGTCAAGGGACTACCTTTACCTTTTTAATGTAGTTATCACTATATTACATTATGACTATAACTTAGTAATGGAAACTTCACACCTTTTGCAGTATAATTATAATGTCTAGTTACTTTTACAGTTACAAGTATGTGGTCTAACTAGATGATGGAAGAGTGATATCTCATTCAAATGCTGGCATATGCTGTGCTTCTTGTTGCTACTTCATGTTCTGTTTCGAGTGTTGAGATAACAATGAGGTAGTTATGAAGAGAGGGCCACATGGTCTTTAAAATAACCATTTAATAACTCTTTGTCATCGCTGTTGTTAACTGCCTTTGTGTTGGTCTCAACCCATGGTGACCCTATGGATGAGATATCTTCAGCCCACCACCCCCCATCCTCTACTGCTCTGCCCAGCTCCTGCAAACTCATATTCATGGTCTCTTTAATAAAGTTCATCCATCTAGCATGTAGCCTTCCTCTCTTTCTACTTCCCTCCACCTTTCCTAACATTACTGTCTTTTCCAACAATTCATGCCTTCTCGTGATGTGTCCAAAGTACGACAGTCTAAGTCTTGTCATCTTGGCTTCTAGGGATATCTCTGGCTTGACCTGTTCTAGGACTCATTTGTTTGTCTTTTTGGCTGTCATGGAATCCTCAGCAATCTTTTCCAGCACCACATCTCAAATGCATTGATTTTCCTTCTATCTTCTTTCTTGACTGTCCAGTTTTCACATCCATACATTGTAATGGGGGTATGATGGCTTGTATGATTCTTACTTTTGTGCTGAGTTGTATGTCTTTGCATTTTAGGATCTTTTCTAGTTCTTTCATAATCTAGCCAAAAGTCTAGTATGGGGAATTTTATTTAGCTCAAACGGAGAGGGGGTCAACTATAAAGACCCTGTGAGACTGTTTCCCACTTGTGTACCAAGAGGCCGGTGGATCTAAGAATTGATGCAGAGACAGAATTCTCCAATTAAAGTATTATTTCAAAAAACGGACAATCACACAGTAATTCACACTCATATACCTGTTCATTCAAAGCTCAGGAAATCAAGGGTTATCTTGGAAAAGATCTTGAGGCAAAACTACAGATGATACTTACTACAATGAGGTGAAGTGGCATAGGACACAGCTGTTCCAAGAACATTGATTTGAATGGAAGTGCTGGTAACTAGATAGAGACCACAGTGACATAGTGTCCCCATGAAGTCCAAACTGGCACACTGAGGGGGGAAATCCTGGGTTTTTTGTTTTTTGTTTTTTTCATCTTGACACTTTATTATTATAACAAAATTTAACATACATAGCTAATTGAAAGCGTTAACATAAATATAGACATCAACAGAAGACGTGCCTATACAAATCTGAAATAAAGGCTTTTGTTCTCGTTATCTGTGGCATATCTCATTTATATGTTGTTAATTACAGATTATACTATTCTCAACTTCTATAATGTTATGAAATTCCTCACTGTTAGGATATGGATGGGTTATGTAGTCAAAGGTGAAATGTAGAGATGTGTGTGTGTCTGTAATTTTCCACTTGAGAACAGCTTCTAGACAAAGCACAAACAACATCTAGAAAAACAAAGTGAATGTAACACCAGATGGCCAACACAGACATCAACATGAATTTTCCCAAAGGTAGAACTCATAGACACAGACTTTGTTATGGGTAACAATAGATATCCAAAAAGGTGAACAATCGTTAGGCTGGGAAAGAAAATCACGTGGTGGATGATAGACAACAAGAGGCTGGGTTAACATACATCATACAGGCATTATCCAATTAATATAAGGTTAATACCTAGAAGGTGGAGTATGGGAAGGGCCTAGAGAATCCTTTGTCTAGAATGTTTATTGTTCAAGATGTGAGCGCGCATGTGCGTGTGCATGCCTGTCTGGCAACAGTGGTTTTAACTGCAACAAGTGGGATCCTGATGTTTTGGGATTGTTAAAGATGCAATCTTTCATGGCTGAACTGGGCAAGTTCATCACAATGGATTTTACTTAGTTATCTTATTTTACTTTTATATGCATTAATAAAACTATGTTTTTGGACTTTACAATGTGTCTTCTTGACTGAGGAAGACAGGATCCTGAAGAAGGGAAGCTGAGCCAGTTGATGGTAAGAGTTACAAAGTGGCTGTGGATCACAGCAGCCAGCTTGTCCTGCAGATTCTGCTGGGTGCCAAAGAGCATCACTGCAACACCCATCATCCACACACTGACACTCACATGTCTCAAACAGTTTTTCATTTTACACATGTCGTTTTTCCTTATATAGTAAGCTTAATCATATTATACTCCTCATCTTTTTTCGCAATATATAAATAGGGGTCTCCATTTTGTGTTTGCCTCACTACGTATTTTTTCTTCTGCTAAATCTTCTCTTTTATCCAATTCTGCTATATCAATCAATCTATACAACCAACTATCAATAGTAGGTATTTCTTCTGATTTCCATTTACTGGTGATTAATATTCTAGCAAGTGTTATCCTAAACAGGAGCACCTTCCAAGTATGCTTCCTATCCATATCCTTTTTCCCCTGAACCATATTAAGCAGATAAAGTTCAGGAGTACACTCAAATGATAAGTTTAGTATTCCACATACTGTTTCGTGTATGTTTTTCCAGAATTTTTCTATTATGGGACAAGTCCACCACATATGTAACCATGAGCCGTACTCTTTGTGGCATTTCCAACAAGTGTGGTTGTTATTTTTATACATTTTAGCTAATCTAGCTGGCCTGAGATGCCATCTAGTTTCCATTTTAAAGAAGTTTTTGCGTAGCAGTTGATTACCTGTAAATTTATAAGTTGCAATCCGGGGTTTGGTCCAGTTTTCTAACGGGATTTCTTTACCAATATCCTTAGCGCATCGTATCATATGCTCTTTAACTACCTCTTCTTCCAGCTTCCTTTGTAATAACGCTCTGTATAAGTTAGCAATTTGTTTCGGCTTTTCAATTAACACAATGTTATCTATTTCATTTCTAACCAAATAAATTCCTTTTTGTTTTATACTGCTTTTGAAAATGCCTTGTAATTGATGGTAATGGAACCATGTAAATCCTGGATCCTTGATTTGGATGCTACGAAGATCCTTTAGTTCTGTAGTCCTGCTTCTTTTGTTTATCATTGTGATTTCCTCATATTTCAGCCAATTCTTTGAAGATCTGAATCTGCTTAATGTGGCCTCTTGTGGGGACAACCATCCCAGTAGACCTCAATAGAAATTTGTCTTTGTTTTTTCCCAAGCTTTTATGAGGGCTCTTCTTATTATATGGTGGCAGAAGCCTTGATGTACTTTGGCTTTATCACACCATAGGTATGCATGCCAACCAAATCTTAAGTCATGACCTTCCAAATCTAAGATCCTTTTGTTTTTTACCTGTATCCATTCTTGGATCCATGTCAATGCGCTTGCTTGGAAGTATAGCTCCAGGTCAGGTAAATCATACCCACCGTTTCTTTTGTTATCAGTCAGAATTTTCCATTTAATATGGGGTTTTTTTCCCTCCCATATTAATCTTTTTAGTTCTCTATTCCATGTTGAGAAGGGTTTGTTGTTATATATGACTGGTAGCAAATAGAAAAATGAACTTCAGTAGCACAAACATTTTTATTGGGGAGATTCTCCCAAAAAGTGAAAGCTTTAGTCGTGACCATCTTACAAGTTCCTTTTTAATTTCATTCCAAACTTTCCCATAATTTAGGTCAAACAATTCCGTATTTCTATTGGAAATAAGAATACCTAGATATTTTGCCTTCCTGACCACCTTACATTGTGCTTTTTTTTTCTATTTTTTCTTCGTCTTTTCTTTTCATATTTTTTGTAATAATGACTGATTTATCTTTGTTTAATTTGAAACCAATAAGCCTTCCAAATTCTTCCAAAATAGACATTACCATTTCAATACCATTTAGAGGGTCATCCAGAAAGATTATTAGATCATCTGCGTATGCCTTTATTTTGAATTCTGATCCCTTTTTTTTTTTTTTTTTTTTTTGGTGCCTTTATTTTTGTTTCTTGTCTTATCTTATTATTAAGAAGTTCTATAATTATCAGAAAGAGCAGTGGTGAGATGGGGCATCCCTGTCTTACCCCCTGCAAAATGTTAAATTCCTTTGATTTCTCTCCATTAATGATCAATCTAATTTCTCCAATATCATGATCATGGTATCCCATCTCACCGAATCAAACACTTTTTCTGCATCCAGGAGCAACATTGCTAATTTTTTCTCATTATTTTCCTCATAATATTCCATAATGTCAATGTCAATCTTCATTTATATCTTCATTTAATATTTGTCTGCATTATCATCTAGCCTCATATATTCTATGGGCCTTTGCAGCCTTTGCAGACTGCCAGAAATAGTGCAAATTGAGTCCACTTTAAGGGTTAGGGTTAGTGCTAGGGAATCATGGGAATTGGTTGTTGTTTTTCTGAGACATTGAGCCTTCTCTGTCAGAGAGCTCTGGTGCCACAATAAAATACAGTTCCCATGATTCCCTAACTCTAAACCTAACCCTTAAAGTGGACTCAATTTGCACTATTTCTAGCAGTCTGGAACAACCCTATATTATCTAGAAAGATTTTGATGATTTTGTTATCTTTGTTTCCATTTGGTACCTTCTTATATATGTTTGAAAAATAATGAAGAAATTTCTTTTGGATGTTCTCCTGCGTTGTCGCTTTGCCTTCATCGTCTACTGTAGGGGTAGGCAACCTTTCCCCTTTAAGGGCCGAGGGACTTCAGCTCCCAGAATCCCAGGAGCTATTGGCCAACATGGGACTATTGGCCAACATGGCTGAGGCTTCTGGGAGCTGAAGTCCCTTAGCCCTTAAAGGGGAAAGGTTGCCTACCCCTGGTCTACTATTTCCATAATTGTTTTCAATTCAGATCTTATTTTTAGCCTATTTCCCAGCCATTTTCCTGGTTTATTGTCCAACTTGAATTTCTCTTGGCTACTTTTCTTTGATTTGTGTTCAATCTCTCTTTTCAGTATAACATCTAGTTTCATCTTCCAATAGCTTAACCTTTTTGTTAGAGTTATAGAGGTTGGGTCTTTCATCAGATCCTCTTCTGTTTCTTTTATATTAGCTTCCAATTTTTTACATTCTTTGTCATATAATGTTTTTGCTTCTTTAGCTTTTTTTAAAAAGATACCCCTTAAGACCGCTTTGTGTGCATCCCAAGTTGTTTCCAGGGGGTTTTAAGGGGTAAAACTACCTGCAGGACAAAGGTGTGCAATTGTATGGGTGAGGTAATCTGGTCTGGCAATATTCAAGGTGAATGGGAAAAGGATTAAATCATTAGCTGGCCCATCAGGTGAGACATCTAGGCAATTATCACCCATTCTTTCTGATTATGGAGGTGATGATGGTCCATTTGCAACTCTCACACTACCTGCCTGTTTCTGTCAGTCATCCAAGTGATCTTAGTATGACCTGCCTGTCATCACCCAGGTGGCACTTGGGGTCAACTGCAGGGTACATCTGGGGTCATATAGAATACCACACACACACACACCAAAACTCAGAAAAATGCACTTTGGCTAACGATAGCCACCCTCCCCATTCTTAATCTTCTCCTGATTTACTGGCTGCAGTCCCCGTTCTGATCAATGTTTGATCCCAGATATGAGAACTCTTTTACTATTTCTATTTCCTCATTGTTTAGTTTGAATGTGTGTAAGTTCTCTGTGGTAATTTTTTTTTCCTTTATGTTCAACAGTAAGCCTGACTTTGCACTTTCTTCTTTGATCTTCCTTAGTAGGCATTCCAGGTCTGTGAGGTTTTTGGTTAGTATTATGGTGTCATCAGCATATCTCAGATTGTTGATACTTCTTCTTCCTATTTTCACTCCTCCTTCTTCCACGTCCAAACCTGCTTTCCTTACAATATGTGCTGCATATAAGGTGAAAAGGTAGGGTGATAGGATGCAGCCTTGTCTGACCCCTTTGCCAATTGGAAACCATTCTGTTTCTCCATGTTTTGTCCTGACAGTAGCCTCTTGTCCTGAGTACAGATTCCTCATTAGGACTATCAGATATGTTGGTACTATCATGTCTTTAAGGATGTTCCATAGCCTTTTATGATCTATGTAGTCAAAGGCTTTGCTATAGTCTATAAAGCACATGCTGATTTTCTTTTGGAATTCCCTGGTGGGCTCCATTAGCCATCATATATTTGCAATGTGATCCCTGGTGCCTCTTCCTTTCCTGAACCCTGCTTGGACTTCTGGGATTTTTCTATCCATATGTGGTTGGAGTCTATGTTGCAGAATTTTGTGCGTAATTTTGCTTGCATGGGAGATTAGTGCTATGGTCCTATAGTTGCTGCAGTCTCTTGTGTCTCCTTTTTTGTGGATGGGGATGTATATCGATCACTTCCAAACTGTTGGCCATTGTTTTGTTTTCCATATGTTCGTTAGCACTAGTTTACTCTGTCAGTGTGGATTGCAACAGTTCTATTGGTATATCATCTGTTCCCGGAGTCTTGTTTTTTGCCATTTCTTATTCAATATATGTGTTTCTTATTTTACAAGGTAACTAATTATAATTAACTTTTCATAGTTATTTTTGTGAAATTGTAACTACAATGGCAACTATTTATGGATCTCTGCATTGTAATGATCTCTGCATTGTAAATAATTTCTTTCTGAAAAGTAAATTTCCAAGATATGAGTTTTCAGACTCTAATATCCTCATCTACTGTCTGAAAAATAGCAGCAGAAGAGCACCTTCTGTCTGTTTTGTTTGCGGATTTCCCATACCATTAAATCATTGACATTTACTTTTTCTCTGTTTGATCTTAATAATTTAGTATTTCAGAATACTGAAAATACCAAGACAAAATTATGTCAAGCTTATTCAACAAATGATGATTCAGAATCCTTGCCATTTCCTAAAGTATCCTTAATCTCCATCCTCACATTAAGCCCACCCCATCCTAGCCTGCCTGGCTACCAAATGATAAGAAAATACAAGTATACTCCAGTTAGATAAGTGGATGTGTTCCTGGGAATTTGGTATTTAACAGAAAATTCTGGAAAGGGGGCACACATATGCCTTCAAGTCTCCTGTTAACTTCTGGCAACCCCAGGAATTTCATAGGGTTTTATTAGGCAAGGAATATTCAGGGATGGTTTTGACACTTCCTTCCTCTGAAATGTAGCCTACAGAAGCTGGTGTTCACGGGCAGTCTCCCACCCAAGTACTAACCAGTAATGTCCTGCTTAGCTTCCAATATCAGACAGGATCTGGTGTCTTTGGGGTATTTAGTCCCTACAAATTTGGTACCAGAGGCAAGAATAACATGGAAAGAACAGGAATAGGTTCCTACATGCCCCAAAAGAAGAGCACTTCCACACGTTTCAGCAAATTTTTAATTTGAAACTAGCAATATTCACCATGGTATCCTTCTGTCCTGCCTCTCTAAGATGGGACTTGGAGGTACTGTTTTACAGTGGCTCTGTTCCTTCTTGGAGGAGTGCTCCCGCTTGACTTCCTGGACATTGACCTGTGGGATCCCTCAGGGTTCTGTGTTGTCCCCTATGCTATTTAACATATACATGAAACTGCTGGGAGATATCATCTGGAGTTTTGGGGTGAGGTGCCATCAATATGCAGATGACACTCAACTCTACTACTCCTTTCCACCTCAATCCAAGGAGGCTGCCTTGGTCCTAAACCAGTGTCTGGCATCAGTAGTAGACTGGATGAGGGCAAACAAATTGAAACTTAATCCCAGCAAGACAGAGGTGCTCCTGGTCAGTCAGAAGGCAGATCAGGGAATAGGGATCCAGCCTGTCTTAGATGGGGTTACACTCCCCCTGTAGACGCAGGTACACAGTTTGGGGGTACTCCTGGACTCGACTCTTAACCTGGAGGCCCAAGTCTCTGCAGTGACCAGGAGTGCTTTTACACATTTAAAACTTGTGTGCCAGCTGTGCCCATTCCTTGAAATGCCAGATCCCACCTCGACGTTATATGCCTTGCTTTCATCCCACTTGGACTACAGTAACACGCTCTACTTGGGGCTGCCTTTGAAGACTGTTCAGAAACTTCAGCTAGTCCAAAGAGCTGCAGCCAGGCTGTTATCCAGGGCAGGTTACAGAGACTACTTAATGCCCCTGTTGAAACAACTCCACTGGTTACCAGTTTATTTCTGGGCAGTTAGGCAGAATATCCTCTAATGATACCAAAAGTGGCATCTGCAGACCAGTGTTAGTCCACAAGCTATTGGCTGCTGGTCCACAGCAAGTTTCCAGGAAAAGAAAGAAACAGTTGTAGTCAATGAGCACAAATATGGTATCAGTCCCTCGAACACTGAGGAAAAACCCTGTTAGGCTGCCTGGGAGTGCAGCTACACTGTAGAAATAATGCAGTTTGACACCACTTCAAGTGCTGTAGATCCATCCTATAGAATCCTGGGATTTGTAGTTTTACAAGGCCTTTAGCTTTCTCTGCCAAAGAGTGCTAGTGCCTAACAAAACAAGTCCCATGATTCTGTAGGATGTAGTCATGGCAGTTCAAGTAGGTAATAGGTAACTTAAGAAGGAGTGCTTTGTTGCACGGTAGCACACTACATCAGCTAAGTGTGGATGCTTCATTCAATGGCATTTTTGATTTAACTGCAAATCACATATTATGCTAAAAAATACTTAACATTCCTGGGGGCTTTGAAAAACTATTATAGTGTAACAAAATGGGCAGAGAAGACAATAGTGCATATTGAGATGGGGTAGAGAGGATAATAAAAGCAAAAAAGCAAATATAGACAGAGCAGTGAAAGACAAAGCTTAATCCACAGATTATCTTTATAACAATGCACAAAGTGCTTATAAAAAAAAATCCACAGATACTCTAGGTGACTTGTTTCTCAGGCAGCTAAATGGTGCTCTTTTTAAAAGTGCAATAGTAAAGGAGTATTAACAGTTGTTGTTTTCAATGCTGTGATGCTGTCACAGCAGCAGATTTCCAACTGTGTGCCCATTACTGGTAATGGAAACCACAGTTCAAATCCAATGTATGCCACACTCTGAAAAATAACAGCCCTCAGGGATTGATTTTAAAGTACCAGACATAAAGCAGCAATTCTTTCTGAATTCCTCCAGAATGGGCAGTGTTGATGTTGTCATTGTTGTTTTCATTTACGTCTATCTCAGTTTCCAAAAGTTTTTGCAAGTACTTAAATACACAGGAAGAACAAAGTACAAACCAATTAGCTGCACAAATTGGAATGTCTCAACACAGAGGGCCCTAAACCCCAACACTCTCATAGCTGAGCAGTTTGTTTCTCACCTAGTGAAACCTCTGGCTTTGAGGTCCTGCCAGCAGATAATGAAATAAAAGGATTCTTCGTCCTTGGTCTGCAAACTCAACTCTTCTTGAACACATGTTACTGTTGACACTTCTAGATCTGCAGGGAGGATGAGCTGTCTTTACAACTGACCCCCAAAGTGGGCCAATACCAGCAGCACAGTCTGCACATTCCCCTCTCCCATCCAGGCCCTGGACTAGTGAAAAACCCAGTATGCACTGGAGGAACCACACAAATTTGAAAGTGACAGTGATGTGGTAGGAGCTGAAATTCCCAGGAAAGAGGTCAATGGTTCACCCAACCCACAGTGCCTCCTGACTTCTTCTGCCCACTTACCAACACTTCTCCCTTGTCCCTGTACCAATGTGCAGTCTCCAGAGTTTCCAGCCTAATTCAGAGCAAACAGGGACTTGGACTTCCACCAGCCCTAGCCAGCATAGCCTATAGTAAATAATGATAGGATCTGTAGTCCATAACATCTGACCCCTCCACACCTTAAGACCTATGGCAATGTCAAGTCATGTGTGGGCAGAAACACTTAGAAACTCCTGTCACATTTCAAAAGCAAAAAGTGAGATGGATCTGAGCAAGTTTAAAGCAGAAGCAGTATGGAGGTTTTATTCTTTGCCAATAGACTATAATGGTAGAGAGAGCAATGCACAGAATGCCACAAAGCTACTATTATTTTTTAATTTCCCCTTCTTTTGGAATGTTGATCTACCAACAATAGCTTCAGGACACAATCTTACTCTTCAAGTTTACAGATTGTCCTCTGACATCTCTATGAAACTGGTACAATAAGATCCAGTTCACAGGGATATGGTAGGAGGTTTATCAGTATTTTTCTAATGGTGGTTCAGACTTTAGGATGAAAGGCATCACATAAGTGAAAGCTGCTATCATATCAAGCATACCTTTCAAGTTGCCTGGTTTTTATATGGGAGCTTCAACAGTAGAGGAAGCACTTAACCACAAAAATATTTTTAACTGTACCATATATTGAACTCAGTATGAATCATGGGAACGTTATGATTCTGTCTCTCCCAGGAGCACAATACTGCTTCCAGAATTACTTCTCCGCAAAATGACAAGATACATTTCTCAGCTAAAGCCATGCCTCACATCCTCCAAATACAAAACCCTTCATCTTAAAACCTAGTTATGGTTGCTTTGATAATGCTAGTAACTTGATGTTATTTAAAATAGCTAGTGCCTTATGGAAATGAATAAAGCCTTACACTGCAATTCTACACGCACTTAGGAGAAAGTCTAATTGAACTCAGTGTTACTTACCTTGTGGGACTCATCTTTTGAGTAAAAATGCACAGGGCTGAGCTGTTATTCTTCTAAATTGGCAAGGCTACAATAATATTCTCTCCTAGAATCTACACATTTTGAATTGATACTACCCTCTTAGACTCATAGATTTTTCATATATGTCTATAATAGAACATTCTGGCAATTCATAAACCCGAACATCAGAGTAAAATCAATCATATTTCTTGGCCATTTTTTATGTCAAAGCAGTGTGCAATGTACCAGTTTTACAACAAAGAGGAAATTTAAAAGCAGCAAGGAGAACTCTGGGCATTTATTTTAAACTTCAGTAACATGTTAGAATGAAAAACATACATTTTTAAATGAAAAACAAAATATACCTCTATATCGCAAAGTATCTATTGCCAGAATCTATCTATATGCATTTGAGCGTGTGTGCTTGTTTCAAAATATCTATATCCAGAATCTTCTTGGTGACTTACATTGGCATCATGTTCTGTGTAGGGTGTTTTTTTGTTTTGTTTTGTTTTTGTTTTTTAAAAAAGTTTATTGATTAAAAACAGGATAATACATAACAAAGAAAAGAAAAGAAAGAAAAAAGAAAAGCTAAGTAAAACCAAAAACTCAAAAAAGAAACAAAGTACAAAAATTCTTATATACCAAATGGTCTCCAAATGACAATCAGTATTAACAAACAATAGATTACTCTAATAATCAAAAAAGAAAACTTCAGTATTGTTGTCATAAAGTCGTACCTTATTCCTTATATAAATTATAACAATATTGTATACCATAGAAATAAAAAAGTAGAAAAAAGGTGAAAATAAAAAGTAAAAAATAAAAATGACTTCCTCATAAACTTCAGCAACATGTTAGAATGAAAAACATACAATTTTAAATGAAAAACAAAATATACCTCTATATTGCAAAGTATCTATTGCCAGAATCTATCTATATGCATTTGAGTGTGTGTGCTTGTTTCAAAATATCTATATCCAGAATCTTCTTGGTGACTTACATTGGCATCATGTTCTGTGTAGGGTGTTTTTTTGGTACAATGTGTAGCTGAGAGTAGAAAAAGCCATCTCCATTGCCAAATGAAGTTAGCTCCTGAGTTTGTGGACTGGATAATTTAGACTCAATCCAGACAAAACAGATTTTCCTTTAGTAAGATAGAAAAAGAAACCTGTCATTGAGATTACAACCTATTCTATAAGGGGCTTTTCATTCTCTCAGGTGAGTCAAGTTCACAGCTTGGGCCACTCTTGGGTCCAGCAATACTTTGGAAGACCAGGTGGCTGTTCTGTCCAGGAATGTCTTTCTCCAGGTTCAGCTGGTGCATCAATTCTGCCTATTCCTAGGGAAGCCAGCCTTGGCCACAATCATCCATATTGTAATTATTAATTGATTAGACTGCAGGTATCCATTAATGAAGTGAAAGTGTTCCTGGATAATTTGGTACCAAAGGCAAAAATAACATGGGAAGAATAGGGTTCGTACACCACAAACGAGAAGAGTAGTTCAACAAATTTAATGAACTTTTTATTCAATACTCATAACAGTTTGCTTGTTATGAAATGAAACAACCAGGCTAGGCAAGCCTTGCATGAGTAAACAAAAGCATTTGTCCCTTCTAAAGACTAATTGAAAGCTTCTTCCAGGGATCTTTTTTCTTTTCTTTCACCGCCCTCCATTTTTCTTATGATTTTTATTTTGGTGGTCAGACTTATAGATCTATCTTTCTTTAACATGCTGGTGATAGATGGTAAGGCAGACTCACCTTCTTCCCCTTTTCTTTCTGTTTGGCTATTCATGCATGCTCAGCAAGGAACTCTGGATGCTGTTGCTGTTCATTTTGCCCCCTGCAGGCACACCTACACACCTACAAGAGGTTCCGCT
This sequence comes from Phrynosoma blainvillii, assembly GCA_026167975.1. Lineage (NCBI taxonomy): Eukaryota > Metazoa > Chordata > Lepidosauria > Squamata > Phrynosomatidae > Phrynosoma > Phrynosoma blainvillii. Next base: position 343,072,894 of record JANUYF010000001.1, read on the forward strand.
GGAGCAGAATCCCATTATTCCCCCAGCTCAAACTTTATTGTACTGTTTACTGCAGACACACAGCTACAAAGCTAAGGTCTATGTTTTTCCAGCCCTTCTTAAATATCCCCCTAATGCTAATGCAGCTTTAAAACACCTTCCAGATAAATAGTAGATAAGGAGGAAAGGGGGACTGGGGCTGAAGGCATATAAAAAGACTTTATACAAAGGAGCTTCTTTTTCAGACCACTTGTTAACTAAGCTATGCCTGTACTGTAATGTACTCTACATATGGGGCACCACTAGGGAGATGCAGAAGATGCCTACTATACCAAGTGACATCCTAAGGGGTGTGATACCACTGCTCCTCAAATATATCTGTCTTTTGGCAGAACGGGCTGTGGTGTTCACCTGCATCCTTTAAAATGCTGAAGAGATGGTGTGAGTGAGGCAAGGCTCAGTGGAAGGAGAAAGGAGAGGCCCCAGGTTTGTTTTTTTAAATTAAATTTTAAAAGTTTTTTCCCCAAAAAAATACTTTTAAAATTTTCTTTAAATACACTACATTTTACCAAATTTTCACTTTAACCACATGAAACTATGTACATGTAAATACACATAGGCTGTGCATATGATATTGTAATTTAAAATTACAGCAGCAGTGGGGGCTGAGTCTCCCTTGGTGGAGGTCTTTAAAACCTCCCTCCCCTCTCCATTGGGACTGTTGGCAGCAGCAGTGGGGGCTGAGTCTCCTTTGGTGGAGGTTTTCAAACCCACCCTCCCCTCTCCATTGGGACCATTTACAGCAGCAATGGGGGCAGAGTCTCCCTTGGTGGAAGTTTTTAAACCCTCCCTCCCCTTTCCATTGGGACTGCTTGCAGCAGCGGTGGGAGCAGCCCACGGCCCATGGTGACTGGAGCAGAGACAGAGCGGGGGCTATTTAGCCTGTCCAATCCTTAACCTCCAACAGCGGCAAGCCAGACCCAGGTCTGCGTGGCAATTTACCATCTAGCCCACCCAGCCCTTCTACCACCTGGGCTGGCCCATAGCAATGAGGCAAGACCCGGGCCAGGAGCTGGGATTGGTGGAGATTATTTAGTCTGCCTATTCTTCATTCTGGGCAGTGTATTTGATTCTGAGTACAGTCGCTAAGGACCAAATTTCCCTGAGTGGTTGGGAGAATGTTGGGCAGGAGGTTATTGGGCTATTAACAACCTATGCCCTATACTGGCTGAGAATGACCTGGGAGCAGAAATCGAGGTTGTGTGAGGAAAAGGGAGGTATGGTGGGAACAGTGTGTGTCAATGTTACAAAAGAAGGCGGGATTGCTGTTTGAAAGCTATCCCGTCTTCAGCCCACTCTGTTTCCCAGAATGGTTTGGAGAATGTACCAACCATTCCACAAAACCTTATCTTGCTTCTTTGCAATGCCAGGTTAGTTAAGAACAAGACCCATATTATTTATGATCTCCTCCTAGATAAGGATGCCGACCTGGCTTGCTTTACTGAGACCTGGCTGGGAGAGGATAGCACTATAACTTGGGCGCAGGCCCTCCCAGCTGGGTACTCAGTCAGTGAGCAGGTAAGGGAAAGTGGGTGGGGGGGCTGAGTGGCTCTGGTTCATAAAAACAACCTGACCTTGACCAGGATACCTGTCTGGAACACAGTCCACTATAAGTGTATGTACCTAAGCCTGCGGACCTGGGATAGTTTGGGGATTCTACTAGTATACTGACCACCTCGTTGTCTAGCAGACTCCCTAACTGTTGCTGCTGGAACCAATTGGGATAGGCCCATGTTTGTCATGGATTCCATGAACTCCCGAGCCGCACCTGTGAGATTTGACAAACTGGTCTCAAGTGGAATGTTGAAGTCACCCAAAACTAAATGTCTGGAGACATACTTATCAAATTTGTGTGACACCAAATTAGCTAATACCACAGAGGACAGCATGAAAATTCAAAATGAGCTTAATAGATTAGAAAGCTGGACCAAAGCTAACAAAATGAATTTCAATACATAGAAATGTAAGGTATTGCACTTAGGGCAAAAAAAAAATATATGAAATGCATAGATATAAGATGGGGGACACCTGGCTTAACGAGACTATGTGTGAAAGAGATTTAGGAGTCCTAGTAGACCACAAGTTGAACATGAGTCAACAGTGTGATGCAGAAGCTAAAAAGACCAATGCAATTTTAGGCTGCATTAATAGAAGTATAGTATCTATATCAAGGGAAGTACAGTATTTTCTGGCGTATAAGACTACTTTTTAACCCAGGAAAATCTTCTCCAAAGTCAGGGGTCGTCTGGGTGGCAAAGGAGGAGGAAGAAGGTGTGGCGCAGCGGGAGGAGGAGGAAGAGAGGAAGTCCAGGTTAGAGGAGGAGGAGTGGGGAGGAAGGGGTGGCGTGGTGTGGCATGAGGCAGGAGGGAGAAGCAGCAGTGGATAAGAGGCGAACCCCTATCCTTGGCAAGACTGGTTCAGAGGAGGTTTGCCATTGTCTTCCCCTGAGGCTGAGAATGTGTGACTTGTCCAAGTTCATCCAGTGGGTTTCATGGCAGAGTGGGGAATCAAACCCAGGTCTCCAGAGTGGAAGTCCAACACTCAAACCACTACACCATGCTGGCTCCTATTCCCATGTACTACCTATGAAACAATAGTTTTCTTGGCATGTTTCTTCAAATGGGGGTTGCCATTACCATCCTCTGAGGATGAGAGTGTGTGACATGCCCAGGGTCACTTACTTGGCCGCATATTGTGCATACCCCAGAATGCATCACCTAGTATATTGGCAGTCCTTCCCCCCAACATTTTCTCATTTTCCCCCGTTGGAAGACGGGTCATCTTATACGGCGAGTATATCCCAAACTCTATATTTTAACTGGAAAAGTTGGGGGTCACCTTAAACACCCAGTCGTCTTATAAGCCGGAAAATATGGGTAATAGTGCCACTGTATTCTGCTTTGGTCAGGCTCCACCTGGAATACTATGTCAGTTCTGGGCACCACAATTCAAAAAGGTTGTTGAGAAACTGGAGTGTGTCCAAAGGAGGATAACTAAAATGGTGAAGGGTCTGGAAACCATGACCTATGAGGAATGACTTAGGGAACTGGGCATGCTTAGCCTGGAGAAGAGATGGTTAAGAGGTGATATGATAGCCCTGTTTAAAGTATTTGAAGGGGTGTCATATTGAGGAGGGAGCAGGCTTGTTTCTGTTGCTCCAAAGAACAGGACCCAGAGCAATGGATGCAGGCTACAGGAAAAGAGATTCCACCTCAACATTATGAGGCAATTCCTGACAGTAAGAGCTGTTCGACAGTGGAACACTCTCCCTCAGAGTGGTGGAGTTTCCTTCTTTGGAGGTCTTTAAACAGAGGCTGGATGGCCATCTGTTGTGGATGGTTTGATTTTGAGTTCCTGCATGGCCCTTGTGGTCTCTTCCAACTATATGATTGATTTTTTTAAAAAATAAAAATAAAACATAAGTTCTGCAATATGGTATTTGCTCATATTCTACCAAATCTTTAACACAATGTTAACTATAAAAAAAATTATGTAAATCTACATATTTTCTTCTATATTTGTACATATACTTAAGATTACCCATGAAATCTAATAACGTATCACAAAACTTACAACAATTATGACTTCCTTACATTACTTATTGGCCGGAACCAACTATATGATTCTATGATTCTATGAGTGACACCATGAATTATTGCACCAGGTGACACCAACCCTAATGACAGCACTGCTCTACATGTGGTTGCCCTTGAACAGTGTTTAAATGCTACAATTCTGGACAAAATGCAGCAGGCAGATTGTTGTCTGGCATGTACTTTAGAGACCATAAATCACCAGTATTAAACAAATTAAATTGACTCCTATTTGATTTCTGGGCTCTATCTATGTTGCTGGTTTTGAGCTACCAAGTCCTATATAGCTTGCAGCAAGGTAATCTGAAACATTGGAGATCTCCTAAGACCACACAGGACTTTTCTCTCTTTTTTTAACTGAGATTTTATGGTAATTATTGTCCAAATATAACATGTGTTCACAATTTGTTATTGCAATAAAATTTCTTTGACTTCCATTAGATATGTTCTACTGTACATGGCTTGGGTCCAACCTATCTCCGGGACCACCTCTTTCCATATGTTCCACCCCCATGCTCCGGTCCTCTGGGGGGAATTTATTACAGCCAATAAATACTAGGCTGTCGGTGACCTCCCAGAGGGCCTTTTCTGCTACCGGTCCCAGATTATAGAACAGCCTGCCGGACGAGATTCATCTTATTTCCACCTTAGACAGCTTTAAGAAGGCTATTAAGACGGATCTCTTCCAGCAGGCCTTTCCTCTATAATTATCCTGGCCCAAAGAGTCAGATAGCTCTCTCCCTTTGCTGCTGCTGCTGACTATGTTGTATTGTTATGATGTTTGGTTTTATATGTTGTTTTATCTAATATTTTAAATTGTTCTATTTTTAAAAAAATTTAAGGGGTGGGGGGTTGTAATTGGATGTATTTATTGATGTTTTTATTGTTGTAAGCTGCCCTGATTGCATTGCAGAGGGGTGGGATTGAAATAAATGTTGTTGTTGTTGCTGTTGCTGTTGTTGTTGTTGTTGTTACAGATTTCTTTTTGTAAACAAAAATATCCCAATTTTTAACTTTGATCATACCCTTTTCTGCTTATTGAAATGGAATTGTACTATTACATAAAACATTTATTTTTAACAATTTTCATTCTGTGACCTGTTTATATGTCCCTCCTCCATTTTTTCATTGTTATTAAGCTCGCTTTCTGTTGATTCATCTTTATTTGGATGAATTCTTATTAATTCTCATTGTGTTTATGCAATCCTATTTTGACTACCGCTCTTCTATTATTTATGAATCAGTTTCTTTTATTTCTTGGGTATGTTTCTGTCAGCATTTCAGCAGTTCCTTTCTTATTCCCCATGTCTCTTCTCAATATTGTAAGATTGGTAACGACTCCTTTTCCAATTTTGTCATTGGTTTGTTGTTAATCATACATGTTAGTCTGTCCATTTCTCTTAATTTGTTTATTTTTAGTATCCAGACAGTGTTTTTCCAATTTTTTGGCTATTGGCAATCTCTCCACTTATTAAGTATATGATCACTCTCCAATATTTGATTTCATGTGATTCCTTTAAAGATGATGCTATATTTAATAAATATAGTTCTGAATTCCACTGGATATTGGATTTTGAATATTTTTTGTATCTGCTTATGAATTTTGGCCCAGTACTTCTTAATCTTGATGCATGACTACCACATGTGGTACAATGAACCTATATTCATTTAGTATCTCTGACTTTTGTTGTTCCTTAGATTGTAAATCTTTTTGATTTTTTTTAGTTTTAAAAGTGTGTAGTACTATCTATTTGCTATCCTCGTAAAATTTTCTTTGAGATCCTGAAATGCTGTAAAGCTGTTTGCTTTCTTCCAAGCCTTTTGCCAGTCATCAATAGGGATCAGATGCCCTACATCTTGTGCCCATCTTGTCATATAGTCTTTAATTGTTTCCTTTTCCATTTCTCTGTTCAGTTGTAGTTTGTAAATTGTAGATATCTTTTTCTTGTCAGACAGGACTTTTTTTTATAGCAGCACCTTGACTGTGGAAGTTCCTCCTAGGTGAAGTAAGCTTCCACCTTTGTTTGCCCTATTCTCTATGCCCTTTGGTTTTTAAAACTACTTTTTGAAATTACTTTTAATCCATTATATTGAACATTATTTTGGGAGCCTTGATGGGCTGTAATGTGATTAGTTCATAAATAATAAGGTCAACCATTACTAGTTGTAAATACTAACTGAAATTTGCCTGATGATTCACACTAGCATAACTGAATGTAATGCTAGCCTAACAACTTTTTTCAGTGTTTCACAAGGATATATACAGTACTTCCTTGCATCCAGGTGCAGTTCCACCTCCAAATCTGTATGCCACCAGGAAAGTGTCCAGGTGCCATTACCTGGCTGATAGCCATCACTCTCCCAGACCTCATATAAAGAGACTGGCAAAATCTTACTTTCCACCAATGGGGAATAGGTTCCTTTCAGAAGGAAGAGAGGCAAAGAAGTGGAGTCACACCACTTGGGTTTTGTGATTCTATGATGGGAACTTGGAGGAAGGAGGGGTGAACAGTCCAAGCACATGAGGGCATGTCATGGCTGAGGTGTTGCTCAAAGAGCTGAACAGGAGGAAAAGCAACAATAGCTGCATCCCTTGCCCTGCTAGAGCATAATGGGAAAGGAAGACTTTACAGCATTTCCTGTGTTAATATTGCACCATGAAAAGGGGCTCTACACCAGTCTATGACCAAGTTCACATGTGGCAACTTTACCACTCATCATTTGTGTGCAGTGAGGCATTTCCATGAGAAAGCATTTAAAAAATCCATGTGTTAAAGAAAATAAAGCATTATTACTTTGGGAGCTGTTATTTGGAGGATCTTTCACACAAATGCTTCTTCATGTGAAACCAAGGCATGAAATTAATGTATGCAGACTTCACTGTTTCAAAACAAATTAGTTGAACTAAACCACAAATTGACCAACAAAGACCCCTTAATAACTCAACATGAGCCAGTTGTTTCCAAAATTGACTTGGTAAGTGGAATTGTCCTTAAATAAGGCTATATGACAGGGCATCTGCTTAAGCAATCAATATTTCTCTCTGGGGATTGTGTCTTAGAATCTGCTATATATCAATCTTTGGTTGGCACAGTAAACACTGAAGTGAATTTGACTGGGATGACAAAGATTTTAAATGGGCTTCCCTAGCTTAAATCATTCCTAACTGTCATTTTAACATTTCCTACTCATTCCTCACTGGCAGATTCAAGAGAACACCTGTGCACCAGATTTATGTGGCTTGGGCCACTTTCCCAGAGAAGAATTAGAAATGCACCAACCGATTGATCCTCTCTGAGGAAATGGGTCAAGTACAAAGTCATGTTGTGTTTCCAATCTATCTCCACCCAGTAAAATAGGCTTCAGATGAGCGGAAGAGGTAAAACAAAATAGGATGCTTGCTATAAATCAGAGACATAGTCATAGCCAGGGCATATTAGGACACAGAAAAGAGAGATATTTTTCTAAGTCTTTTAAAGATATTTTACAATACTGTTTGCATATTCTAACTAGACTTATGCTGATGACATATGCAAGTGTTGCCGAGGCATTACACCCATATTATGAATTAAGACCAAAGATCTATCTTTTAAATATGCTCAATAAAATTGTCACAAATAGAGAGAAAGCATAGGTGAGTCCTACTTTACATTATAACAGCAGCAAGGATTCTTATGGCTCAGAGATGGAAACAAAAGGAGCTACTAACAATTGATGAATGGTTAATGAAGTTAGCAGAAATGAAAGAAATGGATATTTTAACAGCCTGGCTGAATCAGAGAGACACAGAGATTATAAAGACAGCGTAGTTCCCCTATAACTGAATTTTGCAATAGCAGGTGGAGTTAGGATACAAGTACCAAAAAGTAAAGAATTGTGAATCATAAGGAATATTTAGTTAGGAAAGGAAATGTATGAAAAGAAATGATAAATCCTGTGAGTATGGTGTGGATAAGTGAAAAATAGTGTGTAACAATAAGATGGAGGAAAAATGTGTGTGATCAAAAGTGAATTATGCAGGAGATACTTAGGAGGTATTAATTTGTGTAATTATAAAAATGTGATTTGACTATGATTTGGAGATTAACATTGTAGAATCGAATTTTATAAAAAAATAAAGTTAAAAATATTTAAACATTGCTATCGTGTCACCTCTTAAATTGAATAATTTTGAAGCCCATTTGGGGCCAATGTTGGTTTCATTTAGGGGCCAAGTAAAAACCTGGCTATTGTACTTATTAAAGACTTTAGGGCTCACAGGTTTATCTCAAAATGCTAATGCACATGGTTTTTAAATGACTTTAATATTGTAAACCAATTTTTAATTTATTAGTTGTGTGTGTGTTTGTGTGCATGCATATGTGGATGTGTCTATTTATTGTTTCAAATTGTTTAATTTGTTTGCAGTGGTTTTACTTATATGATGCCCTAAAATCTTTGGTATAGGACAAGATAGAAATATTTTAATGAATTAATAAAATTAAGCATTTTCATTCCAGTATTTATATTGTAAAATCCTGTCCAGATGATAATCTGGACTGGCTAATAATAAATAATCTCTAGTTTTAGACATTGCAAATCTTTTCATTTGTATTTGCTAAAGCTATATTGGTACAGGAAAATTAGAGAAGAAGTACTGTTAGTTTTGTCCCACTATAATTGTGATGAATACTTTTGTAGCCAGACCACAGACAGATGGTGGCTAGTGTGACTTCTGCTCCAGTCACAGGACTGCGAAGCAGCCACCTACTCCAGCCAAGTGACATTAATTAATCACAAATTAATCCATGCATGGTATGCATGCACATTTTTTCAATAAACTGAACAAACAGCTATATGACTCCAGCCTAGGTTTCAGGTTGCCATTAAGTCTCCTTCTAACATACCATCCTTTGATGGTGGTGCTAACAAGCAATGTCTACAAGAGAACCAATCATTCTGATGTGGTGATCCACTGTAAGCATCAGTAATACTCTTTTTTGGATAAACCATGGAACAGATGGAAACCATTTTTCAACCCTTGACCTGAATCTCTGCCTTGGGACTTTTCAAATTGTTCTGCTGTGCCCTATCAAGATTTCAGTTGGAAACACACTGACAAACTAGAAGCAAGAGGTCTCATCATATATTATCAGTTGTTTCAGCCATCTGTTACCAGTGTGTGTGGGGGGGGGGGAACTATTGAGCCAGCATTGTTGTGGTAGATAATGAGGGTTGATTAAATTATTTTCCTAAAATGAATATTCACCTTTTCCATAGTAGCAGCTAAGTATAAGGCTGGAAAGAATATCAAGATGGAAACACTCTCCTAAATGTTCCAAACTGCAAAAATGTTTTGGATTTTTATATATTTTTATGGGTTTTAAAATATAAAACTCTTTTTGGCATACAACAATACTGTTACATCAGTGTTCAGTTTAATGATGTCTGTTTTCAATATTAATTCCAAATACAAAGCGTATTCATATCTACAAAACACAAAAAACTAACCTTAGCATCTATTCATAGCATAACCAGGGAAAAGAAGTCTTTCTATAAAAGTTTGGCTATCATCACTAATTCAATACTTTGCTTGTTTGTTTGTTTGTCCTATTCAGTAACAGCAAGCCTGCACTGTTTTTGCCCAAGTGGTCCTAGCATTGGAGTTGATGCTGCTGTGGAAGACTGTGTATCTTGGAGACCATAGAAAGGTGTGTATTTGTGGCTGATGCCTTTGTATTACTTTGTATCTGCATTTGTATCTTTGCATTTGCATTTGGCCACCTTAAGGCTCAGTGGAGATGCCTCACAGCCCCCTTAGAGGTGGCAGAGGAAAATGTGAACTCTATGATTGCTGCATGTGTGATATTATACAACATAGTAAAGTCAGATGGCAAAGTACTGATAAGCTGACCTCCACAACCTGCAATCTAAACAGTGGATACTTCCAACCCAGTCCTCCGTAATGAGGACCAAGAAAAGTTGGAGGGCAATAGTTGAGTTCTTTTGCCACCAGCAGCAATAATGACCTCCAGTTCCATAGATACCTCCCTACACCTTGTCATTTCCCTGACAATAATAAACAGTTTGTCCACAATAAATGGTGCTCTGTGTTTCTTTTCCCTGTGGGCACATTTACTGGTGCCCATTGCTTTTAGATGGAAGGTACGCCTTGGCTAATAGCCCACAAGGCCATGGCAGTGTTGTGGCCATGTCTTTTCAGCATTGCCTGGTCTGCTTCTGTAGCTCCTTTAGGAAAACAGAAACACTGTGACTTTTTGTTTCCCTGTGGTCATCGTAATCCTGCTTCCTAACCAATGAAAATATTCTGATATCCCCCTGTCCCTCCATGGCATCAAGCCCTGAAAAGTTTTACAGTGTATCTATATACCTGCCTGTTAAGCAGACACTGATGGTGTATTGGACAACATTTTTTAAAACAATTTCAAATAAGAATCACTAATAAATAACCACAAACCAGCATATACTCCGTCAGTTGGGAATCATGGCAGCATGGTGGGTTCCATTTCAGAGTATTGGAGGACATGGGAAACCACTCTCCTGTTGGACAGCATTGCCCAGCAGCACAGTGCTTCCAGGAGGCAAATCTGGTCCTCAAATCGGAGGAATATTAATTTTTATAATGTTGCCTCCCATTCCCTTGGCCAGCAAGGGTTTGCTCGATTGGCTGTTCAGTGCTGATCCAAGTTGAAAACCCTGAAGGCTACATTTTACAGGGCCATGGAAACTTTTCATGGCAACCCACCATCCACCAACAAGCCTCCCTTTTTTCAAAGGCTAAGGACCTTTGGGTCACTGCTGGCCAAGCCCCAGTTCCACCACCACCACCACCCAAACCCTGATGCTGCACCTTCAGGCTTCTGTAAGTGAACAGCTAAGGACACAAATACAATAGTATTGGAGGATGGAGCCACCTTCTCCATTACAGGCCACACCTTCCATTATGTTTCTTTTATTTTTCTGTATTGCAGGGAACCATGTTCTTGACAGGCCGGACCAGCTGGAGCAGAGGATATCAGCTATGGAGGAGGCCCAGCACCAAGACCATTGCCTTTTTTTTTTTTTTACTTTAGTTGTACATTTGTACATGTACATATATGTACTTATTTTTAATATTTTGAAAATATTGAATAACATTTATAATGTTAAAAATGTTTTATTAGTAAAAAAAAATTTCTTAAAAATTATGTTGTGGGTCTTATGTTACACACACATTCAAATCCCTCCCCACTGTGGTCAGGTCACAAATAGTATTTACAGAAGTAAGGCATGTCAGCGGGATAGTGGGACAGGTTTCTTGACTTTCCTTATAGGCCTGGCAATGGAAGTAGCACCAGAACTGGAAAGCTGCTGCTGAGCTCCAGCTGCAACAGTAGGCTGAGATTGCGAGGGACCACCCACAAGATGCAGTGGAGAACTGAACTATAGAGGCAACAATAGCTTGAGGGATAACTACAGAGGGCACTGATTGATGGGCATTGGGAGCACTATGGAATCCACTGGTGGTGGACCCATCATTGGGGGTGGGCTGGGCATTTACTTTTTTCCTCTTCACTGCTCATGCCCATCCCCACCCTGTGCCATCATTTGTCACAACAAAAGACACAGGTCCCTCATTATCTGTGCTTGCTCCTTTAAACAGTTAGTGAGCACATCAAATTCCTTTATGGTTTCTGCCATAAGCACCTCTCTACTTTGGAGGTCTTTTCCCCATAGGTAGTTATGGACAAAGCACCCATGGATCAATGTATGCCAGGGCAGGGAGGAATTCCCATCATGGGACCCATTACTCACTCTCATGATCCCACAAAAATTCAGCCAATTACAGAAATTGTCATTTTTTAAAAAATCCATGCTGTAGCATGCCCCCCCTTTCCACGAACACCCCCCACTTGCCCTACCACCTCGATTGTTTGGGGTATAAATTATTATTATTATTATTATTATTATTATTATTAACCTCTTGAAAAATTTCCAACAGAATAAAAAAAAAACAGCACCACAGTTTGATTGGGACCACAGATGTAAAGGGACCATTTGGCTGTGATAGAAATCGAAATCTACAGCTGCACAGAAGCCCAATGACAGCCCCACAGCAGTTATGAAAGGGGGGGTGGTAGTTTGCCCAAGACCTGTGGTGGGATGGGTACCACCCCTCTGCCTGGTCTGTGCCCATTGTCCCTCCCCTCCAGTGTACCCTGAATGTGATTGGAAACACGTTCACATTTGTTTAACACTTTGCAACCCAGTTCTTTTCAAAAGAAATGGCAAAAGATCCATTTCTGAAAGAACCAATTATTTTGGACTTGCGTTGATTCACAACGATTTAGACCAAACACAGTCGGGTCTGAAATCAACTCAATGTATTTTGATGTAATTTTAACTGTTGTAAGCCGCCCCGATTGTTTTAAAGAGAGGGGTGGGGTATAAATAAAATGTATTATTATTATTATTATTATTATTATTATTATTATTATTATGAATGAGGCATATATAAACTGATTTAAGCTGATGTGCAAACCAGTTTAAATCATAGTGTGAATGAGGCCTCAGTCTGCTGCCTCCTGATCAACAGTGAAAAAGACCTCCATCAATCTCAGTAGGGTTTAACAGTGTTATGTGGTAAAAGGGACTACATAGCCCTGAAATTAGAGAATATCTAGGGATTGTGACTATGAATCAATAAGGAATGCAAAATTCTAGGTTTCATATTCATAACTACCTTAGTGGATTCTCACCAATTTTTCCAAACTATGAATTGGATTGCCCACTTCAGCTTCTAGACAGCATACTGGATTGAACCACCTTTCCTTCCAAACTTAACTCCAAGCAGCTGCAGTCTTGAGCTCCAGTGGTTCTCATAAAAGAAAATTTACCTCGGTGAAATGAAAAGGCCATGATTAGAAAAAGGAGTAGATTAGCTTGGATGAGATTTTCCCCTCCTGTTTCCATCCATTGACTTACCTTAGGGCTCCTGCTGAAACAGCTCACTTTGCTCTATTATTATTATTATTATTATTATTATTATTATTATTTATTTCCTGCCCTTCTCCCAAAATTGGGACTCAGGGTGGCTTACCATATTAACAAAAACAAAAAACATACAAAAATAGTACGTTAATTAATTTTTTTTAAAAAAACTTTTCATTGCACTAAAACAAAGCAGTCTTTTGGGCAGGCTGTGTGTTCCAATCAATGCATCTCTCATGCTCTCTGCTGTTTGTTCCAATCAATGCATCTCTCATGCTCTCTGCTGTATTTTGCTTTTTGAAAGGGTACCAAGAAAAGTAGTAAGGGAAATGAGAGTCTTAAAAACTTGGTTTTTATTAATATCACCAGAAGGGAATGGGAGGCAGGCAGTTCCCCAATAAATATTAAATCAAATAGGCCAGCATCTTTTTCCATAAGCCAGAGTTTCTTCTCAAAATGGAACTGCCAGCATTAACTGTAAAAATGTTTGCGTATTATTGATCATTTGGGACCTGCAGGTCTTATAAAGTACTAGAAACTGCACATTCGCTGTGTTATAGAAATCTGGCATTGAGCATTCTTATAGCAAAAGTGTGCAGGCAGAATCTTTTTTAAAAAAGATATGTATTTACCAGATTTTTTCCCCTTTTATCGAAGCTTATTTCTGCAACCCCTCCTGCCCTCACTTGTATTAAGAGGAGTTCTTACTCCCCAGACAATTTCTCCAATAGGAAGACTCTTATAAATTAATACATGAAACTGAGAGGTAACCCCCTCATATGATGCAAAGTATGACCTATTGAATTATGGATGGAATTTTGAAGTGGGAGAAGGCCAACAGAGAGGATCCAAGAAAAATTCCCAAAGCAGAGTTAAACATCAAACAGAACAATGCCGATTATTATAAAACCTTAAATCACACAGTATTTGGAGAATAAAACCTGGTAGTATATAGTTGGAAATACAAGGGCTGAGTCTAATTATAGACGTTATCACATGTGGGCCAGTTTCGTTGTTAAAGAGATAATAAAGTGGAAATGAAGCATCCCGAAAAGAAAGCGAAAAAAGAGCTTAATTGCACAAAAGCTTTTCACACGTAATTACAGTAATAACAGAATTAAGTTAAAAGCGAAAAAAAGACGTTTTTAACTTTCATACACAAGTGAAAAGAACCCGTACATGTACTGGAAAAGAGTGTGTTTCGTGACCAGACTCCTCCTTTTTCCAGGGCGGGTCCTGCATTTCCCAGGAGGAAATGTCAGACTGTCCTCCATTTGGGGTCATGTCCTCCTGCACAGGTCCTAACCCCCTTCCGTTGGGGCCACTTCAAGATATTTTCTTGCTTTTGGTGAATAACATGTTGCATTCCCTCCAATACTTCACAGATGAAAATTGGAACATGTGTGGCCAAGCAACACCCGAGTATGGTGAAGATGACAATAGTTATTAATCAAAAAGAATACATAAACTAGGAGAGGCTGCAGCAATTTCCTCTCAACTGAGTCTACTGGGAAGGGTAAGATTCACTCTCTCCTCTTCCTTCTGCTGACTTAATTCAATATGAGCTACTTTTGCACTTTGAACTTAGGTTGCAGCAACTGAAGTAAGCTGAGGATAAAAGGGAAAAGTGGGAAGAGAAGAGAAAAACTGGTACATTATAAAAGCAGCTGAAAAGTGGAACAAGACATGGGGACTATGGTGACACATCAGTACACTTGGAGGATATGTATGATAGCAGTTCCATCCCATTCCACATACAAAAACTGGCTGGATTGGCAGATGCATTTTCTTCAACACTGATATTTAGCCTTTGTAAGCCACCTTGAGTACCATACCAGGATAATTTTGGCATATGAACAAATTAAACAACAACAACAACAGAAAAATAATAGATAAATTCCCAGAGTTCCATTTTGAAAGGACATCTTGTAACTGGAAGCTGAAAGCCTTTTCTGGTTCAAGAGGGATAGAGGATGCCCCAAATCTCATGTTTTTGACATGCTCACAAGAAGTCAACCTTTGGTATGCAGCAGAAGGCCTCAAATTCCATACTAAATGCTATGGCCATTAGAATTGCCAGTTCAGGATCATCCCAGGCCCTGAGCTTTCAGGGCCATAATCTGAGACTGAGTCCCTGTCTGCATGGGCCAAGATAAGCCGGGGGCAGCATTGCTTACAGCTTGTCATTCAAACACACACAAAGAGAGACCGTTATCTTCTTCTTTGGAAATTAAAATGAAAATCAGCTAAGAGCCTCATTCTGACTTCAGAGTGAGCAACCTGTAGTGGTAGACAAGCTGGGAGTCTCAGCAGGATACCCATGCAGACAGCCACCCCAGCACAGGAATGGAGGGCTCTGGATCTTCTCGGAAGATCCAGAGTAAGAAGTATGTTTTATAAAGTTGTTTTAAGGGTGTTCTATCCTAGTTCTAGTCATGAACGTACTGGACATTGTCCAGACTTTTTGCACCAGAATCGGGGTTTAGTCATACATCATCTGAACAGGATGCCCCCCGAATGAGGGGGAAGATGGGCAGACAAGGCCCTAGGGATGGCCCCCCAATGTTATGTCATCAAGCATTATGCATGAAATGCCGAAAACAGTAGCTCTTAGCTTGTCATTCAAAAACACACAAAGAGAGAACAAGAGTATCTTCTTGTTTGGAAATTAAAACCAAAATCAAGATGAAATGAGGGAATTATTAGAGAGGTGAAATAGGCTATATTTAATTTCACATACTTGCTTCTGGTCAGAAGGTAGACATAGAGCAGAGGAAGCCATGGCACCTCAGTGGCTGGGATGGAAGGACATTAATTAAGTAAATACTTAGAGCCCCCATCCCCAAAGAGTCTTTGCAAGTTGCAGCAAATAATCAATTAAGGGCTTTTACAGACTGCCAAAAATAGTGCAAATTGAAGCCACTTTAACTGTCCTGGCTCAGTGCTAAGGAATCATGGGAACTGTAGTTTATTGTGGCACCAGAGTTCTCTGGCAGAGAAGGCTCAATGTCCCAGAAAAAAATACAATTCCCATAATTCCCTAGCACTGATTCAGGACAGTTAAAGTGGCCTCAAGCTGCACTATTTCTGGCAGTCTGTAAAAGCTCTAAGCCTTGCAAACGGCAGCATGCTGTTGTTCTGATAGCTGAGCTGGAGATCGGCACACAGTTCTTTCCCCCAGTTGGATCTAACCCCACTCAAACTCAAGAATTTGCACCTTCATCTCCTGTTTGGAAGTTGCCTGAGAACACTGGAGCCAGACATTTAGATTTGGCAACTCTAATGGGGGTCCATCTGTTATAAAAACAGCTGACACCCACTCTACTCTAGGCCCTAAAGGAGCCCAGAGCTCTCACAAGAGACTCTACTTTCCAGACTTGAGGCAGACCTTATATAGGCCTGTCCCATTTGTCGTGGCCAGTCTTAAGCTTAAGCCTGGCAAATGGAAAGACTGTTCCTTAATGGTGTGTGGGAAAGAAACCTGGTAACTCTAACCACTAGTCTGAAAACTTAAGAGGGCCCCTGTACCTTTAATTGTTGTGTAGAAGAGGGAGTTTCAGGAGGTGTTCCTTTTCATGCAACTAGGGAACAAGCAATTGGGTAACAAGCAGCAGGTAACAGGCAACAAGTTAACAAGCAACACTACTGAAACCCCCTCTTTGATACAACTATTAGAGGTACAGGAGTCCTCTCCAGTTTTCACTCTGACTACCCTACTAGCCACAGGGCATACAGCTCTTTCTGCCAAGATCTTCCTACCACCTCCTAGCATCTGCCACCTGAAACAAGCACCTCATTCTGCCTTTGCAGAAAGCACATTCACTCATGCAAGCCAAAATCTCCAACTTTCACCAATTCCCTGGGCTACCTCAGCCTTCCCTACCATGTCCCAATCTACTCCAAAAAGTAGGGGTTGGAGGAATGAATGGTTCTTAAGGGGGAGGAGAAAAATTGGCTGCCCTGCCTTGTGATATTTTCTGCTAAAGCAGGAGTAGGCAGCAGCTCCTCCCGCAGCTATTTTGCTGCACCACTTGCCCTGAATGCCTTGCTTGCCAAATTTTGTAGTGAACCAAAATTCAGTGGCAAACCAATAAAATCCCTTTAAAACAAGCAGCAAAAAATTGCAAACACTTATTTTAAAAGGCTATTTGTAATCTGCCACAGAATGTTAGTGAAAAAAATGTAAGAAGCCTTAAAAACAAGTACTGCTTGTTTGAAGGGATATTTATTGGCTTTGCACTGAATTTCAGCAATGAAGCAATAGCAGGGGAAGAGGTATGAGTAAAACTGGTCTATAGACCTATCAAAGTTGCCCAGCCTGAAACTAGATAAAGCTACTAGTGGATATAAGCATATTGTTGAAAATCCATTCAGATGGCATGCAGGTTGGACAAGATTGGATTATCACTGTTTCAGTTTCTGAGGAACAGAAAAAAGTCTGCTGTACAAGTCTGCTGTTCTTGCTTGTGGTGGTTGTTTTATACACACACACACACACACACACACACACACACACATATTGCTGGTATCCTGTTCAGCACTTACAAGCTCAACTTTCAGGATTCACATTTACAATCATTAATGACTGAATGGGACCCCCAAAACCTAGTTTTTCAACCAGATATTACCCCAACAAAAGGGTTTCCAAGGTGCTGCAGATGAAGGGAGAGCCAGTGTGGTCTAGTAGTTTGACATCAGAGTTTGAATCCTTGGCCATGCCATGGAAATTCATTGGGTGACCTTGGACAAGTCACACCATCTCTGCCACAGAGGTAAGCAAGAGCAAACCCCTCTGAACAAATCTTGCCAAGAAAACTCCATGATAGGTTTGCCTTAAGACTTGAAGCCACACAAAAACATAAACAACAGACCAGACTGCTGGGAAATGATGTCCAGAACTTTCCTAGTTATAGAGTGTGTTGAGAAAAGCAGCTGCAACAGGATCTGAGGCATGTCTCCAAAAGCCTTTTCTCAACACACCCTGCAACCAGGAGAACATTGCAGATATCATTTCCCAATACCTCAGTACATATTGCCCCAGAAACCCTTCAGCTGGGGCACTGCCTGGCATAAGAGGTAGGTTTATGGTGGGTAGCATCATTGGATGTAGCTACAGCAACACAACTCCATTACAGATGGCCCCAAAGGAGTAGCTTGCTTCCACCCCTTTGAGCATTGGATTGGGGTCCCAGCAACCACACATTGTGGCCCCAATGCAATGGTTTACCAGCAAAATGCCACTCCTTTTTGACCTGGCAAAAAGCCATCCTTGGCGCCACCATGGAGGTTTTCCACCATTTCTTCAGTGCAGTGTGTGTAAACGCTGCACCTCAGGAGCATACTCACACTGCCCGCCATCTAATTGGGCAGGCAGCATGATGCCGGTTTGGGAACGGAGTCAGGGCAGGTGGTAGGCAGACACCACGCCCCAAGCCACCAAACCGCTGGCTTTTTTTGCCAGTCTGCATAGCCCCAAGGTCAACAACACCAAAAATCACAGCTTGAAGTGCTTTCCTAAAATGTGATATGCATTTCATATGCCTACCTAAAATAGACAGGGTTGTGTTGGGCCAGCACATGGCTTATACAAAAAAATGAATTATTTAGAGCACTAATTTTGAATAAGAGATGCAATCACATCCAGCCTCTGGACATGTAGGCCACTACATTCAGGCACAGCCATTTAGTCATTACATTGGTTGTTTGGTGTATCCATACATAACACAAAAATGTTTTCTGCTAGCAGCCAACTGACCACTACAATGCATAAATCAAGTCACATACCTGTAAACATTGTAACAGGACCAACACCTGAACAATTCCACTTCCAAATGGAGAGACCATTAGAAGTTTCTCTTCTTCCAACTTAAAAACAAATAAATAAATAAATCCCCAAAGCAAATAAATTCCACAATACATAATCTTTTTGAATGGAATTAAATTGCTCATCAGGTCCTCATACACTTGTGTATTTATTTTCTCCTCTGTCACCTACAAGCTTCTTTTCCCATATGAAAGACAACTATCCTGTCTGAGATAATGGTCATTAAAAGAGTTATTGCTTGGTTCTGTCTGTATAATCAATCATCCAGGACTACAGCTGTAATTTCCTTCCATAGTAACCATGCAGTGTGATTTCTACCAAAGCAGTAGATACTTGTAAGCATTTACACTTTAATCCTGATGTTCTCCCCTGTCATATTTAGTGGCATGATTGTTCAGTTACAATTTTTCCTGACACCTTGAAAGGGCAGAGTTTCAATATGTATTTTAACTAAGGGGCTTATTGCACCAACAGATAACCCAACTGCTCCCCAACAGGATACAATCAGGTTGAGAAATGCAGGCAGGTATTATCACATTGAAGTCGCCACCAATTCCACCAGGCAAGTGCAACTCAGCTACATCCCAGGTCCCAGGCATGCTTCAGAGGCTGCTTTTCAAAGACAACAAGCTCCCAGCTCTGAAAAGTGGACTCCAAAGTGCACCTGGGACCCGAGATGCAGCAGAGTTCACTCACCTGGCAGAATCAGTGGTGACTTTGGTGCAATAATACCCATCTGCATCCCACAACCCAACTGTATCCCGTTGGGGAGCTGTCGGGTTATTTGTCAGTGCAATAAGCCCCCTAGACAGAGCAGTTAAAGTCAAGTAGAATAATTACAGGTTGAAGATTTTAAAATCACATACTGAATTGTGAATATATTGTAGTTTGACAGTTTGGAAAACTGATGCATTACTTATAGAATCACAATCTCTTTCTCTCTCTTTCCCTCTCTCTCTCTTTCACACAGACACACAAACAGATACACACACACAAAATTAATAAACACAGACCAAAGAAGAATATTTAAACACCCTTAGCAATACTATAGCATAGGCCAACAAAGGTCAAGGAACTGTAGAAAAGTTCACCTAGCACTTTTAGTCATGGTGTTAGGTGTAATAAACTTTGTACAGTTGCATTCTTGATTTAGGTTTTTCTGTCTTTTGGTTATTATTGCCTCTGAAGTAGTTGATAGACTAGGGAGAGGAAATTCCCAGAGTACAGTGTGCAATATATATCCTTGGGTTTCAGACCTAAGTATGTGAAGTAGAACACTTTTTGTGGCCACCCCTAGGACATTTCCCATAATTTTCCTTTTGTGCTATAACATCCAGACAAGATGACAGGAAACTGCCATCTAGAAAGGTTCTTAAAAATAATTCTCTCACACACATACACACACCAATTCCGCTTAGAACTGGTAATTGTTAATGGAAACTCTCACAGATCATAGCTCCCAGGCAATGTCTGTGCCCAGGAGCTAGAGGCAAACATTAGGAATCTCAGATAGTTTTTCCATTGTCCAGCCAACACTGACAAGAAGCAGCAAAGATGGCTGTTTTCTGGACAGCCAGTAGACACCCATGACAGCACCTCTGGGGTTGACCACTGTCTTGAAGGGAGAAGAGCAAAGCTGCATATGTGCACTGTTACTGCCCACACTCCACAGAGCTCATCCATTTTATTTTATTTCTGAGTCCATGAATATACTCAAGCTACAAACATGAGATTTCAGAGGAAGCGCAACTCTATCCAAAGCAGGTTGAACTGGATGGAGTTGCACATCCTCTGAAATCTCAAGTTCCCTCATTTCTCATACTGACCATGAGCCCCTCTGTTTTGTCTGGATTAAGCTTCAGTTTATTTTCTCTCATCCAATTGACTACTAGTTTAGTACTGACAAAGCTTTCTTTGTCTGGATCATTGTATCTGTTCCATTGTCATGACTCAATAAAATTCATTTTTAAGCTTACTGTTTCTCACCCATAAAGTCCTGCTGAGGTGCATTAGCACAGACATATGCACAGCTATGATCTTGTAAGATTGCAAATCATTTCATTTAGGATTTTTACATGAAGTACCCCACATAATTGTTCCAAAGAAAGACTTTTCCTTGTTTATTAAAGAAAGGTGCATTAGAACCCCTTAGTAAATTACAATAACATCTCTTTGAAAGTAGCCAGATCCAAATGGTTTAGGCAAAGTTAACATTAGACATTAGTTCTAAAGTTAGACTACGTATAAAGATTTTTAGATTATTCTCATCCCTCCCCATTTGCCTTAGCTTTGTACCTTCCAGATGTTTTGGGCTACAGTTTCTACCAGAGAATATTTCCAATTGACAGGGATTGTGGTAGCTGTAGTCCAAATAGATGTGTAGAGCAATGGATAACCTTCTATAGATTTTGGACTACAATTACCACAATCCCTGTCAATTGGAAGTGTTCTCTAGTAGAAACTGTAGTCCAAAACATCTGGAAGGTATTAAGCTAAGCTTTTTACCTTTTGTAAAAATGGCTTCTCCCACATATACATGCAATGAAAAACTATACGGTAACTGAGAATTTTTTTTAAAAAATGTAATACTTTCATTACATTGTTGCAGAGACACTTTGGTCAGCAAAACATTTGTGTTTCATAGGTTTAAAACAGGGGTAGGCAACCTTTCCCCTTTAAGGGCCGAGGGACTTCAGCTCCCAGAAGCCTCAGCCATGTTGGCCAATAGTCCCATGTTGGCCAATAGCTCCCGGGATTCTGGGAGCTGAAGTCCCTCGGCCCTTAAAGGGGAAAGGTTGCCTACCTCTGGTTTAAAACAAGGGTGGGCAACTGTCAGGAGTTGGGAGTCCACAATGACACACACACCCAGGGAACTTGGACGGCTCCATTCTGCACTACAGTCTGGCACACACACCCTGCAAAAAAAAAATCATTTTGGTATCAGTTGATCCCCCAGTGCCCTGTAGGAAGCGTAGGGACAATTTTATCAATTTAGGTCCAGGAAAGGTCTTTATCCTCACCAGAACTGAACTTCTGGATCACTGCCTGTAGGGGGAAAATACCTTTCCTGGATAGAAAATAGGCTTGAGGTGGAGGAATGTGCCAGAATTGCCTTCCACAACCTGTAAAGGCATTTGGAGGCATTTTGGAGGGGGATCAAAAGAAATGTGGGGCTTATGAAGGGCACAAAAACTGCATTGAGGCTGCATGTGGCCCACAGGAAAAAATTTCCCATCCATTCCATGTCACTTTAATGGAGGACAGTGCCTTTGTTGGGTGCAAAAGTATATTATTATTATTATTATTATTATTATTATTATTATTATTTATATCCTGCCCCTCTGCAACACAATCGGGGTGGCTTACAACATTAAAACAGCAATGGAATACATACACCACAAAAAACCCACCCACCCCTTTAAAAATATTAAACATTTTAAAATAATCACAACATATGCAGGAAGCATCACAATGACATAGAGAGAAAATAGCTAACTCTTGGGGCCGGGATAATTATTCAGGAAAGGCCTGCCGGAAGAGATGTTGTTTAAGGTGCTAATAAGACGGATCTTGTCCAGTAGTCTGTTCCATAGTCTGGGAGCAGTAGCAGAGAAGGCCCTCTGGGAGGTTGCAGACAGCCTCATTTTCATAGGCTGAAGCAAATTCAGCTCCCTTACCACCCTGAACAAAGAAAGTTCCTATGATGAGTCTTGTTGGATAAGAGTTGAGTTTTCCATCTTGAGTTCAGTCTTGACCAGGAAATTATCCATCCATGACAATGTGGAGGTTTTAATAACCGCTGACCATGGATATTCCTGTTCCGTACTAAAGACCACATCGAGGGTATGACCTGCACAGTGAGTGGGCCTGACTACCAACTGGGATAGGCCCATGTTTGTCATGGATTCCATGAACTCCCAAGCTGTACCAGTTAGATTTGGTAGGCTGGTCTCAAGTGGAATGTTGAAGTCACCCAGAACTAAAAGTCTGGGCGACTCCAACAGCAACTCTGAGACCAGCTGTGTCAGCTCAGTTAGGGAGTCTGTTAGACAACGGGGTGGCCAGTATACTAACAGAATCCCCAAGCTATCCAAGGTCCTCAGGCTCAGGTACATACACTCAAAGTGGACAGATTATTCTTATGAACTAACGCCACTCCGTTCCCCCCCCCCCGTCCACTTCCCGTTACCTGCTCACTAACTGAGTACCCGGCTGGGAGGGCCTGCACCCAAGTCACAGCACTGGCTACTCCCAACCAGGTCTCAGTAAAGCAAGCCAGGTTGGCGGTCTCATCTAAAAGGAGGTCATGAATAATATGAGTCTTATTTTTGACCGACCTGGCATTGCAAAGGAGCAGAGTAAGGGTCTGTGGAATGATTGGTACACTCACTGGCTGCCGAAACCTCATGCCAACGCCGTTCTGATGCCCTCCCAGCACAGCATTTAAACACACTGCACCAAAAGGGTGAGGAAGTGACAAAAAGGAGGATCAGGGGTTGCGACATGGGGTGGCAAAAGGGAGGATCGGGGTTGCGGCATGGGGCTGCCACGGCCCCGATCCACTGCTTCCCGGGGCTGCTCTGTGCTGCCCATCTGCAGAGGCCCTTTACGGGCATTCCATAGCTTTTCATGTTCTATGCAGTCAAAGGCTTTTGATCTATGCAGTCAAAAGCACATGCTGATTTTCTTTTGGAACTCCCTGCTATGCTCCATTATCCATTGTATATTTGCAATGTGATCCCTGGTGTCTCTTCCTTTCCTGAACCCTGCTTGGACCTCTGGGATTTCTCTCTCCATGTATGGTTGGAGCCTATGTTGCAGAATTTTGAGCATGATTTTGCTTGCATGGGAGATTAGTGCTATGGTTCTATAGTTGCTGTGTCTCCTTTTTTGTGGATGGGGATATATATTGATCACTTCCAATCTGTTGGCATCATTTTGTTTTCCATATCTGTTGACATATGTTGGTTAGCACTAGAGTTTACTCTGTCAGTGTGGATTGCAACAGTTCTATTAGAATATCATCTGTTCCTGGAATCTTGGGGGGTTTTTTTTGCCATTTCCTTTATAGCAATAACAATAACAGCTTCATTTATATACCGCTTCATACCACACTATGCAGTCTCTAAGTGGTTTACATGTGTAAGGCAATTGCCCCCAACAAGCTGGGTACTCATTTTAGGGACCTACAGAAGGATGCAAGCCTGAGTCAAGCCTGAGCCCTGGCTGATATTGAACTTGTGGTTTGTGTGTGAGTGGCTACAGTACAGGCATTTAACCACTGTGTCACCAGGGTAGCTTCCACCTCAGTTTTTAGAATTTGGGGTTCATCTTCATATGGCTCTTCATTCTATGTGTCCTTCATGTTGTCATCTCTTTTATATAACTCTTCAGTGTATTGCATCCATTGTCTTTTTAATTAGCTATCCCTAGCCAATTAACAAACTGTCTGGGGATAATGGAAGTGGTAGTCCAAAGCAAATACAAATGTGTTTGTACACAAGTTGGATTGCTTGAGTTGTTAATCACTGGACATACCAGAGGAACAATTTGTCATTATCATTCTCCTCTTCTTCCTGTCCATAAGCACTTGATGTCTCAAAAACATTTGGATCTCCCACTCTTAGCCTGGTGTAGGTTATTTCAGCTGCCTGGCATACTCTGACTGTTTTGCATAATTTGGGATCCATTTCTTTTCTTCACTTTTCTCCCCTCCAAATGCCAATCACAATCTGATTTCTGATCTCTGGCCAGAGTTATAGCTCTGATTCATCAACTTCCGCTCTTTTGAAATTATTTAACTCTTGCCTTCCCAATGAATCTTCCTTTGAGAGATCATTTCCCTTTTCTTTGGCATGCAAAACTCTTCAAATCTGAATGTAGAGAGATCTTGTAGCACCTTTGAGACTAACTGAAAGCATGAGCTTTCGTAGAGGGCCTTTACAGACTGCCAGAAATAATCCAGCTTGAGGCCACTTTAACTGTCCTGACTCTGTGCTAGGGAATCACAGGAATTGTAGTTTTTTTCTGAGACATTGAGCCTTCTCTGTCAGAGAGCTCTGGTGCCACAATAAACTACAGTTCCCATAATTCCTTAGCACTGAGCCAGGGCAGTTAAAGTGGTCTCAAGATGGATTATTTCAGGCAGTCTGTAAAGACCAGATTTCAGTCTATTTACTCAGATGCATTTGGTGGAGTGGAGGCCAGGCACAGACATATATATGTGAGGATGTCAATTCAAATTACAAATTTGGAGTGTATGGAAATGAAGTGACAAGTCCAGCCTTAACAATGGTCGTTAGTGCACAAAGACATAGGAAACTGGTCTTTGTGCATGGAGCTGAACTGGCAGATCCAGTTTTGTAATGGGACTAGCCTGTGGTGAGAGGAATAGAGGAATGAGGGCACCCCATGAGAATGGGGTCAGATAGTGTTGAAGTGTATGTAGTGAGTAAGGAACCCATTGTCTTTGTTCAAGCCATTGCTGAGGCACTGTAGCTTGTGGATAAATTCCAATTCTTCTGTTTCTCTTTCCAATCTACCATTGTAGTTCTTTTCTTCACTGATCTGAAGTCTGAGATGGAATGCCCAGAGAGATTGAAATGTTCTGCCACTGGTTTTTGTGTATTCCCATTCCTAATGTCTGATTTATGTCCATTTATCCTCTGACACAGGGCTATATCTTTGAATTCTTCAAACCTGAGAAGGTTGTGAAGTACTGTGTGGTCTATTCAGGGCTAATTATGAATACTCAATCAGCTAAAATATAATGTAACAAGTTATCTTCAACATCCCCAGGCCATCTCTGGATCCTGTCATCTCCTGTCAGCTGAAGGGTAGCAATACAATAGTCCCATCAGCTGACCTCTAGACTAGGGTATAGCTACATGGGGGGGCTCCTAAAATTGCGCTCCTTCCTCAAGGTGCAAAAAGGGCACCAGAAGAGGCGGCGCATGCCTCTTCCGCATCTCTTCCATCACAGTATGTCCAGACGCTGCAACAGAAGGATGTCATCAGAGTGCTCGCCGTGTCCTCAGGAAGGGGCTGGGGTGCCCAGCGTCTGGCTCGAAGATGGCGCTTTGCACCATCTGCAAAGCCAGATTGTCTCCAATAAGAATTCTTTCCTCTCCCATTCAGTTTTTCTTTAGTCCCCAAATTTCTAGCATTGCTGTAGCCCTCAGCTGAGCATTCAGAAATGCATTTTGGGCATTCAAAGTAAAGGGGTGGGCAAAGTTTTCAAGGGAATTTAAACATAGCAAATATAAGAGTTCTAGGAGTAAACAATTTTCAGTGTCTCAGGCTCTGCAGCACTAGAAATTTGGGGGCTGGAGGGAAATTTCACTAATGGAACAGAATTCTTATTTAGAGGGACAATGCCATCATTTTACCACCCATAGCTACATCTCTGCCTCTACTTATGCCCTACCTACTTTACAGACCTCCATTTCTCAGGTCAAGTGGTCAGTGCAAAATTTTGGCTAGTAACAAGCCTGCTTCAGATTGGTTTGTTCTTTATTCCTTAGTTTACCCATACATGGGCAAGCAACTAAAAGTCCCTGATTAATAGCCCCGATTCTACTAAGAGGAGCTTTTGCTTTCATTAGTAGACTATCAAAACTTTGATTTTCCTCTGTATCTTTTTTTTACTGTATCTTATCCATTAGCTTGTTGTTAGTTAACTAGCTTGCTAGTTAGATATCAAAAATCACAATTTATAGTGGAATTGTTTAGCTGAATTTTTGTCAACTGATTGATAGTTGTTGTTTTTTGTTTTTTTGTTTTTTTGGCCATGGACAAGATAACAACAAGGGCACAGACTTTAAAAAATAATACATCTGCGCAAGCTCAAAGACGCCCCTCTTTGGATAAGCCTAAAAATCCAGACTTAAGTCAATTGATATTAGATAAAATTGATTCTCTAGCAGCGAATTTTACTCAGCAGATGTCAGATTTTAAAAAGGAGGTGAGGCAGGAAATAAGGGCTGACCTGCGGGAACTAAATCAAAAAGTTGACGCTCTCCTGACTGAGGTGCAATCAACAAATAAAAGAGTGGACGTGCTAGAAGTTAGAAATGATAAGACAGAAATAAAGGTTTCAAAATTAGAAAATAAACGAGAAAAAGATCTAGACGAACTTGCGGTGTTGGAGCAGAAAATTAGAGAAAGAGCAGTTAAAATTAGGGGTTTGATAGAGGAAAAGGATGAGAATCTATATGAGAAATTGGTGCCAAAAATAGCTGAATTTCTAGGTAAAACTGTAGAAGTGATGCAGAATGATATAGATAAATTGTATCAGATCAGCTCGGCAGTGGCTAAACAAAGGGGTCTCCCCAGAGACATATTGGTTCAATTTGTGCGGAGACAGACTAGGGACCAGCTATTGATGCAACATAATGATACTCCAATGACTATAGAGGGACAAGAATTGAAAATTTTGAAAGATATACCTGCCCGTCTTTTGAGAAAAAGGCGCAATTATGTTAATCTGACCTCTTTTTTGAGACAAGAAAAAAATACAATACCGCTGGGAATCACCAGAAGGGTTAACCATTTGGTGGAATAGGAAAAGAATAAAAATTGAAACATCAGAGCAAGGTAATCTATTCCTGAGGGAATGTATGGGTAGAAGGAAAAAGGGTACAAAGAAGAAGGAGGAGGTTAGTCAAGAAAGGGCAGTTGTGGAAGAACAAGACTATAGTACCCTAGGGGCTTGTTCTATTCAAGCTTCTGGGAATATTATAGAAAATCTACCTGTAGATCTAGATGAGGATGATGATGTACTTGAGGATGAGTCCGATGATGAGATTAAAGAGGGTGGTAGGTCTAGTTTGAGTTCTAATGTTCGATTGGGGCAGGAGGAATATTTTGATAATTAAAGTATTAACAGTCTCATTTGTGAATTGTGAATTTGAAGATTTTTATTATTTGAGGGATACAACATGGGTCAAAGTAAACAATTGAAATTCCTCACATGGAATACTCAAGGAATGAATACACCCCAAAAACGTAAAAAAATATTTCATTATTTATCTAAATTAAAGCTAGACGTTTGCTGTCTACAGGAAACAAGAATAAGAAGAAAAGATGGTAAATATCTTAGATGTCCTAAACTCGGAATCGAATATATAGCGGCCTCACCATTTAAGAAAAGAGGGGTAGCCTTCTATGTGAATTCAAATTATGAATTGAGACTGGTTTTTGACGACAAAGAAGGCTACTTCTTGTTAATTGAGATTATAATTGAAGGGGAAAATTTTTTGCTAATAGGCATATACGGTCCATTAGAAAACAAAAATAAATTTTATAAAAGATTGAGAATGCGATTGGCAGAATTGGATTATCAAAACATAATACTGTGTGGAGACCTGAATGGAGTAGTGGATCCTAAAATAGATTGTAAATCCTCCAAACCTAATCAGAAAACACAAGAAAGACTTCCAAATGAATTCTTTTTGTTAACAGAAATTTTAAATTTGGTAGACGCCCATAGGGTTAAAAATGGAGATGAAAGAGACTTTACGTTTTATTCTAACCGGCACAAATCTCTTTCTAGATTGGACATGATTTGGATATCTAAACATTTAAATGTGAAAATTGTGAAATTAGCTACACTACCCAAAGTCTGGTCTGACCACAACCCAGTTATATTGGAACTTAAATATGGGATACCGGCATTCAATTGGAAGTTAAATTCGAATATTTTGAAAGACAATCAAGTATATGAATTTGTGAAAAAACACATAACATGTTACTTTAAAGAGAACTTAAATGATGAGGTCCCTATACACACAATTTGGGATGCCCATAAGGCAGTAATTAGAGGCATTATTATTCAAAAATCTAGTGAAACAAAGAAAAAGAGAAAGCAAAAGGAAAATTTATTAAATGAAGAATTGAAAAAATTGGAAACTAATTTAAAGCAAAATCCTGATTCCCTTGAAATTAACAATAAGATTAAAAACATTCAAAAACAAATTTCAATTTTAACTACGGAACAAATTGGGGAAAAAATTAAATTTATGAGACAAAGATATTACGAGGGTGCTAATAAGCCGGGTAAATTACTGGCTTATATGATTAGAAAGGAAAGAGCAAAACGAACAATAAACCAAATCAAAAAAGGAACAGAAGTCTTTACAACACAGAATAAAATAAAAAAATCTTTGTAAAACACTTCCATGACATATTTAAAGAAACCCCTGTATGCCCATCAAGAATTCAAAAATACTTGCAAAATATTAACATTCCAACCTTAACGCAACAACAAAGGATAATCTTAAATGAACCAATTAAGTATGATGAATTGCAAGAGGTAGTCAGGAAATCTAAAAATTTTAAATCACCGGGGCCTGATGGTTTCACAAATGAATATTACAAAATATTCGCACCACAATTGTTGCCGCATTTGTTACAAACCATAAACAATGTTTTATTCAATGGGATGCCTCCAACATGGAACTCCGCAAACATAGTGTTGATTCCAAAACCAGACAAAGATAAATTAGAACCAAATAGTTATCGTCCTATTTCTTTATTAAATTGTGACTATAAATTTTTTGCAAATATATTAGCAAACAGGTTAAAAAATATACTTAGTGATTGGATTTACACAGACCAAAATGGCTTTCTCCCATCCAGAAAAACTAAAGAAAATTTTAGGATTTTATTAAATCTAATTGACATGCACCAAAAAAATTTTCATAAAAAATTGGCACTCGTTTTTCTGGATGCGGAGAAAGCTTTTGATAATATCAACTGGAGTTTCATGTTCGAGGTACTCAAAAAAATAAATGTGGGTGATAAATTCTATGATTGGATATCTAAAATATATTTAAAACAGGAAGCCCGAATAATAGTAAATGGAGAAATGACCTCTAAATTCAATATCAATAAGGGTGTCCGTCAGGGATGCTCTCTTGCTCCACTATTGTTTATCCTCACGTTGGAGATTTTATTAATTCGGATTAGAAATGATGCAACAATTAAGGGTGTGACAATTCAAAAACAGAATTTCAAATTGAGAGCTTATGCTGATGAT
This sequence comes from Phrynosoma blainvillii, assembly GCA_026167975.1. Taxonomy (NCBI): domain Eukaryota; kingdom Metazoa; phylum Chordata; class Lepidosauria; order Squamata; family Phrynosomatidae; genus Phrynosoma; species Phrynosoma blainvillii. Next base: position 343,102,359 of record JANUYF010000001.1, read on the forward strand.
GTCGTTTTATCAATTTCTAACCTAAATGATTCTATTGGACAATTAATGAAGGTGCTCCAAGAATATGGAAGTGTATCAGGTTATCGGGTTAATAAAAACAAAACTGTGATGCTTCTGTTAAATATCCCGAGAGAAGAAGCTCGTAACATTGTTGAGATATCTGGCTATAAAGTAGAGGATAAAGTTAAATACCTAGGAATCTGGCTTACAGCAAAAAATGTTGACTTATATAAGAATAATTACCTCAAGATATGGGCAGAGATTAAAAAAGATTTTGAAACATGGAATAGATTGAAGATATCTTGGCTAGGTCGAATAGCCTTGATCAAGATGAACGTTTTACCTAAAATGATGTATCTCTTCCAAAATATTCCAATTCTTGATGGTGAGGCCCCTTTCAAGATATGGACTAAAGATATTTCAAATTTCATCTGGGAAAATAAAAAACCGAGAACCAAACTGCTAAACTTGCAGGATTCGCAAGAAAGAGGTGGAGTTGCCCTTCCAAACCTACAATGGTATTATGAGGCTTCTGTTCTAAATTGGATGCATGATTGGTTTTTATTAAAAGATAAAAGACTCCTAACTTTAGAAGGAGTAGACTTACAATTTGGCATACATGCTTATTTATTTTATGAAAAGGAGAAAGCTGATAAAAACTTTAAAAATCATCATATAAGGAAAGCCTGTATAAGAGTCTGGTTAAAATACAAACAAAAATGGTGTATTAAGACACCTTATTGGGCATCTCCAGCTGAAGCTGTGTTAATGAAGCAATTATACAATGAAGAATCCTGGCTTCGTTATAAGGATTTGATTCAAATTGAAGGTTCCAAGACTATTTTTAAATCTTTGGAAGAATTAACAAATGCAGGTTATGCCATTAATTGGTTCTCCCATAGACAGTTATTAGAAAGATTTAAAGTAGATTCCCAAACAAACCAGCTTGGTCCAGCCGATAAAAACTTTGAAAAAATTATAAATGGAGATACAAATAAATTGACTTCAAAATATTACAATTTGATCAGAAATTGGGAACAAGAAGAGAATGTAATCAAAAACTACATGATTAGGTGGGCTCAAGATATAAACCAAAATATTAACTTGGAGGATTGGGAAAAAATCTGGAAGAAGGTAATAAAGTATACAGTAAACATGGATGCGAGGGAGAACTTATATAAGTCAATGTTTAGGTGGTACCTGACTCCATCTAAGCTATCAAAAATGTACAAGGGTTTCAATCCATCTTGTTGGAAATGCGGAAAGGAACAAGGTACTTATTTCCACATGTGGTGGAAGTGTTGTAAAGCACAGGGATTTTGGAAAAAAATAAATGAAGAATCTCAAAAAATTTTGGAAACACAGATAACAATTGACCCAAAGTTGTATCTTTTAAATATCTCTAATATAAAGATTGAGGGAAGTAAGCAGAAGCTGTTATTCTTTTTCATTATTGCTGCGAGAACCGTCTTTGCAAAATTTTGGAAAAGGAAAGAAACTCCCACGGTGGAGGACTGGAAATTAAAACTTTATGAAGTATATGAAATGGAAAGATTGACTCATTTATTTAGGAAATGTTCTATGGTAGAATTTCATAAGATCTGGGTTCCATGGTACCAGTATTTGAAAATGAAGGACAATAATAAGGAACCAAGTTATGTAGCTTTTTTGGAGTAATATATTTTTTATAATATTTAGATCACAGTTATTTAAGGCTAAGGCATCGTGTTATAAAGGATATAAATGATAAAACTTAGAATTTATTTTGATAAAACTTTTATATAAAAGTAAGTAGAAGTACTGTTTAAAAAACTTATATCATAAATTTTTTCCTTATTTTACGATTTTTTATATACATTTTTTTCTTTTTTTCTTTTTTTTTTTCCTTTCTTAGTTATGTTGATAATATCTTCAATGTCGAGGTTGAGTGGGGTATAGGTTTGATCTACTTCAGTTAAATACTTTCATAAAATCAGTGATGTCGGTTGAGAAATTTTTATGAGATACAGGTTATTATAATTGTAGTTATTTAAGATCTTCTTACCATCTGTAAGGGAGTCAATGTTAAGTGTTAAATGTTTAGTATGTTTGTTAGGTATTATTGTTTCTTGTATGTTTGTTTGTATGTATGTTTTTTTGCTGTCTTAGGTTGTTATGTTAGGCTATGTATGTGTGTATGTTGTTATATTTTTAATATCAATAAAATTTATTTAAAAATAGGGGGAGGGGAAAAACTTTGATTTTCCTGAACTTCTCAAACTTCCATTTCTGTTTTCCCACTGTTTGTGTCATAGCATGCCAGTAATTATTTTGACAATTCAAACTGAGGTGCTTCATAAATTCGTATCTTGACATTCATTTGTTTCTATATCTATCTCACTTTTTTTCAGTCTCTGTTTGCATTATCTTCTGGCTCAATAGCACACTGTGGAGGTTCACTTAATTAGCATACATTTAGAAAAAGGTGCTATTTGATAGTTGTTTTTAAACCAGTGAGGGAGGCTGGTTCAGTGTGATGATAAGCCATATTCAAGAGAGACATCTGTTGGCAGGACAATGGAAGGACAGACACTGTGAGCCATCGTGAAAGCTTTACACATTTAATTACACCGATAGCTACTTATCCATGAAAACAAACTATTTAGGGCTAATTATGAATACTCAATCAGCTAAAATCATATGTTTATTTTTGTTACTACATTTTCCAGATGCATTCCATTTCCTTTATGATGTGTAGCATCTGTTTAAGTTGCCTTTGATTTGTTGTGTGAGGCGGCTTTGCAAATGTTTTCAAGGCAGGAATACCTTAATTCAACAAATCACAAGGTTCAAGTGTTAATTCCAGATAGTGAAACTATATGAGATCTGAGAATATAAATAAATAAATACACTCTCTGTCACACACACACACACACACACACACAGATGTTTACATTAGTAGCTATTTTTCTCATTTTAGGATTATCATAGCCAATCAGTTCTTTCAGTTAATGTCAAAGGTGCTACAAGATCTCTCTACGTACTGATTCTACAGACTAACATGGCTATATCTTTGAATCAATTATGTTAATATGATTTACATGCTGGTAGGATGTATTCTGCATCACTTTCTATCAATTAATCATTGTTAGATCAGATTATCTCACTTGGTTCATTGTAAAACCCATTTTAATACAACAATTTAAATTCAGGTTGATACAACTGGTGCAGTTTAGGATTCTATGCATTTACAACAAGGTTCCCTAACTGAATGCACTATAAAAACTAATTTTCCTTACTCTTTGTGAAACTGATTACTTTAAAGTGCAAAACTGAGGCCGTTCTTAGTGCAGACAGAATGTTTTAAATGATTAGACTTCAGGAACCCAACATTTTTTAAAATTGTCATCCAAATTAATCTATTAGCCATAGCACATTTGGTGTGTAGGGGAGAGAGTTCTGTTGCAACAATCAATTTTGTAATGTAATACTTTCATTCTAAATAACTATAGTTCTCCAAACCCAAATCCAAAAGGGTGTGATCTATCACATTTAGTCACACACATCCTTAGACATTTGGAAGGCTGTAGATCTTTCTATACCACATTGATATTTCCCTCTTTGCTGGTATAACAGAATACAAAAAAATAAAATAAAATAACAGAATGCTTACAAATTCAGTGAGACAACCTGTCTTCTTATATGTTCCTAACAGATTATCAGAGCTTACATGTAAGGTGAACATACTCTGTATCTGGTCCCTTAGTGCTTTAGATTATCTAACAAATGTATCACCTCTTGGTTCCTGGGTTTATTTACTTTTTTGAACAATATCAAAATACCAGTATAACAGGTATCACACTGAATTTCAAAAAGCATTTACATGTTTCATTCTGTCTTAATATATAGCTTTTCATCTGCTCTGTTATCGTGTGCCTTCTCTTACTTCAGTATGGTGATAATTTATGCACACTCCTGCCTTTCTTTCCAAGATACAGATAACAGGAGAAAGAAAGCTTCTTCATACCTATGAGGTTTATGTGAAGACACACCCAACTAAAGGTGGTGGCAAATATGGGTGTGCAACGCCAGTACCCTGGTAAGATCAATCTCTAACCCAAAAAAGGCTCCAAAGCTGAGTGTAAAGTCCAAAAAGAGGGAAATTTATTAAAGAAAAACAAAAAAAGGTTTCTCCTCCCAAGCTCTAATAGGCTGAAAATAAAAGGTACTTTACAGTTCAGGTTTAATGATCTTCAGTGTTGTCATCTCTCTGGGTTTGTTCCTGGATTGATCTCCTTCTCAATGAAGCTGGTGCAGGGTCTTTCAGCTTCTGGTGCTCTTGTTTTCTTTGATGTTGATGTTTATTAGAATTAACTGCTACAGGTAACTAAATTGGCTAATGTAAATAAGTTGGCTATATGGTAAATAATTTGGATGCAGGTGTAAGAAATGCCCTTTCCCTCTGCCACCAAACAAATCAAGCCAAGCCTGCCTAAGGGGGGAAACAGACGGGAGCTTCCCATGCGCCGCGGGACGGAGCGCCGCTGGACCGCGGCAGCCGCACCGCAGCGCACCGTCGGCGACTCTAAAAGGAGCACCAAATTGGCGCTCCTTTTAGATTTCAGGGAAAGGGCGCCCTAAAAGCGGCAGGCGCACTTTCCCTGACTCAAACACCGCGGCGTGTGCGGTCGCCATGGCGTGAGGTCATCCTCGGAGCGCCGGCCGTGCGGAGGGCCGGCGACTCCGAGGGCGACCTCAGGAAGAGGAAGGGGCGCCGTTCGTGCAGCTGCCCCTCCTCTTCCCTGCCCGGAAGACGACTCTATTAGTCGTCTGCCGAGGCCCTTTGAAAAGCTAAAAAATCCCAAGCCAAAGCAGAGCTTGCTGGGAAGGGCCAAACCAAAAACTAGAAAAATGTAGGGGATTCCTACATCTCCTCCCACAAACTAATACAGTGGAACATTCCTATGCTCAAACTAAACTGAAAATGAAGGAAAATACAGGGGAGAATTTAAACAGTCCAGGCTGGACATCACAGCTTACTTGATGGTTTTAAGCAACTTGATGCTTGATAGTCTAAAGAACTAGGTCTAAGAAACAAGAATGTTTTATTCTTGCTGCTACTTGCTGCTATGACTAGGCTTCACCATACATAACTTCATTTCATTTGGATCAGCTGAAGGAGTTTGTGGAGCTTATAAACATATGGAGTTTATGCATGAAGCTGGTTGTGTAATCAAGGACACTGCTTTTCTCAGGGTGCAAAATCATGCATACAGTTGTATGTATCTATGCTGAATAGTAAGGGGAAATAATTTTGTTGGACTCAACAGTTTTGAAGAAAGTAGAATCTTCACAATGTCTAAGGCAATAAGCACCTTGACCCAAGTGTCTGTGACATTTACAAACTGTTTGTGAGAAGTAAAGTGTATGTGAAGAAATGTAAATATGCCTAAATACCCTGAAGGCACTAGATCCCATCAGATATTGGAAGCTCCCTTGTTAGAATTTGGATTTGGATGGTGGACCACAAAGGAATAACACTATGTTGAGTAAATTGTGGCCACATTTGTACTGGCTGTTTAACCTGGGTCCAGGGCATAATGCCATCCTTGGACTGACCATGATGGCGACCATAAACACCAGGCTGAATCTGGTGTGACACTGCATTGTTGTGCACATAGGCCAGCTGGGCCCACATCGTATCACTCCCACTGGCCTGTTTTTTGAGCTGCGACCACTGCTTCCTCGTGGGCAGGAGCTCTGTGTAAAGCCTGCCCTGTGTGCTGCCACTTCTGCTGAGGACAAAAACAGTTGCCTATACATGTGATTGATCAACAAGGAATCCAGGCAGCCATTTCTGTTCTCAACAGAAGTGGCAGTATACCAGGCAGATTTTACACAGAGCTCCTGCCTGTGTAAAAGGCAGACCTTTTTTCTTCTTTCCCTGTGCTGCTCAGTCTGAGGAAGGGTGCTGGCACAGCTGCATGCCAAAAGAAAAAAAATCAGAGATCACTCCAGGATTTTTGAGAAACACCAGGGTTTTCTCCAAGTTTTTTTAGTTTTGAGCAAAGTTGGGTTAAGGGCAGAAAAATACAGATCCTCCCCAGAAGTAGCTGTATGTTGTCAGAACTGCCAGCATTGCCTTCAGGGTGAATTAAGCATTTTTCATCTGTATAGACAAGCCCGATATTAGACTATATTTCAGAGGAAGGCAATGGCAAATCACTTCTGAATATGCCTTGCCCTATGAAATTCATGGGGTTGCCATAAATCTACAGGCAACTTGGGGGCATATATACACATACATAAAGCAATCCATATATTTTAAAATGTGAAAAGTTAAAATGAACATTACTGGGGGGAGGGGGGCTAAAATATGCTTTATCCAATGGGGGAAAGTTGTATAAATTAATTTAATTAGGCAAATGACAAATTAGGAAAAATGAAAAAATGCATATTTTAAGAAAGGCAGGTAGGATTTGGAGGAACTCAACAAAATTCAAACAAGGATATCTTCACATTCCTAGTGATAACTTCATGGGGTTGCAGCACATGGAAAGTCAGCTTGCTTCTTCATACCCTCTCCATATACTAAATGAAAATACAAAATACTCAGAAGGCAGGCAACAACATTTAAATTACAGGTACAGCTAGAGAAAACTATGCCCTTAACTGGCTAGGTAAATTCACATGCATACAGCCTACACACAAGGGAAGTCAATTTCTGATGTTTGTCATATATGTGCTGCTTATGTATATGGTGGTGTGCTGTTACTTACTTATTTACATATCTAGATTGGGGAAATATTCACATAAATAACTGAATGCAAGGACAAACTTTTTGCGCACTGTCAAGAAAACGTAGACACCATGTAGAATAGCATGCATTCTCATCAGAGTACAGACAAACTGTGTTTTGTGGTTGCTATTTCTCATTCCATCTACAATATTTTTCAAAGAGTCATGAATCTCCTCTGGAGAAAGCATTGTAGCCAGACAGGAGTGTCTTTACTCCTAATAATGTGGGGAGTTCAGACCTTACCACATGACACCGCAAGCAAGTTGCCTTCTTTTCCCACCCAGCTAGCAAATCCAGAAAAGGCTGTTGAAGAGAGGAGGACATAATGATCTATACTGGGTATCTAATATACTAGATACACAACTGCAGCCAGAAATTGTGCAATGCAATTTTATTTCTAGTGTACTAAAGGCACCCATAATTCTATATCAGCTACATTAATTATATTGTAACATCTCCTGGTCTGAACCCCTGCCCCAAATCTGACAGGAATATTCCCCCATTGGATGAGGCCTTCTCTGTTAAATGGAATTTGTACCTTTTGATTGCGACAACATGGAGCTGATGTGATTTCAGTGTGATTTCAGAGCTATTGCTCTGAGAATTTGAGGAAGCCAATGCAATTTCCAGATAGGGATGGTAAGAAGCCTCTTGGCTTTACTAGAAATGAGTAAGGCCTAAAGATATACATCTCAAGATGTGCTTCGGGATCACAATTCTCTTTGGGATCACAATTCTCTCTGAAAGACTGCCTGTATCAGAGCTTCTGTCCATGAAAGAGCAAGAGGATCAGGGGTCTAAATCTTGACACTAATGTATAAGCATTAGTCATATAACATCTTCTTCATAACAGAACCTATCATGAGGTTTTCTTGGCAAGATTCATTCAGCAAGGAGTTGCCTTTGCCTTCCTCTGAGCCTGAGAGAATCTGAATTGCACAACGTCAATTGGTTTCCATGGCTGTGCAGGGCTTCAGACCCTGGTCTCCAGAGCCATAGTCCAGTGCTCAAACCACTACACCACAATGGCTCCCACCAGACAATTATAGCACTATAATTCCACCTCCATAGGCTACACCCTATGGAAACCTGGGGATGGTATTTTTTTTTTAATTTTATTAATATATAAAAAAGAAAAAATACATACATATAGATACACATACAATTACATACATCAACAGTGTTACATACATAAGAAGATTAAAAGGAAAAACAATGGAAACCTGGGGATGGTATTTTGAAGTACCAGAGCTCCCTGCGTGAAAATTCTAAGTACCTATCCCTAAACTCCAGATCCCAGGCCTTCATATAATGCAACTAAGCTAAAATGGAACCATAGCACAACTGCCATGGTGCACAAACAGAGGCTGAGACAACGGGGGCATGTTGGGGGCAACTGTGGGACCAGGATACTCCAGGTTGCCCCTGGAGTATCATGGCATATAGAGACAAGGCCTTAGCCACCTCTCAGACATGCAGAAAATGCAGTAGAGTGCCTTTAATTTACTTCTGTAAATAGGTATTAAGGTTTTGACAGATTATTTCATTTTTCAACCTTTAAATTGTGTGAAAGGTCACTGGTGTACATGCATGGAGGGTGAAAACTACTCCTGGTGTACAAAAATGGGCACTATCCCTCAATGCACAGACACAGAGATACATTCCAACATGTTAACAGTATTTTTACCTCAGCAATTGATTCTCCACACTCCAGTCTTTGCCTCTCAGTTAGCTAGAAGCTATTGTCAATAATGATTACACAATCCATGTGCCAATAGTAAACCTTATATGACAATTGACATTTCCTGTATGCAGGGGATGCAGTGCAGGGGATACAGTGGCTCAAGTGGTTAAGATGCTCTGACTCTGTTGATTGCAAGATCGGCAGGTTGGCAGTTCAAGGCCCAGGTGATGCATGATAGGGTGAGCTCCCATCACTATTCCCAGCTTCTGCCAACCTAGCAGTTTGAAACCATGCAAAGGCAAGTAGATAAATAGGTACCACTTTGATAGGAAGGTAAACAGAGTTCTGTGCAATAATGCTGGCCACATGATCACAGAGTGGTCTCTGACAACGCTGGCTCTTCAGCTTAGTAACAGAGATAAGCACTGCCCCCTATGGTTGGACATGACTTGACAACCTTGTCAACGGGGAATAGCTTTACCTTTATTTCCTATATACTTATATTTCTCAGATTCTATTGAAATTAGAGTCCTATCTATGGCAAAGTGTATTGGAAAAATTGCTTTTCAATGTTCAGAAGGCCTTGGCATGTTTGCCCCAGCTATTGCAAAAAAAAAAAAAACCTATAAAGCAAATTTCATAAAAGTATTTCAAAGCTGTCATACCTTTCCATTAACATCTAATGGAGGTATGCCAGGAAATTGCACACACAGGCAATAAAGTCAGGCTGACTTTGATAGGGCTTATCAAGACAACTTAATTAATTTTTCAAGGCTAAAGTCTTTATTCTCCTTTTGATAGATGAAGATTTACTCATGTAACTCCCACCATATCAAGATGTGAATATGATTGCTCTGAGTGAGAGATGATCTCTTACTCCCTCTCATGCCTGTTAAAAATTCCATCACAGCAGTACACAGTGTTACCAAAACTTATTCCAAATATGTTATGCAATAATGTAAACATTCAAAATATCTACTGTTTTAAATTCAGTATAAAACTTTGCTGTCCAAATAAAGGTTCTATGACATATGTCATCCTGTTTTGAAAACAAGTTAGCTTGATGTTTTGGGGCATTCACAAGAAGAACATAAAAAGAAGAAACTTCTGTCTTCTTTATCCACAGCATCCAATATTTAGAGGTATATTGCTCTTGTACATGGGTGTTCCATTTATCCCAGAGTTAAAGAAAGCTTTTTTGTTTTTGTTTTTACAACAGCTCTCGAAACCACCATGACTTACCAACATGGCCAAAACAAGAAGTGGCAAGTATCAAGCAAGCCAAAATAAATAGCAGCTAGTATGTTTTCATTTTGGTTGTTCAGGGCTTAGCATTCTGGCAGGCCTTTCCTAACTAGATTTCCCAGCCTTAAGAGTTAGGGGGGTTGCAGACTGCCAGAAATAGTGCAAATTGAGTCCACTTTTAGGGTTAGGGTTAGTGCTAAGGAATCATGGGAACTGTATTTTATTGTGGCACCAGAGCTCTCTGACAGAGAAGGCTCAATGTGTCAGAAAAACAATTCCCATGATTCCCTAGCACTAACCCTAACCCTAAAAGTGGACTCAATTTGCACTATTTCTGGCAGTCTGCAACCCCCCTTAGTCTTCCTCTCCTTCCCTACTTTCTGCTGCAACTAGGGTTTGGTCCCTTTTAACTAATTTATTTTAAATATTTTTTTAAAACCTGTGATATTGTTTAATACCTTTTAGGGGTGGGGGGGGTTGGAGTTGTCTGGGATGGGATGGGAACTGTATTTATATAAATGTTAATGCTGTAAGCTGCCCTGATTGCTCTGCAGAGGGGCAGGGTATAAATACATTATTATTATTATTATTATTATTATTATTATTATTATTATTATCATCATCATCATCATTATTATTATATTTCTTTATTTTTCTTTATTTAATATATTTATTTATTATATTTATATTCTGCCTTTCTCCCCACACAGGATTCAAGGTGCCATGTGTAGAGCTCATGAAAATTTTAATATCTCATTTAATCTGTGCAGCCTTGTGAACAGTCTGAATAGTAGCCTACAAGAGCACTGTTACTGCATGTACCCCCTCCATGGGATATAGGAGCAGCACATTAGAAGTAATAGTGTGAATTTTCTAAATGTAACATCTCCTGGCCCAACACCTCCCACGACTCAACCAAAGCAAATGTTATTGACTCATGTTCCAGTCACCAGCAGAATGGACCTCCTCCCATGCAATTGATGCACAGTGAAGTAGGTTGGATGGGAATTACAATCACAGCAATACTCTCAAAATCGTGACTAAGTAGTGATTGTGAATACAAAACAGTTACCTAAATTACTCATCTGTTGTTGTTGTTGTTGTTGTTGTTTTGTTGTTTTGTTGTTGAATGCCTTCAAGTCGTTTCTGACTTATGGTGAACCTAAGGCATAGAATCATGGAGTTGGAAGAGACCACAAGGGCCATCCAGTCCAACCTCCTGCCATGCAGGAACTCAAAATCAAACTATCCCCAACAGATGGCCATCCAGCCTCTGTTTAAAAACCTCCAAAGAAGGAGACTCCACCACACTCCAAAAGAAGCGTGTTCCACTGTCGAACAGCTCTCACTGTCAGGAAGTGACTCCTACTGTTGAGGTGGAATCTCTTTTCCTGTAGCTCACATCTGTTGCTCCGAGTCCTATTCTCTGGAGTAGCAGAAAACAAGCTAGCACCCTCCTCAATATGACATCCCTTCAAATATTTAAAGAGGGCTACCATATCACCTCTTAACCATCTCTTATCCAGGCTAAACATACTCAGTTCCCTAAGTCGTTCCTTGTATGGCATGGTTTCCAGACCCTTCACCATTTTAGTCACCCTCCTCTGGGCATGCTCCAGTTTTTCAACATCATTTTTGAATACTGGATACAGTATTCCAGGTGGGGCCTGACCAACACAGAATACAGTGGCACTATTACTTCCCTTGATCTAGATACTATATTTCTATTAATGCAGCCTAAAATTGCATTGGCCTTTTGAGCTTCTGCATCACACTGTTGACTCATGTTCAACTTGTGGTCTACTAGGACTCCTAAATCCCTTTCACATGTAGTCTTGTTAAGCCAGGTGTCCCCCATCTTATATCTATGCATTTCATTTATTTTATTTTATTTTGCCTTAAGTTTAGTACCTTACATTTCTATGTATTGAAATTCATTTTGTTAGCTTTGGTCCCGCTTTCTAATCTATTAAGATCATTTTGAATTTTCATCCTGTCTTCTGGGGTATTAGCTATTCCTCCTAATTTGGTGTCATCTGCAAATTTGAGAAGCATGCCCCCTATTCTTTCATCCAAGTCATTGATAAAGATGTTGAATACTAGTGGGCTCAGGACAGAACCTTGTGGCGCCCCACTGGTCACTTCTCTCCAGGATGAAGAGGAGCCATTGCTGAGTACCCTTTGGGTTCCGTCAGTCAAACAGTTACCCTAACAGTTGTATTGTCTAGCCCACATTTTACTATCTTGTTTGCAAGAATATCATGGGGGACCTTGTCAAAAGCCATACTGAAATCAAAATATGCTATGTCTACCACATTCCCTTCATCTAGCAAGCTGGTAATTTTATAAAAAAAAAAAAAGAGAGAGATTAGATTAGTCTGATCTCCAGGAGTTTTCAAAGATTATTGCCAGTGGCTCTGAGATTACATTTGCCAATATCCTTGGATGTAGTTCATCTCATCCTGGAAACTTACATTCATTTAAGTTAACCAGGTATTCGCGTACCTCCTCTTTACTTATTCTGTGCTGCATTTCCCCTATTGTGTCCTCTGCTCCATTTTCCTCAGGCTGAACACTCTTTTCCTGTTCATGGGAACTGTAGTTTATTGTGGGCCTAGAGCTCTCTGACAGAGAAGGCTCAATATCTCAGAAAAAAACTACAGTTCCCATTACTCTCTAGCACTGAGCCAGGAAAGTTAAAGTGGTCTCAAGCTGTATTATTTCTGGCCATCTGTAAAGTTGAAAGTTCTTTAGTCATCCAACCTGGTTTCTTGATACATCTCCCATTTTTCCTTCTCATTGGAACAGTTTGAGATTGTGCCTTCAGTATCTCCCTTTTGAGAAACTCCTATCCATCCTGAACTCCCTTCTCCTTTAGTATTCCTGACCACGGGATCACTCCTAGTGTTTCCCTAAGTTTGTTGAAATCAGCTCTCCTAAAGTCTAGAATGAGTGTTTGACTATGCCTAGCTTCTCCTTTCCACTGTATAAGAAACTCCAGGAGAATATGATCACCTAAGGATCCCACCACTTGCACCCCATTTACCAGGTCATCCCTGTTGGTTAGGATGAGATCTAAAATAGCTGATACCCTTGTTGCCTTTTCCACCTTTTGGACAAAGAAATTGTCTTCAAGGCAAGTGAGGATTTGCTAGACCTTGAAGTATTGGCTGATTTTTACTTCCAGCAAATATCTGAATAGTTGAAGTGTGTGGTCCTTTCTGAGTGTGTGGTCATCTGTTCTAGAAAGGCATCATCCAATTCCTCAGTCTGACTTGGGGGTCTGTAGTAGACTCCCACTATAACATCCCTGTTGTTTCCTTCCCCTTTAATTTTTAACCATATGCTCTCCACCTGATTTCCAGGATTTAAGTCCTGGATCCCTTCACAGGATCCCTTCACAGGTATGCTATTCCTCCTCCTTTCCTGTTTGGCCTATTTCTCTTAAAAAGATTATACCCTTCTATTCCTATATTCCAATCATAAGACTCATCCCACCAGGTTTCAGTGATGCATATTATATCATATTTACCTTGTTGTGCTATGAGTTCAAGTTCATTCTGTTTATTACCCATGGTCTGTGCATTAGTGTAGAGACATCTAAGAACATGGGTCCTCATCCCTTGCTGCCTGTGTGAGTTTTTTTGCCTCCCACTGTTGGGTCGTTGCATCATGTGCCTTGTTCCCTCTATAACACTTTGACTATTATCTCCAGCCCACAATGTACTCCTGCCTTCCAAGATACCTTCCAAAATACTGTCTCCCTACCCTACCCCACATGACTCAATTTAAAGCCCTCCTGATCAAATGTTTGAGACTACTGGCAAAAATGTTTCTGTCAACTGGTGTGAGATGCAGCCCATCTCTTGCTAGAAGTCCAGCCTCTTGGAACCACAGCCCATGATCCAAGAATCTTCCTCTCCATTCCTGAACCATGCCCTTCAACTTGGAGAAGAGATAAGATAACAACCTGTGCATCCATCTCTTTCTGCTTCCAACCCAAAGCCTCATAATCCCTTCTGATATTCTGAAGACTATGCCTTACAGTATCATTGGTTCCCATGTGGACCAAGAGGAAGGGGTAATGGTCAGTAGGCTTGACAAGTCTTGTCAGCCTGGCTGTCACATCATGGATTTTTGCCCCAGGGAGACAACACACCTCCCAGGACATCTTGTCAGGCCCACAAACCACTGCATTGGTACCCCTCAACAAGGAGTCCCCAGCCACCACCACACACCTCCTCTGAGTCTTAGCAGTGGCTGTTCCCTGTGGTGGTACTCTTAGGATCCCCTGCACTGTCCCTGAGGACTGTTCCTGCTGCTCTTCCTCTTCATCCTTGATAAGGGAGAGAGCTTCAAATCGATTCTGTAGCTGCAAGCTCCCAGAACAATCCCTGGTTTCCCTACTTCTGTATGTGACGTTCCTCCAGCTGTCTACCTCCTGTGTGCATGAAATGACCTCCTCCACAACAACTTCCTCTGTGAGGTCCGAGACCATTCATTCCGCTCTGCCAAGGAAAATCTCTTGCTCCCTAATATACTGAATTGTAGCTTCCCAGGCATCCAGCTGCTGTACTTTATTTTTCAGAAGGGCTACCAACTTACACTTGGTGCAGGTGAAGTTCCCCACATCTCTTGGTAAGAAAACAAACATCCCACAAGTGTTGCAGGTGACTGCAGCAACTCCCTCAGTGTCCATATTGAGAAATCTTAAGTAAGCACTGAAACAGGACTGTGGGCTTCTCCCTCAAAAAGTCCCCTGGAAAAGACCGACGTAAAGGGCCCTTGTTCTCTTGGCCTTTTTGCCAGGCTCTGTCAGTGAGCATAATCAACTGGGTTTCTAACTTTACAGAGAGCTCCTGGATACTACCTTATTCTGGAGGCAAGTCTCTGTCTCTTCCTCTGAGCCAAAACACACACACACACACAAAACCTCAAAGCCCCACTCAAAATGGCTGCCCAGAAACTACTTTTCTTCTCCTTCCTGGCAGGAACTTGTCATGGGGTTTTCCTGGCAAGATTTGGTCAGAGGAGGTCTATCATTGCCTTCCCCTGAGGCTGAGAGAGTATGACTTGTGCAAGGTCACCCAGTGGATTTCATGGCCAAGCAGGGAATCGAACCCTATTCTCCAGAATAATAGTCCAATGTTCAAACCAATACACCATGCTGGATCCTGCTCTTCTGTAAATATTCCATATTCACACTCAGATGGGGTGACATTTAAAAGACAGCAAACTACAGATTCTGTAGAAGCTGGGCAGATAACCTATAGAAATGACAACTGCAGCAGAATAACTTAAGCAGAACTGACTTTTCACAAGCTGACATCCTGACATTGACCATAGCAATTTTAAAGTTTCAAATTGCCCTGAAGCACATTCCAGTTTGGCTGACCTATTGCTCAGAGTGGCTGATCTATTGCTCAGAGTGTCCAGGCTGCAGCTGCTCACTTGTAAGGATCACATAGGACGTTACCACACTTGCAGCAAGAGAGCGGCGAGAAAGCTGGTCGGAATCATTTCGGAACCATTTTGGGCTCATTCCGGAATGTGCCCGGCAAGCGGAACACATTACCACACTAGAATGGAATCAGTGAGGAATGTGAGATTCCGGAATGGTTCCGCTCTGGGGGCTCGGAACTCCTGTTCCCACACAAGTTGAAAGATCCCTACCTCGATCCGGCAAGGATGTTCATGCACATGCGCAGACAGGGCAAGGCAAGGGGTCCAGGAGGGGATCCCTCTCTGGCGCTGGCAAAGCAAAGCAAGGCAAGGGGTCCAGGAGGGGATCCCTCTCTTCTGGCGCTGGCAAAGAAGGGCAAGGCAAGGGGTCCAGGAGGGGATCCCTCTCTTCTGGCGCTGGCAAAGCAAAGCAAGGCAAGGGGTCCAGGAGGGGATCCCTCTCTGGCGCTGGCAAAGCAAGGCAAGGCAAGGGGTCCAGGAGGGGATCCCTCCCTGGCGCTGGCAAAGAAGGGCAAGGCAAGGGGTCCAGGAGGGGATCCCTCTCTTCTGGCGCTGGCAAAGCAAAGCAAGGCAAGGGGTCCAGGAGGGGATCCCTCCCTGGCGCTGGCAAAGAAGGGCAAGGCAAGGGGTCCAGGAGGGGATCCCTCTCTTCTGGCGCTGGCAAAGCAAGGCAAGGCAAGGCAGTGGACTTACCACAAGTTCCCGGCTGCGCTCCAGCTCCAGGTGTGCTGGTGGGGAAGGTGTTGGTCCCCCGGCAGCCCCAGCGCCTCGCCTCTCCCACATACCGCAAGGAACCATCGGCCGTAATTTTAAGGAATACACCCGAGCGGTCGGCACTATACCGGAATGACAAGGATCTCGTGTTTATACCTATGCCGAGATCAGCGTCATTCCGGTATAGTGCCGACCGCTCGGGTGTATTCCTTAAAATTCTCGGAAGTCAAAAGGACTGAAACGAAGCTGAAATGACGCCGAAACGAGGTAGGGAAGGGCGGGGTTTGCTGCGACGTCGTGAGAACACACGGAAAAAAAGTCTGAAACGAGGCTGAAACGAGGCTGAAGTGAGGCTGAAATGACGCTGCTGTAGGGCCAGTGTGGTAACGTCCATAGACTCTGGGGATGTGTCCAGATGGAGGGCTCTTAGCCAGAGGTTGGAAATGTTATGCTTTTGGACTGCAATTCCCAGAATCCCATTGAGCATACAGCCTGGGGGATTCTGAGTGCTACTGTGCAAAAGAGTAACTTTTAAAAGGTCTACCCCTAGTACCAGATCAAAAGACATGGTGCAGCTATTCGGTCTTTTCTTCTTTATCAGGTTTTAAAAAAGGAAGCAGCACCGGGAAAACATGGAAGTTCTACAAATTGAAGATAACATTGGGCCTTTGCAGACTGCTAGAAATAGTGCAAATTGAGTCCACTTTAACTGCCCTGGCTCAGTGCTAGGGAATCATGGGAATTGTAGGGTTTTTTTCTGAGACATTGAGAGTCAGGCCAGTTAAAGTGGCCTCAATTTGTACTATTTCTGGCAGTCTGCAAAGGCCCATTGTTTGGCAACCATGATTAAAATTCTTTGATTGAGACAGGGGATTGCCTGATAAATGGGATACTGGGGGGAGGAACAACTGTTCTTTATTATTCTATGGTTTCTTAATTATTGTGCTGCAGTAAACATGTGGTTGACATGATACATGCTTCGTGTGTGAAAGGTGTGGAAAATTCACTAATTGGTCCTATAGGTTTTCTATATGGGTGCTCAGGTGAGAAACATTCTTTGCAATTTCTGAAAGGCCCAAGAATAGCATACTGTATGCCTTTTGTAGCTTTTTGTATTTATGGCTGTGGTATTTAATCCTTGCAGCATTTTTGAAGAAATGCATGATACATTTTTAATAACCTGCAGGACATGTGAGGCTATGGCATTTAAAACAAATGACCCTGCTTTGGAAACTAATCTCAAATATGAACTGCTCCAGTAATGGAGTGTTTAAAAAGTGGTTTTCAATTCAGTATATGATCTTATTCTAAATAAGACCAACCCAACAGCTTGAGGAAAATGTTTGAGAAACAAGTCATTGTTGAAGAACAATGCCACTGACTGTTTCTACAATGAAAAACCAAAACACTGGGGAGAATATTATTGCCCACACAAGTGTTTGATTTGTATTACCAACCTAAGTTCAGAACAATTAACTCAGATGAAACCAGGGCTCAGAAAATTTACATTTTAGACTGCCACTCCCAAAAATGCCCCAAGTGGTATGATTAAAAGCTATGTTGGCTGGGGGATTCCGAACACTATAGTCAAAACATAACTTTACCAAGCTCAAGGTGAAGTCATCCCAACTTTTCTTTTTTGAACAAGAAAATAACTGCAAAGCATTTCTTGAAGACAAAAGGCCTAAGCAGACTGCCAGAAATAGTGCACATTAAATTGAGGCACTGCCCTGGCTCAGTGCTAGGGAGTCATGGGAACTGTATTTTTTTCTGGGACATTGAGCCTTCTCTGTCAGAGGGCTCTGGTGCCACAATAAATTACAGTTCCCATGATTCCCTAGCACTGAGCCAGGGCAGTGCCTCAATTTAATGTGCACTATTTCTGGCAGTCTGCTTAGGCCCAAAATCAATGCCTGAATCCTATTGTTAGTCCAAACCAGAGAAGACCTATTAAGCCAATAGGATATACCTATATGCGACTCATCAACCAACATCTGATTATATGGATGTATCCTAGTCAGGACTAATCAACAGGATTCCTGCCCAAGTCTTCTGCCAGTGGTGCAGGAGCAAATGGGAACCCCTTTCCAACCAGGTCAATGTGTATACAGAGCTAGGCAAGTTATTTTGATACATCAGATTTGTTGTTGTTTATTAAAGGCACATCTCCACTTCCTCTGGCAGTACAAATACAATAGCCACCAAATATGTAACTATATAATCATTTATTGCCCCTTCATGAAGCCCTTTCTTCCATTTTCTTATGACTCCAAGCAGTTGAAAAATTAAATTTTCCAATAACCACTTTATGGTGGGATTGCTGGGAAACTGTAAACCTGTTTTTAAAGGCTTCCTCTGGACTGGAATATTTTAATACTGATTGCTATCATTTCTTGTGAATCACTTGATTTAAAGAGCAAGAAATAAGTAGAGCTTTTTGATGATATTTTTTTAAAAATCACTCATCTCATTTTTGAAATTTCTAATTGTACAACAAGCTCACTAGATTTCTACATTTCAATTAAAGATCCATCTTTTTAAACTGCTTTTAATTAGCTTTCTTTTTAACCAGTGTAATTTTAATTAGTTCCTCACTGCTGATTTTAAATTCACTGGCATTGAGCTCGGAGACTTTGTAAACAGTCTCCACTGCACTGTTCCAAGTTGTTCTCATGCAATAATAAATCTAAGGCACCTGGGCAGCAATCCTCAACTTGCTTGTTCCAGAGTAGTCCAACCCCATTCAAAATGACAGGAACATGCGTGCACAGAGACAGCAAGTAATGGGTTGTAAAACAACACTGCACATGATAGTATCACTGGAGCAGAGCAGAGATCTGGCATGTAGCTCACAGGGGAACCAAGGGACAATCAGTCATGGTAACCTTCCCTCCCATCTCCAAAGAATAAGTAACTACACAAGGTGGGAAACGGCTGCATTCATAATCATTAGATCAGGGGTAGGCAACCTTTTTGAGCTGGGGGCCAGGTTGCTGTCCCTCAGACAACTGGGGGGCCGAAGCACCAAAAGTAAATAAATAAATAAATAAATAAATTTTAAAAATAAAAATAAAAAAATAAAAAATAAAAAAAATATGCATGCACACTCTCCCAGCCCCAGAAAAGCCATGGCAAAACCCCTGTGGAGATTTTGCCAAGAAAACCTCAAGAACAAGTAATAACAACAATAATCAATATCATCATGGCAGCGGCAGCGGTGGCGGCGGCAGGACCGGCCTGGGGCCGGTCCAAAGGCCTCGGGGGGGGCGCATCCAGCCCCCGGGCCTTAGGTTGCCTACCCCTGCATTAGATAAACCACAAGGAAGGGAGAAATGTGTAGCACGCAAAGCTTGGAAAGATTCCCTTTTTGAACTCCATCCAGGGGTGCATCTATGAGGAGTCAAAATAATGGCACTGCCTCCCCCAAATAAAAATTCTAACATTCCCTCTCCTTCAATCTTCACATTTTTAGCATTGTGGAAAGTGAGGCACTGAGAATTGTTCATATCTCAAACCCTTATGTTTGTTGTGTTCATGTTCCCTAACTCTGCCCCCTTTCTTGAGATGACTAAACTGTATTCCTAAATCATCAGCTGAAGTTTTAAATTACTACAGTGCTAGAAATGTGAAGTATGAAGGAAAATCTAATTTGGAGGGAGCAGAATTTTAAATTAGGGCAGAGCCCTCATTTTGCTCCCTGACTACAGCTGCTGCCCCACTGCAGAATGAATACAGTTTGACACCACTTTAACTATCATGGCTTCGTCATATGGAATTCTGGGACATGTAGTTTGTTGCAGCACCAAAGCTTACTGACAGAGAAGGCTAAATATCTAGGGAACTAAAAATCCCAGAATTCCATAGTACTGAGCCATGACAGTTAAAGTGGGGTCAAACTGCATTAATTCTGCAGTGTAGATGCAGCCAACATCCAAATTCCCCCTTCATATCATACGAGAGTCTAAGGTTTGTAATTCAAAAAAGTAAATTTTCAAGGTTTTCATAGCATCAAACCAAATCAAACCAAACTCACAGTTCAGAAACCAAGACAGCATGGTAATGTAGAAAACTAAAGCTTTATTTTGGATTTCCAGAAAGAAGTTGTGTCAAATCTGATTTCCCCCCCCCCCCCCAACAACAACAACAGCCTAGCCTTTAGGAGTTCTCAAATTCCACCCCCTCCTTCCCAGCTGTGGTCCCTGGGCTTTGATCCACTTCAAAGAGTCCTTTGAAGATTCCTCTTTTCCTCAATTTCCCCTTCCACATTATCATAACATCTGTCCCCAGGAAGAAAGATGTTGTCAGTGCTCTACCTCAGAAGTCCTAAAACTACCATCCTCTATTGTCAGTCTGAGTTCCAAGCATTCGTCTCCGTTCCTTGCCCCCCTCCCTTCACGCTTCCCTTTTGTTGACCATAGCGTTATTTCACCATATCAAATTATTTCTTTTTTCACCATATCAACTCATTTCTACATCACTACATCCCCTCATATGTCTTCTCATGACAGATCCATAGACATATGGGTCTGACAGGAATCCCCTTCTTCTGCTGCTTTTACTTCTTCATTCACTCATTTGCCTAATATATTTCCCACACCTTCAGCATAATTTCTTTTTTCGTAGTGATTGGTGAAGATGTAAGACACAGCAAAAATTACAGTATGAATAAATCATTTCAAAGAATTAAAACACCAATAAATCATTTAAATCAGGAGTGGGCAAGTATTTGATAAGCTCCCCACCAAAAAGAGGTAACCTTTTCTGACAAAAAGAAGTGAATTGCCTCTCCCAGAGGTGTCCACAAAAGGCAGTTCACCTTTAAAACAGGCTTTTTGGACTACATTATTTAACCTCCAGAAAATAGATATTTTACAAAAGCAGAAGCAGACTTTCACATCAGAATGTCTTGGGGTTTTTTGGCAGTCCGTTGTTGTTCATATGGCGGGCAATTGAGCCACAACAGGAAAATCTTAAGCAAGAGAGAGCTAAGAACTAGGACTTTGTGGTTTCTCCTTTCAGCACAATTAAAACTTTTATTTCTACTATAATTGGCTGAGTTTTACAAACAAAGCACCTAAAAGTTTTTCCAGATGTAGCAGTACAGAGACATCATGAGAAATTCAGTGTTATCTACGTAGGAAAGGGCCTGTGGCTTCACAAAGGGCAGAGACAGCCTGGATCCCAAGATAAGTTACAGTGTGCCCACCCCCTCCACAGGCTTGCTATCTGTGGACTTGAGGTCATGCAGATGGCAAACCCGGGGGGGGGGATTGCACCCACACTGTGCACAGTAGCACACAACCATTAGAATCAATGGGACTTGAGATCCCACAGTTTTTCCATATGCGGAGGGGTCCAGAATGGATCCCCCCATATAACAAGAGCCCACTGTATTTTACTGCTGCTAATGGAGTTTAAATTATACTCTCCTTTCTCTCAGTCCTCACATGGCCGAGAAGGGGAGCGCACTCTGCCTGCCTGCATTCAGAACAAATGAATTATAACAGAAACAATATCTGATACAAAACTTAAGCCTTTCATTCTAACATCATCACTTTTGTCGCATCTTTTGCCAATGTAGCTTTGAAAGTTTGCATGATATATTTTGTGCATCTTAGAATCATAGAATCGTAGAGTTGGAAGAGACCACAAGGGCCATCCAATCCAAACCCCCGCCATGCAGGAACTCAGAATCAAACCATCCAGCCTCTGTTTAAAGACCTCCAAAGAAGGAGACTCCACCACTCTCCGAGGGAGTGTGTTCCATTATCAAACAGCTCTCACTGTCAGGAAGTGCCTCCTAAATCCTGTAGCTTGCAACCGTTGTTCCGAGTCCTATTCTCTGGAGCAGCAGAAAACAAGCTAGCACCCTCCTCAATATGACATCCCTTCAAATATTTAAAGAGGGCTATCATACCCCCTCTTAACCATCTCTTCTCCAGGCTAAACATACCCAGTTCCCCAAGTCACTCCTCATAGGGCATGGTTTCCAGACCCTTCACTATTTTAGTCACCCTCCTCTGGGCATGCTCCAGTTTTTCAGCATCCTTTTTGAATTGTGGTGCCCAGAACTGAACACAGTATTCCAGGTGGGGCATAGGACGTTTTCACACGGGGCTTTTGGAGGCCGCTAGCCGGCCTCCGTCCGGCCCCACTCCGGCAAAATGTCAAATTTTTCACACGACGTCGCAGCAAGCCCCACCCCTTCCGGTGCCATCCCCGCCGCTAGCCGGCGTCAGTACGGGGCTTGCTGCGCTTGTTCACATGACGTCGCAGCAAGCCCCGCCCCCTTTAGCTCTAACTCTGGACGCCCACCGGCATAAGCCCAGGAGTTGTAATTCCTTTTTTTAAAAGGAATTAGGTAGCTGCCGCCGGAGCCATTCCGGAGTGAGCGGAAGGCTCCGTTCCGGAATGGCTCCAGGCGGATGGGACGTTTGTGTGTGAAAACGTCCATGGCCAAAGCAGAATACAGTGGCACTATTATTTCCCTTGATCTAGATACTATACTTCTGGTTCCCTTGATCTAGATACTATACTTCTTGGCTGCACCAAGAAATAAAGAGATCATTTTTTGTTGATTTTGGATTTTGTTCTATTCAGGGACAATACATTTGCCCCAAGCCTGCTACAGCAGATTGAAATAGAATATCCTGCAACATTTCTCAGAGGAAATCTGGGACAAATGTGGCAAAGAAACATCAGAATGTGTACAAGATTGCAAAGGTTATTGAGGAAGAACACACAATCTAGAAGCCGTTTGCTTTTGCCTGAGTCTCCTGGGAAGGGCAAGATTCCTCTCCTCTCTCCCTGATGAGTTAACTTTTATAACATTCAATGTCCTAAACAGCTTGGACCTTGATATTCAAGAATTACCACTTCCTATAACTGCCTGTCTGAGAATTGAAGTCTGCGAGATTAGATCTCCTTTATAACCCACCAGTGGGGGCAAGACACTTTGGGAGAACATGAGAGGAGGCTGTGGTGCTACAGTTCTGGAATACTATACACTTTTTATCATCACTGGTGCAAATGCTAGCTTTGTCCCAGTACAAAATTAAAACATGTTCACTTATTAAAGCCATTGAGGTATAAATAGTTTTATTCTTGCTAACTGCTCTCAAGCTGACCTCAACTCATCGCAACCCTGTGGATGATATCTCCAAGACTCCCTGTCTTCCACTGCTCTGATTAAATTTTGCAGACTCGTGCCTGTGACCTCCCTAATTGAGTCTAGCCATCTGGCATGCAGTCTTCCTTTCTTTCTGCTATCCTTGGCCTTTCCCAGCATTATTGTCTTTTCCAATGATTCTGGCCTTTTCATGATGTAGCCAAAGTACAACAGCCTCAGTTTGATCATCTTGCCTTCTAGGGGTATTTCAGGCTTGATCTGTTCAAGGGCCCATTTGTTTATCTTTTTGGCTGTCCACAGTATTCTCAACACTGTTCTCCAGAACCACATCTCAAATAAGTTGATTTTCTTTTTATCCACTTTTTTCACTGTCCAGCTCTCATATCCATACATGGTGATGGAAAATACCATGGTTTACCATGGATTCTAACTTTAGTGCTCAGTTGTATATCATTACTCATTACCCAAACAAAAACAAGATAGCATAACAATAAGCTATGGGAAGAATTTAAAGTTGATAAGGTTGAAATATTGCTAAAATATGAATGTTATAAGTAATCAATACTAACCTAGGGAAATTAAGGCTTAGAACTGAATTTTGTAAAAAAAAAAAAATAGTTAAAGTTGATTTTTAGAAGAGCCTCTGACTGTAGATTGAACTGTGCATCTGTTCTGGGAGGAGGGAAAAAGAGTGAATGGGGGGTTGCAGACTGCCAGAAATAGTGCAAATTGAGTCCACTTTAAGGGTTAGGGTTAGGGTTAGGGAATCATGGGAACTGTATTTTATTGTGGCACCAGAGCTCTCTGACAGAGAAGGTTTAATGTCCCAGAAAAAAAACAATTCCCATGATTCCCTAGCACTAACCCTAACCCTTAAAAGTGGACTCAATTTGCACTATTTCTGGCAGTCTGCAACCCCCCATCGCCTTCATTTTGTCTGCTAAAGATAACAGCTATGGTCAAACATAGAGGATACAGTTGAAAGGCTTTTGAGAAGAGATACCAATTAAGCATGCCCCTTGGCAAGCAAATGGGAATGAAAGGACATGTCTGGATCAATGTCCTTGGCAAGCAAATGGGAATGAAAGAATGTTAATAACAATATGTCTGGGACAAAATAACTTTTATAGCACATAGAATGTATGATTGAAAGACAGATGTTCAGATATTTAGTATCACAAGATATACTTTGTATTCTTTGTTGCTTATGTGTATAAAGCTTGGCTGTGGATTTATGCAGGGGGGGCTGTCCTGTTGGGAAAAGAGCCTGGGACAGACGCTTTACTTCTGCTAGCAGAAATAAACAGCTATCTGAGCTTTGAACTTCTGGTTTTGCTGTTTGCTTATTGGGATAAAGACCAGCTACTGAATTTTGCCGTAACAAAGTGACACTTAAAATGGCAGCTGAGAATCCATCAGACCCATCACCATCCAACTGCCTAGGACAAATCTCCTTTCCCTCATCTTCACCCAGCTTCCTCCAGCACTCACCATTTCCTGTCCCTTGGGCAATCTGTCCATGCAGAACATATGCTTTCACTGGCTGTTGGACAAGCCAGATAAAATTATGCAATAGGCCATAGGGCATAGCTTCCCTGCCATTGATTTAATGGAGAAACTGTGGTCAAAACTTCCAGAGCTATAATTTTTAAACCTCACAATCAGCTCAAGAGAAGCAAGCTAAATATCTACAATAGAACTATTAGAATATTAATGCTGCCCTGTGAGAAACTGATTCTATTCTTTCACAACTACCCTGAGCTGATTCACTGTCCTACCAAAGTAGGAGAAAGAGTACAATATGTCTTCTAAAATGCCACACTATAGCAGGATCACTCTGTCCTTGGACTAATCATTCTCAAAATTGCCATCAGAAAAGCAGTTCCCTCCCCCGCCCTTGGTTCAAAACAAAAGGCAGTATTACAAGGAATTAAAAATAATGAGAATAAATGTTCAGTGTACTAAGGTTACAGTTGAAAGAATCAACCTCACTGAATTAAGTGTGACTTAAATCCCAAAAGAAATGGAGTTGATTGTGCTATGAATTCTAGAATATGTTTCTATTTGCAGATTGGACTTGGACACCTATGTGGGGTTCCCAGATCTTAGGACCTTGCCCTGGGTCTTGGAGCCTACACCACAAGTGTGCAACTGTGAGAGGCTAATGGTCCATACTGGAGGAAATCCCATCGCAAAAAAAAAAAAAAATCATTTTTGCCATGTTTTTAGGGGCCCATTTCAGATGCAGTGGAGGACATTTTAAGTAACAGGAAATGACCAGAAGTCACTCCTGGGCCATAAGCCTTCTTCTCTGGGGGCACTAAACTCTCCTGGGCCCTAGATACTCTTCTCCGGTCCTCAGAGGGAGGGGGAGGAATCTCAGGATAGCAGCATAATATTGGAAATTACAAGCATTGCTTCAGGCTGCTTTGGAGCAACTATTGTCAACTGTTTACTGTTCAAAACAGACCATGGAAAAGTTTCTTTGTATGGACTACAATGCCAGGAGTTCTTAAAGGCAATGCTTGCAAAACTGTGAAAACAGAACTGGGGAAAATATGTGCATATGTGTTTCCTGTTCAGCCTATAGCTAGGAAAACTTATTTTCAAAATACATAATTATTTTTTCCTTGGCTAGACTTGGTGATTATTATTTGAATTATATGCTCTGGTCAAATATGGCTTCTGCTTAATGTATCATGATTAATGACATTAACAAGAGACATCCCTAGCTTCAAATTCACAGGGCCTAGGATGCTCCTGACTCAGCAATCCTAGCTAAAAGAGGCTTTGATCCTTGCTGTGAATCTCCCTTCCATTGTCTTTGTTGACCCTTACCAAAATAACAATGTTTATTCATAGGATCAGTAGCAGCACACCCTTATTCAAATATTTCAAACACTGAAAATTAGATTTAGAGCCTATAGTGGAAATATATATCTGTCTTATTGGAGGAGGAAAAGTAGACTGGCCTAAAGAGCCAGCCTGGGGGTGAAGTTAGGGCAGGTCAGCTACATACCAGCTGCCCCAACTCCACCCTGACGCCGTTCTGACACTGCACACCCGTCCACATGGCGCACAGCATCAGGACGCCCTCCTGGCTCAGCATGTACACACGCTGTGCCAAAAGGGAATGAAAAAGCTGCGGTGCCAGCTCTTAGGGCAGCCTTTGCCGCTCTTTTGGGCGTGGCAAAAGGGAAGATCAGGGCTGCGGCATTCAGTTGCCACAGCCCCAATCCACCATTCCCAGGGGCAGCTCTGCGCCACCCTTTTAGGAGGGTCTGCAAAGCTCCTAAGATAGATAGATCAGATAAACAGACAGACAGACAGACAATCTGTTTTAGGCTGCTGCCACACTGCAAAATTACAGTTGGCCCTCAGTATCACAGGGGTAGCCATCCATAAATTGGAGCATCCATGGATGGCCCCATCCCATTCTCATCAATGGTGATGTGCACATAGACACATCAACATGGCCATGTGCATGTCAGAGTCCATTGAAGGTTATGGGACTTGAGGTCCCGCATTTTTTGGCCTCCACTGTGAGGTCCAGAACTGAACCCCTGTCAATATGTAGGGCTGACTGTAATGCAGTTTGACACCATTTTAACTGTCATGTCTCCATCATATGGATTTTTGGGATTTGCAGTTTATTGTGGCACCAGAACTCTCTGACAGAGAAGGCTAGATATCTCACATTGCAAATCCCAGGTCACCCAGCAAGTTTCATGGCACAGTAAAGGGTCAAACCTGGAACTTCCATATCCCAAGACAATGTTCTAAACATTGCACCACATCATCCACTTTGTTTTCACTTGACACATGCCCCAAAACATGTATACAGTCGCTCCCCATTTTCGTGGACTCGCCTATTTGCAGATGGCAAATGGAGGGGGGCAAAACAGAGGGCGCCACCATTCAAGCCTATGGGGCTTGAATATTTGCAGTTTTCCGTTTTCACGGGGGGGGGGGGAATGGATCCCCCACGAAAACGGAGCGGCAATTGTATTTCTAAGTTGCCAAAGCACAGTTCTGCTTACATTGTGAATTCCAGCTCTATAAAATATCAAGCAAAGGATACATTACAAAAACAGGAATTAATTTGTCTCCAGGTGGCAATATTTCCAACATCCTTCTGCCCTATCTCATTGGTTGGTCCCTTTGATTTGAGGTTGGCAGGAGCTGCCACTCTAGGTGTGTGATTAAAGAAATGTTTTATGCTAGATGTCTGCTAAGAACAGAGATAGCTGACAAGAAGCAGCGTCATAAGGGAGCGATCTATGAGAGGCTCATTTATCTTCTTGGCATTTAAAATAAAAACAGGCAGATTTAGACACTTCACTTTGTAAGAGAGGGATTTATGCATTCCCAAGCAACCTTGTTTAATGGTATCCCTTGCAC
Source organism: Phrynosoma blainvillii (assembly GCA_026167975.1). NCBI lineage: Eukaryota > Metazoa > Chordata > Lepidosauria > Squamata > Phrynosomatidae > Phrynosoma > Phrynosoma blainvillii. The sequence continues at coordinate 343,129,773 of JANUYF010000001.1, forward strand.
ATTAATTTCTAATTAATTACAAAATGCTTTAGAAATCACATATTTTATACACATTGACAAGAGATATAGTCCAATTATATAAACCCATAAGATTAATCAAAGATTAAGATATGAGGCCTCACTAGTCTATTAAATGTACATTAAGAGTATAAAATTCACCAGATAATTTTAAAAGAAAATACATTCCAAAATATCCATGGTTCTCCAGTGGTGCCACTCACAGCAGGACTGTGGGATCATGTGAAATCTGAACAATCACACATCAAAAATGTGCTCCATTTGGACGAAGAAAGGTCCATCAATAGCTAGTCAAATTGGTTTTAAAAAATCCTCATTCACCAGGAGATACCTATCCTCTTGTAATAGTAACCTCCACCCCCAAATCAGTTCCAGAGGGCTAGGAACCCTTTCCTTACTTTGAAGCTGTGAAGCAGTGCAGAGATCTAGACTCACTGTGTTAGGGGTTTGACCTTAGTGTGACACTGATACTAGGTTCAAAAGACCAAAGATGTAATTTGCCACATTTGCTCACCTAAAGGAACTAGCCATGATCCTATTGTGAACAGGGAAAATGGCAAACTGTTCATCTCTCACCCATCTCAGGCATTACCACAATCCAACAATTAAGGTTGTGTGTATGTGTGTGTGTGTGTGTGTGTGTTTTGGGGGGGGCTTTCCTCTTACAGGATCAGATGTATAGTTTATTGTGGCAGTTTGGCTGTAGGATAAAGGAACATAAACATAAGATGGAGCACTGTGGGGCTCTTCCTGTCCAAAATTAGTGCAAAATGAAATTCTACCTTAGTCTTACTTTGAGCAGACCCACCAGCACTAATGGGTCCAGACGCCTTTCCCCTGCCTCTCAGGAGCCCTCCACTCCCTACAGGGGAAGCTAAAAAAAAAATCACTAAAAAGTGAAAGCAAAACTTATTTCTGGAAGTCCACTTTTGAATTTTTTTTATTTTATTTTAAGACAATGCAGGGTGACTACCTATTTAAAGGTGAGTTACTACACTTGGAGTCTTTTAGGAAAGGAAATTCATATTTCATGGTCCAGAAAATGGTGGGCTAGGGAGTCTGGAGACGTCAAGGGCTGCAAAAAATAGCCTTTGAGGTCACATGCAGCCCCATTTCTGTGCTTTGTTTACCTAGGATTCCCAGAGTCCCTGAGTTTTAGGGCCTGAGATTATACAAAGATGTAGTGCATGAAACAGAGTGAACAAATACAGATAACACACATAACACATTTGGTGGGATGTAGGTGTTTGAGTCCCTCTGCTGGATAAAAATCAAACTGAAGAATTATTCTGAATAGTCCAATATTATGTGAAAGTACGTTAATTCTGGAGAAAATGCTTCAACCATGATGACCACAGGCCTGCATTAATGCCCCTCCACACACCTTGAACTGAGAACAGCTACATCTTAACAAAATGCAGGCTTGAGTCTAACATTGTTAAATATATATTTTTTCTCCTGTACAATTTTTAACATCTTTGCCTGATGAAGAAGTCAGTGGAGCTTCGAAAGCTTGCAATATATATTTTGTGCAATTTGGTGGGTCCAATAATGGTATCCCTGTTTTGTGGATTTTGGATGTTATTGTACAAGCCTAGTAAGATGACCATCATTATGGTGGTGTGCATGAGTATACATGGAAGTAGGGCATGTGTAATGCAAGATGCCCTAGCTCTTTGAGATGTGATGCCATGTATATCTATTTATTTATTTAAAATATTGTTGCACTTCCATACATCCTATAATACAAGGGTAGTACATAAGATGCAATTTAAAAAGAGATCCCAAAATAATAAAATGAAAGAATAAAACAGTAAATCTACAGCGGGGAAGGAAATTTACAGCTTGTTTAACTACGTTAATAAACCTGCTTCAAATGTGTTGGTGAACAAATCAGGTTTGGCCTGGTACCAAAAAAAGTGACATACAATCAGGGTGCCACAGTGGAGAAGGCTTTTCCCTTTTTGTCCCGTGCTATACCAATGGTTCTTGGCTGATGATCTTAAAGCATGGGCAGGCTGGTGTGTCTAAATATGTTTAGTGCTTTGAAAGTAAGCATTAGTGCCTTGAATCAGGCTCAGAAGCAACACATTTCACCTGCCATTGGATCCCTCTGTCAATACATCTTGGGATAGTTTTGCCCTCATTGTGAAAGTATTCCAAAGCAGAGTTTAAATTAGGGTGGGGATCATGTGTCTTTCTTGATGTTGTTGGACTGCAACTTTGATCAGCCATAGCCATCAGAGCCAATGGTTAGGAATTCTGGGAGCTGTAGTCCAACAACATCTGGAGGGCTGTTTTAGATAATAGGAGTTCATAGTCCAAGTAATTGAATTTCAATCAGAGCTTGGAAAAGTTACTTTCTGGACTTACTACCTAGGGGATTCTGAGAGGTGTTGTCCAACATATTTATATTTCCAAGCTCTGCCTCTGATAGCCAAATCTCCACTTCTTTTCCACAGAGCCAGCCCAAAATAATTTTCCCTGCCTGAAGCAGAGTCCCCTCCCATCCAAGTCAAGGTTTTTAATATCCTAGGCCAATCAAGTTATTGAAAGATGAAAACGCACTTTTCCTGAAAATTCCTGGCAAACATACACACACAAAAACATTATCATCATCATTATCTTCATCTAACAATTTGCTGTTTTTTCTCAAAAATCTGCTGGCTGCAAATGCTCTGGTTTGTCTCTAAAAACATTTGCTGTTTGTTGTTATTTGCCATCAAATCAACTTTGACTTGTGGTGACCCTATGAATAAGAAATATTCATGAACCCTGGTCATCAGGTGCCTTGCTCAGGTCTTGCAAATTCAAGGGCGTGGGTTTCTTGATTATGTAGTGCAGTCTGCCTCTTTTCCTATACCTTCTACTTTACCCAACATAATTGTCTTTCCAGTGTGTCCCATTGTCTCATAATATGACAAAAGTATGACAGCCTCAGTTTAGTCATTTTCATTTGTAATAAGGTTTCATACTTGATTTGCTCTAAGATACATTTATTTGTCTTTTTAGCTATCCATGGTATCTGCAGGACTCTCCAATACTACATTTAAAATGACTTGGCTTTCTTCACTGTTGGCTTTCTTCACTGTCCAGCTTTCATAGATATCAGGGAGACTATGCCTAGATGGTTCTGACTTTGATATGTAATGACGTATCTTTGCACTTTAGGATCTTATCTAGTTCCTTCATACCTGCATTTCTGGATCTAAGAGTGCATCCACACTATAGAAATAATACAGTTTGATACCACTTTAAGTGCTGTACCTCCATCCTATGGAATGCTGGGGTTTGTAGTTTTACAAGGTCTTTAGTCTTCTTTGCCAAAGCATGCTGGTGCCTCACAAAGCTACAAATCACAGGATACTGTACAATGGAGTCATGGCAGATAACGTGATGTCAAACTGCATTATTTCTACAATGTAGATGCACCCTTAATCTTTTTCTGATTTTGTAACTGCAGTCTCCATTGTGATTTTGACTGAATCAAAGTACAGGAAATCTTTTTAACTATTTATCTTTATCAGTGTCTTAGATGATAGGCTAGAGCAGGGGTAGGCAACCTAAGGCCCAGGGTCCGGATGCGGCCCCCCGAGGCCTTTGGACCGGCCCCAGGCCGGTCCTGCCACCACCGCTGCTGCCCACCATGATGATATTGATTATTGTTGTTATTACTTGTTCTTGGGGTTTTCTTGGCATAATCTCCACAGGGTTTTTGCCATGGCATTCTGGGGCAGAGAGATTGTGCATGCATATTTTTTGATATTTTGTTTTATTTAAAAAATAGTATTTATTTTTTTATTTATTTATTTATGGGGCTTCAGCCCCCGCAATTGTCTGAGGGACAGCAACCCGGCCCCCGGCTCAAAAAGGTTGCCTACCCCTGGGCTAGAGGGAATCCTTTTCAAGTTTGCAGATGATAGAGAACTAGAAGTGGTAGCTAACACATTGGAAGATAGGAAGAAATAGGAAGAGAATTCAAAAGGACCTTGATAAACTAAACAATTGGGCTGAAACTAATAGGGTGCCTCAATAGAGACAGATGCAAAATTCTAATTTAGGCCGCAGGAACCAAATGCACATGGTGGTATACTTGGTTTAGCATATGTGAAAGGAACCTTGCTCAAAAGTTAAACATGATCCAATAGTGTGATGCTGCTACAAAGAAGGCAAATAATATTTTAGACTGCATTAATATGAACATAGGGCCTCTGCAGACCAGCCCAAAGGGCCAGCCTGCAGGCAGAGTTGGTGTGGGGCAGCCGCACACCGGCCGCCCTAATCCTATATCAACGGCATCCTGACGCCGCATGCCATTACGCACATGTGTGGTGTCAGGACGTCCTTCCGGTGCAGCATTCAAACACACTACACCGAAAAGGGTGCTGAGGAGCCGCACACTGGCTCTTAGGGCGCCCTTTTGCTGCCCCTAAAAGGAATAGCATTTTGCTGCTCTTTTCTGGGTGGCAAAAGGGAGGATAAGGCACGGCGTGGGGATGCCGTGGCCCCAATCTGCCACTTCCCAGGGCAGCCCAGAGCCACCTGTCTGCAGTCCCCCATAGTTTCTAAGACAAAGGAAGCAATAATCCCACTATATTCTGCACTAGTTACACTTCATCTGGAGTACGGCATTCAGTTCTGGGAACCTCATTTTAAGAAGTGTATAGACAAGTTGGAGCAAGTTCAAAGAAGGGTAATAAGAATAATAAGAAGTATAAAAAAATAAAACATGTAAGAAAAGACTGAAGAGCTGAGCATGTTCAGCCTGGTGAAGAGAAGACTGAGGTGTGACAAGATTACAGTTCTTTAAATATGTAAAGGGCTATCACGGAGAGGATGATGCTGTTTTATTCTCTGCTGTCCGAGAGAGCAGAATCAAGTTTATTGGTTTTAAGTTACAGGAAGGTTGATTTCAATTGAACATAAGAAGGAACTTTTTGACAGTGAGGCAAGGCAACCAATTAACTGAGAGGTGGTAAGTTCTCTTTGGGCCTAAGCAGACTGCCAGAAATAGTGCACATTAAATTGAGGCACTGCCCTGGCTCAGTGCTAGGGAATCATGGGAACTGTAATTTATTGTGGCACCAGAGCTCTCTGACAGAGAAGGCTCAATGTCCCAGAAAAAAATACAATTCCCATGACTCCCTAGCACTGAGCCAGGGCAGTGCCTCAATTTAATGTGCACTATTTCTGGCAGTCTGCTTAGGCCTTTTCTCTAGACATCTTCAAAAAGAGGCTGCTGGGGATGCTCTAGTTCAGGGGTAGGCAACCTTTCCCCTTTAAGGGCCGAGGAACTTCAGCTCCCAGAAGCCTCAGTCATGTTGGCCAATAGTCCCATGTTGGCCAATAGCTCCTGGGGTTCTGGGAACTGAAGTCCCTCGGCCCTTAAAGGGGAAAGGTTGCCTACCCCTGCTCTAGTTGAATTTGCTGCACTGAGCAGGGGGCCTATAGACCACTGACATCCTGTGATTCTATTATTCAATAGCTTCATATCCCACTTTGAAGTTATGCAGATGGCCCGTTTGGGGCAGCAAAGAGCCGCCCCGGGGAGTGGCAGATCAGACCCGTGGTAACCCCACACTGCAGCCCCAAACCTTCCTTTTGCCGCCCCCAAAAGAGTGGCAAAATGCCGCTCCTTTTAGGGGCGGCAAAAAGTTGCCTTAAGAGCCGGCGCCATGCCTCTTCCACACCCTTTGGTGCAGCATGACTGCATGCTGCGCCGGAAGGGCGTCCTGACACCACGCGCCATGCATACAGCCACGCAGCGTCAGGATGGCGTCAGGGTGGGGTTGGGGCGGCCAACGTGCACCTGCCCCACCCCAACTCTACCCCCAGGCCAGCCCTTTGGGCTGGTCTGCAATGGCCCTAAATCTTCGGTGGTTATTGTTTTATGGGCCTTTACCGACTGTGCTAGGGAATCATGGGAATTGTATTTTTTTCTGGGACATTTGGCCTTCTCTGTCAGACAGCTCTGGTGTCACAATAAACTACAGTTCCCATGATTCCTTAGCACTGAACCAGGACAGTTAAAGTGGCCTCAAGCTGCATTATTTATGGCAGTCTGTAAAGGCCCTTTGTCTTCTTAATAGTTAACTGTAATCCTGCATTTAAACTTTCTTTTTTAATTTTCATCAGCAGTTGTTTCAATACTTCTGCAAGTAATGTGGTATCACAGCCTTCTAAAAACATGTCCTAAAGTAGCGATCAGATAATGCAAGGGAGCTGAGAACACACACATAAATACAAATCTGCACATGCACACAAATGTACACATACACAGGGTAATTTGACCTCTGCAGTTCACCTCAGAGTCATTATAAGTCGGAAAAAGTGTGAAGGCACACAATATACAACAGTACAATTGTTTAGAATTCACTATTGATGTAAACAAGAACCACCCACTTATTTGTTGCTTTGTTGTTGTGTGACTTCAAATCATTTCTGACTTTATAGCAAACCTATAACAGGGCTTTATTTGCAAAACTTGTTCAGAGGGCTTTTACCTTACCTTCCTCTGAGGGTGGGAGAGTGTGACTTGCCCCAGGTCACCTAATGGATTTCCACGACCAAACGGGGATTCAAATTTTGGTCTCCCAGTGTACTAGTCCTAGTCCTAGTCAAACCAATAGACCATGCTGGCTCACCCATACAAGAGATAATTAATGAAAGGATTCAAACAGTCAACTGAAATGTAAACTAAATGTGCTCCTTGCTGCTAATAAACCCTGCTCCATTCTATTTGTTGAAGCCTCCCATCCATTTGGTAATCTCTTTACGTTTCTATTTATCTTTCCATCCATCTATCGTCTATCTAATTGCCTCAAAATATAATAAAGCAGATTTTTTGGTTTCTTTATTGAGAATATATACAGCCCACATTCTAGTTCAGAATTAAAAACATTCAGGGTAGATCACAAAGGGGTTGTACAGACAGGCAGAAAAAGGTGACATGAAGCTGTCTTTTCCCTAAACCACAGCAACCACACCGCCTGCCCTGAGGATGCCCTAAATGGGGATAGAGCAACCACACTGGGGGCAGTCAGTGAGGCTTTTCTGAAGCCGTATTGAAGCCCCACCAACCGAACTGTGCCTCACTGTCCAACTTCTTATGAAAGAAGAGAATGTCATCCCCATCATCACCTTATGTATCATCATCCACAACATCTGCGAGATGAAGGGAAGGGTGCTGGATGAGGGACTGCGCTACAGATGCCACTTTGTGCTGCCCACCCTGGGGGCACCCATGGAGGACAATAACGTTGTGAAGCAGAGAGAAGGGGAGGCTGTGAGGGAGGCCATGGCAGACTTCTTTGATACCAGGAAAATCTGAAGTATCCCCTCTCCTCCATCTGTGATCCTAGGGCACTACTGTACTGTGGCATGATAAGCAGCTGAATAAATATATCCTATTATCCACACTCTGGGTATGGCCAGCATTCATGCTCTTATGCAGTTATTCCTAACCATGAGCCTAAGGGACACACACACCAGCATGGAGGGGTCACCCAGCACCAGTTTTCCTGGCCACAGAAAGATACAGTGCAGGAACAGCCAACTGAAATCTCTGACAAAGTATCAAGTCCCTTACAGTCAGTTTTCCCTAATGGCCCATTTGATTGTAACCATTGGTAGCCCAGAGGGCAACCATTGGTGTCTAGATACAAACTTGTCCTCTGAGGGTTTCCATTGGCTAGGAGCCAGGTAAGGCCATCTGCCCTCAACCACAACTGCCCATAAATGCCCTTGCAAACCTCCGCAGCTCTCCAGGATGACAATGGTGGCCAGGAGGAAAGTGCCCATCTGAATCGCCTATTGGACAGATGAAGAGGTGGGTATTCTCCTTCATGTCCTCACTGGAGAAGCAGCTGCAAGAAGGGTGATGGCAAGTACCAACCAGCCCAACCAGGGGTACTTCCATCAGGCTACCCAGGCCCTCCAGCAGCAGGGCTTCAGGAGGACCCTTCAACAAGTTCAAGGCACTGAAGGGGCCTTCTTTGAAGCCCTAGAGGACTTCAGGGACCTTCGATGACTAGCTGTGTGACCTCTGGGTGAGAGCAGGCCACCCACAGTGGCAAGATCGTCATCCTCCAGATAAGTGTCGTGTCCCTGCCATGGTCCCTGATGCCCATTCCTACCTTCCCATCACCCTTGCCTATCCCTCCCCTCCGTCCTTTCCCACATCCATGTATCCTAATGATGTCCCTCCTGTCCCTAACTACAGGCTCATGGTGGAGGTGATGGCAGGGATGGAAGAGGGACCCTGCCAGTTCCCACTCATCCTCATCCTCCTCAGAGGCTGAAGCCACCCCTGGCAGAGAGGACCAGGCAGAAGGAGCTGATGCCATCCCTCCACAGCCACAGCAGCCTCCCACAGGGGGAGGGAAGGTAGGCCCCCAAGGGGAGGGGTGATGGCTGCATGACTACAACCTCCATGGCATTCCTGTCCCTCCCCTCCCCCACCACTTCCCATAGCAGTTTTGTAAATGGTGTCTCCTCCTTTCACAAGAGGTGCTACTGAGGAGGAAGAGGAGCATGGCCCAAGCCACCATCCGACAGGGGCAGGAGGCTCTCGATGCCTCCCCCTTGGCCCACCTACAAGAAAGCCAGGATCAGGATCACCAGTGAGGTAAGAGTGGCAGGGAAACAGGAGGAGGGAGTGGGGGGCACCTAGGAACGCTGGCTATGGCATTGGGTGATGGGGTGCAGAGCAACCTCCTAAAAACACTTTTCTCTTTTCTTTCCCCTTGCAAATCAACGGCTTGAGGAAAGGGTGGCTGCCATCGAGGACCAGATGAAGCAGGTCCTCAACACCATGGCAGCCATCCTGGACTGACTCGGGCCCCTCCAACCCCCACTTCCCCCTCCTTGAAGCACCTTCCCCTTTGTATAGTTCAAACATTGTTATTCTTTTTTAAAAAATCATTTTTAAAAAAAATTATACCGCGATCTGTGCACCTGTGCAAGATCAGCACAAGCTGTCTTTTTTATGAATAAACTTTCCATTCTTTAACTCTGTTACATTTTATTCACAGGGGTGTATGTTCAACGCAGGATCACCACAGGGAACCAGTGAAGAAAATCAGTGAGGTGGGCATAGTAGGGGGTGCTTGGTGGTGCCTGCCTTGCTACTGGTGATCACTGCAACATCCCCTTCCCCCTCTACTTGCTCTCTGCCTTTGGGACCAGCAAGAGGGCTGTGACACTGCCACCTCCCTGCTAAAGAGGCTGGCAGACTTGTCTATGGGGCGTTGCTCAGGAATCTCCACCTCCATAGCATCCCCCTCCTCCAAGGCTGGAGAGCTGGCCCTCCTTCCTCTGCCCAGCTCCACAGACCCCTCCTCCAGGGCCAGGGGGTGCCCCTCTTTCTTCCACCCTCCTCCACACTATCACCTCTGCCACCAATGCCACTGTGGGGCCCCTTTATGACTTGCACAAGCTGGCCCAGCAGACCAGTCTGCACTTCCAGGGTGGCAGCAAGGCGCTCCTGCTGTTGGACAAATCTTTCAGCTCTCTCTGGTGCACTGCCTGCCTCTCCCTGAGCTGATAGGCACGGTCCTCCTGTTCCAGGGGTCTGTTCATTTGGTCTGAGCTGTGATCCATGAACTGATACAGGGCACTAGCAGTTGTTGTGGCTGCTGAGCGATGCATCCTCTTCTTTTTGAAATCAGCCAGGTAGGCTGCTGGTGGCATTACAGCTCTGGGATAAGCTGTTTCTCCTTCTATCTCTTGTCCTACTTCTCATTCTATTGGAAATATATGGCAGAGGGCACAGTTTACACACAAAACATGTCCCACAGAGATCGGGGGGAAGGAAGAGGAACATGCAAAGGAGGTATGTGTGGACAGACTGGATGCAAGCAGCTGGTGGTCATGCAAGGGACATGGTCAACAGTTCACACAGACAAACGTTCCTCCGCGAGCCCTCCCCCCAGCATGCCAGGATGCAAAAGTGGTGTGCAGGTCTTCTGAAGACCTGTGTGCAGAAGACATCACAAGAGCCATACAAACTGCTATGTCTTTTGAGTGCAAACATACATGCGATGGAATGCATTTATTATAATAACTGGGAATGACTTTACCATGTGCAGCCTTGATCTGATCCATCAGCTGGATGAACTGTCCAGGACCTGCCCTCTCCTCACCCTCACTGTCATCCTCACTTGCCACTGTATTGGTCCGTGGGACAGGTGAATGGCTACAGCAGTTACTTATTCTGGAAGATGTAGTGCTCCCCTCAGTAGCACAAGATGGTGGTCTGCTAGTGGAAGATGTAGAGGCACCCTCCCCAGCATGGGACAGTGGTCTCCTGGAGGAGATGTCCACAGTCCTCTTGCTGCAGGATGTCTCATCTGAGTCAGAACATTCATCCTGGTCATCTAAATAACAAGAGATGAGGTCATCTCTGCCCTCTGCCCACCCTAGTGCTGTCCACTGCACCCCTTCCCAGGGGCCCTGGCACATCTTACTTTGAGAGGGCATGAAAAGGTCCTGGGTGCATTCTGCCTCAGAGGTGTCCTCCACAGTTTCAACTCTGACTGGCTAGCCAACTTGGACTCTCACAACTTCACTACTGGTACATAATCTGCTGGGTCATATGCTACCATCCTTAGCAAGGAGGGCATGGAGTTCCTTGTAGAAGGCCATGGTGGAGGGACCCCACCCACTTTTGGCCTTGTGATCCCTAAACTTCTTGTAATTTCCCCTGAGGTTTCTGGTCTTCTGACAACACTCCTCCCAAGTGCATTGGTGGCTCATAGCCTTCATGCCTTCTGCCACCTCTTCAAATGTTTCAGAATTCAAGAAGGACTTTCTTAATTTGTCCAGAATATGTGGCAGTGACCACAGAGATATCAGGTCAGCTGTCTCCGCCTGGGACCACGACGTCCCTCTCCCTCTTTTTGGCTTGTCACTTGTGGATGGCTCTGCCATTCTGCCCATTGTAGAAGATGAGTGCTGATGGAGCACAGCAATAGAACTGTGCAGCTGCACAGGACCGCTGGGAAAATGGAACTGGAATATGGGGGGGGGGGGGTTCCAGCTTAAAAATGAAACTTTTCCCTTATTACTTTCTCATGGTGAAACACCCATCAGCAACACTTTCAGCGTCCCAATAGTTGCTAGAGCGCATGCGTACTTTAAAAATTAGGGTTAGGGCATTGTAATATGCAGGCACACCTATGGTGGTGCATGCACACTTGGACCAATAGGACACTTTAAATTGAAACTTTGTTCATAGGGCACTCGCTCTGAATGAGCGACTCAAACTCTGCCGCACATGTGCCAGTGCATTTACACAGGTGTTTTAAATCTCAGGCGCCCTTTTTCTGTCTCCCCTGTGTCGCTGCATACAGACGCACCTGCAAAGGTGCACACTTTTCAGGAAGAAGCAGAAAAAAAAGCTGCTCCTTTTTTGAACAGCTTTTCCTGGCATTCAGCACCTAGAGGGAGCTTTCCTGCCAGCTTTTAGGCGTGCATTGTCTAAATGCCATGCCTCCAAGTCAGTCTGAAAGCACCTCTTTTTGCCCGTCTGTACAGCCCTTAAGTCGCCCCAGTCTATGAAATCATCTACTAGCAACTTCTTTCTCAGTTAGTCTCAAAGTTGCTACGAAATCCCTTTGCATACTGATACAGACAAACATGACAATGTCTTAGAATACTAAATGCAAATAAACACACACAAAGCAGTAAATCAAGTTACAAAACAGAAAACTGTGACAATAAAAAGAAAGATAGTAAAATAATCAACAAGTTGGATGAACTGCTGCTAAAATAAAATGTGTTTTCATCAGGAACAGAATGTCATAAAGCCCTCTTTTGGCAGATTGATTATCATAGTAGTCAAAGAGTGGGCGAGAAAGTCCTCCACTCTGATGTTTTCTGCAAACATTAGAAGACAGGACAAACCAAACAAATTGAGATAGCCCTAGTATACAAGCAGGATCATATGGGAAAATGCAATCCTTGAGATATTCCAATTCCAAGGTCCTTTAGTAAAACATGTGGCCCTCCAGATATTCTTAGACCACAACTTCCCTTGTCTCGTACTACTGGTGGTCAGCTGATGGGAAACCTACATATTCCCAGCCCTACAATACCTAGAGACCTACATATTCCCCAGCCCTGCTTTAGGGCTTTACAGAGAACTGTGATCTGCCTTTTGAGTCTAGAAACAGGTCAGCAAAGTGTGCCATAGATGTTATGTCCATGCAGGACCAAATCAATGTTGTAGACCATTGCCTTACATAGAATACTAAAACCCTATGAATTCTTCCAGATTCCATGGTTTCCATGGTGGCAGCAGTGGTTGATGAGCCATCAGAAGGAGCCCCATGAGCCACCAGCAGCAGCCTCCTCCAACCCCTCGGCCTCCACCCCCTCTCTACTTTCCTTCCCTCTATGACCGAACAACACAAAACACCCCCCTAACTGACTGCAGCCTCTGGCGAAAGCTTTTTGTGCCATTGCGAGGGAGTGAAGTTGGACCCACTGGTCCCCAGAGACCTCCACCTGGGCTTGGGATCCTCCCACCAGCCAATGACCGCTGCTGTCCACCTCCTTGGCCAACAGGCCTGGCTCCCATCCCATATGAGCCATTGCGCTTCTTCTGTCCTGCTGCCGAGAGCACACCTCAGTGTGGGACTGGGATACATCAGCAGCAACAGCCAGATGGGGAGATTTGTGAGCTTAGCATCCGTCTAAAGGAGCTAGAATTGCTGGCACTCACTGGGGATGGCTCAGATCCACAGCAGTGTGAGTAATCCAATGAACATTCCCTAGTGTTTCATTGTAGAAAATTCAACACAAAAAAAATAACATAGAAAAACAGAATCATAGAATGGAAAGACCTCAAGGGTTAGCTAGTCCAGTACCCTGCCACTACAGGAATACACAGCTAAAGCATTCCTGCAAGATAGCTGTCCAAGATCTGTTTAAAGTCCTCCACAGACAGAAAAAGAGCCCACCACCCTCTGAGGCAGTCAGTTCCACTGCTGAGCAACTCTTACCATCGGGTGTTCATCCTAATGTTTAGGAGTAATTTTCTTGTCTTATACTCTGAATCCATTGGTTCATGTCATAGTTTCTTGAGCAACAGAAAACAAGTTTGCTCCATATTCTATATGACAATAATTCAAATATAGGAAATAGCACTTTTGAGACTGAGAAAAATACATGTAGTAGCGTAAGCTTTCGTAGACACTAGTGCATTTCATCAGATGGCATGGAGTGATGCCTCTGTGGACAAACCACGCATCTGATGAAGTGGATTGTGTCCACAAAAGTTTATAATAGATTTTTTTCTCAAGATCAAAAGTGCTACAGGATTCTATATCTTTTTGTGCTGAAACAGACTAATATGGCAGTATGTTTGAATAGCCCTTCAAATAGTTGAAAAGGTTATCATATCACCATTCAGTCATCTCTCTCTAAGTTAAACATAAAGGTAAAGGTATTCCCTGTTGACAAGGTTGTCAAGGTTGTCAACCAATAGGAGGCGGTGCTCATCTCCGTTACTAAGCTGAAGAGCCAGCATTGTCTGAGGACTACTCTGTGATCATGTGGCCAGCATGATTGCACAGAACGCTGTTTACCTTCCCACTGAGAAGTGGTACCTATTTATTGAATTCATTTGCATGCTTTTGAACTGCTAGATTGGCAGAAGCTGGGACTAGTGATGGGAGCTCACCCCATCAACCAGCACCCAGGCCTCGAACTGCCAACCTGCTGATCTTGCAATCAACACAGTCAGCGTCTAAACATACCCAACTTTTTAAGATTCCCTTATATCCCTTTGCTTCTTATAATCTTGTAGCCTAACTATCCATACCAATCTCTCTGTTCTAGTACCTCAAACTATAGCAGCCAAAGGTCTATCAAACTCCAAGACATCACTAGCTACTCCTGTCTTCCAGGCATCTTTAGCTTCACTCTCTGAATCTAAACACCTTGAATTTAAAATCTTCCTACACATCCAAGAAACTCCCTCAGAAAGTTGCTGAATTTCATTTGGAACAAAATTTTAAAATAGAGATGAGAAAAAGTCTACTTTTCACAAAAAGGAACAGGGTTGATGCACAAGAAATCATTCGATGCCAAAAAAAATTTCCTTCTAAACAAATTATTAAAACGCCAGGAGTATTTCCCTTTAAAAAACTCCAACATTCCTACTTCCAATACTATCACACAACAAATGTGTGATAAACTATTTCTAACATTTATATGAAGAAGTAGCCAATGCTGATTTGCCAGCTGACAAACTAATCCTAAATTACTTACTAAACCCTCTTGGTATAGTGGAAATGGACAACACAGATGCAGCTTCTCCTGTCCATCTGCTCAGTCCTGTCTGTTCTCCTTCGGGCAAGACAAATTTTGGATGGATTCCAAAAACAAGGTCAAGGGAGTCCACGCTCTAGGCTGGCATGACCCAAACAAAAGGTCAAATCCAGCAGCTGAGTCCAAAGGCAAGGCAGATTCTAACATGGAGAGTTGGCGAGCACTAACTAGTCAGTGACTGTGTTGTAAAAGTTACTTTTGGACTACAGCTAGTTGGAATATGGCTTAGTTGTTGAAAGCCCCTTGACAGAGATGTGTGGTTTTGTTGTTGTTGTTGTTTTGTTTTTTACCACACCATGTACATCAATGGAGCAATAACAACAAGGACTTCCTCTCATGCTAGCTAGAGCATTCTAGAAGTTGTTGTCCAAAACAGTAACTCCTCTCAGCTTTTGGTTAGGGAAGATACATGCAAGAGCTAAAGCTAGCTCCTCTAATAATCCATTGCCAATAGAGTTTTAATCCTAACCCCAAAGTCCCATCCAGGGCACAGTATAGTTGCTAAGTTAGTATAGTTTTTTGACAAAAGGTTTACATAGGAAAGAAGACTTGCTCATGAGCCAACAATGGCATAATGGTTTGAGTGTTGGGCTATAACTCTGGAGTGTGATTCCAAGGTTCCAAGATTCAGTTCCCAGCTTGGTCATGAAACCCGCTCGACCTCAGGGAAGGCAATGGGAAACCTCCTCTGAACAAATTTTGCCAAGAAAATCCCTTAATACTTTCACCTTCAGATCACCATAAGTCAAAAATGACTTGAAAGCATACTACTACTACTACTACTACTACAACCGGAATCTTACTTCTGAAGTGGGCACTATGACACCTGTACACCAATTGGGGGACCAGGTGGCAGCTCCATTTCACTCTCCAAGTCTTGAGAGGAGGAAGGTTTGGTTGCCGTCTCCTGTGAGGGCACAGAAACCTGTCTCCATTCCAAAACCCATTGAGACAAGGTCTCTTCCCTGACTTTTGGTTTAGAAAGTTCCTAAGTTATCCATAAATGGATTCCTCTAGCAGGGCTCACGCAGTATTCCTAATCCATTCTAATGTTGGACCAAGGATTACAGGAAAAGACAGGGTTCTCATGTACTTTTCTATCTATGGAAAGGGGAAGACAATATTCACCCAGTTTCCTTTCCCCATAGCACCGTGTAGTTTACAAACTCTGAAGAACCCTCTGGAAGGGTAGAAGGGAGGTCAGGAGCAGGGGAAATGGACCAAAATGCCCTCTCTTCTTTGGTTACAGAATCCTCTATCAGATCATCCTCTTATCTGTGAATGGGAGGCTTTTCTTTTCTAGTTTCATTTTTTCTCTCTGTTTATGAGGGGAAATAAGGATTTGTGGGAAAATATGGGCAAAATTCTCAGCCACTTGCACTAACCTAATGCAACTGGTGAAGCTATTCCTAGAAGGGAGAGAGGATGAGGCTGTGAGGGGGAAATGGCAAAGTTAATTTAGAATCAGAACATGTTTGAAGAGACAGAACTTTAAAAACTTTCAAGAGTTAAGTGCTCTAAGTCCACTGTGGATTATCTGTTGGATTTGCCACCTCTCACATTCTTTTTTTTTTTAATTTTATTCAATTTAAAAACATCCAAATACAAATCATTACAAACATAAAACACATAATACATTCATTCCACAGCATTTTGCTTGCTTATTGCTTTTTACACTTTTAGCTTATTATCATCCAAATTATCTCATATACCATCACATACAATAATCTTCCCTCTTTCATCATTTTACATGTTCCAACTAAAATCTACCTCCCAGTTGAGATACCTTATCATTTCTATATTTATCAATTACTCTTTCTTTACCATCAGTTATTTTATATCTACTATATCTTCATTCCTTTTTGTTTTTCCTTAACTTATTTTTCTTTTTCCATTCATTTTGTTCCCTCTTTTTTCCACCCTACTGTTGTTGAATTAAATATATAACCAGAATATACAATATGTTTTTGTTATCTCTCTCTTTTTTGTTTTTGCACTCATTTCTTACTGATCATTATGCCATACTTTTTAACCATAGACCACTCCTCTTCTACCTTTTCTATTGATTTATTTTGGATCATAGCGGTTAGAATGTCCATGTTCTTCATCTCTGATATTTTTACTAACCATTCATCTACTTCCAGTATGTCTATTTTTCTCCAATACTTAGCATAGACAATTCTAGCCAGGGAGATCATATATAAGAGGATTTGTCTATATTTTCTCTCTGTCTCTTTGTCTATCTTATCTGTCATGTTTAAGAGGAAGAGTTTTGGTTCAAATGGAATTTGTTTTTGAAACATTTCTGTTATTTTCTTGTGTATCTCTTTACAATACCTTGTCGCTAAGTCACATTTCCTCCACATGTGAAATGTTCCCTGATGTTCATGGCATTTCCAGCATTGTTTATTAGTTGTTTTATAGATCACACTTAACCTTGTAGGTGAGAGATACCATTGATGCATTATTTTCAAGAAATTATCCTTTAAATCTTGACGAAGAGTAAATTTATTTGTGTATGACCATTTTTTTTTTCATATTTGTCTAAATCAATGTTCCTTCCTATGTCTTGTGACCATTTGGTCATTACATGTTTAATTGTCTCTTGTTCCAGGTTTCTTTCATTGAGTATTTTATAGTATTTTGCAATGTGGTGACCTTCTTCTTCTATGATGATTTTATCTATATCTGTCTTGTTTTCTTCTATTCCTTCTGTTATTCTATCTTGAATCTTTCCTTTACTTATATATAGAGTAACCAATTATTGACTATTCCTTCTTTTCCATGTTGTTCATTTGATTTGATTTCATATTTGATGTTTCCTTCCCAGCTAAATAACAAGCTAGATATTCCAAGCTCTGCCTTTTCCCTAACAGTAATACACATAATTTTGTCTCCACAAAAACCAATTACTCTTCCCCACCCCCCAAAGTCTTGCTATGTGATTCTCCCAAATGTTGTTGCGTGCCTTCAAATTGTTTCCAGGTTATGGTAACCCTAAGGCACACCAAACACAGGCTTTTATTGGCAAGATTTGTTATAAGGAGGTTTGCCTTTGTGAACATCCTCTGTGATTGAGAGAGTGTGACTTGCCCAAGGTCACCCAGGGGTTTCCATGGCTGAGTGGGGATTTGAACCCTGGTTTCCAGAGTCATAGTCACTCCCTCAGAGATCAGAAATGAGGCGCCCAGCATTGATCACATGACTGGGTGCTTCGTTGTGCTCTCTGAGGGAGCAACCCACACCAGCCGCAGCCACGGTGGGCACCACAGTGGGTATGTGTGTATAAACAGCCACCCAGCATTGTTCTGGAGTTTCTTGCAAAATCTGAAGCAAAAGGTGAGCTCTTTTGTACCAGGGAAAGGGCAGATTTGGTGTGAAACTGGCCTTCCCTCATGAAGACAGTCCATGCATGAATCCAGGTTTTGGCCCTACATCATGTAGACAGGTTGTGGTGAGGGTGGGAGGAAACTGGTGTAATTGTCCTGTGTAGACATGCCTGTGGTGTCAAACTGCCTTATTTCTACAGTGTATATACATCCTTTAAATTCATTTCAAAAAACAGCATGACTTTCAGTAGCAGGACACAATGTTCCTTCCACACGCACACCACTCATTACCAATGGTGCTTGACATAGGAGGCAGTGTTTAAAATTGGGACTGGTATGGTTGATCCTTTGTTTCCTTCCTAGTCTGGAGGAAATTTTTCTCAGCAGGGGTGTCCCCCCTGTCCACGATTGCTACTGAAGTCATATTTGAGTTGAGCTGCTGTCAGACATGTCCATTCACCATCTTGTCCTTCCAGAAGCCATCAGGGGCCAATATTGTTGTTGAGCTGAGACTGGAATTTTATATCCTTTTACTAAATTGTTGTATATTGAATTCCATTATTTTCTAGATAAGCTTCTGAAGGCGCTAAAAGATGAGAAGACACAAGATATAATGACAGGATTGACTCTGAAGAAAAATTCACCTGCATCATGAGTTATTTACGTCTAATCACACATGATTGTATGGACATTATGTATTGTTTTAATGACTACATATTTTTCTTCTACTTTGACAAAATGGAAATAGGCAACTTATTCTTCAATTAACATTTTGTGCATTTGTTTGTTATTGATATTTCAAATACAATCTAATATTTCAGATTTATAATTTTTCAGTATCCACATTTATGCTAATGACATTAATGCTGTTTTGTGGCTTCTGATTTATGGTGACCCTTACACAGAGTTTTAAAAGCAAGATTTATTCAGAGGAGGCTTGCCATTGCCTTTATCTTAAGAGAATGTGACTTGCCCAGTGGTTTTCTATGGCTAGTAGAGATTCAAAACCTTGTTTCCCAGAGTCCTAGTCTCGCACACAAACCGCTGCACCACTGGCTCCATGACATTAATATCAATATTTTATTCAAGTAAAATGTCATGTTTCAAAGCATTGTACACTTACAATATATTAGATGCTTAGGAAGTGGATAGTACAGTTGCTCCTCCATTTCTGCAGACTTGAAGTCCGCATCCCTCACCTGTTCACGGGTAGCAAATGGAGGGGGACAAGATGGGGGGTGCGCCCATGGGCACATGCTGCCATTTAAGCCTATGGGACTTGAATATTTGCAGTTTTCCATTTTTGCAGCGAGTCTGGAACAGATCCCCCATGCTAATGGACGGGCTACTGTATAGAATACTCAGGAATATTCTAAAGTTTGCTTGATGACTGGAAACTGAATGTATGGAGCCTAAGAGTTTGACAATAATTAAAAATAATGGAACTGTAGAAGTTTTTAAGGAGTGTTTAGCATATATATGGGCCAAGCTAGATGTAATGAGGAATGCATATTCCCTATGCTACAGTGAAATTTTCTCAAAGATTTGTGCCTTAGCAATCAGACCTGCAAATTAAATTTTGCCACAAAGTAAAGCACACTAAATTCAGATATAATGGTGAGAAAAAAATCATATACTATGAAAAACAAATGCCTTCCAACACTTTAGAGAGCACCTCGGCAGCAAAACATTTTAAACATGTTGTCTAGCTTTGCCCTATGTTGGGAACATAAAAAATTGTGTTATACCAACTCCAGCCATTGGTCCATATAGCTCAGTATTATCAGTAAAGATTTTCTACATAGGGAATCTTCTCCACCCTGTTCCTGATCATTTTGTTTGTCTCTTTCTGCACCTTCTCCAGCTTTGCGACATCCTTTTTGAGATGGTTGACCAATACTATACAAAATACTCCATGCTGCTGGGTGGGGGAGATTGTGGCTATTGTTTTGAGTACCCATAGTTTAATATAATTTCTTTCTTCTGGATACCATTTTGGGGAGAAAGATGAGATATAAATACATTTTGGGAGAAAGGTGATTAATAATAATAATAATAATAATAATAATACCACCTGTTTGAGATTAGATTCTCGGTGATAAGAAATAATTACAGATAGTCTGTCCTTAGCAACTGACGAATTTTGAAGGATTACTGACAGCTCTGAAGGATTTTCTTGATCCGTCTCACTTCAGTGGGAACTTGGTTAATTTAATTTCTAAATAGAAGCATACATATTGAATATATGCATAGAAATAGTGGTAGCATAGCAATAGGCCCCCTAACCTCTGGGCTACACTCATTTGCTAAGCCAGCCTGGTGCCTTCCATATGTGTTGCACACCAATCCTAGAATCTCTCCGCTGGCTCCAACCACCTATACAAACTACATAAATGTAGGCTTTGTACATACTCCTTTAGGGGATCCCCAAATGTATGTACAGGGCTGACACAGTTCATGAATATACGGAACATATAGATGTTTCTCTGTATGCATTCACTCTTCATGATCATGAGGAAAGTTCCCTCTAAGAATCATATTTTTAATTGGCAATTATGTATTGCACACTGATTATAAACATTCTAGTTGTAATTTGGCTAAATCTGGGTTCTTTTACCAAGAGGCATTTATTGCACATGGACAAGTGAGAGAATCTTTTCAGTAGAAGCACTCCATCTTTGGAATGCTTTCCCCATACAATCTTGACTGAGGCCAATATTGCTGAATGTCGGTGTCAGGTTAGGACCCTTTTTAATTCCAAGTATTTGAAAGTGTTGTGCCAGTTTGTTTAAGTTTTTGATTACTGTGGGGTGTGTGCACCACAGCACAATACAAAAAACTCACAATAAAATCAAAAATCTAAATAAGCTGGCACAATATATATGTTGTGATGCTTGCATATTGTCCTGATATCCTAGAATGAAAAGCAGTCTTGGGTTATTTTTGAACCATCAGGCTCACCACCACAATTTTTTTCATGTATACTAGATTCAGCTAGTTCAGGGGTAAGCAAAATGAAGCTCTGGAGTCCAAATTGCTTTTACAGTCCCTGACTGACACTGATACACACAAATACACACACATACACACTTGCATACACATATCAATTATCCTGGACCACCATTTATTATCTGGCTACTAAAGCAAGTATAAATCACTTCATCTGGAAACTTCAAGGATCAGTGATTCATCTTTTACATAGACTACAGTGATCTTCTGCACTGTTTCACATCAGAAGTAGACATCTGGCCACATCCAGTTTCCTGTTTTGTAAAGGGGTGACATTTTTTGGAGCCTACGTGGCCCCTAACTGCCACAATTGCTCGCCCCTAAGCTAGTTCAATGTTCATGAGGCATATTTGCATCCCTTGCATTCTTATCTGTATGCATCTCCATTGGGTGCATGCTTAAGTGTTACACTGCCCAGTGTTTCTTCCTCCTCTGGGGATATTGTAGATCATTATTCTACTTTCTTCTATGTTGGAGGAACAGCAAGAATACTGCACAGTTCAGAATATGGACAAGATTTATAAAGAATTTTATTATTTAAAAATTCTGTTTGAACCACTAGATGGCAGTGTGCAACAATACTTCAACATTTGGAAGCTTTTGTTGTTGTGTGCCTTCAAGTCTTTTCAGTGTTATGGCAACCCTAAAGTGAAGCTACCACCTCAAATTTTCTTACCAAAACTTGTAGAGATGGGGCTTGCCTTTGCCTTGGAAGCTTTACCTTTACAGTAACCAAATATCTGTTGTAACTTCCTCTTCCTCTCCCCAATTTAAGAATCACTTGGCACCAACATTCTATATTTCATGTTGTACCTTCCACTGACAGCAACACGTCTGCCCAGTCACTTTAATCTGACATTCTAAGATTAGTTCAACATAGCTTCCATTAGTTCAACAGATCTCCCACAGAAAATGGGAGACACAAAGACCTGAATATTTGAATTAATTCAGACCAGAGCTGAATCTAGCTTTCCAAGTCACAAACCAGGGTCTAAACCTTATCTTGTGATTACTACATATGGCTATAAGCGAGGCACAGAAGCTACAGACACAAGCTGGATGGTTCCATTCTCTCTGTACTGGAAATATGCAAGTGAATAGAAGACGCCTCTATGTTTTCTCAATTCTGAGACTTGCACCAATTTTTATCTTGGAAGCTGGTGGAGTGGCAGTAGCTACTATGGTTATACTTTCATGCATTTCCCGCCATTGCTCTTACATGCAGGTAAAAACACTGACAGAATCATAAAACATGCAAAATATTATTATTAAAATGAAAATTAAATTATCCAAAGGAATCTAAACCAATTAAAATTAATCCATTAAAAACTTGGATCCATTAAGGTCAGCAAAAAAAGCACAGTCTTAAAAGCATAGCAGTCAGTTTCTAAAAATCTTTTGAAACAGAAACGTTTTCACTTGCTGATGAAAGGACAGCAAGGCAAGAGCCATCCTGGCCTCTCTAGGGAGAGACTTTCATAGCTGGGAGCAGCCATAGAGAAGGCTCTCCTCATTGTTCCCACCAAACATGCCTGGGTATGTAGTGGGACAGAGAGAAAGCTGTACGCTGAAGACCGTAGAAACTGGGCAGGCTCATATGGGAAAGTATAGTCTTTCAAAGAGCCTGGATTTAAGCTGTATTCAGCTTTATACATCATAACAAGCAAATTTGAATTGGGCCCAGAAACAGAGCAGCAGCCGGTGGAGCTCTTGCAACAAGGGATCTTATGCAATTAACAATCTAGCTACAGCTCTTTCAACCAACTAATATGAGCATGTCAAGAGCATCCCAGGCAATGAGAATTCAAGGCCTGACCCTGAGATCTAGGGATTTCCATTGGTGGTATCATCATAGGGAATGGGCCCTGCTGTTGTCATTAAACATGATACATTAAGCATCAACCAGAGCATATAATTCAAATAATAAACACCAAGTTGAACAAATGAGCCAGCATGTCTTATTTTCCAAGCTCTGCACTGAGCACACACTCAATTCTTCCACTTCTGTTTTTAATTGAACACCTTTGCAAGCCCTGTTTTTTAAAACAGCTAGGAGCTGTAGTATAGTCAAAAGAAGTCATCCAAGCTCTGCTTTGAACAGTTTACACCAGTTCCCACCTGTAAGTAACACACAGTTACGTGAGTGAGTGGGTAGGTGATAATTCCAAGGCAATGCTCTCATCCTGACACTCTTCCCCCTGCCTCTGAGGATGGTAGAGAAGGGACTTTCAGCCAAAGTAGACAAGGGGAACCAGTGGCCTTTAGGACCATAGTGGGGATGAGGGTTGCATTAAATTTTTCTTTTCAGGGTCCCTTAAACCTACAGCACAGCCTTGCTGATTGCTTCCTGTGGTGGTGTCTCCTGTGCTTTGCCTGCCTGTGCAAGCTCACTCCCTTAGCTATTTCTTTTGCTAGTTGTGCTGACAGGAGTTGAGAAATTCTGATGAGGCTTGGGTGCAGGGCATCACATCTTTGGCTGATGCCATTTTGGGGCTGACTGATTGGAGTGAGCAGTTAGAGCACGTGGCAGTGGGGGAGAAGTCGCAGCCATAAGGAGCTTGCACATTTGGAGCCCTGCTCAGGATTTGTGAACTTTGCCAGACTTGGCTGGCAGGTTGAAGCTATGCTGTTCTCCTGCTTTCTTTTGTTGGACAGGTTGAGAGAAAAGGTAGCAGAAGAAACAATGTATGTGCAGGGAACTTGAAGCTGTGTGGGGAAGGCATATCTCTGGGGAAGGAGGAGGAGTATCCGGGGCCAATTCTTGGAAAGAGTCTTTCACCTCAGAGTAGCTCCTCGAATTAAAATCTTACCCTTTCCCCAACCACACCAGTCTCCAGTCCAGAGCATGTGGCCTCTGTAAAGCCCCTACACACATACGGGCTATGCTCCTCTCCACCCAGGAGAAGAAGAAATGAGAGTCCTTCCTCACCACGGAGAAGCTTCTCTCTTTGCACTTGATCACCTTGGCAGCAGCAACTGAGCAGCTGGCTTTCCTTTTGCTGTAAGGCTGGCACAGGTGAGAGAGAAGAGTTGCATTCACACATGAGAAGCTGCAGCAGAAGAAGAGGGGTCAGTGGCAAGTTGGGAGCAATTAGATGCTGCTAACTGGCTAGCTGCTGCACAAAGCAGAGACAGGGTGGAGGGGCAGCCCCCCTATCCTCTTCATCCTGAGGTAAGGGTTGGGGCGCTAGGGTTGACACCCAAGAGGAAAGGGGGTAGTAGCCCGAAGGTCTAAATGGTGGCCTATTAAAGACAAAAGGCCATGACCTAATGTAGAACACAGTGAGGGAATTAAATCTTTTCTGTAATCCAATAAATAATTCATTAATTATGGATGGTTGCTGTATGTATATGGTAGTGGTACACTTTTGTACATTCTTCCTTTGGTTGTTTGCTTTTAACAAGGACCTTGTTTTGACTTAACCAATGGTTGAAGGTTGCATGTGTGCATGCGTGCACGCATGTGTGTATGTATGAGAGCTACCCTTAAGTCGAACCCAACTCATGGTGAGCCTATGAATGAGAAATCTCCAAGATCCCCTATCCTCCACTGCTCTGCTCAGGTCCTGAAAATTCATAGTCATGACCTCACTGATTGAGTCCATCCATCTGACATGTGGTCTTCCTTTCCTTCTTCTACTCTCTACCTTTCCTATCATTATTGCCTTTTCTAGTAATCTGTACCTTCTCATGACGTGGCCAAAGTATGATAGCTTCAGTTTGGTCATCTTGGTTTCCAAGGAGAGATCTGGCTTGATCTGTTCAAGGATGAATTTGTTTGTCTTTTTGGTTGTTCATGGTTCCTTCATAATCTTCTCTAACACCACATGTCAAATAGGTGATTTTCTGTCTGTCTGCTTTCTTTACTGTCCAGCTCTAGCAATATTAATTCTACTCAATATTGTAACACAGATACATTTTCTCCTCTGCAGACTGAAGAACACTAGGATTTTCATAGAGAGAGGAAGAGGGAGAGAGAGCAAAAGAGATTACCTAATAATGCAGCTAAGACACAACAGTGAATAGCTATCTGCAAAACTCTGACAAAGCCTTTTGTTCTTGGCCCCATTCACACTACATAGCTACAGTGCTATAATTCCACTGTAACTGCCATGGTTCCATCCTTTGGACCTCTGGGATTTGTAGTGTTTAGAATTCTCACCCAGAGTTCTACCAAACTACAAAGCCTAGGATTCCATAGAGTGCAGCAATGGCAGTCAAAATAGAATCACAATTCTATAATTGTGTAATATGGATCAGATCATGATCCTTTGACTTATCTTGCAATGTTGGAAACAGCCGAGGACAGGGGCATTGTAGGTGGAAAAGCAAGTGGTGAAAAGCCTCACATAATAACTGAGTAGAAAACAACAATTTTCTTCTTACATTTTCAGTTATACTTGTAAGAATGTAATTGTTAGGTGTAATTTATTCAAATCTTAAAAGTCTCTCTTGTGAATTAATTCATCAATCTCCATTGTAATCAAAAGGGAAGAAAAGCATTTTAAAAAGACTTTTAGGCATTTCCCCCCTCCAAATGTCAACAATCCACAAGTTTTCACTTCAGGACCTTAAAAAATCAAGTCCTTAACAAAAAAAACAAAAAAACAGTCTCCACAGTATCACCATAATAGACAATTGAAGACACAATACCCGCAGGCACAAAGTGTCTACTATACCCATGTCCTCCTTCCCTGGAATGCACTAAATACCACTTCAGAAATCTGACACTGTTTTGGCTTCTTCGTGATGGGAACAGTTAGATATGAAAGCATTTGGAGACAAGGAAGCATTTGAAGTTTATTTTGTTAGAAGAGAAAAAAATGTACTCATGACTTAACTCCTGCTTTACTTTATTTTATTTTTTTAAAAACCCACCCTCCAGTCTTTTAACGTTACAATTCTGGATTCAAAAGTGTAAATCTATCCATGCTTTTAAAAGCAGCTAAAACAAATAGGCTTACATTTACAAGTAAGAAATGGAATTCATAACTTGAGGAAGTGCCCCACTACATTTAGGAGTGGGGGGGAATAGCCATACTGCTTGGGAATAATGAACCTATATCCTTAGATTTGTTATTGGAAACAACAACAACAAAGTATTAGAGCATCACTAGGTGCCAAGGCTTCTCTCTCTCTCTTTAAAAGCTTTCAAACAGGTCAGTATTCCCCATGTTACAGCTGCTTCTTCCAGCTTCTCCTGGAACTAAAAGTATTTCACATTATTATTCCACAACCCGACCCCATTCTGTGAAGTAGGTTAGGCTGAGAAGTTACAATTGGGTCAAGGTGACCATGAGTATCACATTATGGGAAGCCAGGATTTGACCTGATCTATAGCATGCATTGGGCTGGGGGGTGGGTGAACGAACACTAAATTCATTTAGTGAGAAAGCTGCAATTTTGAGCATGTCTGATTAAAGCATTTTGACTTTAGAATAGTGGTCCATATTCTACATCAGCTACTTAGTTAATTATACTTAGTATATTTAACTAAGATAGGGATTATTATTATTATTATTATTATTATTATTATTATTATTATTTGTATACAGCAATAGAGATAAAACAACAAGGTTTAAAAGATGGCAATAAAAACATGACAAAATTACAATAAAAATTCTTAAAACAAACATTAAAATTACAAATGCAATAAGACAATATAATTAACATTAACATTAACAATAACATTGACAATTACCTTTACTAAAGCAAATCCAGGCGATAACGGAGGTCTTCCTTCCCAGGGGATCATTGTCTAGTGTTATTTTAGGTCGGGTGGGTAAGCCCGCCGGAAGAGTTCTGTTTTAAGTGCCTTTTTAAAGGCCTTCAACGTAGAGATGGTGCGAACCACTTCCGGCAGGCTATTCCATAGTTTAGGGACCCCAGCCGTAAATGATTTCTGGGAGGTGGAAACCAACCTAACATTATGATATTTCAATAGGTTTTTCCCAGAAGTTCTGAGAGTGTGGGGCGGATTGTGTGGGGAGAGGCATTCCTTTAAGTAACACGGACCCGAGCCATATAGGGCTTTATAGGTAATAACCAACACTTTGTATTGCACCCGGAAGCTAATTGGCAGCCAATGAAGGGCTTTCAACACAGGTGTAATGTGGTCTGCCCTAGATGTTCCAGCGACAAGCCTGTCTGCCGCATTTTGAACTAATTGAAGCTTCCGAACTTGGTACAAAGGTAGCCCCATGTAGAGCGCGTTACAGTAGTCCAAACGGGCAAGTACTACTGCTTCAAGGTCTTCCCAGTCCAGGTAGGGACGCAGTTGATGAATCAGCCGAAGCTGATTCCAAGCACTCTTGGCCATCACATCTACTTGAGATGTCAACTGTAGCGATGAATCCAGGAGCACTCCCAGACTGCGTACTTTGTCCTTTAGGGGAAGTGTGACCCCGTCCAGGACTGGATGACACAATTCCCTTGCCGGGCCAGGAGTTCCTATCGCAATTACCTCTGTTTTCTCTGGATTCAGCTTGAGTTTGTTTTCCCTCATCCAGCCCATTACCGACTCAAGGCAGGCATCCAGAGGAGCGACACTATCCTTAGTCACCGCAGCAGTCGGAGACATAGAGAAATAGAGTTGGGTATCATCAGCATATTGATAAACCCGCACCCCATATCTCTGGATGATCTCTCCCAGCGGCTTCATGTAAATGTTAAACAGCATGGGGGACAGTATGGCGCCCTGTAGGACGCCAGATGTCAGCTCCTTTCAGAGGAGCAACTGTCCCCCAGCCTCACCATCTGGGATCTGCCTGAGAGGTAGGACCGGAGCCACTGAAGTGCAGTGCTCCCAATAGCTAACTCCCTCAGGCGTCCCAGAAGGATACCATATCAAACGCCGCTGAGATGTCCAAGAGCACCAACAGGGTCACACTTTCCCTGTCTATGCCCAGACGGAGGTCATCGACTAAGGCGACCATGGCAGTCTCAACTCCGTACCCTGCCCTGAAGCCGGTGGCTCAAGTGGTTAAGGCACTGACTCTGCTGACTGCAAGATCAGCAGGTTAGCAGTTTGAAGTCCGGGTGCTGCGTGATGGGGTGAGTTCCCATCACTAGTCCCAGCTTCTGCCAACCTAGCAGTTTGAAAGCATGCAAAGGCAAGTAGATAAATAGATACCACTTCATTGGGAAGGTAAACAGAATTCTGTGCAGTCATGCTGACCACATGATCACAAAGTAGTCTCTGACAATACTGGCTCTTCAGCTTAGTAATGGAGATGAGCACCACCCCCTATAACTTGACATGACTTGACAACCTTGTCAATGAGGAATACCTTTACCTTTTATACTGTAACCTCTCCTGGCCCTAACACATCCAAGCATGACAGAAAAGTCATTAACTCAAGCTCAGAATGGATCTCCTTCTCCCCAGGCAGCTGATGTCTGGTAAAGAGGGCTGGGAGGAGTTATAGGTGTGGCAATAGTTGCACAATTGAGACCATGGATATTATCACACCAGCTTACTATCTCACCACAATCCCACTGCTGCTTTGGCATAATTTCTTATCACAGTTTTTCCCACAACAGCTCTTTGGCTATTCATAATCTCGTGATCTGTTTTCTGTATTGCCAAATACCACCCTCCAGGAGGAAGTTGGGGCAACAAGTGGTCATGGCAGCTAACCACCCCTTGAAGCCAGCTGTTGTGAATGTGAACACAGCAGCTGGCATCAGTTAGGTGTTGGTAGTCAAAGTCATTCCTCCTCCCCCTCCAAAGCTTGACTTATTGATTTATGGTGTGAGTGTAGCAGAGTGGGTGTGTGACTGCCTTTCATCAGTCATCCATCTCTGGACCTGTAGCTCTCTGCCCCTTGCAGCATTCCAGCATTCCAGGAATCAGAATAGAGATCAAATTCTCTTCAAAAGAAGAGTCTTTATTCTTGTTGTTGCAAATAAACATGGTAAACTTTTTACATTGTAGAAAAGCCAGTATGCAGGCAGAGAACAAAGAAACTCTGAGCCAAACCCTATAACTCCACTCCTGGGTGGATTTATTTTATAGACATCCTCTAACCCAGCCTCTAACCCAGCCTTCTTCCTGTAGTGTCATGTGTCATGTGACCCTGGTTCTCACACAACACGAAATTGTTTATGTCCTTTCTTCCACTGTTCCCAGGCATAGACTGACCTTGTAAAAATCCACCTGCAGGCTAAAGCTTTCACAGTTAGAAATTTTCCCACATCTGTACATTTCCACTTTGACTACATATCCCAACATGACTCTGTTGTGTGAACATTCACACCACAGCCCCATGCATCAGAAGGAAGGACAAGCGATCCCAAATGCAAACACTTCCCTGAAGCTGGCTGTTGTATGAACATGCACACAGCTGCCGGCTTCAGGAAGGCCTGGGCAGTTGTGATAGCTGCAAGGGTGAGGGGGGAGACGAGCAGAATCATACCCATTCACACCAGAAGTGGAAGTGCAGTGAGATTGAGAGCTTATTGGTGGGTTTTGCCCATCAATGAAAAGGTGCAGTACACTAACAAATGGAATGCAAAGTAGCAGCAGGATGGACACAACATTGTGTTATAAATATGGCCCAAACCACTTTCATTGTGTTAGAATTCCACATTTTAGCCTTGTGTGAGTAGTAATTGTGAATATGAAACAGTTACCAATGAGTAAATCTAGGAAACTAGATTTCATACCCTGCTTTACTTATCTGATCTCCCAAGTTATCAGCTGGTTTTAAAACATCCTGATTTTTTCCTCCCAGTTCCAAGTTTTATTTAAACACACACACTGTAGTTATGGGGCAAACTATCTACAGTTATGGGGCAAACTATCTACAGCACCAGCAGGCAGCATACAGCTCCTGCAGAAGTGAAGGTGAAACAATGCCACTTGGCATGACCTGCAAAGGCTCAGTTAAGTGGAGTGGAGGAAGTGGGAGCAAAGCAAAGAAGAGTGGGTGGACAGTGACTCCACTCTTAGGAACTTTGCCAGGTGGAGGAAACAGCTGTGGTGGAAATGAGGAGGAAAGCAGAGACTTCAGCTGCTGCTACACTGGATGATTAATGTAGTTTGATGCTGTTTTAACTGCTATGATGCAATGCTATGGAATCCTGGGATTTGTGGTTTGTAGTGACACCAGAGCTCTCTGACAGAGCAGGAAAAATAGCTCACAAAACTACAAATCCCAGAATCTCATAGCATTGAGCCATGGCAGTTAAAGCAGTATCAATATTAATTCTGTAGTGTAGATGCAGCCTGGTCTTTGACAACATGTTGCTGGTGGGGCACAACCATGACCATGATAATGGAGGCCTCCTCCTCCTCCTCCTCCTCCTGGTGTGTAAGATGAAGCAGTAGTCACAGTTCTAGGTCCCTTACTTCCAGGAAAGGGTGCAGCTGGAGTATCAGCTGAAGCTGATAACAGGTGCTCCTGACTGTCACATTTACCTGATCTGTCATTTGAAGTGACAAGTCCAGGAGCACCCCCAGACTGCGAACACAATCCTTAGTGGAGAGCGTGACCCCACCCAGGACTGGAGGTTGCAACCCAATACCTCGTTTGGGGGCCCCTACTGTAAGTACCTCCATTTTGCCTGGATTCAGCTTGAGTCGGCTTTTCCTCATCCAGTCCATTACCACTTCAAGACGTTGACTGAGGGAAGAACTGCCATCTGCCATTATAGCAGCTGACTGAGACGTGGAGAAATATATTTGGGTGTCGTCAGCATATTGATAACACCCCGCCCCATGTCTCCTGATGATCTCTCCCAGCGGCTTCATATAGATGTTAAACAACATCAGGGACAGAATGGTGCCCTGTGCAATGCCACATTTTAGTTCCACTTTTGAGGAGCAGCTGTCCCCAAGTGAAAAAATCAGTGCCACCGCTGGTTTTACTTCTGAGACTTAGGAGCTTATCACACCGCTTTTTAAACCGGCCTACCTCTTCCAATTTAAATTTTAATTCAGGAGGCACCTTGATACTATCACAGGGATTTTGCTGCCAAATCCACCGCCCAGGTCCATCCCGGATCCATCCCCATGCTCCGGTGGCCATTTTCTTAAGCCTGAAAACTCCTGGCTTAAAAAAGAGGAATGGTGAGTGTTCCTGGGAGCAGGGATGGACCCGGGATGGACCCAGGTGGTGGATTCAGCATCAAAATCCCTGTGATAGTATCAGGGTGCTACTCAAATTAAAATTTAAGCCAGAAGAGATAAATCAGTTTTAAAAGCGGTGCAATAAGCTCCTTATACTAAGCTCATGCATAGCCTAGTACAGGCTTTTCAAACTATATGATTTGGCAGAATTGTCAATTATTTTTTTGTGTCAGGGACCAGCACTTTATTTGTGCTCTGGCTACAGTTTCCATTTTTCTTTCCCAGAAACCTATCAGGGATAAAGAGAGAAAGGGAGGAGGAGAAAGAGGGAGGGAGGTGGAGGATGCAGAGCTCATGAAAGTTACTTTGGGGAACTCTTAAATCCCAGTATCCTCTGGCCATGTTAATCAGGACATTTTAGGAGTTGTACTCTAAAAAGTAACTTTTCCATGTTCGGAAACATTGGGCTGTTATTTCCAAAAGCAAGTTGTGAGACCTTTAATCACCTTGACATAGTCAATACTAAGTGTTATTTTAATATTTTAGTGTTCAAGGTTTTTGTTACTGAAACTACTGTGCTCTGTGTATTGGACTCCACATGAGAAGATCCTGGGAGACAGGAATGCTTGAAGACTGATGTGAGATAATTCCCCAGGTAACTCTTGCAATCTTTTAATAGGTGGATTGAATTTAGACGATAGATGATGGATACACACACAGAGACACACAAACTCACCAAAGCCCTTTAAGAAAATTATGCAAAGCTTTATGTCCCCAATGTTGCCCATATGCCCCCTGTTTTTTGGATGGGAGATTTAATCACCAATGTTCACCAGTGATTTTGCATCTGTGAATCTGGTGAAGTTGAGGATTTCCTTCACTATTTATTAAGCTATCTACTAAATGAGTCTCCAAGGTACAAATTTCTTGCCTACATCCTCATTTTTTTTAAAAAAAATTATTTTTTGTCAAATAGACCTCCCTGTTGGAACACACATGTAAACTGCTAGTAGAAAGCAATATTTTTACTAGCATATAAATTAGAAAATTTTCTCTGGCTGCTAGAAAACTAAGAGAAAGGCATGTGTGTGTGGCTTCCAATCACCTGTTGACTTATGGCAATCCCATGAATTTCATAGGGTTTTCTTAGACAAGGAATACTCAGAGGTGGTTTTGCCAGGTTTTCCTCTGAAATATAACCTACAGCACCTGGTATTCATTTGCAGTCTCCCATTCAAACACTAACCAGAGCTGGTCCTGCTTAGCTTCCAAGATCAGATGGGTCTGGTGTCTTTAGGCCAAAATTACAGCAAGGTAAATAGAGTGGTCTCTTGTATTTCTAAATACCTATTATCTATGTTGTACCTATGTATGGAGGGGGCTACAGTGTTAGTATAGATTCAGTCTCTCTTATCCAAAATGCTTGGGATTAGAAGTATGTTGGATTTTGGAATATTCATATTTACATAATGAAATATCTTGGAGATAGGACCAAAGTCTAAACATGAAACTCATTTATGTTTCATATACACCTTATACATAGATGTAATGAAGGTAATTGTATGTCAGAATAAAGTATTCTCTGAAGAGAAAATGACATAGATGTGACTGGGGCAAAGAAACTGGAACAAGGTGAGCTGGTTACCTTTGTACAGTTGGGAGCCAGGATGACTCAACATTTGTACAGTCTTGAGTCACAGGGGCTGATGCAACACTAGGCAGAGGGTTGAGTCGGAAACCTTCAATTCTGCAGAGTCACATCAGTCAGGTGACTGAAATTGGGTGATTGAGAGCAGCAAAAACTCTAGTGGAGCAGCACCCGGTGGTGAGCCTTTCGCTCCTTCGCTCCTGACACACCCAGAGCAGAGCGGCAGCGCAGCAGCAACCAGGGGAGGGCGGGGCTCCATCCTCCACTTCCTACAAAGCCTCCAGGCTCCCAGAGTGCAGTGCAGCAGCAACAACTCTAGCGGAGCAGCGCCTGGTGGTGACCCTTTCATTCCTTCGCTCCTGACACACCAAGAGCAGAGCAGCAGCACAGCAGCAACCAGGGGAGGGCGGGGCTCCATCCTCCACCTCCTACAAAGCCTCTAGGCTCCCAGAGTGCAGCGCAGCAGCAACAACTCTAGCGGAGCAGCGCCCGGTGGTGAACCTCTCGCTCCTTCGCTCTTGACACACCTAGAGCAGAGCAGAGTGGCAGCATAGCAGCAACCAGGGGAGGGCGGGACCAGTAGCAGAGTAGTTCTTTTGTTTGAGGAGCTTGAGCTCTTCTTGGTGATTAAGGCCAAGATAGTGGTAAAATAACTGTAGCTCTGAGATATAGGATATATTACAATTAATCCTATTCAATAATAGCTGCCAGAGATTTTAAGTCGTAGCTTCTTCCTTTTAAAACAATTCAGCAAAGAAAATATATTTTTATTTAGCTTCATAGTGGACTTCTAACCGCAAAGTTGAGGTTCTGAACTGAGGTACTAATACCTCGTTTACCCAGTGAGAAAGGGAAAAGGAGGTCACTTCATTTCAAATCGAGCTCTGGGAAGAGACTCGAAGGCTGGGGCTTAGAGAAGGCAAGTAGTGTAAGAAATTGCACCAAAGAAGGCTGTAAAGCAGCCAACTATTTCACTGGGACACCTTGAGTAATCAAGGTGAACCCAACCGCGGCAAGAATACAGTAAGCTTAACAGAATATCAACTGATTGGAGAGTACAAATACTAACCTACAACAGATTTTAGTACAACAAGAATTAAAAAGAAGATGAACAATAATAAAATAATAGAACAACAGACTTAGAAGAAAGAAAAACAATAATAGCAACAATTGGACCTACACTATCATAAATTCAGCTTATTCCTTCATTCCCCCCATTCCCTTCCTTTGTAAAAGCTAAAGAAAAATTATTCCTCACAATTTAAATGGCTACAGGAAATAGAGTAATAACTATGAGAGCCCAGGCAGCATTGACAAATAGAAGAAGTTCTATGGAATTACCTAAATAGATGGATGCAATTCAACAACTGTTAGAAGAAATGCATAATTTTAAACAAGAAATACATCAGGAACTAAAGGACAACAGCATTGAGACAAATGAAAATTTTAAAAAGGCTTTTGATAAAATCGAAAAGAAGATAGAAAAAATTACAAAAGAAACCCTGGAACTGAAAAAAGACTTTGAAGGTTTGAAATCCAAAACTTCAAAATTAGAAGAAAAAAATAACATTTTGTTTGAAGAGCATAAAAGAGAACAAAATGCCATTCTGTTGCAAGAACTACACTATAGAGAATAATGTATAAAATTAAGAGGACTTCCTGAAAAACAAAACGAAGATCTATACGCACATGTAATACCGGAACTAGCGGACTTCATAGGAATTCCTGAAACTGAATTAGATGTAGAAATAGACCAAATATTCAGGATCAATTCAATTATTATTATTATTATTATTATTATTATCTATATTTCCTGCCTCTCCCTACGGATCGAGGTGGGAGTACAAAGATAAAATGTACAAAATGTACAGTAGTACAATCAATAAAAAAAAGAAAAACATAACAATAAAACCACAACAGTAATAAAAAGAACAATAGTAAAAACAATAAACCTAACAGTAAAAACAATAAAATAACAGCAATAATTAATACAATAATAAAATTACAATACAGGTCTATGCCGCGAGTGATATAATCTTTTTTTCACCCTGGAGGTCCTTATAAGATGGTAATGTCTAATCTTATGTTCAGTTAGGAAGGTCAGGTGAATCAATGACTGCAAATGATAAGAACTTACCAAGAGACATAGTAATTTCCTTGACTAGGGCAAGAATTAGAGATCTAATTTGAAACAGAAGCTACGAAGAAAAATGTCAAATTGAAGGGGAAATAATAAGAATATATAAAGATATACCAATGGCGATATTGAAAAAAAAGACAAAATTACAAATCATTAACTCAAACACTAACTAGGCTCAATATTAAATATACCTGGGACAAAATCGATGGAGTAATATTTACTTACAAACAAAAGAATAGCATCAAGAGAAAAATCGGAAGAAATAGAAAAACGAATTAATAGTGAAACACGGACAGAAAACTCAAATAAAAGAACTCCACAAGAAAACAATCCTAAATCGAAGCAAGAGTACAAACCAAAAAATTCCACAAGATCACAAACAGAAGAAGGATAGTTGCAGAAAAAAGAAACAGACCAAGAAACACAACAGAAAGATATACCCGAAGAAGAAGAAGAAGAAGAAGAAGAAGGGGAAAATTCAGGGACAGAAGAAGGAGTACAACGACTTGGTTCATTTTAAGAACGAAGATTAAAAATAGGAGAAGGGAAGGAGGGAGAAGGGAGGAGGGGAGAGAAAGAGAAGAGAGGGAAGAGGAAAGAGGGGGAACAAGGAGGGAAAGGAAGTTTTTTCATTCTTTTTTCCTTTTTAATCTTTATAAAAATAGAGAAATAAAAACACAAATAAAAATGTCAATAAAAATATGTTCTTGGAATGTTAAAGGAATAGATGCAATTGTAAAAAGAAAGAGAATATTTCATTATTTGGAAAAGAAGAAATTTGATTTTATTTGTCTCCAGGAAATTAAAATTAATAAAGGAGACCAAAAATATTTTAAAAACACAAACTTTGATCAAATGCTTACTTCATTCAATGAAAAAAAAAGGAAGGCATAGTACTCTATCTTTCAAATAAATATGAAGCAAAAGAATGTTTTGTTGATAATACAGGACATTACATAGGAATTATGGTGAAAATTCAAGATAAAAAAAACATTAATAGTAGGTATATATGTTCCACTAGAAAACAAAACTAGATACTTCAAAAGACTTCTTCAGGAAATAGAGAATCAGGAAATAGAAGATGTATTAATTATGGGCGATTAGAATGCCGTCATAAATTCAGAATTCAACAGAACATCAAGCAAAAAAATAAAAAAAACCAAGGCAAATTACCAAATAAAGAATAACTTTATTACCAGCTAAAAGAATAACTAGAACTCAAAGATGTCTGGACAGAACTTTACAGAAATACATCCGGATATACATTTGTTCCAACACAACATAATTCCTCATCGCAAATTGACATGTTTTTGACATCGACAAGAATGCTACGTAGAATTAAGAAAATTGACATAATACCAAGATCCGAATCAGATCATAACTTGATTATACTGGAATTGAAAATCTTAAAGAAAACTTACAACTGGAAATTAAACAAACTCCTTCTTTTGGATGAGACCTTTGTGGAGAAACTAAAACAACAAATAAAATACTACTTCATAGAGAACTTAACAACGGAATGTAAGATAACAACAATCTGGGATGCTAGTAAAGCGGTTGTCCAAGGAATTTTAATCCAAAGAGGAACAGAGGTTAAAAAAAAAATTACAAGAAAAAACTCAGAGAATAGAAAAAGAACTAAGACAAAAAGAGAAAGAACTAGAACAAGATCCCACCTCAAAAAAAAATAAAGAACTGTATAGAACTCCTACAAAAAGTCTTCAAGAAGAGATAACTATTCAGATGAACAAAAAACTACAAGAAATGCGACAAAAGTATTTTGAATCAGCTAACAAATCAGGAAAGTGGTTAGCAAACAAGCTGAGAAAGGTAAGAGAAAAAAAGATAATAGCCAAAATAGAAGATAATGGTGAAACAGTTACAACTCAGAAGGAAATTGGCTGCAAATTTATGGAATTTTACACAAAACTGTACACGCAACCCCTAAGAACAGAAAATGAAAAGAAGATATTACAAGAATTTTTGCAGAATCAAATTAAAATCAAAATTCCTGAAGAATACATAAAAAAGCTAAATGAAGAAATTTCTGAAGAGGAGATTATAAAAACAATCCGAGCTCTAAAATCTGATAAAGCGCCAGGACCAGATGGCTTTACAAAAAATTACAAGATATAATTAAAACACCATTAAAAAACACTTTTAATGCGATTATAATTGAAGGTATACCAGAAACTTGGAAGTCTGCAAATATTGTACTAATACATAAAGAGGGAAAGAACTAGAATGGATAATTACTGCCCAATATCACTGCTTAACATAGATTACAAGATATTTACAGCAATATTATCCAATAGACTTAAAGAAGTATTAAAAGAAATTATCCATGAGGACCAAGTTGGGTTTTTACCTGCAAGATATCTAAAAGAAAATATAAGAACAGTTATCAATCTCATAGAATTCTATGAAAAAAACAACGAAAAAAATTTGCATTATTTCTAATAGATGCGGAAAAGGCCTCTGATAATATAACTTGAGACTGCATGTTAGGTGTATTAGAAACCATAAATGCGGGACATAATTTCCTGAATTGGGTTAAAAATATAGAGAACAATATGCCCATCTAGTAATAAATGAAGAAAGATTTGATCCAATCTCCATACAAAAAGGCACAAGGCAGGGGTGTCCCTTGTCTCCTTTATTATTTATAATGGTCCTAGAAGTACTGAACAATAATATAAGAGCTGACTTAAAGATAACAGGACCAAAAATAAAAGGCAAAAAATACTCCTTGAGAGCATATGCAGACGATCTCATACTGTTTTTGGAAGACCCACTCAATTGTATAGATAAAGTGATGAACACTCTTTCAGATTTTGGCAATAAAGCCGGATTTAAGATCAATAAGGATAAATCAGTCTTCATAACAAAAAATATGTCCACAGAAGAAAAAACTTTACTGCAAGAAAGAACTAAATGCAAAATAACAAAAAAAGCCAAATATCTGGGTATTTGGTTAACAAATAAGAATACTGAACTGTTTGACAATAACTATAAAACAATGTGGAAATCAGTCAAACAAGACTTGCAAAAATGGACAAAATTAAAACTATCATTTATAAGAAAAATAGCTGCAATTAAAAAGTCTACACTTCCGAAGTTCAATTTTCTTTTTGAAAACCTCCCAATAATAACAAACAGTAAGCCTTTTAATGAATGTAACAAAGAGTTGAAAAAGTTTATATGGGAAGGCAAAAAACCAAGGGTGAACTGGAAAACATTGACAGACATAAAATCAAATGGAGGATGCAACTTACCTGACTTATATCTGTACTATCAAGCCAACATGCTAACATCTCTGGCAGACTGGATTAAACTAAATAATTTGAAACTTCTCAATCTGGAAGGTTTTAATCTACGTTACGAGTGGCATGGTTATTTGTGGTATGAAAAACATAAAGTTCATAGAAATTTTGAACATCACTTTATTCGTAAGGTGATATTTTCGGTATGGAAAAAAATACGCCCAATCTTCTACTCTAACCTACTTAGTTGGCTTTCTCCACAAGAGGCTCTTTTTGAAAGAACCAAAATAAGCTCAAAATGGATCAGATACTGTGACATTTTAAAAAGAAACAATTATCAGGAGTACAAAATGAAAACAGCTGACGAAATTACAGAGTTTAATTTTAAAAAATCACTGGCTAATCTACTACCAACTAAATGAAAGATTTAAAATAGATTAAAAAAAGAAATTGGATTTGATATTAAAAAAAATGGATTAGATAAAATACTAGAAAAAGAAACACCCAAAAAACAGGTATCGAAAATATATAAGATATTGCTTGAAAGATCACAAGAACAAGAAATAATAAAAGGAGAAACGTTAAACTGGGCCAAAGACTTTGGAAGAAACATAAATCTTGAAAGTTGGTCATATGCTAGGGAAAAAACATTCCAGTTCACCAAGTGCCAGACAAATGGCCTTTAGATGGCACTTGACCCCTTCTAAATTAGCCAAAATCTACAAAAGGAAAGAAAACAAATGTTGGAAATGTGAAACAGAAAAAGGTGATTGGATACACATGTGGTGGCGATGCCCCACGTTGAAAAAATTCTGGGAAGAAATACATCTAGAGATAAATAAAATCTTAAACATAAAATTCCAACTACTACCTGAGATATATTTACTAAATATGACTAATAAAATCCTGGATTTAGAAGCCAAAAAGCATTGGAGGATATTACTTTATATGATATCTACAGCCAGGATTCTTATCGCTAAAAAATGGAAAACAAAAGAAATCCCAACACTAGAAGAGTGGCTATTAAAAACCTTAGATAACGTAGAACTTGACAGACTGACAAATTTAATAGAAAAAAGGTCCTCAAAGACAGTAGAAACAGATTGGGAAAAACTGAAAAACTACTGTGCAAAACTTTGGTTAAGAGAAACAAAGGTATAAAACAAGAATATAATTAAATTCTGTATCCACTTGAAGCATAAAATGTGTAAGTATCAGTAAATATTTGTAAATAATGACATATGAATGGTTAAAGCACCGAGATCTTGAGAAATGATACATATTTGGAGTTATTAAGAAAATGGTAAAACATAAATAACAATGTACAAAAAAGCGGATAGAACTAAAATCATAAGAATATGAACTACAGTAAGAGGGAATACAAAATAAATTTCATTTAGATTATCTAATATCGGTTGATGGATTGATTAAGAAGTCTATAAATATGTATGATTATAGAGACAGATTTGAAGAAGTTACTGCATTTACTATTATGTAAAAAGCAATCTATGTAACACTGTATAATAATAATAAAAATAATTTAAAAAAAAGAAACTGGGTGATTGTATATAGAGATACTGGCGGAGCACTTTGTTAGTCTGCACATATTTTGTAATGGAAGAATAAAGAACCCCTTTGTGAGACAAGAGAGAGTCCAGTTGCTTGTGTGGGAGTTTTTTTCCTTGCAGCGTTTGCAGCCTGCAGAGAACTTCACAGTGAAGATTGATCTTTGGTGTCTGTTCCAGCATAAGTCTTCTGCACGTGTTGAATTCAGTTCACATGCACCCCAACATTGTATACATATTGTATACAAGTTTGTTCACACTGAACCACCCATGTGGACAATTTTGGAGTATTTCAGATTTAGAATGCTGGATAAGGGATTCTCAGCCTGTATCCTTTTTTAGTGTTAGGATGCTTTGTTTACTTGAAAATAAAAATATTTTCCTTTTGAAAGGCAACCCCTGAAGTTGTAATCATTTACATCATAGTTGGGCAATACATTTGTTGTTATTTTCTGCCCTTGAGTCAATCTCAACTGTTGGTGACCCTGTGGATGAGACACCTTCAAGAACCCCTATCTTCTACTTCTTTACTTAGTTCCTGCAAGCCTGTACCCGTGCCCGTGCCCATGCCCCCCCCCCAATTGAGTCCATCCATCCGGCATGTGGTCTTCCTCTCCTTCTTCTGCCCTCTACCTTTCCTAGCATTATTGTCTTTTCCAGTGATCCATGCCTTCTCATTATATGGCCAAAGTACATCAGCCTCAATTTAATCATCTTGGCTTCTAAAAAGATCTCTGGCTTGATATGTTCCAAGACCCATCTGTTTGTCTTTTTGGTTGTCCATGGTATCCTAAGCACTCTTCTCCAGGGCCACATCTCAAATGAGCTGATTTCCCTTCTGTCTGCTTCCTTTACTGTCCAGCTCTCACATCTATACACAGTGATGGGGAATACAATGGCTTGGACAATTCTGACTTCTGTGTTCAGTTATATATCTTTACTCTTCAGTAGTTTTTCTAGTTCTTTCATAGCTGTCCTTCCCATTCCTAATCTTTTCCCTATTTCTTGACTGCAGTTACTATTCAGTTCAATATTTGATCCTAAGTACAGGAATTCTTTAACTATTTCTATTTCTTTGTTGTCTGGATTGAATTTATGTATCTCTTCTGTGGTCATAATTTTTGCTTTCTTTATGTTCAACATTAATCCTGCCTTTGCACTTTCATCTTTGACCTTTCTTAGTAACCGTTTCAAATAGGAATGGAAATAGCTGTAAAATTCTTCTCGTCCCTGGATAAAGGTGAGAAATATATTTACTGTTCTCCCCGCAGATGAAGTATGAAAAAATTAAAACCTTTTCTCTCACACACCGGGGTGGGGGGGAGGCTCCATTTGAAATTCAATGTCTTGGATGACTCTATTGTCCCAGTACTAAACTGAGCAAGGGATGTGGTGGCTCAAGTGGTTAAGACAATGACTCTGTTGATTGCAAGATTAGCAGGTTGGCAGTTCGAGACCCAGGTGTCACGCGATGGGATGAGCTCCCATCACTAGTCCCAGCTTCTGCCAACCTAGCAGTTTGAAAGCATGCAAATGCAAGTAGATAAATAGGTACCACTTCTCA
This sequence comes from Phrynosoma blainvillii, assembly GCA_026167975.1. Classification (NCBI taxonomy): domain Eukaryota; kingdom Metazoa; phylum Chordata; class Lepidosauria; order Squamata; family Phrynosomatidae; genus Phrynosoma; species Phrynosoma blainvillii. The sequence goes on from JANUYF010000001.1 coordinate 343,170,715, forward strand.
ATGGGAAGGTAAACAGCATTCTGTGCAATCATGCTGGCCACATGATCACAGGGTAGTCTCTGACAACACTGGCTCTTTGGCTTAGTAACAGAAATAAGCACTACCCCCTATGGTCAGACACGACTTAACAACCTTGTCCATGGGGAAAACCTTTACCTTTACGAATCTGAGCAATTAAACAGCAGGAGGTTGCAATTGACTTTTGTTCTTGTATGCCTTCAAGTCATTCTGACTTTGATTACTCTAATGCAAACCTATTACAGGGTTTTCTTTGCAGGATTTGTTCAGAGGGGCTTTGCCATTGTCTACCTCTGAGACTGAGACAGTGTGATTTGGAGCCATCTTTGATCATAATAAAGACAGACTAGTACATACATGTTGACAATGAGATGCCAAAATTCTGTGTTGTTTTTGCAAATGACTGGATTCACATCTGTCAACCCTAAAACAGAAAATATTACACAAAGGAGGAAGAAGGCATATTTTATGGGAAGGTATATGGGAATATATATTAAGAATATAGCAAAGACAAGCTGGGATCAGTTTTCCATTTCAACTCCTTGCGTGTTGCATTCCAACCAAAGCAATCTGTTGAAGAAGTACTCTGTGTAGCTCAGGAAACACACACACTGTGGTCCCCAGAGGCACCTCCATGAAGAGACTACAAATATTCATTCAGTTACATTGTTCCTTATCTGTCAGAGCTTGGAAACGTTGCCTTTTTTGGATTACAGATTGTCCAAAACTTTTCCAAGTTCTAAGTCTCTCTCACCATCCTCTTCTCTCCAGTGCATACTCTAATGCCCAATTTATTTGGATCAGCTAACACATAGAAAATACAGTCCAGTGTGGGGTTTAGCATGTTAGATTTTAGGTGGAAACATCTGGGTTCCCATTCTTGATGAAGCTTAAGTTTACATTGTGGCTTTATGGCAGTCAGTGTCAGAGTTTAAGGCCTACCTTACCAGATTATTGGACTTAATCCAAGCGTATTCCTATCGAACTCAACAGAGAATACAGATGTCCCATTCAATTATGCAGATATTCCTTTTTTAAAACAACTATGTTATTTTATCATAACATATGGCCCTCCAGCTATTGTTGGATTACAAGTTCCAGCATCCCCTAGCTGGTGTGGCCAATGCTGAGAAATCCTGAGAGCTGCAATCAGCAACATCTGGACCATGGAAACTGTGCTACTTGGAGGCACAAATACACTTTGTAATCTCTGCAGCCCCTGGAGCTTGTGGTCTAAAATGACCCTATAAAAATCAGGCAAACTACACTACTGGGTCAGAAGCCCACTTGATGACCTTGGCCAAGTCACACTCCCCAGTGGAAGTCAAAGACAAACCCCCTCTGAACAAATCCTGCCAAGAAGACTCTGTGATAGGTTTGCCTAGGGTTGCAATGAGCCATAAATGAAAGCACACAATAACAGAGTGTAAATTGCACCCCTGCTGCTTAAGTGTTCAACTTAGGGCCTCTACAGATCAGCCCAAAGGGCCAGCCTGGAGACAGAGATGGGGAGGAACAGCTGCATGCCAGCCGCCCCAACCCCAGCCTGACGATGTCCTGACGCCGTGCGCTGTTACGCTGTGCCAGAAGGGGCTCTAAAGAGCCAGCGCTCCGGCTCTTAGGTCAGCCTTTTACCGCCCCTGAAAGGAGTGGCAAAAGGGAGGATCGGGGCTGTGGCCCCAATCCGTGGCTAGCAGGGGCGGCCCAGAGCCGCCCATCTGCATAGCCCCCTTGTTTGTTGATGTTAACTGCCCTTGAGTCGATCTCAACCCATGGTGACCCTGTGGATGAGACATCTCCAAGATTCCCTGTAAACTCATACCCATGTTCTCCTTAATAGAGGCCATCCATCCAGCACGTGGCCTTCCTCTTTCTACTTTCCTCCACCTTTCCTAGCATTATTGTTTTTTCCAGTGAGTTCTCCCTTCTCATGATGTGCCCAAAGTAAGACAGACTCAGTTTTGTCATCTTGGCTTTCAGGGAGATCTCTGGCTTGATTCGCTGCAGGGCCCATTCATTTGTCTTTTTGGCTCTCCATGGCCATAAAACAATTCAAAAGGAATTTCAAATAGACACTTCTTGTCTCATCAGGTCATTTTCAAAAGGAACTATCTGAAGAGTCTCATGCCTAGACCAAGAGGTGGCACATTTCTCACTTCGTTAATTAAAATGTAAAGGGGGGTGGGGGAGAAAACAAAAGTCTGTATGTTTACCAAATTGCAATGAATGATTGTTACATCACTAGTTCCAAGTCTGCCATGTTATAGTATCGTCAACAGAACTACACCAACAGAACTACAGTTTTGAAAATGGGCTGTGTTGCCAAAAGAGAATATCATTTAGGGCTTTCCCTTTCAGAAGGTGAGCAAATTTCCTGCTCTGCAGAATGGCAGCACTCTATAGTACAGGAAGATGATATAGCAGCAGGAGCCACAGTAGGGGTGCAACCCCCTGTGGATGGGAAGGAGTCAGCAGGGCTGCCAATTCTCCGGAAATTTTACACCCCTGATTTAAATGTATGTGAAAGTTAAGAGGAATTAAAAGAACAGGGGAAGCCAACCTAAAGCATAGGCTAAGTCTGATGACAGAAACAGTTGTGGAAGCATTTCTTTGGTATGATCTCCCAATGGGATGTGAGAGCAGGAGGGAGTCAATCTGATTCCAGTACTGGGGAGGGGAAATGTGTTGAATTATATTTGAAAGCATGTCTCCATGTATTTCCAGAAAAGTATGCTTCCAAAAGGGAAGCCCTAATAATAGTGGAAAGCTGGAGACAAGGATCTTGAATGTCATCACCCAGTCCAGAAATTCTACAGTGCCAGAGTGGCTCCCATCCTACCCTAAACAGGCCAAAGTTAGTAACCTAGCTCCTGGATTGCATGGTGTGACCATGGATCTATGAAAGGGAGGGGGGCATAAGCTTCTGTGCAATTCTCTGGGATAGAATCATGCACTTGGCTTGGAAAAGAATTGCAATTTTTTGCAGCTCATCTCCTCTCATATAGATAGGCTTTACAAAAAAAAAAATGGCTGTTTTCTGGAGTCCCTGACCACATTATGTACTTAGCTGTATTTTTCTGATGAATGTTAAAATAGCTTGTTGGCTTGCAGTATACTTATAAAACTGAGCAAGGCCACAAATCCTTGACTGGGGGGCTGAATAGACGGCCTCTAAGGGGTGGCGTCCCACTGCCCCTTTCCTTGCCAAATCGGGGCCATGGTGTGTGGTTGTCTGGCATGCGGTTGATCCGGTGGTGTGCCACTCTAAAAAGAGCTGGCAAATGCCACTCCTTTTTAGAGCGGCAAAAAGCCACCCTTGCCACTGCGGTGGTGGCTTTGTGGCGCTCCTTTGGTGCAGCATATGTGGACGCCTTGATGCCACCCACTGTCTGGTTGGGTGAGCAGCATGACAGCGGCATCGGGGCAGTCGGAGCGGTCGGCATGCAGTCACCACGCCCCCACTCCACACCCAGGCCAGCCCTTTTGGCCATCCTGTACAGCCCCTAAGTCTATTTTCAAATTATTCCTTTAATTTGTCCATTGTGCTGAAATTAAGGGGGGGAACCATTCAACATTTGCATTGTGTCTTCAAGCAGCCCACTGCCTAACACGGTTGCTGTCCTTCTCCCCTCTCAGAAACAAACACACCTTCAGCTTTGGGTGCGAGGTTTAAGTGCTGCTGCTGCTGCTCCAAGGGAAACAGGAACTGCCCAGGAGAGATTCCAAAAAGGTCCTCCATTTTGAACATGGCTGAGAAGCATGTATTTATATCTATATGGGTGTTTTTAGCTCAGGGTGACCAGACATGGACATCCTACTTTTTAGGACCTCTCCTCCATTTCAACCTCCTGTCCAGGAGGGATTCCAAAAGGTCCTCCATTTTGAGCAGGACTGAGAAGAATGGATTTAATATTTATATGAGTGGCTTTTTTGTTTGTTTTTGTTTTGAGCTTTTATTTGGTCAGGTCCTCTATTTTTTTCCTTGCATGTTTTCCCTGGGACCTCCCGCCCCCAGCACCCAGTGACACCTAGGGCGGGAACGCCACTGAGTTTGGACACTCAGTCTCTAAAAGGTTCGCCATCATTGATATAGGGGATGAAGTGCATCAAGCCAGTGCTGGCTTAGGCAAAACAATAAACAAACTAATAATATAGTCCCAGAAGTAGTGCCCAGTGAATTCAATGGAACTTAAACTGAGTGTTTTGCAGCAAAGTCAGGACAGGTGCTAAGGCTTTTGGGTGGAAAGTTCTTAAAATGGCCAGCTGCTGAAGAAGCCAGAAGCTATTGTAGCAAAGATTGCTGAGTGTCCCAAGGAAGCATGCTATGTGAGAGTGATGGGGCCAAATAATCAGTATTTATACCTAAGAATATCATGATGCCTGGCCACTTTTAAAAACCTGTACATGTTCTCAAGCATGAGTGAGATAAGGAAGTATCTGCACACATTGTTACTCCAGTTAATTATATTAACCCAGTGACTCACTCCATTCTTTCTGCTATTATTGTTTGACTTGTCCTGCTATTATTGTTTGACTTTTCACCATCGTAGCCCCCACAATTTGGAATAGGCTTCCGGCCGAACTTCGCTCCACCGCGTCATTGGTCTCTTTTAAAAAGAACCTAAAAACATACTTGTTTCAGCAAGCGTTCCCACCCTAGATGTAAAAACTCTTGTCTGTTGCCCCTGTGTATGACCCTGGACTTGATATTGATCTTCCTTGTCCTACCCCTAACTGTCGTGATTTACCTCTGCTCCCCGTTGATTTTTCTAACTTGTTTTTTAACTTGTATTGTATTTTTGGATTGTCTTATTCAATGTTGTAAGCCGCTTTGATCAGTTTTCTGGAAAGGCGGGGTACAAATAAAACTTTTATTTATTTTTTTATTTATTGTGACTGGGGTCCAAATTATGGTGGGTGAGCCAGCTCCCTTACTTGCTTTTTATAAGGCTATAGGACATACTTGAACTACAATTGGATGGAATGGAAGGATTATAGTGGTAAAAAGAGACCAGAGCTCCTGTGCCTTTAATCATTGTATGAAAGATAGAATTTCAGGAGGTAAATACTCTCTCTTTCACACAACTATTAAAGGTAAAGGAATCTTGTTTCTTTGTCACATGGTCACCCAATAAGGGAGGGGTCTTATGGGTTTCATTAAAGGGCTTTCTCATTTGTTGTTGTTAATTGTACTTCTTCCAGTAAAAAAAACAATTAAATCCTCAACTCCCTGAGAACTGTATGGTGTACCAACATTTTAAGTCAAGAGACAGTGGCTGACATAGTAATAATATAAAGTTTTAAAAAATTATTTGCTTTTGTGTGTGTGTGCAGTGTGTGTGTGTGTGTGTGTGTGTGTGTATATATATATATTCAGTCTTTAAGTGGTTGATGTATGGGAAAAACAAAGACTTTTTCTTTGAAAAAGTCATCAACTTATATGCATAGGTCAGTGTTCAAAATGCTTCTTTAGATGCTTAGGCAAGAGGTTATTGGCCATAAATTGCAACAAGACTTTTAAATATGGGCACATTTGGCTAAAGCTAACAGGGATTAGAAGCCTTTCATACATGAGAGCTAAAAATATTGAGGAATGAAATTGTAATTCCAGGGGTAGCTAAGATAAATGAGTGAGCTTAAAACAGTTTGATTCTAAGGGGAAAAGAAATGCTCCGTCAGCACCGAAAGGAGATAACAGACCTCCCCCCCACAAAAAAAAAAAAAAAAAAAAGAGGAGAGGAGAGGAGAGGAGAGGAGAGGAGAGGAGAGGAGAGGTGAAAATGTTGGAGATGGGAGAAAATTTCATCATCTTGACAATGTTCTTACATGGTAGGAGGAACTGATGCTCTTACTTCCCAGGTATGTGTAACATTCACCTTTGTTATTAACTGCCCTCAAGTTCAATCTCAACCCATGGTGACCCTATGGATGAGACATCTCCAAGTCCCCCTATCCTCCATTGCTCTGCTTAATTCCTGCAACCCCTTAATACCCGTGACCTCCTTAATAGAGTCCATCCATTTAGCATGTGGCCTTCCTTTCTTCTTACTTCCCTCCACCTTTCCCAGCATTATTGTCTTTTCAAAAGAGTCCTTCCCTCTCATGATTTATCCAAAGTATGACAGCCTCAGTTTGGTCATCTTGGCTTCCAGGGAGGTTTCCGGCTTGATCTGCTCTGGGACCCACTTGTTTGTCCTTTTGGCTGTCCATGGGATTCTCAGCACTCTTCTCCAGCACCACATCTCAAAAGGAATTGATTTTCCTCCTATCATTTTTCTTAACTGTCCAGCTTTCACATTCATACATGGTAATAGGGAATACAATGGCTTGTATGATTTGAACTTTTGTGCTGAGTTGTGTATCTTTGCATTTTAGAATCTTTTCTTTTTCTTTCATAGTCACCCTCCCCATTTTTAGTCTTCTCCTGATTTCCTGACTGCAGTCCCCATTTCTATCAATGTTTGATCCCAGGTAGTCTTTTACTATTTCTATTTCTTCATTGTCTAGGTTGAACTTGTGAAGGTCCTCGGTGGTCATTATTATTGTTTTCTTTATGTTCAACATTAAGAATGTTGGAAAATGTAACTTGTGTGAAAATGTACAGATATGGGAAAGCGACAATATGGGAACTACAAGTCACTTCTACAGATAGCTGGGAAAGTTGCCTGGATCTGGAATACAAAATAAAAGCAGGAGGTAGTCATGGTCATAGTGCATTGCAATGTCAGAGGCTGAGAATTTGAAGTGCAGAATGAAATACACAGGAGTGAGATATCAGAATGTTAGAGAAATGATCCAAAACAAAATTGTGCGTCTGGAGTACATTGACACCAGGGACAATATAGCTGATGTTTTTACAAAAGTGTTGCCAATTGAGAAACATGAACAGCTATCACGTCTGCTGGGAATGGCACCTTAAATGCACAATTCTAGCTGTTGAGCTAAAGTGCAAAATCAAGGGAATGACAAAAATACATAATACAAACAAACAACATGACACACATCTATACATTTGGAGGGGAAATGTAACTTGTGTGAAAATGTACAGATGTGGGAAAGCGACAATACTGGAACTACAAGTCACTTCTACAGAGAGCTGGGAAAGTTGCCTGGAGCTGGAATACAAAATAATTATGCAGGAGGTAGTCAAGGTCATAGTGTGTCTGGGAACATGAAGGCAAGATGTAAATATATTAGATTATCATGTTTGGTGGGAACTACTGTTCATGTGACATGGGACACAGGAAGGAATTACAGGAAGAGGCTGGGTTTTGAGACCACATGGAAAGTGTCTATAAATATCCTGAGCACACAGCATGTGTTCTCTGTTCTGTTCTTCTTCTGCTCTCTCTTTGTTCTTTGTTCCACATCTACATGAGAGTGTAAATAGTTTTTCTTTGTTAATACTGCAACTGAAGAATAAATGCCTCTTTGGAATTAGTTCCCGTCTACAGCTTGTTTCTGGGAGCAGGATGATTACATTCCACAGCAAGAAACAGCTTCAAGGACAGACAGCTTGGAGATTCTCTGGAGCAGAAGGGCAGGCTTCCAGATGATTGATCTGCGCACTCAATTTGCTATAACAAAGCCTGCCTCAGCACTTTCCTCTTTGATCTTCCTAAGTAGGTGTTTCAGGTCTGTGATGGTTTCTGATCGTATTATGGTGTCATTTGCATATCTTAGATTGTTGATATTCCTTCCTCCTACTTTCACTCCTCCTTCTTCTGTGTCCAAGCCTGCTTTTCTTATAATATGTTCTGCATACAAGTTGAACAGATAGGGTGAAAGGATGCAGGCTTGTCTCACTTCTTTGCCAATTGGGAACCGTTCTGTTTCTCTGTGTTCTGTTCTGACAGTAGCCCCTTGTCCTGAGTACAGATTCCTCATTAGGACTATGAGATGTGTTGGCACTCCCATGGATTTAAGGACATTCCATAGCCTTTCATGATCTATGCAGTGAAAGGCTTTGCTATAGTCCATAAAGAACATGCTGATTTTCTTTTGGAATTCCCTGGTGCACTCCATTAGCCATCGTATGTTTGCAATGTGGTCCCGCATGCCTATTCCTTTCCTGAATCCCACTTGGACCTCTGGGGTTTGTCTCTCCATGTATAGTTGGAGTCTATGTTGCAGAATTTTGAGCATGATTTTGCTTGCATGGGAGATCAGTGCTATGGTTCTATAGTTGCTGCAGTCTCTTGTGTCTCCCTTTTTGTGGATGGGGACGTATATTGATCTTTTCTATTCTGTTGGCCTTTGTTTTGTTTTCCATATCTGTTGACATATGTTGGTTAGCACTAGAGTTGACTCTGTGAGTGTGGATTGCAGCAGTTCAATTGGAATATCATCTGTTCCTGATTATTTGTTTTTTGCTATTTCTCTTATTGCTGTTTCCGCCTCACTTTTTAGAATTTGGGGTTCATCTTCATATGCCTCTTCATTCCATGTGTCCTTCATTTTGTCATCTCTTTTGTATAATTCTTCTGTGTATTGCATCCAATGTCTTTTTATTCCTTCCTGGTCTTGAATTATGTTATTTTTATTGTCATAGATTGTGTCAGTCTTTAGTTTGAATTTTCCTTTGATTTCCCGGATCTTGGGAAATAGATCTCTTGTTCTTCCCTTTTTGTTAATCATTCACCTAGTAGATCTTTATTATTTATAAACTGTCTAATATATGCTAGGCATTGTGAACATAAGAAGAGCCAGTGCAGTTGAGTAATTTGAGTGTTGGACTACAAGTCTGGAGGACAGGGTTTGAATCCTCATTCGACCATGGAAACCCACTGAGTGATCTTGGACAAATCACACACTTTCAGCCTCTGAAGAAGGAAACACAAATCTTGCTAAGAAAACCCAGTGATAGAGTTGCATTAGGATCACCATAAGTCAGAAATGACTTGCAGGCACACAACAACAGCAAACTGTGCACTTAAAAAAACAATTCAACAGTCCCAGTCTCAAAAGCTAAAAAGAAAAAAAAAGCAACAGAAATACAAAGCAAAACCCACATAGTCTCCTTATCACATTAAAGGAAAGTCCCATAGTCAAACTGTTGAAATTGTAGCCAGCATTGAAGACTGTCCTAAGTGCAAGACACACATTTTTAGGGCTTCCAGCAAGTCAGAAGGCTTGACAGGAAATCCCCTCAGGAGGATTAACCTGTCACTATGGAGTTAGGCAAGCTGATACATTGCATTGAAGTGAGGCTGGCAACTGAACAGTAACTATTAATGGCTGGCCAAATACTTTACTGTCCTGTGACTTTTTTTAGTATGGAGGGTTGTGAGATTATGACCAAAGGGACTGTGTGTGAAAGACAGGGAGAAGTAGAAAGAGGGAAAGCACATGCAGGCACACAGATGGAGTGTCCTATTAGTAGATATCTCTGCTACCATAGGGGAGGGAATAACGCAAAGCTCGAGAAGCTGTTGGACTGCAACTTCCAGCATTGTTTAGGCTTGCTATGTCTGTTAGGACTATCAGGACAATAACATCTGGAGGATCCTCATAATCCCCATCCTGACTGTGATAGATGTAACAGGCACAAAGCTCTTGCACATCTCTGGGAAATTTGGAATAGAAGCATTTATGTTGCCTAATTGTTTAAAACCATGACGAACAAGAGACTGTTTTAAAGTACACATCTATTTCTGATGCATGGGAAGCTGCAAAATATCCTCTTTTGCGGAAAAATATTGGAGTACAGTTGGGCTTTGGTATCCACGGGGAATCCATTTCAGACCCCGCCCCTTACAGATAATGTTTTTCAGGTGTGATGTGCGCACATTCGCTAGCACAGGTGCTTGCACGCACCATCATCTTGGCTTCTAGGGAGAGTTCAGGCTTGATTTACAATTTGCTGTCGTTAACTGCCCTCGAGTCGATCTTAACTCATGGTGACCCTCTGGATGAGACAGCTCCAAGATCTCCTGTCCTCCACTGTTCTGCTCAAGTCCTGCAGGCTCATGTCTGTAGCCTCTCTGATTTAATCCAACCAATAATAATAATAATTTATTTATATCCCGCCCCTCTGAGACCAATCGGGGCAGCTTACAGTGTTAAAATACAATATATCCAAACCCCATTCCCTCCCTCCCCTTAAAACAATATTAAATCAGATAAGAGTTAAAACAAACAAATTAAAACAACAACATAGAATATATGCAGCTACAGCCACAAGTATCTGCGACAGTAATATAGGAGTACAGCGGTATTATCTTTAAGCTAGGAGGACTCTGGAGGATTCTCCTAAGAGGTTCCTGAGGCCAAGATGGTCTATTCTGGAAAGGCCTGCCAGAAGAGATCTGTCTTGACAGCCTTTTTAAAGCTGTCTAAAGATGTCAATTGACAGATCTCATCTGGCAGGCCATTCCACAGTCTGGGGGCGACAACCAAAAAAGCCCTCTGGGAGGTAGCCACAAGCCTAGCTTTTTGTGGCTACAGCAAGTTCCTCCCAGAGGACCGGAGTGCGCGGGGAGGATTATAGGGGAGAAGGCAGTCCCTGAGATAGTTTGGACCCAAGCCATTTAGGACTTTAAAGGTGATAACCAACACTTTGTACTGGACCTGGAAACTTATGGGCAGCCAGTGGAGGGACTGTAAAACTGGAGTGATATGGTCCCTCCTAGATGTTCCAGACACTAATCTGGCTGCCATGTTCTGTACTAACTGTAGTTTTCGAACCAGACATGACGGTAGCCCCATGTAGAGCGCATTGCAGAAGTCTAGACGTGAGGTTACCAGCGCATGCACAACAGTTTTGAGATCCCTTACTTCCAGAAAAGGGCGCAGCTGGCGTATCTGATAGCCGAAGCTGATAAAAGGCACTCCTGACTGTTGCATTCACCTGATTAAACATCAGGAGTGATGAGTCAAGGAGCACCCCCAGATTGCGAACGCAGTCACTGGAGGCACCTCCGTCATGTCCGGATTCAGTTTCAATCTGTTTTTCCTCATCCAGCCCATTACTGCCCAAAGACATTCATTGAGAGAGGAGGCGCCATCGGAATTTGAGGCCGAAGAACGAGAGATGGAGAAATAGATCTGAGTGTCATCAGCATATTGATAACACCCAGCTCCATAACTCTGTATGATCTCACCCAGCGGCTTCATATAGATGTTGAATAACATCGGGGACAGAATAGCACCTTGTGGAACTCCACTGGTGAGCTCTCTTTTTGTCGAACAACTGTCCCCGAGCAGCACTCTCTGAGACCTGCCCGAGAGGAAGGACTGGAACCACTGGAGTGCAGTGCCCCCGATACCTAACCCCCTCAGGCAGTCCAAGAGGATGCCATGATCTATTGTGTCAAAAGCCGCTGAGAGGTCTAGGAGCACCAACAAGGTCACACTACCCCTGTCGATGCTCAGACGCAGATCGTCGGTCAAGGCAACCATGGCAGTCTCAACCCCAAAGCCTGTCCTGAAGCCAGTTTGAAATGGGTCTAGATAATCGGTTTCATCCAAGACAGCTTGGAGTTGAAGAGCAACCGCCCTCTCGATCACCTTGCTCAAAAATGGTAATAAAGAGACTGGCCTATAATTATTCATATCCAGGGGGTCCAGGGAAGGTTTTGTGATCTTCCCTTCTTTCTACTGCGATCCATTCTAATGATCCATGCCCTTCTCATGAGGTTGCCTCAGTTTAATCATCCTGGCTTCCAGGGATAGTCCGGGCTTGATCTATTCAGAATCTGTTTGTTTGTCTTCTTGGCCATCCATGGGATTCACATTACTCTTTTCCAGCACCATATTTCAAATGCAGTGATTATTATAGTAGTTTTTCTTGTTCCTGAGCTCAAGTTGCTGAACAGCTGCATTCAGGAGTCTGACTATTTCTGTCATTTTTTGCTTTTGCTTCTTTTCTCTCCTTAGCTGCTTTAAGGGTTTCATCTGTCACCAATTGAAGGTTCTCTTTCTTTTTTGCTGCAGATAGTGTCTTTTTTCACTTTTCCTTGACAATGTCCCTAGCAATGTTCAGGATACTTCTGACTCCTAGTCTATTAGGATTAATAGTGCAAGTGGCTAATTGAGGGAATTCAGGGAATTCCAAAAGAAAATCAGCATGTGCTTTATAGACTATAGCAAAGCCTTTCACTGCATAGAGCAGGGGTAGGCAACCTAAGGTCTGGGGGCTGGATGCGGCCCCATGAGGCCTTTGACCCGGCCCCAGGCCGGTCCTGGCACCGCCGCTGTAGCCCCCTGCCGCCGCCGCCGCCTCCCGCCACGATGATATTATTGTTGTTATTACTTGTTCTTGGGGTTTTCTTGGCAAAATCTCCACAAAGGTTTTGCCATGGCTTTTCTGGGGCTGAGAAAGTGTGCATGCATATTTTTTAATTTTTTTAAATTTTTATTTTCATTTTTATTTATTTATTTATTTATTTATTTATTTATTTATTTTTGGTGCTTCGCCCCCCCCCCCCCCAATTGTCTGAGGGACAGCAACCCGGCCCCCGGCTCAAAAAGGTTGCCTACCCCTGGCATAGATCATGAAAGGCTATGGAATTCCCTTAAAGACATGGGAGTAACAACACATCTGATAGTCCTGATGAGGAATCTGTACTCAGGACAAGAGGCTACTGTCAGAACAGAGAACATGGAGAAACAGAATAGTTCCCAATTGGCAAAGGAGTCAGACAATGCTGCATCTTATCTCCCTGCCTGTTCAACTTATATGCAGGACATACTGTAAGAAAAGCAGGCTTGGACAAAGAAGAAGAGGAGTGAAAACAGGAAGAAGGAATATCAACAATCTAAGATATGCAGATGACACCATGATTCTAGCATAAAACCTCAAAAACCTGGAACAACTGCTAAGAAAGATCAAGGAAGAAAGTACAAAGGCAGGCCTATTGTTGAACATAAACTAAACAAAAATAAAGACCACGGAGAATCTAGACAAATTCAGTCTAGACAATGAAGAAACAGAAATGGTAAAAGAGTTCTCATACCTGGGATCAAACATTGATAGAAATGGGGACTGCAGCCAAGAAATTAGAAGAAAATTAAGAACAGAGAGAGCAGCTATGAAAGAATTAGAAAAGATTCTAAAATGCAAGATATACCGTACAACTGAGCACAAAAGTTAGAATCATACAAGTCATTGTATTCCCAATTACCATGTATGGATGTGAGAGCTGGACAGTTAAGAAAGAAGATGGGAAGAAAATCAATCATTTGAGATGTGGTGCTGGAGAAGAGTGCTGAGGATTCTGTGGATAGCTAAAAAGACAAACAAATAGGCCCTGGAGCACATCAAGCCAGAAATCTCCCTGGAAGCCAAGATGACAAAACTGAGGCTGTCGTACTTTTCATGAGAAAGGAGGACTCACTGGAAAAAAAATAATAATGCTAGGAAAGGTGGAGGGAAGTAGAAAGAGAGGAAGGCCAGATGCTAGATGGATGGACTCTATTAAAGAGGTCACAGGTATGAATTTTACAGGAAGTAAGCAGAACAGTGGAGGACAGAGAGTCTTGGAGATGTCTCATCCACAGGGTCGCCATGGTTTGAGATCAACTCAAGGCCAGTTAACAACAACAACAACAACGTGTTTGTTTTTTTTGTACATTATCTTTAAATTCTATACAGTCAGACCTTCTTATCTGCGGGGGATCCATTCTGTATCCCCCCCTGCACAAATATGAAAAAACACGGGACCTCAAGTCCCGTGGTCTCTAATGGCAGTGCAGCCATGTGCATGCACCACCATTGGGGACAATGGAATGCCATCTGTGGATGCTTAAATCTGTGGATGGCAAGCCCACGGATAGTGAGGCCTCACTGTAGTCCTACAGGCCTTCGAATGTTTTAAAAGAGTAGTTGATATTCTGTTGATATGAGGCAAACAGAAAGAGATATACCAATATCGTCTACAATTTTCAATGTATTTTCAGATTTGTTTACTATTAATGAGGACTGTTTGCAAAACAAATTTAAGGAGTCACCACAGAGTTATCTACTTTACATGTAACTGAAATATTAAATAGCTGGCATTAGACTGGTATGCACAGAACACCTCACCACCACCTTCAAAATAGCACCCAACATTCCAACTTCATTCTTATCTTATACTGCCCCGACACGCACTCCCAGTGAACAAGGATGAAATTGGCATATCAGTTTCAGAGGTGTGAAACAAGAGTTTTGATTGCTCATATCTTTTTTGTAGACACAGGTAGAAACCTATACATCTGAATAGCTATAACCCTCATTTAGGTGCTGTCAGAAATCTCGCCACACTGATTAAGCTTTAATTGCCATAAGCTTTCTCTTCCATTCTCAGGTACAATGCTTTGGAAGGGAAAAGAACAGAATACACACAAAAGGTGCACACATTGCATTAGGGCAATACAATTTGTGCTAATTGGCCGAGAACAGGTTAAAAATGATAATTGGATTCATTTTTACAAGACTGAGTTTCTTTGGTTCTTCCATAAGGCTGTCTCACTGTCTATATATAACTAGGATCTCCAGCTATAACATTGGTGGAAGAGTTCAGTTATTTTTGCAGTCAGTATGTAGAGAGATCTTGTAGCACCTTTGAGACTAACTAAAGGAAGAACTTAGCAGCATGAGCTTTCGAAGACTTAAGTCTACTTCTTCCAAATGAATCTGAGAAAGTAGATTTAAGTCTACAAAAGCTCATGCTGCCAATTTCTTTCTATATTTAGTATCAAAGGTGCTACGAGATCTCTCTACATACTGATTCTACAGACAAACATGGCTATATCTTTGAATTTTACAGTCAGATTATTGTGATTTATTCTTCTTAGAAGACTGAGCATTTCTATAAAAATACTCTAGCTATTTACATAATAATTACAAAAATACATTTTACTTATACGTAATTTGTTTAAATAACAATAATTCCACCAAAAGGTTTTACAGTTATTAAGACTTTAGGGAGATCTTGCTGTGTAGCATGAAAGTTAAGTAGCAGACTTAGAAGTGAATTTTTCCATTTTCTTTTAAGATAACTTTGCTTAAAATTATAACTTTCATAATTTTAACTCTCCTGGTCTAGTTTCCGTTCCTTGGGTAGCTGTCTATGTGTGTGTGTGTGGCTATGCACAATATTTTTTACTTAACTGCAGTAGGAGAGACCAAAGAAACTAATTTTAAAAAGGAAATTGATCTAACCAGAAGATATTACAAGACTGAATCTAGGCGGCTGGGGGGGGGGGGGGAGAGAGCCAAGAGGCATGTTTTAATGCAACAGATATTAATGTATCCAGTAGGCTATCCCACAAGCAATCTAAACTCATCCTCAAATTTTGCTATGGCATAAATGTGATTGCTAGTCCTAACGAAAGAAGACCTGTTGAATCAATTGGCTTTATGTAAGTGTTGAATTATTATTCAACAATTGGTTCAGTGGTGTGTTGTAGATGGGACTATCAATTGTACTGAAACCTATATATGCAAGACTAAAATCTTTTGTTCTGCAACATTCCACCATTTCTCCCAGCTGCCAAAGAGAAGTCAGAATAGAGTATATTCTCTCATCTTGTTTTCAAAAGAGAGGATGTATTTTTCATGATATTGCAGTAGAACAATAAATTACATTCATCTATCAGATTCTGGATTAGGCAAAATATCAGCTCCCAACCACCATTTACACAAAATTATCTTGTTCCATCCACAGACTTGTTTGCTTATTTACACTTTAATATAACCAACAGGTTGTAATCAAACTGCAATGACATTGTGATTACTTAATCTGAGCAGCCATTACTCTAGCATGATCAAAGTTAGTGATGGCTCTGGTCAGCTGTTTTTGGCATCCTTTCACTAGAAACCATTGTTTATGGGGAGAAAGGGATAGAACTCTATGTTAAACAGAGGTTTTCTTGTAAAAGCAAGTGTATTCATTATTCCAAACAGACTCAATGTTCTCAAATTCACTACTATCATTATGTGTTCAGAACGAAAACCCTTTTGAATATAGGACACACTCAAAGAATTTGTTTTCGCTGAGAGGTTACAAGGAGCTTTTAACAGCTACTTACTTTGTCAGTTTTCTTTCCCATTCCACATTGAAGAGAAACATCACATTGAAAACATTTCTGTGTAACTCAATAGTAATATTATCCCAGCTCTTTCAACACCAATTATGCTAGCATGCCTCTTCACAGCTCACTTCCTTTTCTAGTTCTGGAGCTATGGACAAAGATGATGAGTTTGGGGGTATTTACAAAGGACTCTACAGGGTGCGTTCCCATCAGTTCTTATCATTCAAATGTCATTTCTAGGCAGAACTGAACTCTATTGCTTTGTTGAAGTCAGTCTTGTGATACTGTTCTGAAATGTATCAACTAGTTCACTAAGATATAAAGTCATGGCCCTCAATTGTCATAAAATTATTATTATTACAGTATTGTTGTTCTTCTTGATCCAGAAAGACAAAATTTTGTTTTTACATGCATATGTTGCAAGAGAGGAATTTTATATTTGTGCTTTCCAAGCTCTTAATATACTGGAACTTTAAACAGGCATATGGTTTAAGTAATGTTTTCAACAACAGACGCTTCGCAGATCAAGAGGTATGTGACAGACAATTGCATATGATCAATATATTACATCACTGTTTTAATAAAGTTGCCAGGGAATACCTGCCTTAACAGGCAGAGAGCTGATCTTCAAAAATGACTATTCTATTTACTCATTTAAAAAAACAAAAAATAAATCCAGTGCTTACTGTTTCAGAACAGGAATAATATGGCATTGTGTTGGCACAAGCCACCATAAGTCTGATTCACAAGCTAGATGCCTGTTATTGATATGAAGCAAACCTCTAGCGCTGAGAAGCCATCACACCTGAAACTCAAACATATCTGTTTGCTTCTTTGCTAGCTTAGCTACTTCTTCTCTTATTGCCTTCACCAGAGCAGCGGTGGAAAGGTTGGTGAGAGGGTTATCTGAAGGATCATTTTCTGTCAGGCTCTGTTGAGAAGCAACAGTGGTGGACAGTGGGGCTTGTTCCAAATTGTGATGCATATTTCCTGGTTGGCTGTAGTGTCGAGGAATCCTAGAAGGAGAGTTGTGCTGATAGCAGGGCCGTGAATAAGCTTCTATGTAGCCAGGCAGTGGGACCTATGGAAGATTTCAATTAGACAGATAAATTCCTCTCAGATCATTTGTTTTGACACAATACAGAGAAGCTACAGTGGGTATTATGTGCAAAGTTGCCATTTGGGGACAAGACTGGAAAATAATCAGTCCATGTATTCATGAAAGCTATTTCCAATTAGATATTATTGCATACATTTTTAATTATTGCAATAAATTCGTGTGTTAGCTGCCAAAAGAACAATCTGATGTGAACAAACTAATTATACATAATCGTGCATCTGTATCTGCAGACACAGATATAGTAACCTGTCCAAGCCCTCCCACTAAGTCTGTGCTTAAGATAAGAAATATAAACTGTGTGCTAAAGTGAAAAAAAGAGGAGATAGTCACAGATGCAATCATCCCACCTAAGGACAATTACTAATCCAGGCACACTGATCCTTCGAAAATAAAGAGCAAGCAAGTCACTTGATTTTACTACCAACCTAGAGAATCCCATCCACCCTTCTCTTAAACACATCTTATCTAGGAGCAGTTGGATCTTATTCAGGAATACTTTCAAAATTCATCTTGTTTGAATCTCTCTTTGGATTTTGGAAGTCTGAAATACCTGGTTTTGTTTCCAAGTACTGGGAATTCTTCACTGCTTATTTGGCTGGGGTTGCACTTGTTTATGTTAATATCCAAACGTTTTTGTTTCAATGTGTTTATATCTACTATGTATCAACATTTTGCATCATCATTCAACTTCTGTTGTTCGTTTGTGTTGCCCCCCATCCCCGTCCTAAGCAATGTACATCCAAATCCAAAATATTTAATTGTTCATACACATTATTTAGCAATATTTTTGCATGCATTTTCTAATAAAAAGAACGAAACATGCACATCAGTAAAACATTGCACAAAAATAATCTTGTTGCAATCATACATGCTTGATATGCTTGCTGCAAGCATATCAAGTCTTTTGATACTATTTTATTAATCCACAGCACTGGTATTTACCAATGTTGGGGGACAGCAAAAATAAAACGTGTGAAAAACAGGGCATGCTAATGTAATAATGTGATATCTTTGCACTACTCTCCTATTAATGTGAGATGCACTTACAGGGTATCCATTAGATGCTCAGTCTTTTTATCATCTGCTAGGTCACTCCTGTTCATGCATTTCCTATTATTTCATCTATGGTATGGATGCAAGCGGCAATGAAATTTAGGGCCTTTGCAAACTGCCAGAAATAGTGCAAACTGAGTCCACTTTAAGGGTTAGGGTTAGTGCTAGGGTATCATAGGAATTGCTTTTTTTCTGAGACATTGAACCTTCTCTGTCAGAGAACTCTGGTGCCACAATAAAATACAGTTCCCATGATTCCCTAACCCTAACCCTAACCCTAACCCTAACCCTTACCCTTAAAGTGGACTCAATTTGCACTATTTCTAGCAGTCTGCAAAGGCACTTAGTTAAAATAAAACATGCCTCTATTGCCTGTGTAACTGTGCAAGTAACAGTTGGCAAATGGGTCTGTTAGAACAAAACACCAGAGGCCAGTATTTCATCAATCTAGTTCATGAAAAAGCTGCATAGAACAACTTGAGAGACAAGAATCCTAGAAATGCAAACTGCTCTGCCAACCAAATGTTTCTTCTCTCTCCTAGAGCTGTTGGTGCTACTCCAAAAGTAGCATTTGAACAGGAATGTGAAGGTGGTGGTGTCTAATGTCTTCAACAATGAAGGGCCTTTGCAGACTGCCAAAAATAGTGCAAACTGAGTCCACTTTAAGGGTTAGGGTTAGTGCTAGGGAATCATGGGAATTGTTTTTTTCTGAGACATTGAGCCTTCTCTGTCAGAGAGCACAATAAAATACAGTTCCCATGATTCTCTAACCCTAACCCTTAAAGTGGACTCAATTTGCACTATTTCTAGCAGTCTGCAAAGGCCCTTAGTCTATATTTGGAGCAATCTGAGAATTATTATTATTGGATAACTATTGGTATTTATTTTAAATGGTTTGTGTGTATGTGCCTCCAAGTCATCTGTCAACTTACTGCAACCCCATTAATTTAATAGGGTTTTCTTAGGCAAGGAATACCTAGAGGTGATTTTGCTAGTTCCTTCCCCTGAAATATAGCCTACAGAACCTGTACTTACTAGCAATCTTCCATCTAAGTACTAACCAGAGCTTACCCTGCTTAGTTTCCAAGATCACACAGGCCTGGTATTTTTAGAGTATTTAAGCCAAAATGATAGCAGGGTAAATAGAATGGTCTCTTGTATTTCTAAATTCCTATGTATCTATGTTGTACCCATGTTTTAAGAGGGAGTTTTATTACAGAATAACTCCCTTATCCAAAATGCTTGGGACCAGAAGTGTTTTACATTTTTATTTCAGATTTTGAACTATTTGCATATATATATATAGAGAGAGAGAGAAAGAGAGAGAGAGAGAGAGATCTTGGAAATGGGACCCAAGTCTAAACATGAAATTCATTTATGTTTCTTATACACATACCTTGAAGGTAATATTTTATACCTAATATTTTAAATGATTTTATCAATGACACACAGTTGGTGTACACCGAACAATCAGAAAGCCAAGGTGTTACTATGGCTGCATCTGCACTGCAGAAATAATCCAGTTTGAGACTGATTTAACTGCCATGCCTTAATGCTATGGAATTCTGGGATCTGTAATTTATTATAGCACAAGAGCTCTCTGACAAAGACTAAATGTCTCAGAAAACTACAATTCCCAGAATTCCATCGCACTGAGCCATAGCAGTTAAAGTGATGTCAAACTAGATTATTTCTGCAGTGCAGATGCAGCCTGTCAGCCAGCCATGTGGACAATTTTGGATTTGGGAGTATTTTGTAATTGAGACTCAACCTGTATGCGTTTTTCTAGTATAAGTATTATATCCTGTTTAATCTACTGGATAGTATTCAAATATATAGTCTAAAAAACTAAAGACATTATTAAAGAATTGTTGAAATGTGCATAGAGAAAGTGTTATTAAAACTTTGCTGAAAAGGACAAGAATCTTTTTAAAAATAGAATTTTCATAAACTGCATATTCTTGTGTGTGTGTTTTCCCTATTACAGTAATTCATTGTTAGTGATGCTGGTATAAGTTTTAACATTTTGTCAATTGCTGTTTCAATTCTGCTTTACATTTAACTTTATATGTAATTATGAAAACATGTGTTAACATGTTAACATGTATCATCTAAATAAAGATGAATTATTCCATTGATAATTTTCATATTCTTCTTAAACAGGTAGATTAGTTAGAATTTTTTGACTTCGACAATGACACCTTAAAAACTCATACCTCAATCATAATGCTATTTATTTTAATTTTTAAAAAAGTTGTCTCTCTTTTTAAGGCAGAATCCGCACTGCAGAAATAATTCAGTTTGTCACCACTTTAATTACCATGGCTCCAGGCTATGGAATTCTGCAAACTGTAGGTTTTCCCCTGCCCCCGTTTATTATTTATACAATTTTACATTATGCTAATCAACAGAAAATTGAAAACCCGTCGAATTACAAAAATTATCTGCCTTCTAAATTATCTCGAGTATATTAATACAGTAATAAAAAAATTATATAAAATTAAAACTTGGATTTTCTTCCTTTATTTTCATTCTGCCTTGTTGGATTAGGCCAGGTCAGATTTTACGTCTAATATAATGACTTCCTTTGCTTTGTCGTTTGTCAAGGGTCTCATTGTATTTTCTTCTGTTTCTCCTCTTGTTGAGGTTTCCGCTCTCTAAGGTTACTTTGTCTCTCTTCTAACAGTGTTTTTTATCAGTTCTCTTACTTTCTCTAATTCAAACCTTTTTCAATTTTACTTCATAATAAAAGCAAAGCATTCATGCAATTTCTTTTCTCTTCAACTATTACATCTGTTAACTATCTTAAAATATTTTTCCCCTGTGTCACTTGATGCATTTTACTATGTGAAATATACAGCTGATATCTATAATATACTGAATTCAAATTAATAATTAAGTATAATTATTTTTATCTACACACAGGTATACATATATCAATCTGGCAAAACCATTTGTATCCATAATCAATGGTTATTAACGTCTCCTCATAATATCTCCCAAGGTTTCCATTCCGCTTCCCATTTATTCATAGACTTATGTTTTAATATATATGTTAGTCTATCCATCTCCCTCATATCCTGAATCTTTTCTATCCATTCCTCTATGAGCGGAGGGTCCTTCGATTTCCATTGCTTTGCTATAAGAATCCTAGTTGCCATAACCAAATATAAGATCACCCTCCAATATTTCCTTTCAACTTCTGCCTTTAATACAGATGTTATATTAAGTAAATATAATTCAGGAGAAAAAGAAAATTGTGTCTCTAAAATCTTTTGAAATTTAGTATGTATTTTAGCCCAGTTTTTTAATTATTATTATTATTATTATTATTATTATTATTATTATTATTATTATTATTATCGGGCAATTCCACCACATATGGTACATTGACCCACTTTCTTTTAAACACTTCCAACCTTTTTTATTTCCACTCTTATACATTTTCTTTAGTTTAAGCAGAGTATTATATCATCTGTTTGCTACTTTTTCTTTTAAATCTTGCGATGCCATTAATTTATTCGTTTTCTTTCTGGCATTTTCCCATTTCTCAAGTTCAATATTGTGTCCCAAATACTTAGCCCATTTTATCATGGACTCTTCTATTTCGTCTGTTTCTAAATTTCTTTCTAATAGTATTTTTATATATTCGTGATTTTATTTTTATCCTTTGCCCAAATTAATTTATCAAATTCATTATCCTTGTCCTCAAAGTCCCTGTTTTTTAGATCCTCATTAAATTTCCTTTTAATTTGCCAGTAGTTGAACCATTGTATTTTACGAATGTTAATGTCTAGGTCTTCTTTGGCTCTTATGTCTATCTTCCCTTCTCCTGTTCTTTATATTAGATCCTTATAGGTGAGCCATTTTTGATCTTTTCTTGAACTGAAAGCCATGGGGGGATTTTAACATAAAATGTGGCATACTGTAGTTTTGTGAGGCATTTAGCCTTCTCTGTCAGAGAGCTCTGGTGCCACAACAAACTACAATTCCCAGAATTCCACAGCATTGAGCCATGGCAGTTAAAGTGGCATCAAACTAAAATACTTCTGCAGTGCAGATGTAGCCTTACTTGAAAGCCTCGAAGGACATTTGAACACAATCAGAACAAAATTCTATGGTCTGCACTACAGATATATTCCAGTATGAGACCACTTTAACGTTCAGGGCTCAGGGCTAGGGAATCCTGGGAATTGTAATTTATTGTGGCACAGTGTAGGGTACAGTGGACCCTCCAGAACCGTGGGCTCTGGATCCGCAAATTTCACCAACTGCAAATCAATCATCCCATATTATTAAATGGCAGTAATGTGAACATGGACATGGTGTAGCATCCATGTTCACATTGTTGCCATTTAATAATATGGGACTTGAACACCCATGGTTTTTTTGTATCTGTTCAGTGTCCTGGAACCAAACTGCTGTGAATACAGCAGGACCACTGAATATAGTTCAATACATAGTTACATGCATTAATTCTAACCATTTTCTTCAAAGCTATCAGATCTCACTTTTAGATGTCACCCAGCATTTGCATCTTAATTATCATGTTATAATCAATATGAGCATATCCATCATTTATCACTGACTGGTTCACACATAATGCTAAACCATATTTTAAGTACAACAAGCTAGAGTGGAGCCTCTTTTTCCCACATTTACATCCTCTGTCACAGGAGCCTAGCACACTATTATACACAAACCATGTCGTTTTAGCTTTATACTCCATAGTTTGAATTTGGCTTGTTTAAAAATGGACAGGTTGCTTACCTGTAACGGTATTTCTTTGAGTGGTCATCTGCAAATTCACACAAATGGGTTATATCTGTGCCTGCGCAGCTAGCTCGGAAAGTTCTAGTATCACTGGGCAAATCTTCGATTGCAACTTTTTGGCAGTAGCTCCACCCACCTCTATAAACCCCTGGCGTTCCCGCTCTTTCCTCAGTTCCAAAATGTACGCTGCCAAAAAGCAGCAACAGGACTTTAGTAATGAGCAGGACACAACTGAGGGGAGGATGGGCGGGTTTTGTGTGAATTCACAGATGACCACTTGAAGAAATACTGTTACAGGTAAGCAACCTGTCCATCTTCTTCGTGGTCTCTGCGAATCACACAAATGGGTTAGACCAGGGGTAGGTAACCTTTTTGAGCCAGGGGCTGGGTTGCTGTCCCTCAGACAATTGGGGGGCCGAAGCACCATAAATAAATAAATAAATAAATAATATTTTTAAAAATAATATTTTTTTTAAAAAAAAATGCATGCACACTCTCTCAGCCCCAGAAAAGCCATGGCAAAACCCCTGTGGAGATTTTGCCAAGAAAACCCCAAGAACAAGTAATAACAACAATAATCAATATCATCATGGCGGGCGACAGCGGCGGGGGGGTGGCGGCAGCAGGACTGCCCTGGAACCGGTCCAAAGGCCTCGGGGAGCCGCATCCTGCCCCCGGGCCTTAAGTTGCCTACCCCTGGGTTAGACTGACAAGCTTTAGTCAGTGGAAAAGGGAGTGTCCAGACACCAATTTTTTAGGATGAAACAAGATGAGATTTATTAACAACAATAAACTGTAAACCTTAGTTGCATTTTGGTGTCACTTGCTTGGATTCAATATGCAATAACAGTGCAAACATAATTAGTGCAAACCAGAAAACAGCACTGCCCTCCCAAAAGAGGCTTCTTGCCTGGTCCTCGTGTCCAGCCTATAGTGCTTGATAAAAGTCAGTGGCTGGAGCCAGCCTTACAGACATGCTCTAATGGCACCACAGGATGTAGCTACTGCTCTAGTTGAGTGTGCTCGCACCTGACCTGGAGGGGCTCTACCTACCAACTCATAACATAGATGGTTGCCGACATTCACTTAGAGAATCTCTGAGGTGTAACTGGCAGCCCCTTTTTGGCCTCTGAGTAACACACGAAAGATCTCTCAGAGCACCTCGAACCTGAGGTCCTCTTGAGGTAGAAGGCCAATGCCCTCTGAATGTCCAGGATGTGCATCCGACATTCTGAATCAGTAGTTGGGTTCAGGGCCAGGGTGGGCAGCACAATGTCCTGATTGATATGAAAAGGTGACACCACCTTTGGTAGGAATGTGATGTCAGTACAGAGGGCCATTTTGTCCTTATGGAAGCAAAGGTACGGCTGGTCCATTTGCAAGGCACAAAGTTCTCCCACACGGCAGGCAGAGGTGATGGCCACTAAGAAATCTGTCTTCCAGGTCAGCAATCTTAAATCCATGGTGGCCATTGGTTCAAAGGGATTGGTGGAGAGGTGAGACAGCAGGTTCAAGCTCCATGCCGGGGTCAGTACCAGGGATGGAGGATGAAGGTTGTTGAGTCCTTTGAGGAACCTCTTTATGAGCAGATCCATAAAGAAAGAAGGTCTGCCTTTGAGCTGGTAGTTTGAGCAGATGGCAGACAAATAGCACTTGATGGAGTTAAGGCATAACCCTAAGACAACGATAAACATCAAAAACTCCAGGACAGTCGATACTGAGACATGGGATGGAGGAAGGTTTCTTGCCAATAAAAAGTCCAAGAACTTGTTCCATTTAAGTGAATAAGACTTTCTGATAGAGGGCTTCTGAGCAGCCCAAATTACGGTCTGCACTGAGGTAGGTAATGTTGATATGGATGGATTCTCCATGCCACTAGGGGAAGCAAGTCCATGTCCAGGTGTTGAACCCTACCGTTATGCATCGAGAGGAGGTTGGGACAGAACTCAAAGTGGTGGTATTCCTCCTGAACAAGATGAAGTAAGGGAGCAAACCACAGCTGTCTTGGCCACCACGGTGTGATGAAGATGGTGTCCGTCCCATCTGTCCTCATCTTGGCGATGACTTTCATGATGAGTGGAAATGGGAGAAAGCCATAGAACATTCTCCCGGACCACTCGCATTGGAAGGCATCTCCTCGTGATCCATGGACTCAAACTCGAGAACAGAACTCTGTACATTGTGTATTCTGCGGGGTTGTGAACAGGTCAACCTCTGGCCTGCTCCAGATGGAGAAGAGGTCAGAGACTTTTCCGGATGGAGGCACCACCTGTGGCAGGGATTGGAGGACCTGCTGAGCTTGTCTGCTCGATCATTGTCCTCTCCAGGCAGGTGCACCGACTGCAGCAGTATCTTGTTGCCGATGTACCAGTTCCAGATGCGGATCGTGATCTGGAGCAGTGTCCAGGACCTTGTGCCCCTTGCTTGTTTTGGTAGAACACAACGGTGTTGTTTTCCGTCAAGAGGAGCACTAGCTTGCCCGAAAGCATGGTCTGGAATGCTCGGAGGGCCTTCTCCACAGCCAACATTTTGAGAGCATTTTGATGTGGAGTTTCTTCTCCAATATGGATCAATCACCTTTGACATTCAGATCTTGTGTATGCATTCCCCATCCCTCTAGGGATGCATCCGTTGTCAAGTTGATTTTGGGCCGAGCCATGAAAGGCATCCTGGTACAGACATTGCTGGGTTAGAGCCACCAGCACAATGATCTGGCTACGGGTCTTGGTACCGTAAACCATTTGTTTTTGTGTTTTTGTTTTTTATTTTTAATAAAGTTTATTAGATTAAAATACAACGTAAAACATTAACAACATTAAAAAACACAAAAATCACAATACCAATATTAACAACACAAGCTCTAGACACAGAATACTAACAACAAAATATTTACTTCCTGGATCCTTCGTCAAGTCATTTCCCTTTCTTACCATAAAAAAATATCTTCCTTCTTATTCTAAGATTTAAACTGAGATTTGGTCTTTCTGTATATAACTCTATATACTATTTGTCTTATATTTGCCTCCTTATTTACAAAATATTTAAAGAACAGCATAATCTTATTTGTCTCGGATTATTTCTAATTAATCCCACATCTTCATGCCAGTTACAACTCTTTATTGGCATTCCAGCATTATATTTACTCAGTCATCTCTCCCAACTTTACTTCTTATTTTCATCTCTTCATTTTTTTCTATTTTCAATCTATTTGAGCAGCGGCGTCCAAATTTTTTCATTTCTTTCCCAATCCTGTTCTCTCAACATTACTGTCATTTTATCCATTTGCATTTATTCAAGCAATTTACCTAACCATTCCTCTTGATACGGAATTGTTTCACATTTCCATTTTCAAGCATAGACAATCCTGGCACTAATGATCATATAGTATAGGAGTTGTACTATAAGCCATTTGGAAGGGGAGTCATACACGGGATCAAAGACAGACAAGAACCAAGACTGTACCGGTCTGAGGCGGTGTCTCACCCACGTTGTTACGAAAGTGGTCGAGGTCAAATGCCCTAGTGCCATCTGCATGGTGTGGGCCCTGATGCATTTGTGGCCAAGGCAGCTTCTGATGGCCATGGAGAGGGCTTGAAACCTGTTCTGTGACAGGAAGGCCCTGATCTCATCGGAGTCAAGGATTGTTCTGATGAATTTGACCCACTTGGATGGGGTCAAGCTTGACTTCTCCCTGTTGACCAAGAGTCTGAGGGAGTCCAGGAGAGAGAGTGCAAACTGGATGTCCCGTTGTACTTTTTGTTGGCTTGATGCTGTGAAAAGCCAATCATCCAAGTAGGGAAAGACCGTAATTCCTTGTTGATGGAGGTAAGCTGCCACTGGCGCCATGCATTTGCTGAAGACTCTCAGTGCCATGGAGAGGTCAAACAGGAAGACCCTGTACTGGTAAATGTCGGTCCCAACTACAAAGGCGAGGAACCTCCTGTGATCTCTCCAGATGCTGATGTAGAAATACGCGTCCTTGAGATCGATGGTCGTGAACCAGTGTCCTCTCTGAGTTACCATGTGAAAGCACCAATAACAGACATAGGAGTTCAAACGTCTCAAGTCCAGGATAGGCCTAATGCCCGAGTCTATTTTGGGAACAGTAAAGTATCAGGAGAGAAAGCAGTGCCAGGCCCGAGAAGGATCTACTGGCTCGATGGCACCTTTCTATAACAAGGCATGCACTTCGTTGAGTAGGGTGTCTGAGGGGCTGGTAGACAAGACAGCTCCGGTGGTCGGGAGCTCCTCGAACTCAAGGACATAGCCCCTACAAAAAATGTCCATTACCCAGGAGTCGGAGGTGATTGAGGCCCAGATGTTAAGATAAGCCTCCAACCTGTTCCCAAAGGGAGGTAGATCGAAGTGCGCTGCCCCATCTCATAGCCTCTTCTTGCCCGAATCTGAGGTCTTCTTTCGGAAATCTTTTTGGTACCAAGGCTGTTGCTGATGATGGCCCGAGGAGGAAGAGGAGGATTGAGAAGGTTGGTGCTGCTGGGACTGACCTTAGGGTTGAGGCTGCTCCTCCTGTTGTTGATAGGCCCACTGCTGGTAGGGCTGATACCAGGGTCATTGGCCTCCGTACCGGCACCTGGGAGACTGGAAGGCGGATGAGGACATGGCATGTTTCTTGGCTGCCACCTTCATGTAGTACCTGAAGTTTGGCTTCTCATCCATCTCTTTGTATCGAAGGGCATGTCCTCGATTGCAGTCCTGGCCTGAGGAGTAAGGTCAGAAGCCCGGAGCCAGGCGGGTCTACAAAGAGTCACCGAGCATCTTCACAGCACAGTCTGTAGAATGGCAGGCAGATATTATCTGCTGACCCTCCAGAGCATGAGTCTCTGCCTGGATGGCCATCGCCAGGGCTCTATCCTCGTCTGGGACCAAAGCAAGAAGTGGCTCTAGACATTCCATGAGGTGCTGGACATACACACCCATACAGGCCACGTAGTTGGCAACAGCATAGATCTTTTTAGCCATGGTGTCTAGTTTCTTGCTTTCCCTATCGGTCAGCGAAGAGGAGGTCCTCAGGGTGAAGGAGAGTCTAGAGCAGGGGTAGGCAACCTTTCTCCTTTAAGGGCCGAGGGACTTCAGCTCCCAGAATCCCAGGAGCTATTGGCCAACATGGGACTATTGGCCAACATGGCTGAGGCTTCTGGGAGCTGAAGTCCCTCGGCCCTTAAAGGGGAAAGGTTGCCTACCCCTGGTCTAGAGAATTTGGCTCA
Organism: Phrynosoma blainvillii; assembly: GCA_026167975.1. Classification (NCBI taxonomy): domain Eukaryota; kingdom Metazoa; phylum Chordata; class Lepidosauria; order Squamata; family Phrynosomatidae; genus Phrynosoma; species Phrynosoma blainvillii. Next base: position 343,198,921 of record JANUYF010000001.1, read on the forward strand.
GGGTGCTCAAACAGCCAGGTAGGTCCAGAAGCAGAGATGAGGTAAAGGTTCTCTATCTTCCTAGAGATGGAGGATATGGTAGCTGGAGTAGCCCAAGATCTCTTTGCTATTTTCTCCAGGGAGGGAAGGTACGTTATGGCAGGCGGAATCAGTACCTTCCCTTGGACACTCCTCTCCACTGGATCGACAGACTCCTCGTTCGTGTGGGCTACCTCCACCTCCAAGGCATTCGCCATCTGTACTATTTGGTCAGCAAAGGATTTGATGTCGTCAGTTGGAGAGGACGATGCTAAGTTGACAAGATGTGCTGGGCTCAAAGGCCTATCAAGCTCGGAGTTGGGAGCAGGTGAACGGGACCTCACCATGGAGCAGATCGAGAAGAGGGAGCCTTCTGGGAACTTCAGGAGTGGTCTATCGACAAAGAGTGACTCACGTCACGGTGGAACCAGAAGCACAGATGGGGTGTAGAACAAGGTCCAGATGGGAGCAGTTGGGACCACCAGGTTTGCCATTCTCTCTTGAGCTGCTCTGGCTCCACTGGGAGGAGGTACCGACTTGACTGGGCATCAAAAATCAGGTCTGGGTGCTGCTTGAGAAGAGAATTCCAAGAAGGTGGCCTGTCTTCCAGCCCAGCTTGGTCAGCCTTGTCCCCGAGAGATGGGATGTCTCAGGGAAGGGCTTGGTCCCGAGGACTCTCTTGATCCCAAGATATGCCAACCACCTGCTCTGGCTAGTACGGAGTCAGGGGAGGAGGCTCCGGCTCATGAATCTCACCCTCCAATTCGGTATCGACATAAACCGGAGGAGTCAGAGGCCTAGTCACAGGCGCCGGATAGGTCAATTCAGACCCAATGGAGGCAGGTGGGGGTTTCACTGAATCCGATGGCTTGTCCCAGCATGATTTCCTCAGAAAGGTAGAGCAAGCCCTCTTGGAAGCTGAGTGTTCAGCCGACCCCACTTCCTTGGCCTCCAGGTGCTTTCTTTTGGCAGTCTTTTTGCCAGTACCATTGCCGCGGTCCTTCTCTGACCTCGCAGCCTTCCTGTCCTTGGAGGATTTGTCCTTGGACCTTCCCCCCCACTCTCCTTCTCCTTTACAGAGAGGGCAAGCCTTCGGATTATGGGCCTCGCCCAAACAAAGCACACACTGATCATGGCGATCAGTGGTGGGGATCTTCATGCCACATTTAGTGCAGCGTTTGAAGGACGGCATCTTAAGCATGACAGAGATAAGTCCGATAGACAAAGGCGAGGTCAAAAAACAGTCTGAATCGATCGATTTGCCAACAATCACCAATACGCAATCCAAAAGAGTAGTCAAAGCCAGAAAAATAGTCAAAAAGCCGTAGGTCAATAGTTTTCAAAAGTGAAACAAATGACTCTTATGAGCTAAGTTCCTTGCTAGCTGCTAACACGGTGGGCGAAAAGAACTGAGGAAAGAGTGGGAACGCCCGAGGCTTTATAGAGGTGGGCAGAACTACTGTCAAAAAGTTGCAATCGAAGATTTGCCCAGTGATACTAGAACTTTCCAAGGTAGCTGCGCAGGTGTAGATATAACCCATTTGTGTGATTCACAGAGATCACAAAGAAGAAAGAAGACATTTTAGATTATAAATTCAGATTTGTACACATTGCTTAACTGAACTTATTTATTTTACTTTCTCTTTCTACCAACTCACAAGGCACACAAGGGCCACATACACACAAAGGCAACAACAAATTAGTCATAGCTCGTGGTTCACCAAATCACTTTTAAAAGCCTAGAAAACCATACCAAAAGTTCTGGTTTGCCTCCATGGGAGCAGTGGTCCAAGGTATGGTGGACTCCACACTATAACAGCTCATTGGGATTGACTAAATGACATGATTAATGTAGACCATAGAAATCAGATGTGATTCTAGACTCTCTCTAAGGGATCAGGGCAATATATATAAATGTTTTGGTTCATGAAAATGTTGATTACTATCTTCAGTCTTCAAAGGACATTTTTGTGATTGACAACTCTATCACACCCAAATTCTTCTTAGAATACTGAATCTTCATAGCAGCAGTATACTGCTGTTTTAAGCTGAGAAAGTTTTATAGAATGAAATTTGAATCATTTAAGACTTTAGCAAAGAAAAAGTCCTGTTGGCTTATTTTGTGTCCTATCTTCCTATTTCTTTTTAGGGCAGAGCAACATGGCTAAGATTTGCAACTGTTACAAGCTACTGTCCAAGAAGTGCTACCATCTATGTTGAAATTTCTTTTTCCAAATACTTCCAAATATGTCATCTCAGTAAACTTATTTTGAGTATTCATGCATAAAGAAAGATATGAACAATGGAAAGAATATATGTACAATTACCGAATCAGCCCACTGTCCTGGCAATTCATTTTCTCCAGCATAGGACATCCAGGCCTGGTTCCTATATGCTGTTGGTGGTGCTGGGATGAAATAGCCTGTAAACCCAGGTCGCTTTGTTGCTGGGATGGCAAACACTGCAGGAACTGTACTTCCTATCAAGAAATAGGGAAGATGATTAGAAATCAAAACACATTGTTCCAGACGCAGAGGAACATTCAGAGGATACCTGAGATGTTCCAGCTAGAAGATGCCACTTAGCATTGGCAATAGCAAGCCTCTTGCCAAAATCAGATCACATACAATTGTTGTCTGCACCTAGTACCTTGTTACCACTGTTGTTGGATGGATCATCCCACAACAGAATATACCTGTTTGAAGAGGATAACCCAGCAAGGATACTGCTCTTGACACTGCAGGGACACCAACACCAAATTCACGCAGAGACTCTACTTGCATGCCATATGAATATTAGTTGTTAAGCCATTATGTAAACCGAACATAGTGCAGATACAGCTTCTTAAGATTTATGGTAGTGCATAAAGAAAAGCCAAAGATGTTGGGGGATTCTAATGGCCTTGAGAATTTATGTAAAGTAATATGTATGGTATTAAAAAATTAATAGTGATTCAAGTGTTGCTTTAGAATGTAGCTTCTCATACACAGTTTATTATATGAAACACCAACATAGTGCTATTTTTTTCAATATCTCAGTTGATGAGAATGTTCTTCATATACTTGGACAACAGAATCCTACTGAATTATGAGCAGTTGCAACAGTATTTGGAGCTTCTGATGAGCAATAGAACCATCTGTTGCTACCCTATAAATGGGTTTGTGTGTACATTCTTAAATGGGAAAAATCTGTAAAATACTTTTGGATAAAACATTCTGTTTAGTCAATACGATATATGCAGAGTTATTGAGCTATGGGAAGAAAAAAAAGGCATAACTAAATATACGGTAGGTGTGACTATTTCTTTCTCTATTGTGTGGATTTAGTTCATAAAATGTTGCACTGATCAGTTGGTATTTAAATTAATGTCATTTAAACCTTTATTCCTTTAACATTCCCTATGACAGCATCATTTTACATTAACAAATATTACATGACTGCAGTATGTTATGTTTTGTTCTGATACTTTGTACCATTTTCTCATAAACAATTTATCTGTCCATGGGAGTGATCTTCATCAGTTGGCAAATGGACAGATGCTTAAGTCTCACTGGTTTCATCTGGGAGCCGCTTCTTAAATTGCTGGCAACACATCACTGCTTTCAGCTTGAAATATGTTGCCAAGTGTTAGAAAAAGAATCCATCTCCATCTTCTGTTCAGCGAAGCATCTCTCTTACATACTGCTTGCATCAGTTTCCAACATGCAAGTTTATTAAGTGTAACAAGTACAGCTTTGTAATCTTTATTTGGATGAGAATCTCAAATATAAAGAGAAGCAACATATCAAAGGCATGGAAATATAAGAATGGCTTAAATTATTTGTTAACTGCTGAATAGCAACTGTTTTCCTTTCTTGAGCTGTTGACCCATGATTGGGGGTGGGAAGTGGGGGAATCAATAGCAGATGCTATCAACTTTTAACACCCCATTTTCTCCCCTTATCCGAAAGATTTGGCCAATGCTATGGCTCAATGTTTAGTGCCCCTGGTCAGAATCAGTGATAGTAAAATTTGTTTACTGAACAATAAGACAAATGGATTCACCCTCAAGTAAGTATTCCAGCTTTAGACTGTCTTTTCTAGGACTCTCCCAGGACTATGTTAATTTTGAAAGTGATGTTATATATGAAGCTAAAATGTTTACCCATTATTGCTATGTACATGTTTAGCTTGTTGAAAATATATTTCCAGTTTGTACTCATATTACAGAAGGATTTGAGTAAAAATATTAAACTTGGTGTATGAAAATTTTCCAAGTGAGGAACACATCAGTAAGCAGGAGTTAGACACTGATTAATTCTTAATTCAGTGTCATCTGCATTTGATAAACCTTTACCAAAATAGCAAGCAATCCTTACTTTCACTCACAGCATTCAGGGAAAGTTCCTGATGCTAATATGGTTTCTACTTCAATCATAAAACTTATGTGTTCTGTGTCTCCCACTTCAGTTTGATTTATATATTGGGATATCCATAATATACTACTCAACAAGTCAGTGAATAATAATTAAAGATTTACAAGGCTGTTTCATTATTGTCATCAGTTGTAAAGAGTGGCCATTGCCTTTTCAGTTGTCTGCCTACAAGACAAGCCAACCGACTGCATGTGCTATGTCATTAAATGGACAAGTGTACCTGAACAACTTTGAAACAAAACACTTCACACACAAGGGATGTTAAACAGAAACAATATATTTTAATAAGACAAAGTTCCATTTTTGTTCCATTTCAGTATACAGCACAGTTTCCAGCCTCCGTTGTCTACAATGGGGTTGTCAGAATTGCATAAATGTTGGTTATGGAGTTACATGAAATGATTAATACCAAGGACACCAACCATGCACCCTTCATTTGGGGCAGGGGAGGGGTTAGAAGTTTGCCATGTGTTCTTGGAAATCATGTTTCTCTAATGACATAAGATCATTCTAGCGTGATACCTTGAATTCTGAATTTAAAAAGTTTAAGGAGATTATACTCCCTCTGCTGATGAATACACTCCTGAGCAGGAGTGGTATGGGGTGCCTTTACCCATATGGGATTCAACAACAATCTAAAAACAGCAATTTAAAAAAACAGTTAAGAAATAGAGTACAAACAGAGTCTCTTGAAGTCATAGGTTGAGATGACTGTAGATGCAACACAAATAGTTTAAACTGGGAAAATGCTTTTACTGCTTAAAGCGATTTTCAGTACCAATATTTATCACGGCTGTATATTTACACCACATTTTACAATTACAGAGATGGCTTGTGACATTAAACCCAAGATGAGGGTAGTGAGGAGCTGCTATCCTGCTGGGACAACTGTAAGCTTCTCTTCAGTGCTAATCTTTTGCTCCCAGAGCTGGAAGGTTACAAGTCTTAAATAAGCTTAAATGAAAAATAAGACAGCAACTCAGTCCTATTATTACCTTTAATTCATGACTAGTAAAAGTTAAAAGTAAGGGCACTAGAACCTTAATCACGTCTTCTCCACACATTCAACCCTTTTGATCCTGAGCAGAACAGTAGTGAACATTCCTCCTACCCTCAAATTCTGAAACTAAAAAGAGGCAGCTATTGTAATGCAAATACAGAAAGGACTACTCAGAATCAGGACCTGACTGTAAGAGAACTCACCGTCCAGTATACATGCTAAATTATTAAACAAGCTTTGCATTCATAAAACTATACATTTTGAACTGCTGGAGAGGGAAAGAATTTCAGTCATGCACACCACTAAATCAGACCCATGTAGCCACAGGAGACTCTTCAAACATTGCAGAAGCAATATACTGTAGAGTTAACATAAAGGTTTTCCTGCTTACATAAACAATTAGCAGACTATTGCTTAGACTTTTGGGACACCACTGCTATCAGAATCACTGCTACTGAAGTCTCACCTGAGGAGGCACAGGGATAGAGGCAAACTAATCCCAACCCCTTGGCCACTTTTGATGTGTGTCATGTACAGTCACTTGAAAATAAGTAGTTAGATGAGCTTAAGGACAAGAATTAGCTAATTATTTCCCCATAAACTCTCTTTTCTGAGGTAGCCAAAGAACATTGAAGCCCTAGACATTTTTGCACTTCCTCAGACTGAGAAGTGCCAGGTGAACCACCTCTTTTGCTTTGATAATGGTGTGTGAGGAGACACATGCTTTTGGGTTTGGGTGATTTTAAGAAAATTTTAGGACTCTTGGTCAAAGGAATCTAATTCTCATTCTGCTACAAATAGCATAGCAGTAGATCCTAATATTCAAGCAATACTGCCTCAAACCTTAGAAATCTTACAGAATCCAGTAGTATGGCTTTGGACTCAAATATATTTTTTTAGGATTGTAACTCCATGACAACTGAAAAGCTACATGGGCTGCCACAATGCTTCTTTATCACAGCTCAAGCATTGTCTTGATAGTATACTATGCTTCCTCACTACAGAAATCTCCAATTAGTCATTCTTATTTCAAAGCAGGCCATTCGGCACCTCCAATTACATTCACACCCACAAGAGGCTTTCATCCAAGTTTCAAAACATCAAGACTAAAAGACGCATATGTTAAGATGAGAGAGGTCCCCTGTTATCCTCTGCCCACCAGCTTTCATAATCCACAAATCTAAATTCAAGCTACAAAATTTTCATAGAAAAAACCCTGTTAATAACTACCACTGATTGAGATTATTACATTATCCTTCCTTGGTTTTGATGTTGGTCTATGTTGTACCTGCCAGACGATGACAGCATACTGCTAATGCTCAAGTAACAGCCATTTTAGAATATCTCCTCTGTTTCTTAAGGGCAGCCTATCTTACCTGTTCTTCTGCGTACATATGTTAATCCTATTTATATAGTGAAAAACTAGAAGTTGGATTTATCAGAAAATTCAGAAGGTCACTATATTCTGTTCATTTTTTCTTGGAAAACTGGCTAGAACATATGCTCCAAGTATTCTTTCAAGTGATCCCTAGTGTGTGCATGTAATTTGTTATAACTATTCTTAAAGAGATGCATTAAGTAAAATGAAAGATGAGGTGATTATAAAATGTTCAAGAGTCAATATGTATGCACTTTTAAAAAAAATAATCAAGATCACATCTCAGTTTAATAGCAACTCTGATTAAGTGATAATGGGCTATATACAGACACAGCCATGCTTACACAGATCCACTGAAATCAATGGGGAAAGTAAGTCATCTATAGCTTAGACATCATTGCTTTCTATGGGTCCATTTCATGCATGCCTAAGTCTGGGTCCAATTCACCATCTTTTCTTAGTAAAGCTGTACTCTGTCATTCCACTATACTAAAACTTTCATTCTGTCTAGAAACTCTGACAGTTGCCCCAAGACACAGCATCCCATAATTTTGTCTCCAGAGCAGTAGTTGTGTTAGCCTATAGCAGCAAAAACAAGAGATATGTGCACCTTAGAATGCCACAGGACTGTTATTAATTTTGTTCTGCATTGAAGAAAGTACTAGTGGTATATAAGTATGCCATGGCAGTAGTATGCAGGCACCTCTGCATTAGACACACCATCTCCCAAATGTTGCATTAACCAACACTTAATATAGTTCAACAAATGTCTGCAGTATTCTATACTATCATTTTTAAAAAAAGAGCCAAATGCTAGCACAGTGATTCTGAAATACTGAGCATGGTCCAAAGAGGAATCTTCTGTATAGAATGACCTAGGATTCAGGCAGTAAAAATGTAAAAGCCTAGATATAAGACCATCAAGGCTGAAAGCCTTTCAAGATCTGGTTTCGCATTTGTGGAATGGTTTTGCTTTGGACCTTCAGCTGAAGGAGGATCTCACCCATTTTCATAAGGGGTTGAAGACCTTCCTCTTTGATTCACCAGATTAAGCTGCTGAGTTGTTCCTGAGGTTGCTGGAGTGGGTAGTGGCTGGTGGGATGTTGGGGTTTTATGTATATTCATAGTTTTATGCTATATTGCCTTTGTCTCTGACTGTATATGTTTGATGTTCCACCATTTGGCAGGAAGGGCATTATAAACAAACATTATTACCATGAAGGAAAGGCAAGTCCCAAATTGGGGGGGGAAAGTGGGAAATAGGAGGAGGAGCAGCAGCAGAGGCAGCGGCACCACCACCTTGTTTAAAGGTAGGGATAAAATTTAAATACTAATATCCACAGGAACAGCAAGTCAGAACCACTGTTAGTTAACCAGATGCTGCTAAATCCAACAAATAATTATATTTGTACAATCATATTACAGATCCATTCCAAAAATGGTCAGCTAAACTGCACTTTTCAGAAACAGCTCATGAGAAAAGTTATCTGTGGCAGTGGTTGCTTCAAAGGATCTGCTGAATTACCAAGCTTCAGAGAAGCAAAGAGCCTTTAAGTCATCAGGAACTGTGAGTGCAGGAGCATATAAGCACTGTCACATTGCTTAACAACATGCAAACTGTGCTGAGTGGTCCCACTGGGACTATATATATGCTTAAAATTAAATAAAAATTAAATGCTCCACTAGATCATAGCCTAAGGCAATACTGTGAAATTTCTACAAGCCCTTTATTTTAAACATGGTGCAAAATAAATAAATAAATAAATATTTCAAGAATCAATCCATAATTTATACTCGGAGAATCACTGCAAATTCCACTGCCTTCCATGAAATTTGCTTTTATATAGATCATAGAATCATAGAATCATAGAGTTGGAAGAGACCACAAGGGCCATCCAGTCCAACCCCCTGCCATGCAGGAACTGCCAATCAAAGCATCCCTGACAGATGGCCATCCAGATATATCTAGCATTGTGGCCTTTGCTGCTATTTTTGTAGGGTCAAGGGTTGTTGTTGTTGTTTTTTAAAAAGAAGACAAATACATTCTCTGTTGTTTAGGGTCTTATTTTTTTACAAATACATTGTTTTACATAGGTAGGAAAAGTGGAAGCAATGCCCTTGCAAACAGCAATTTATAATTTCAGATTCAGAAAAACAACAGGAACCCAAATGGTTCAACATCTACAGCTCATTTAGCCCAGTATCATTTCTCCTGAATCTAACGTTTCAGGACTTTCAACAGATAATAGAGATCGGGGTACCATTCCATCTTGTTTACTCCAGCAATCAAGAAACTGTGTTGAACACTTTTTCATTAGCATGGATGGATGTCTATTCCTGGCCTCCATAAACACGCTAACATTTTTTTACCAAATCTGCAATACATTAACCATTTCTTTTTAAAATGGCTAGCATCGAGAGCACAGGAGGTACAATTTTATTCCACTGATCATTTACTGCTACTCATAATACAAATCAACATCACCATTATAGCACAACAGGAAAGGTTTTTATTTACTTTTGTTCTGGATGAAAATATATTACAACAACAGATAGAAAAGAGAAACCTCAGCTTTGGAGCAGAAAGACTTGGAAAATACTGAGGACTGCTGTTAACTATGTATAGATCAGTTCCCATGATCTGGACAGGAGTTAGTATTAAAATATATGGTGGAAAGGGGGGACTTCAGAAATAACAGTATTAAATTTGTGAGCAAGATACCATAATTTCCTACAAACATATTTTCTTTCAGATTTTACTAGCCCAAATTTCCCTTTGGGAGCAGGACAATGAAAAAACTTGCTTCTAGGCTTTGGTTTAGAAGCTAATGTATCATTATGAATAAACTATGGAGAATAAACTTGTTCCCACATATTTGTGGATCCGTCTTCACAAAATTAGGTTCGCTTATTCCCAAATATATGGTGATGTTTAGTGCTTTTGATATATTGGTTGAGATGGGTTGTGAGGAAAAGTGGAACATATTTGTGATGCAACCACTATAGCAGACATATTTTACTTTACTTTTAGCATCAGCAAGCATAAGGAGACCTCGATTTCATCCTCACCGAAAGATTTTGATGAACATCTCTTTTTCCTTTGCTAACTTTTACTTTGTCACACATGCTGTTTCTATAGACAGCTGAGTGAAGAGCAAGCAGTTAGTGTGGTTCCAGCAGGTGTCAAAAGCCCTGAAAAACACCTATTTCTTCCAGGCCTCCTCATAGTCCAGAAGCATAACAGGTCCTGCTTTAATTTCCCTCCACCTGCCTTTCCTGGCCCACTAAACCAGCAACTATTCCTTCTTTGAAGACAATAGACATTTCCTTGGCTTCCTGATCAATAATTTCTCTCAAGAGTCTTAAATGTCATGGGCTTCAGCAACATGTAATGAAGACAAGAAGACTGATAAAATGACAGGTCAAAGTTACAATGTAAAAAAGGAGATGAGCCCAATTCATTCCAGCACAAGTTTGTACAAACATTTAAGGTGTAGTATATTCCAGTGTACCTAAGGAGACATTATGTCTGCAGCATTTCGTTATACAGAAAGGATTTTAACCAGTTGGTTGGGATTTCTTGGAAATCAAAGAGATATGTTGGGACCAAGGCTCAATAGAAGTAGTATGCTTTGCATGTGTAAGGTCCCAGTTTTAGTCTCTGGCATCTCCAATTAAAAGGGTCTACAACAGCCTATCCTAAGAAAATTCTCTGTTTGAGACCTTGGAGCACTCCTATCTATCAGCATAGATGATACTGGACCAGATGAACCAATGATCAGACTTAGTCTGAAGCAGCTTCATATGTTAATATCATTTTTTGAAGTTCTTGCGTAAAGGAAAAGATAGTTGCTGGTCATGCCAATACATAAGATGTATTCAGATTATTAATGATGAAGCGAAGTTAATCTGAATATTTCACCATACTGGGAGCCTCTCAGTCACTAATGAGGATATCCTCATCTATTCATTTTTGACTGGTTTGCAAATACATGCAAGCTTGCAAGGTGGAAATACAAAGAAACACATGACATTCAGCAGCAGTTCAGATTGGCTTCACCATATGGAGCTAGAAGTCATAACCTGAACTAGCTTTTTCTAGAGCTTGGGGCTTTGTGATCAATCCATAGTGCACTCAATTCAAGAGTAAGCGGCCATCACAAGGGAAACTGACTACATTACATGGCCATTTGTTTTCTGTACCACATCATACCATCAGTCCCAGGATCCTGTCTCAGAAACATGCCAAATCCAGGTGCTTCAAAGAGAAAGGCCAAGTTCTTATTCCCCCATTCCTCTCCCATATTAGAAATATGCTGTATGTGATAAATGAAGGAGTGTGTGGGGATCCTTCTATTAATCCTCCTCCTCAAGCCTTCAAGAGAACCATTTAACACAGTTTTAAAGAAAGGTGTTTGCAAGATCTCATACGCTCGTCTCTATGCCATACAGACTTAGATGTGGTCTCTGTTTGTACCGCATGCGTTTTTCACCTGAGTAATTCAAAGCTGATTGATCCAATGGAGCCACAGATACTGGGGCTCTTGATACTGGGACAAAAGGGGCATGATCATGCGGCTGTATCTGTTCAGTCCCACTGGACTCTGATATTCTTGTCTTGCTGCCAATATCGGAAGTCGACCTGTACAATATATATTGGAAACATAAGTCATTTCTATATCATATACACATACACTAAAATCTACAACTCACTTCAGTCAACTACAGTAGAACTATGTTTTACAAACATTAGCAAGGACTAAATAGTGTTAAACCACAGGACAGTCATTTTTTAATAGAGAAAATGGAAAAATAAAAGGCAATTAGAGAAATAGCCTGATTTTTATTTGATATTCTCGATTTGACATTTACTACAACTGTATATGGGCTTTTTTCATACTGTGGAAAGGTCTTGCTTTTGATGAAATACAAATAAATGTTAGAAAATAAAAAATAGCAAGCCTGCAACAAATTACACTGCTTATTTGCTGCCTATGCCTGTGTAAAACAACATCTAAATATAGACAAATGTTAAAAGCACAATGATTTCAGCAAAGAGTTCATATTTCTTAGATGTGGCCTCTTTTAGGAGAATGTTGCTAGCCTTCTTTCTGACAATGAAGGATGAGTCTGGCTGCCTGTGCTCTACATTTCACTGGTATTTTTGCACAACTCTTATCTGACATCACTGCCAGCCAATCAGCACAGATCAGCTATTTCTGTATTCCTGTGGCAATGCACAGTAAAATACAACATGATCCTATGCTATGGCTATGCAGATGACCCACTGTGTTATTTTTGTAAAACCATTGTTTGGAAGACTAAGTGATTTCACAAGCCTGCACCAGGCAACAGTAGCTCATAAATGCACAGTATCAGGTGCCATATGAGCTGGCTGGCAGTTAGAACACAGGGTTTAAAGGGCATAAGGAACGGAGGTGCCACAATAGAAATGCTGAAGAACTGTGCACTAAATATTAAAAATAATGTAAAACTGATTCAACTTTATTATGAATTTAAAGGGCACATATGAAATCTGATAGCAACAAACTCGCCAAATATATCCAGAGCACCAAACCTAGTTTTATTAAGCCAACCACACACACATACATTGCTGCCTCCATCTGGTCATCTCAGAAAGAAAAACAGGGAGGTTTATCAATCATTTACCTCTTTTATAGCCGAACTAATATGACATTATACCTGTATCATGGAAGGCTTAAATCAGGGTTTGAAAGATACATGCAGAGATTTGGTTTATTTATTAGGCATCTGAGCAGTTTGCAATTGAATAAAGATACACATTTTTCTTTGCTTGTTTGAAAACTGAAGATTTGTAAATGGTACCACTCAACTGCAAATTTACAAATATCTCTTTCATACAAGGAATATATCCTTCCAATGCATCTGAGCAGGAGATTCTCAACAAACATAAAGCAGGAGCATAGTACCTCCTAAGAGAGGTGACAGCAACAGGTCCCGTTCTGGGAGGCACAGGCGGAGGTGGAGACCCCATCACCATTTCAGGGAGTGGAGAAAACCTATATGCCTGTCAAGAAGGGGAAAAAATTATTTTCTCAAAGATCTATTGAATTCTCATTTAAAATATACCACACTACATTTCTCCAAATTATACAGAAGCAGATTATAAGGAGGCTATTTGTGTAAATTCCATGCCACTACATATTAGTTATCTCCAAGTAAACATTTTTAGTAGCTCCTAAAATGGAACATTGCAGAATTCTCCTCAGCATTAATCCTCCCCAAGGGGAAATCAGAAATCTGCCCTGCTGAAAATGAAATGTTTTGATGTCAGAACATTTGGAAGGCTCACACACCATCACTGAAAGAAACTGCCTGTAAGTATCCATTTTATATTTCGACTTTCCTTTCCGGACTTTTTAGTGGGAAAATCTTTCTCATATTTGTCTATACAAAAAAGAAAATCAAAATACTTTCTTATGACAACGAAATCATTCTAATTTTTAAAAACAAGCACAGACACCAAAGGAACACATTACTGAGGATCAGATTTTACAGGTCATCAGATCAGTCACTCTGATTCTGTCATAAACTAGATTTACAATGCTTGGCAGCAAATGACATATAGCACAGTTAGAGATTTTGCCATTTTATACACGTGTAGAAACACCTTCGTGACATTCCTTTTCATCAACTTATGGCCTAAAGCATGTGATATTAATCTTGAAGGCTTTGTATCATGATGGATATTGTCAAGTTTGCTTGGGAATACAGTGACAGTTATTGAATCTGTTTAGCAGCAAGAGTGAAATACCCTCTGGCCTTCGTTTGCCTAGAAGAGTCAGCATATCAAAATCACCATAAGACACAGCATGGCATAAAAATACACTGTACTATAGCAGTATACCTTGACACAAGAGTATGGTGCACGAATCAGAAAGTGATGAGTCTCCAGCTTTTTAAACTCATCCCTCTATGAGCATTTTATTCCATACTATCTCTAACTCATCCACTACACTATCTTATTCCTCTCTCTCCAAAAGGAATAGCTAATAACGCATTTGTATTCTACTCCTTGTATTAAAGATAAAGAATGCCAATGTTTACCTGGCTGATTTACAAATCTTAAGTTTCTAACAAACATTTGGCAAAGTAAATGTCCCAGTTCATTCCTATATAGAGATGGTACCTTCAGAATCTAGGTATCCGTATCAAGCAGACACTAGTATCTAATATCTAGTAGTCACACAGGCCTTTCAGGAACATTCAGAATGTCTCACACTTTATCTCAGCAATTCTTGTAACAATGCTGTCAGTTAGTGTTACAACTGGGAGGCTGAGATTGAAAGACCTATGCTTTCTTAAGGCAAGGCCATTTGTAAACTGAAGGCAAAGGTGAAATTTCTACCTGAGGACCTCTGAGCTCATAATTTTAGCTCCTGTGTTTGACCATCACAACTGTTGCATGGTCCAGTTCAAAGCACCATGAAATATTTTAAGTAGTTCATAGCTGTTCTTGCTGGGAAATATACTGAGAATCCCCAGCTCAAGGCTGACTCACTACTATGCACCAGTTTTTACACACTAACCGTAAGAACTGTAAGCACTTACTCATACAACTAATTCTTCTTTTGAACAGCATTTCATGTGAAGTGGAAGGTTTGAACAAAGCCCTGTCATGGAACACAATAAGTGTTCTTCCCCCCTACCCCCAAAAAAGCATGCACGGACACAGCAGTCGCCAGTGATTAAAATGGTAGTGAGGTGGTTAATCTGGTCTCAATTGCTGTCTGAAATTTAAAGGAGCTGTCCAGGGTCCTGAACATGAATCACCAAAACAGGTTCTGCACATTGGATAGACAGGGCCAGAACAGACAGCCCTTTAAAGCCACCATCTGGGCAGCATGGGAGCATAGAGTTTATATGCCACATGCTCCCAAGCCAGCCTGACAGGTGGCCGCCCAGACATGGGCGGCTTCAAAACACTGCAGCAGCACAGTGCCTCTTTCCTGGCCCAAAAAGGAATAATAATAATAATAATATTTTTTTCATTTATAGCCTGCCCCTCTGCGTGGCAATCAGGGCGGGTCACAGTATTTTAAAAACAGCAAAATTAAAAAAAAAATCCCTCAATCCACAACCCTCCCCCCCTAAAAACGAATTAAACTTAGAAAGAATGAAAATACAGCAATATAATAAACAACAACTAATGATACTAAAATTCGGCGAAAAAATAGGGACAGAATAAAAAACTCAATTAAGACTCATCCCTCTGAAAGCGTTATTCCGGGAAGGCCTGCCGGAAGAGATCCGTCTTTACTGCTTTCTTAAAAGCAGCAAGTGTAGTAATAAGACGGATCTCATCTGGCAGGCCATTCCAAAGTCTAGGGGCGGTGGCAGAGAAGGCCCTCTGGGAGGTATGCGAAAGCCTAGTCTTTATCGGCTGGAGCAGATTCCTCCCAGATGACCGAAGGGCGTGGGGGTGATCGTACGGGAAGAGGCAGTCCCTAAGGTAAGGTGGACCCTTTTCCACTCCTTTTGGGGGGGGTTTCAAGGCAGATTGGGGCCACAGTGTGTGTTTGCTGCAGCCCCAATCCATCTTCAGTAGGGGCAGCTTCAAGCCACCCCTTTTTAAAGGTCTGTTCCGGCCCTTAATTTGAACTAAGATCCAGGGAGATTCACGATTCACCCTCATCAGCATAACCAACTTCCACCACACTGAAGGAGTAGTGAGAAAAAGGTCCATATTTAGAAGCTGGTTGAATAAATTTGCCCAGTACGTGGGAAAGTTTAGGAATTGGGTGACAGAAAAGTAAAATGGAAACAATATTTGCAATAGTTTAGGAGGGATAAGCACAATGTAGATGTAGATCAACTGGTAGATTTGTCAAGGATATAGAGCAGCATGGATTTCTGACTTTCAGCTGTTAAAAAGAGTAACAACAAAATGACTGATTCCTCCAACCCTTTCCCTGAATTACACTGCTGAAATGAATGGAGCTTGTAGTAACCAGGACTCTTTCACTCTCTACACAATTATAGCTCTATGATTCAACCTTAAAAGCCATAATTGCATCCTGTGGAATCCTGGGATTTACTGTTTAGGGGGTATATTAAGAATTCTCAACCAGAGAGCTCTAGTGTTTCATCAGACTCCAAACCTTAGGATTCCACAAGTTGCTACCATGGCAGTTAAAGTGGACTTATAATGCTATAATTATGTAGAGTGTAAGGGCCCCGGTATGGATTTTTATATGGAAGAACAATGATCTTTATTCATTTCTAGTACTCAAAGGGATATTCCTGGGCCTAGATTTTTTAATTCTAAGTGTGAAATTCTGGACTAACAAACTTAACACATTACCGCACTACACTCTTATAGTGCTATTCCACTTTAACTGCTTTGGCTGCCTCCTGTTGCATTCTGGCATATGTAGTTCAGCGAGGTCTAAGAGCTCCCTGGCTGAGAATTCTGAATGCCCCTCCCTAAACTGCAAATCCCAGAATGCAACAGGAGGCAGCCAGAGCAGTTAAAGCAGCGCTGTAAGAGTGTAGCGTGGTAATCTACAAGGTCACGAGGGAAGTAGATTTGAAGAACCATATCTCCTTACATGAGCCTATTCAGGCTCTAGAGCAGGGGTAGGCAACCTTTCCCCTTTAAGGGCCGAGGGACTTCAGCTCCCAGAAGCCTCAACCATGTTGGCCAATAGTCCCATGTTGGCCAATAGCTCCTGGGATTCTGGGAGCTGAAGTCCTTCGGCCCTTAAAGGGAAAGGTTGCCTACCCCTGCTTTTCAGGTTCATTTGGTGGGGACAAACCTTCTTCCAGGTTTCATCCAGGATTTAGAATTCCCTCTCTAGTCGAGAATTAAATACATTAGTTATGAAATGGTATGTTAAGGTTACAAAATAGAGTACACATAATACGTTAAAGTCAATGTATATATGAGAAAAAGAATATATAAGTTAAGGAATACAGAGAAAGTGGAAATATTAGTTAACACAGTTTTAGATGTAAAATGGATGCAAAAGGTTATAGCTGATAGTAATACACAAATCAAGAGGAAAATTTTAAAAAAAGGATGTGATTAAGCAACATCAGTAGATAATAAAAGGAAGTTCAATTTATGTTATGTCAGTAATGCAGTTGTAGATGTAGTGTTGTTAAGTTTGTTTTATATGTTTCTTTGTAATGTCCTTTTTGTGTCTTGTTGTGTTTTTTTCTTTGTTAATTGTTTTTTAAAAATTTCAATAAAATTTTAAAAAATTAAAAAATTTAAAAAAAAAGAATTCCCTCTCTAGTTAAGATAGATCCTTCCTTCTTCCATCAGCAAGAGAAACTTTTTTCTGTTTCAAGAAACTTTTTAGGAATCGACTGAAAGATCTTTTAATAGTGTGCTGTTTATGGTGTGTTGTTCTGTTGATTTTATCCATTTGTCTTTTAATGGATGCATTTTAAAGGTTTTTAATTCTGTGTATTATTTAATTGTACTTTAATAATGTCACATATGTTTTATCTCTCTTTTTGTAACTGTTCCAGATGACGTTTGTTTTAACTTTTGTAAGCAAACTTGGGTCCCAATATTGAGGAAAAGATGGGATTGTTGTTGTTGTTGTTGTTGTTGTTGTTGTTGTTGTTGTTAACCGCCTTCGAGTCGACTCATGGCAACCCTGTGGATGACTCCAAGGCTCCCTATCTTCCACTGCTCTGCTCAGGTCCTGTAAATTCATGCCTGTGACCTCCTTGATGGATTTCATCCATCTAGCATGCAGTCTTCTTCTCTTTCTACATCCCTACATCTTTCCTAGCGTTATTGTCTTTTCCAGTGAGTCATGCCTTCTCATGACATGGCCAAAGTATAACAATCTCAACTTTATCTTCTTGACTTCCAGGAAGATTTCAGGCTTGATCTGTCCTAGGACCCAACTGTTTGTCTTTTTGGCTGTCCAGTATCCTTAGCACTCTTCTCCAGTACCACATTTCGAATGAACTGATTTTCCTCTTATCTGCTTTCTTCACCGTCCAGCTTCCACATGCATAGATGGTAACAGGGAAAACAATGGCTTGTACAATTCTAATTTTCATGCTCAATTGTGTATCTTTACATTTTAGGATCTTTTCTAGTTCTTTCATAGCTGCCCTCCCCATTCCTAGTCGTCTTCTGATCTCTCGACTGGAGTCCCCATTCTAATCCAGGTTTTACCCAACAAAATGAAAATGCCCATTCCAAGATTAAAATATCTTTTAAAATAGTCACTGAATTTTATAGGAGGAAAATGGCTAAACAGTGCAAACCAATGAGGCAGCAAGGATGTTGAGAAATGCATTTGTTGTGGTAGTCCATCCTAATTTTTACTTACATAAACTTTGGTTAGCAGCTATGTCCACAGCTGCCATCTAAACTGCACATTAATATTTTATACCAAACTGCCATAATATTCTTCAGCATACATAAAAATGTACTTGGTGTTGGTGTTTTTTGTCTTAGGCTGTAAGAAAACCTAGTTGATCACCAGATGTCAGCACACTTTGTAGATGGGTCAACCCCATAAAATTTGTTCAAATACCTCTTCGGTATCTGTTAACAATTTCACAGTTGAAATGGGCAAATTTTTCCCAAGATTTAAACTGCAGTAGCTTGAACTTGTGCATTTAATGTCACTGGCTTTCAAATAAACCCTAAGAAATGTATTAGAAAATCTTGTTTTCTGTCTCCTCAGTCATAGCAATGCTGATAGTATGACCTGGCAATTTTTTTCTGTTCTCATACTGAAGTAGTAACAATCTTGGAACTTTTCAATGTATGTAAACATGTTTATTTCCATTGTAAATTATGAAACGCCTTTTTATAAAATAGTATAGGTATCTACGTGAGGTAGAGTACAAATGACATGTTCAGCCACAGAATTTTCCCACTAGTGAAAGAGAAGGGTTTGATAAGGTTGTACAACCTCATGGGGAAAGGTCTGGAAAGGCCATATTTAAAAATTCTGGCTAATGGCAGGTGGCATATTAAATATACTTTGTCTCAATGTATGAGCATTCCCATGTCTTGAGGTCTTCTGGTAAAGACCTTCTGTCTGTCCCACCACCTTCACAGGTACAGCTGATGGAAACATGTGGGAGGGCTTATTTGGGCTCTGCGGGCTCTGGAACTCCCTTCCTAGAGAGATAAGCCTAGCATCCTCCTTGCTATCCTTCCATAGGCAAGTGAAGACATTCCTTTAGCAGGCCTTTCAGGGCAAAGGAGCCTTTTATGTGTTGTTCTTTTTAACAATTGTTCTTTTTAATTGTTTTTAATTTTATTGATAGTTGAACTTTAACTTTTGTAGAATGCATTTTTTTAAAATTATATCTGTTTTAACTTTTATAAACCACCTTGAGTCCCATACTGGGTAAAAGGGAAGAAGAGGAAGACATGTAGCCACAATTTTGTGGCTATGCTTCATCTCCCCACCCAGCCACACAAAACCCACCTTAAAATCCAGGTAGCTGTACTGGGGAAAGGAGTTCCACAGCACTGGACAGTAAGGTGCCAAACATTGGCACAGCCCCTCCTGCCAGTGAGCAGTGGTGAAACAAGCAGAAGTAGGAGCCCTTAGGGGACCTGTTGCAACTCATTGTCACACTACCACTTGCTGGTAGGAGAAGGCTGGGTGGGTCATCCTTCAGTGCCCCCACTCACCAATGCCACAGAACTCTGTCCCTCAGTACAACTGCCTGGAATTTAAAGTGACTTTTGGGGCATTTGTAGTTTTGGCAATGGTGCCACAATTGTAAATGTGAATACCAAACAGTTACAGGGTCTTAAGCCTAGCTTACATCATAACTGCCTAAGAGAATGTTGGGCATCTTCTTGTTGGCATCTGTATTCTCCAGTACAGACCATGGCAAAGCACATGCTTCTGAAAATATAACTAAGAAAGAGAGGGATGGGGAGTGCAGTGGTCAGTATCAAATGATATCTCTTTATCACAGCTACAAGAACCCATCTCCCTGCCAGTGCTTCATTATAGTGCAATTTAAAAAAATTCTGATGGGAAGCAGAGCTTGAAAAGGTTTTCTTTTTTTCAACTCCAGCCCCAGAATATCACAGCCAATGTGGTAGATTCTGGGAAATACAATTCAAAAGGTTGAGATCTAATGTGAACACATCGTATTAAGTTTACCCTGCACCATTAGCTAACAGAAAGAATGAGGAAATTCTAATCTTAAATTGACACATCATGTACGTGTTTCAACTCGTTTCAATCTTTTTGGGCAGGTGTGAGTTGGTACTGTCCGCATGTCTATGTAAGGCATAATTCAGCCCTTAGGAAAGGAAACAGATTGGGCTGGTTAACTTCTTAGGAATCAACACATAGGAAGAAAGGAAGCCTAGAAGCATAATTTTTTTCTCTGTAAATTTTTTCAGGTAAATGTACATTAGACATCACCAGCTGTCTCTCTTTAGTTACATTTCCCCAAGCATATCTTCATATCAGTGGGTTGATTCATAATGGACTAAGTTCAATGATTAAAATATTTTGTTCCTATTTAACTGTTGCAAAAATTAAAAGAATTTGTCATATTCACAACTCTTTTTTAAAATTCTGCAGAATATGCATCCGTCTATAACACAGGGAGCACCTGTACCTGTTTTCCTATTGTCACATATAAAATTTCTGAAAAATGACATTACAACTCCTTCTTTTGGTTATTACATGCTTTGAATGAAAGAGTAGCATGTCTATTTTAAATAAATGATTAAACCCTCAAACATCTCAAGGTCTCTGTGTTAATCACAAGACCATGTTACTTTGAATAGAAAGCAGTGACCAGATAATACATGAGTTGGCAGAATGTTCTTTGCATCGATTCTGCCTGCTTAACATTCATAGAGTATTCATGATGAACCATCTGTTGGGCTCTTAATATCAAACATCAAGCAAACCTTAGAATCTCTCTCATTTTTCTCTCTCTCTGGGACTATGGGGCTGCACTGCCCCCAAATAGTCCTTGGAGGCCAATATCTATTTCTGTAACCATCTATCAAAATTCATGCCTACCAACTGTTTCCTTAGGGGTTCAGGGGGCAATTTTAGACACAAGAGAGGCCTTCTCTCCAACAGGAAGTCAACTTCCATTTCACTTCCAATGGGAAAAACAGGTCCCTTAGGCCTGTTGAAAAATGGACCAAGGGACTAAGAACATGGCAAAATTACCCCCACACCACCCCTCACTGGAGAATTTGGGTTCAGGACACATTTTTTCAGAAAAATTGAAAATGGGGGGGGGGGGTCCCCACCTTCCTTTTAATGTATTCAAACCATAGTCTCAGTTTCATTAGCCAAGACAATGAGAACCACATAGTTGTCAAAAACAATAAATTATATACACATGGAGACATGCTGTTTTGAATTCCAAGTTGAGCTTTACTACTTTCATGATATGAAATCTGAACACTTAAGGCTGAAGCCTAAGCAGACCGGTGGCTTGGAGTAGCCTCTGGCAGCTCCAGCTGTAATCAGCCAGGGACCATGGCAACTACACAGCTCCCTCTGAAAGCAGGCTGCCGCCGCTGTCCCACTCAGGCTGCCAGCAAGGAGTGGATTTTCCCTGCTCCTTTTGCTGGTGGCCTCAGAATAGTTTTCGGCCATGTTGGGGGCATGCATCATCAGCACGCCATGCCCCTGAAGCAGCCAGAAGCCGTTCCTTTTGGCCTGTCTGTTTTGGGCCTTAGACTGGAATCCTCTTGGTAACTTATGCCACCACAGCACTCCATTATGCCAACAGAAGGCATTTTTTTGGTGCACTGAGCAGCAGCAGTGTGGAGACAAAGCTTATCTCTATTGCCAAGGAAAGCTGCCTTATGAGCTCCCCAGAAGCTAGGGAGCCAGTAGAGCAGCATTTCCTTTTGTCATTGTATCACTTGTGGCCATTTTATCTCTGCTGCTACACAGCAATGAATCTCATTTTGGAGAAAGGTGGAATATAAATTCAATAAATAATCACACCAGTGTAGTCACATTAGCCAACGGGACTGCAGTGCACAATTTACTGGTATTTATTAAAATTAACTTCAGTCATTTATCAAAACTAATGTGTAACCACAATTCACTCACCTAGGCCAGCATCATCCTAGAGTCAATGAAATACTTTAATGTAATGGCTAAAAGAGAACTCCCTCCTACAAAACAGCAAGTAAAGTGCTGTAGACAAAATTACATCCATTGCTTTCATATATACATAAATTATGCTAAGATATGAAGTGGAGGGGGATTCTAGTATTTCCACAAGAGTTTTGAGCATATAGGTAGTCACTTACAGGTCTTGGTAAACTGTACTGATATACTTCTGGTCTATATGTAGGCACCCACTGAATTCCCCCTCGGGGCCGAGACATGGTACCAGGAGCGCTGGTCACAACTTCAGAGTATGGCAAATGCTGTGTAGAATTGTAAGCATCTTGTTGTCTGCTCTGTCCTCCGTGGCCTGCTGAGGCCAAACTAAAGGCTTCTTCCAATAACATGTGCATCTGTTGTCTAACTTCATCAATGGATGGCTGCGAACTCAGTGTTGATGTCTCTGAATGGCCTTTTGCTTGATGGGCTCTGGTATAATTCTGGGGTTCATTGACACGGTCAACATTTGTTTCTTCTATCATTTCAGGTTCAGTCTGTTGAATAAGAAATATTTAAGGAGATTCTGTTATAGGAACAAATATAAAAATCCACCCAGAAGCATGTTTATGTTTAAGGCCTATGTAGTGATTTCATCTGAGTTTCAAATAATGCCATATTGTCTTGATAGATCTTGATAGATCTTTTCAGGTCGACAGAAATAATGGAAACCATGAAACTATTATTCTGGTCTTCCTTTCCCTCTATGGTACAGTATTCTGTGTACAGGAGACAAGAAATCTGTTTGTATCCTCTATTGGAATCCTACCATGATAGCCTGGCAAGGAGCCTGGGAAACAAACATAATAACAAACATAATAACCTTCTCAAGGTCTGCAATCCTTTCTCCTTCTCAAAACTTTTCCCTGCCCCTGCATTACAGTAATAACAAGGCCAACACTGCATCACTTCAGGCAGACCATGAACATAGACATTTTTCAGCCCTCACCAAAGCTTCCTAGATTAGCATTACACTGCCAGTAGACCAGTCCATCTGCTGTGTTAGGCCATTTCAGTATTTTAATGTGCCTTATGCTATGGCAATTGCACAATGCAGCTTGATGGTATCATAGCACAAGCCGAGTCAGTGGCTGGGGGTGCATGGATCTCTGAGGAACCATCCAGATACAGTCATCCGTGATGAAAATGAAGCAGTCATCACTTTCTTGGACCCCCGGCAATTATACATATGTACGAGGAGGTACTGTAAAGTAATAATTATCACCCAGAAGTTATTATGGCATATTGATGAAAATTTGTCAGTGTCATCATAACCAAGTGACTTTTTCTTTTCCCAAAAATGAAAAATCCATTGCAGAGTCGCCAATTTGACAACACAGATGATGTCATTCATGAAGTGGAAGAGTGTTTTAAGGTGCAGTCTGCAGACCTCTACAATTACAGTATTTGGAGGGTCAAGAAACGCTGGGGAAAATGTGTAAATCTAGGTGGTGACTACATAGAGATAAGTTAATAACTACAAATCAAAACAAACTGTCAAAAAAATTTAAAGGTGATAATTAAAACTTTATGACACCCCCTTGTATTAGTCCAATAGGCTCCCAGTGGAGCTTACAAATCTTTATTTTGACAGTCCCCTGTCCTCAAGCTTACAATCTAAATGAGAAAGGATATGCAAAGCAAAGGAGATGACAGTGAGAGAGAGAATGAAGTCAAGCCAAAGCGGGCTGCTCTTCTCTCTCTCATAGGCCAGAACAATGGCAGTTGGAATAGAGGAGTAGCCTCTCACTAGATCTAGGCATGATGGAATTGTACCAGAGTATGGTTTAAACTTTCCCCCTACAAACTCAGCATGTCTAAAACCTAATTTTCCCACCAGAAAGGAAGCCTATATCAAGAGAAGGATATCACAATACCAAATATCACAATACCAAAAAAAAAAAAAAAAAAAAAAAGCAAGCTGTTTATAATTGTGGTTCTTCAAGTGGTCACTGTGAACTCACACATATCGGAATCTTTGCGCCTGCACAGACCATATTTGGAAACTTCTAGAGTAAGATATCTTTGGGTGAAGTTCCTCCACCCAATACCACACATGCTCAGTAAAGTTCTCACTCAAACTTCCTCAGCTCCATGTTTGCTAGAGGGGCCACCAACCAAGAAAGTTGAGCATAGCAATAGAGGGGAGGCAGGTGGGTTGTGTGAGTTCACAGATGAGCACTCAGAGAACCATAGTTATAGGTAAGCAACCTGCTTTTCTTCTTTGTGGTCTCTGTGACTCAAACATATGTGAGATTAGCAAGCTATACATACCTGGATGGAGGGTGAGACTATGCTTGCGGCTATTGGAGCAAAAAGAAGCCAAAGGAAGTAGAATCTCTGGCATGAACATCAAGTTTATAGTGCTTTACAATTTAAGAGCCTGAGCCCAAGTAGCTGCTTCACAGATAGTCTGTATGGGTACACAAGCCAAGAATGGAGATGAAGTGGAGACAGCCCTCATGGAATGAAAATGGATAGAGGAATGTTCTGGCTTTCTGGCAGTCTGGTAGTTGAACGAGATGGTAGCAGGCACTCACTTGGAAATGCATAGTGAGAGAACTCTGCTATGGAATTCATAGGCAACCTTGCCCATGAGTTACATAGCAGACAAAAAGTCTACAGGATTTTCTGAAGTGCTTTGTCTGGTCAACGTAGTAGGGAAAGGCATGTTTGACATCTTGTGTGTGCCACATATGTTCATCAACAATACACAGATTCGGGAAGAAGGTCAGAAGTGAGAGTTCCTGAGAAAAAGGAAAGGAGGAAGATCATTTTTAAAAAAAGACATCTGGAAAGAAGACTACTTTATCCTTGTGGAACTAGAGGAATGGTGTGTCAGTCCTGAAATGGCCACCTCACTTGCCCTTTTGGCAGAGGTGATGGCCACAAGGAACAGTCTTCCACGTGAGGACCTACAAGTCACATGAGGCAAGGGGTTCTAAAGGACATCTCATTAGCAATGTGAGTCCAAGAAGGAAAAGTGTTAACAAAACCTTTGAAGAAAATTTTAATCAAAGCATTCACAAACCAAGAAGGGAAGTCTTCAGGGTGAATGAATGCCAAGAGAGCAGCACCATAAATTCTTATTGAAGAGATGGAGAGACTCTGTAATGCCAAAGAAAACAGGAACTGAAGAATATGGTCAATGGATTCTTGATGCCAGTCCAAATGAATACCACTGAGAAAAGTAAGGAACCACTTCCACTTATAGCTGTACAACTTCTTGGTTGATTGTCTAAATGCAGAGTGAAGGATGGCTAATGCATCCAGTGGACTATCTTCCAAGCTATTGAGACGAAGGCTGCAAACATACAAGTGTTGAATCTGACCATCAGCTTTGATGAGGAGATCATGACAGAATGGGAGTCTGTGAAAGTAATGACAAGACAGGTGGAGGAGTGTGGTGAACCACAGCTATTGAGGTGATTAAGGTGTCACTAGAATGCTCTATGCATTATTTTCCCTGACTTTCACCAGAACCCTAGTGATGAATGGAAAGGGAGGAAAGGCACAGAGGAAAAGACTATTCCAGTAAAGAAAGAAATGTGTCTCCTAGCATGCCTGATTGAGGAGATCCCTAGGCACAGTAGTGACAGCACTCATGTTTGTCAACACTGGCAAACAGGTCCACCATTGGATGGCCCTAATGGTAAAATACCTTGTGGAAGACTCAAAGCAGCAGTCTCTCATGAAACTGGGTTTTCATTCTGCCAAGAACATTGGCTAGAACATTTTTCTTCCATGGAAGGTAAACTGCAATAGGAGTGAAGTCCTTCATGATATGCTAATCCTAAGACTTGATGGTGAGAGTGAGAAGAATCAGGGAGTGGGTGCTTCCTTGCTCTTAAAAACAACAACACACTATTGTGTTGTCTGTCATAACCTGCACATCACATTGGGCAAGGAGGAATCCAAAGGCTCTGAAAGCCTTGATCACAGCAAATAGCTTGAGAAATTTGATGTGGTTCCTCTTCTCTTGAGGAGACCAAGTTACTCTGATGGCTAGAGTTCCTATGTGAGTTCCCCAGCTGTGGGTAGAGGCATCCATTGTCACTATTCTCATGGGTGTCAAGATGTAGAATGCAATACCCATAATCAGGTTGACAGCAATGTTCATCAGGGTAGACATGGGGGGGGGGGGCAGAAACTCAGCAGAAGATTGTCTAATTCCAGGATGAACATGGAAAGAAACCAGGCTTGGGAAGGCTGCATTCAAAGCTGGAGGAAGGGAGTTGTTGATGGTCAAGGATTCCATGGATAGCTAAAAGGACAAACAAATGGATCCTAAAGCAAATCAAGGCAGAAATATCTCTAGAAGGCAAGATGACAAGACTTGGACTGTCATACTTTGGACACATCATGAGAAGGCATGAATCACTGGAAAAGACAATAATGTTAGGAAAGGTGGAGGGAAGTAGAAAGAGAGGAAGGCCACATGCTAGATGGATGGACTTTATTAAAGAGACCACAAATATGAGTTTGCAGGAGCTGGGCAGTGGAGTAGATGACAGGGGGGCTGAAGATATCTCATCCATAGGGTCACCATGGGTCTAGATCAACATGAAGGCAGTTAACAACAACAACAAAGCTAATGCATGAAGTTTTTACAAAGAGATCTCAGGAGATTTGAGCGAGAACTATACCGAACATGTGCACTATGGGGGAGAGGCCCTCAGCCAAAGAGATCTAGCTCTAAATGTTTCCAAAAATGATCTACACAGGGACAGAGGTTCCCATATATGTGAGTCACAGAGATCATGAAGACTAACAATACTTAAATCAAACAGAATAATATTAAAAAAGCAAAGAGGATATGAAAAATTAGCAAAAGTAATTTTATAAAAATTAGTATATTTCAAATTAATACCCAGAAAAACATTAATAGTTCATAAAAGTAATACAATATTCTTAAATATTAAAGTAAATTTCTAAAGTACAAATGTTTCACTAAATAAATGGCTGACAATAATTGGATAGGACTATCACAGAGCTCTGTAAGCAGGCTCATACAATTGTTGTTGTTGCATTCATTTACATGAATACATTCACTCCCCCCACCCCCACCCTGGGATTCAAGGTGTCACAGACTTAAAGGTGGCTTGAAAATTATTAAAACAATACAGATTAAAAATTAATATAGTAACAACTCAGTATAAAAAAATCACATAGCCTCAAAATTTGAAAGGTGTTCTGTCACCACAGAAATAAGAAAAGGGAGAGATGGTCCCCATACATGGTTATGACATATCTTGTTTGTGGAATATATATATCTCTGAAGTATGGTTAGATCAGCCAATTGGCAAATAATATCACATTAACCTAAATCTGGAACAGCTAGTTTTTACTTTGTAGTGCTGGACTAGAGTGAGATTGGGGCACCTATCTCATCTTAGTCATGAAACTCATTTGGTGACCTCCAGCTGCTGACTTATTACAAGGATAAAATGAGGAGGGGGGGCGCAGAAGGCCATGTTTACTGGCTTGAATTTTGTGGAGGAAGGAAGTGCTGAGTAGGAATTCAATAAATAAAAATCATAAAAATAAAACGATTGAGCACAAACCTGGTTCTCAGCCTATCCCCCCCCCCCAAAAAAAAATATTTAAAATGCTATCAAGGAAAACGTGCTCATGACTAATAACAGAAAACCCAGCCCTACCTGAGTTTTAATCAAATAAAAAATACTTTGCTAAAAAAAGTCATGTTTTAATATGCATCACTTACTCTTTCTGGAAATATAGTACATTTAGAGGCAGATTTTAAACCAGCTGTTCCTTTAAATTTCAGTTGCAGTGAAGCACACTGGAGCCTAGCAGACCATTATCTTGGTTACACCGCACATTATGATTTATGTTTTCTGACAGGCACTGTCACAACACGGACAATCTTTCTGCAATGTACTCTTGCTAATATCTTTTGATGTTTCACAGTTTCCTTCACCTTTGTCACATGCCACAGCAAAGGAGCATACTGTAGTCAATGGACAGATAGGTTATTTATTACATCTTAAGCATTACCACCCTTGTTTGCTATATTTGGGGTTTGGAAGCTAGCTCAATGAACAACTTAACTCAGTACTCAGCAAGAGTAAAAAGAAAAAGGCATTATAAGGACTCGAGTGTTAAACAGCTGCTGCTGAAGAACACTGCTGGATCAGATCCAGCTGGGCTCTCCTTATATATGGAAACACTCCCTGTGCCCAAAAACAAATATGCCCTTATTTTTATAAGATATGACTTCATCTTTCAGTGTAGTATCACTAAGCTAACTGGAGCAAGACCAACTTAGAGGAAACATATCTTCTTCCTGACATTATGCCATTCTAAGGCTACACATTCATTGCCTCCACAGTCTAGATTGGCTGGCACATAGCTATGCTCTGATGCCTACTTATGCTCCTGACATCGCTCCCATATTATCCAACAGTCCAATGAGACAATAGTCCAATAATAATAATCACATAATAATCCAAGCAGACATTTATTTATGTACTTATTTAGGTAGAGTTATGTATCTCTGGATCTTATCTCTACTAAAGTGGAATACTTTATTGTTCAGAATACAAAAGAGCAAAACATTAATTGTTTATGAGTGTTTGTTCTACCACCACATCATGATGATTCATTTCAATGTGGCGCAGTAACTATTATAGCTGCTGGTAGTTCGGACCTCCAACATTATCTGCTCTACAAGTATGTAACAATTTTATACCAGTTGAACTGTCATGGCTTGTACCAAACAATCCTAGGATATAAATGAAGCTGCAGGTGAAAATTCTGTTAGAGATCTCTTCCAAACAGCCCCTCCCAAATGATCACTGCCTCTTCTCTCTGAAGAGGTAATGACTGTTAACTGCAGTTTTAAGTCTGTGTTGTGGAAATGAACATATTTTTCTGTAAGCAATCAGACTCTTTCTGGACTGACGGCATCTTTACTTGCCAAACAGTACAACTTAAAACCCTACTAAATATAATTAATATATCTATTGTTCCACTGGGGTTCTTAATGGACATCCTAATATGTGCTTTATGTATTCTTTCTGCTGAATGTTTTATTGTCCTGTGTTTTAGTTATAACTGTGTTGCTGGTTCTATGCAGATCTATTAGCAGCTGATCAGGGCTCATCTAGCCCACTCATCCTTCCACACATCTTACCATTCTTTTTTTTTTTTCAACATTGATAGTTCCAAAATAAAGTTGAGTTTTCCTTTCCATAAAGAGTAGTTGAATATGAATATTGGATATACATACAACAAAAGAAAACATATTTTGAGGCCAGAACACTATAAAGGTTGACTCTGGCTGAATTCTTACTAAATAATTTCACTACGGTATTGAAAAGGAACAGGGGCCTGCATCCTATAGTCATTCTGTCATTGCAGCCCTGAGGCAATTTACTGTGTAAAAGTTACTATTAGTCCACTTTTGATTCCTTGATGACATGAGCTGGACTGGGCACCACACGTGCATTTATGTGATACTGGCAGAGTCCAGTGGAAAAAGGTTTTGCTGAAAAGTGAAAGAATTAATTGTTCAATCAATATGTGACAAAAACAGAAATAAAATGAAGTAGGATGAATGGGTGGGGAAAATGAAAATAAAACACTATGTCAGATATTGCCATACAACCAAACCACATTGCCAGGTGACACTCCAGAATTCTGCACCTAGGTTTTCCAATAAATTCTACAATCTACATAAAAATGATCTGTGTATGCTTATTTATTTTATTTCTTTTTGTTATCAGGAAAAACAATCATGTCACTGATCTAATGGTTTAATTCCAGCAACATACTTGCTTTCCCTTCCCCTACTGCACCTCCCAGAGCAGCTCAAAAACTGGCTTGGAGTGCTTTTCCAGTCCTCCAGAGCAGGCTTTCAGGTGCATGTGTGGCTTCTGTAGGAAGGGTAGATTGCACCTCTCCTAACTGCCCTGGATACCATTGTTCTGTGAATGGCAGGGCAGCATTAGGTGCAGCCCAATATCTTGAAATCTTGTGCAATTTCCCATCCTTCTCCATCTTTATCTTTACCATGCTATTTATTTATTTATTTCCAAGCTAAAAGGGAGGGAGTGAGGGAAGAAATAAAGGAAGGCTGAAATTTTAGAATCCAGATTCCTATGCCCAGTATCAGATTCTAATCATGCTGCATATACGTGATGATGTGGAACAGCAAATCCATGAAGATAACAGGGTTTTGATTAGCTTTTTGTTATTTATCCTGCTAGTTTGTTCTATCAAAAATGTATGACCTGTTCAACAAGTCTGAGCTGTTATAATTAGCAATAAATAAGTAAACATGAACTAGTACTATTCAAGACCAATTTCAAGACTGCTTTTGTTATATTTTCTAATGAACTCATGTAACTGGTTATACCAAAAAATAATTCTCAGGTTCAAAAATACAGAAAACTGTCTCTATCAATTCTACAAACTTGCTTTTGTGCATCTTTAAGAACTAAACAGCTTTAAGTGCACTGTATTATATAAATTACTTTCCTAGGATTAGTTTAATATTTGTTATTCTTCTAAGGCAGGGGTGAGGAAAGTTGATTGCAGGCTGATACACACCTCAGAGTACCCCCTCCAAATTATTCTGCCTTGAAGTTCCCCCAGTACCTCCAGAAGGTGTGAGGGGCAAATCAGTGATATTTTAGGAGTGGAAGAGAGGCCTTCTGTCTAACTTAAACAGACATAGACGTTAACATCCAGGTCATTTCTTTTTTTAAAAAAAAAACCTCTCCTGAATCTAAAATGTCTGGGAAGGGGGCGGGGGTCAAAGATGAGGCAAAGCTGCCTCCCATATCTTCAGAGTGCATTTAATTGTATGGGGGCACAGTGATGGGTGTTCAGTCCAATTTTTCCATGGGGGCAATGTGGCTCCTGAACCCTGGATTGTTGCCTGTCCCAGTTTTATGCGGTGGAATTTATTCAGAAAATAGGATATACGCATACTTACATCATAGCCACTGTTGCGAATACCACGCCTTTGCCTCTCTCGTGTAACTAGAAGATCCATTTCAGTTTCTCCTGGACTAGGACTGTTTAAAGATTGCCTGCTTCGATATATGGAGTTCTTCATCTGTTGCCTGAAAAAACACAAAATATTTAAATGACAGCAAACCCTATAGCCTTTATGGTGTTTGCTGTGATTTATGAAAAATTACTTTCAAAAGGTTTACAATTACTTAGAGAGACATATATATTACTACAGATACACAGAATACAAGGGGGTATCGTAAAGTAATAATTATCACTCAGAAGTTATCATGGTATATTGATGAAATTTTGTCAGTGTCATCATTGGTCCCAAAGTGCATGATGTTGAGAAAATCAGCTCATTGTATCCTTTATTTTTGCTACAGGTAGAAGTGACTAAAGTGTAAGATGGAGAAGACTGAGGCTCGCAGCATGATAAAGTTCCTGCATATGAAAGGTAACAGTGCCCAGCAAATTCATGATGAGATTATGGTAGTTTATAGAAACAATTGCCCATCTTATGACACTATTGTGAGGTGGAAGAGGAATTTCCAAACTAGTCATATGTCACTCACAGACGAGCCAAGACCTGGAAGACCATCATTGACAGACGATGCAGCTACAGTGAAGAAAGTGGAGTGTTTAATCCTGAAAGACAGACAAGCAACTATACAATTGATCATGAATAAAACAGGTCTCAGTTATGGCAGTGTGTGGAAAATTATTCATGATGAACTGCACATGTTTAAGATGTCTGCACGCTGGGTTCCATGTTTCCTAACCACTTTCCAGAAACGAACAGCTCACTCATCTCAAGTTGCAGTTAATAAAGCAAAGACATGTGGCTTTGAGATCTTGCAGCATCCGCCTTATTCTCCCGACCTCCACCAAGTGACTTTTTCTTGTTCCCAAAAATGAAAAATCCATTGTGGGGTCGCCAGTTTGACAACACAAATGACGTCATTCATGAAGTGGAAGAGTGGTTTAAGGCGCAATCTACAGAGTTCTACAATAACTGTATTCGGAGGGCCACGAAACACTGGGGAAAATGTGTAAATCTGGATGGTGACTACATAGAGATCATAACTACAAATCAAAACAAACTTTCTGTAACAATTTTTTTAAAGATGATAATTAAAACTTTACGATACTCCCTCATAAACAATTGAAACAAATTATATTTCAGTTGCTTCACTAAAGACAGAGACATAAAGTACTTGAAAGATGAGAACTAGAATCTACTATAGAATGAACTCTTAAAAAATTAAAATGCTTCTGCTCTGTGAACCATTCTGTAGATATCTAGTCTGAAACAGGTGTAACCATATATCCACACCTTTGTTAACTAAAAACCCAGATAATGATGGATTTGCATGGACTACTTGAAAACCATCCAAAACATATGGGCAACACTTTATATAAATTAGAACACCATACAATTAAGTCCCATTTTAGTTCAGGATTCCAATAGAAAAGCTTAAAGTCTGGATCATTCAGAGAGAGTAACATATAATCTCCATAATTCTAAATTGGCATGCAACGTAAAACCAATAAACAAAAGGAGTAGTGCTCAGTAAATCATCAGAATATGCTTTCATAAATACAACACCTGCACTAGACTGATGAAAGACCCAATGTCAATTAAGTAATATGCTTCCAATAATGGTGCTGTCATACAGTTTATACAACAAAACTTCAGAAAAAAGTTCCCATAGATTTTACAGATCTTTCACACAGATTAGTACATGTAATCCATGAAGAAAATAATTAAACCAAAGCATTTAATCAGAACTCTATAGCTTATTCAAAATAGCAACAGACACACAAAAGGAAAAAGTGGTTCAATAGTAGAACTCTTAATACGCTCAAGATAGAGAGGGTAACTCCTCACCTCTGCCATTGCCCCATCTTGGTTTTTTTCTGAGATTCTCAGAAGCCTCCTGTGACAAAACCTCCTTTAACACTCAAGTTGATTCCATCTTCCAGCCTTGGGAAGTAGCCTGTCACTAACATTTTTCCTTATTTTCACCCTTTTAACACTATTCTTAAGTATATAAGGGCAAGGGTCTCAAGGGTCTCCATAAACCAGTTTCAATGCTTCTTTCCAGTTTATAACAATCAGTTCAGTCAGAGTCAACCATTATAAAACAAACATTAACTTTTATTAAGAAATGTACAGAAATAAAGAATTGTATGTGAGTTAAATTCAGTACGGTTATATTAAAATCAAACACTTGGCTGGCTCTGTTCATTCTTCATACAACTCCCTTTCTCTAGAAACACAGCTCTGTGTCAGCTCCTCCACTACCACAACTCTTTTCCTCCTCTCTCTCTTACTAGAACCACCAACCAGACCAGACTAAGGTTCATCCACATTGAAGAATTAATCCAGCTCAGCACCACTTTAACTCCCATGGCTCAATGCTATGGAATTCTGGGAAATGTAGTTTTGTGAGACATTTAGCCTTCTCTGTCAGAGTTCTGGTGCCACAACAAACTACAATTCCCAGAATTCCATAGCACTGAACCATGGCAGTTAGTGGTATCAAACTGGATTGATTCTGGAGTGAAGATGGAGCCCAGCTGAAAACTCTGCTTTTGAAAATCCCCCTATCACCAGGAGGTCCAATCCATCAAACACAAATGAACCACGTTTCCCTCCTCTTGTGTTGTCCATTGCCTTGGACAGCTATTAAGCTGCACTTTACTCCAAAATAGCCAGCTTCTAAGGCCATTTTGTCACACCTCCTTCTGGCCAGTTAACAAGGTACTGCAGTTGGCAGACATTTGGATTGATTCAGTATATCAGTTAGTATGATCTAATACTGTTATATTCATACACTACTTGTGCTGAGTATGAGATGCAAGGTTGGAGAGAAATTGAGGATTTGAGGGACAAATGAGCAGGAACAGTGCCGCTGCTGCCTCAAAGGTAGAATTAGGCAGCTGGCAGCAAAACATTCAAGTTTGAGAGGTTTTCAGATTTCTGGATTAGGGGTGGTCAGCTATGACAAACTATGAAAGAGAACTACCACCAGCCATGAAGGGTAAGCTCACAAAGGGCAAGGAGGAGTCCCAGTGATGAAGTGCCTTAACCCAGTGACAAAGGATTAGGTAAAAAGAAATGAAGAAGACAGGCTGATTTAAGCACCCAGGCAAGGAAAAGGTATGCACTACTTTTCTTTTCTTTTCTTTTTATCCATTCATTCACGGAGGTCAGTTAATTCACGAATCATCACCTGAAGCCAAAACAAAGGCAAAGCAAAGAAAGTTACATCCCAGGAGGATAACCCTTTCAAAAATTTATAGATCAAGAGCTAAATTCCAATGGATGAATTGCTGCAGATATTTACAGTTCTTGTAGCCCTGTTCTAACAGAGACGTTTGAGTGGCTACAGAAAACTTCAAAAAGAAACTTAGACTAAAGCCAAGTTTACAAAGAGGCTATAAAAATTAAGGCATAGCTCAGCACCAGAGGTGGACAACTCCTGAGGTCCAAGGGCCACTTCTTCCCTTCTCTGCACTTTACAGGTACACACACAAAGAACCTTTCCCCACACCGAACATTTTTCATTATTTAAACATCATTTTGTCCTTCCCACTGGGCCTGTTTTCAGCTTTAAAAAGGCTTTTAACGAAACAGCTGGGACCATCACTCAAAAAGAAGGGAACCTGGCTAGAACCCTTTCCACAGGAGCACCAGAGGAAGATTGTACCAGTATTAAAATACAACTAAGGTTTCACTAAAATACACATCCACAATGAAAAATGCTGTAGAACAGAGGGCTATAGTGCATTTGGAAACCCAAAAGGTAGGCTGGTTATTAGACCAAAAAGAAGCACAGTGTGGTATAATGGTTTGAGCACTGGACTCCAACTCTGGAGACCATTTAAATCCCAGCTCAGCCATATAAATCCACTGGGTGATCTTGGGCAAGCCACAGTATTTCAGCCTCAGAGAATGACAAAGGCAAACCTTCTTTGAAGAAACTTACCACAAAAACACCATGATAGTGTCACCTTAGAGTCACCACAAGTCAGAAAAAACTTGAAGGCATACAACAACAACAACAGAAACAAGAATCCTTAGAAAGCTGCAAGAGCAGGGCTTGAAATGCCAGTACCAGAAAACAGGCTAGGAGGGCTCTCACACACAAGCCCCAGATTCTGTACCTCAATACAGAATCTGCCCTGAACTGGGCTAAGCCAGTGCTTTCGCTGGACCAGTGATTTATTTCAGTTAATGGTTTCAGGAAGGAAGCAGTCAGGATTGGCTGGAGTGCAGATGGTTGTCAGGAAAGAAACTATATGATGAGGGAGCTAAGAATCCATCCATCCACAACCTATTCAGACCACACACACACATACGTGTTGGGTGTAAGCCAGGCTGTGGAACTGCTGCTGCTGGCCAGGATGTACTTCTCTTCCTAGGTTTTTTGTGCACCACTGGTTTATAAATGAGAGCAGATTTACAAAAAGCCCTGAGTAACAAACTTACCAAGTTTTAGACAGAATAGTGCAGGAGTTTATGTGGAAAGGGAATCTTCACATTTGGGGGTGTGGGCTGTGATGAACATCTTAGATGAAACAGCAAATATCATATAGGTGTCCCCAGGCAAGTATCCCGGTACATTTAAGAAGAATAGGCACGCTGTTGTTGCTGTTTTTAAATGCCCTCAAGTCAACCTCGCCTCATGGCAACTCTGTGGATGAGACATTTCCAAGCCCCGCTATCCTCTACCGCTCTGCTTAAGTCTTGTAGATTCAGGCCCGGGATTTCCCTAATTGAGTCTAGCCATCTAGTGTGCAGTCTTCCTCTTTTTCTATTACTTTCTATCTTTCCTAGCATTACTGTCTTTTCTAATGAGTCATGCCTTCTCATGATGTGACCAAGGTATGACAGCCTCAATTCAGTCATCCTGGCTTCCAGGAAGAGATCAGGCTTGATCAAGGACCCATTTGTTTTTCTTTTTGGCTGTACATGGTATTCTCAGCACTCTTCTCCAGCACCACATCTCAAATGAGTTTATTTTCTTCCTATTCAGTTTCTTCACTGTCCAGCTCTCACACCCATACATGGTGATGGGGAATACAGTGGATTGTATGATTCTAACTTTAGTGTTCAGTTGTATATATTTACTCTTTAGGATCTTGTCTAGTTCTTTCATAGCTGCCCTTCCCATTCCTAGCCTTATTTCTTAACTGTAGTCTCTGTTCTGATCAAAGTTTGATCTCCAAGGTATGATAAATCCTTAAGTATTTCCTCAAAGTCTAGGTTGAATTTATGTAGTTCCTATATGGATATTACTTTTGTTTTCTATATGTTCATCAATAAGCCTGCCTTTGCAATTTCTTCTTTGGCCTTTATTAGTAATGTCCCAGGTCTGTGATGTTTTCTGCTAACAGTATGGTGTCATTCACATATCTTAGATTGTTGTTTCTTCCATCTAACTTCACTTCTCCTTCTAAGTCTAAACCTAT
The DNA here is from genome assembly GCA_026167975.1 of Phrynosoma blainvillii. NCBI lineage: Eukaryota > Metazoa > Chordata > Lepidosauria > Squamata > Phrynosomatidae > Phrynosoma > Phrynosoma blainvillii. Next base: position 343,235,338 of record JANUYF010000001.1, read on the forward strand.
TCCTTCTATCATATTTTCGGCATACAAGTTGAACAAATAGGGTGACAAAATGCATCCTTGCCTCACCTCTTTGCTGATTGGAAACTCTTCTGTTTCTTCACATTTTGTTCTAACAGTGACCTCTTGTCCCGTGTACAGATTTCTCATCAGGACTATTAAATGTAAAGGCACTCTCATGTCTTTTAGGGCTTTCCATAGCTTTTTGTGATCTATGCAATCACAAACTTTGGTACAGTCTACAAAATACATGCTGATTTTCTTTTGGAATTCCTTGTGGGCACCATTAGCCATCCTACATTTGCAATGTGGGCCCTAGTGTCTCTACCTTTCCTGAAACTTACTTGCACCTCTGGGATTTTTCTCTCCATATGACTGAAATCTATGCTGCAAAATTTTAAGACTAATTTTGCTGGTATGATAAATTAATACTATATCTTATAGTTGCTGCAGTCTTTTGTGTCTTTTGTGGATGGGAGTGTATACCGATTGTTTCCAGTCTGTTGACCACTGCTTTGTTTTCCATATTTGTTGGGATATTTTAGTTAACACAAGTTGATTTTGTCTCTGTGGCCTGTAGCAGTTCAATTGGAATATCATGTGTTCCTGGTGATTTATTCTTCCTAATTTCTCTTAATAGGCTTCTACCTTGCTTTCTAGGATTTGAGGTTCATCTTCATATGCTTCTTCATTCCATGGTTATTCATTTTTTCATCTCTTTTATATAGCTCTTCTGTTTACTTCAGCCATCATCTTTTTATATCTTCTTGATTTTATAGTACTGCTAGGGATTAGTAGAAAGAAAATACTCCTAAAAGGTTTGTAGCTTTTTCTGCTTTTGTTACACGATCATAGAAACTTCTTTAAATGAACGCCTAAAGACACCATATAAACGTGACACTATGCTCTGCACTTAAAAATACATATTTATGCCCACATTTAAGAATATCAACTCTTATTATTATACAACCCTGATATTTGTTCAACTATTTAGCCTCTCAGTAGTGTGTAAAGAGATTTAAATATGAATTAAGATGATGATCCTGATCTATTTATTTTCAGTCTAGAACCTGTTTCTTGCATAAGTGGTTTTTGAATAAAACTTTCATAGGATTATCTGATCTCAGTGTTGGATATACGTGTGTGCCCTTTTGGGTGGGATGACAGCATATTAAAATGAAGGCAGTGGCTTTGAAAGGCCCAGAAAAGGTCAACAAAAATCATTAGACAAAGATACACTTCTATTTTAGAGGGATTGAGATCATTAAGGCTCTCAAGCACAAGAAAGGTGAAGAAGACATGTACAACAGAGTGACAGAAAGGTCAGTTGTTTGCTCCCATTTGGCAATTTCCCTCACTATGTAAAGTGAATAGGTTGAAAAAGGTGAGACAAAGCTAACTTTCCAAGGAACACTTGATAACAGATAAATACTCCAGAATTCATCAGTGGGCTACCACTGCATAAGTGCATGTAACTTAACCATGTGCATATTATTATAATTCTAAGTAAATAGCCATTTCTCTTATTTAAAAATGTTTAGTGAATACCTTAATATGGGTTATTTTCTGATCCCAATGTTAATTCCAGTGTATTGAATATAAAAATATCCCATTTGTGGGTGCATGATAAAAAGTATTTTAAAAAAATAAACAGAATACCCAGAATCAAAAGAGACATGTTAATATGAAGCAGAATGTTTGTTTGGTGTATACCCCCCTTTTGGAGGGGGGAATATAACCAAAAGAAATGCAATAGATTTGTTGGGACAATTTTTGTTATTGTTTTTTAAAAAATGTATATGGCAAATGGTTAAATCTCAGGGACATTAAGAATTCTTCAGGCCATTAAAAATTCTTCAGGGAATCGAATCATAAAATGCCTGCCCTGTAAGTCGTGTTGTGTGCCTCCAAGTCATTTTTGGCTTATAGCGACCCTAAGTGACCTATCATGGGGTTTCCTCTAGCTGTGTGTAAATTCTATAACAAAACTTGAACTCTGTCTTCCCTGGGTGAAGGTGATAATAGCACTTTAAATAATTAAAATATTTTAAATTAGACTTTTCCCAAAATACATTTATTTAAAATATCTATCTATTGCCCTTCTTTTCTTAAGTTTTGGGAAATTTACAACAACATGGAAACAACAAATAATTATCAAACAGAGCTACCTAAGCTAAAAATGCCTTATTGGTGTGATGCTGCTGGAGTCCACTATTTTTATTTTGTATTCTTTTGAACATTTTGAACAGTATTTTTTTTTATTCTGATAAATTTTATTCTAATACCTTTAATAGAATATATAAATAGAATTTAAAATGGTTGCCAAGTACAGGACACAAATTATGAAAACAGTTCCTATAAAGTTGGGCATTTAAAGACTACAGAAGTATCCACACTGCAGAGATAAAGTAGTCTGACATCACTTTAACTGTCATGGCGCCATCCTGTGGAATCTTGGGATTTGTAGTTTGGTAAGGGGTTCAGCCTGGTCTTTCAGTGTTCTTTGGTGCTTCATGGAACTACAAATCTCAGGATTCTGTAGGATAGAGTTATGGCAGTTAAAGCGGTGTCAAACTGCTTTATTTCTGCAGTGTGGATACACTCAGGAGGGCTGCTCAACCATTCCACTGCCTGTTTTGTTTGGAGGTGGGTGTTTGCCCCAAAATTGCTTCTTCTCAGCTGCTTCTCTTGTTGTAGGTTTTACTCTTCCAGCCATCATTCCAGAGCTGTACCACCTCCAAAAAAAGGCAAGGAAAGCAAGACTAGAGAAAAGGAATAATGAAAGATAAAGTGGGTGGCTTCAGCATTTCTTCTCACTCTCATTATGCTTCAAATGCCCTCTTACTTTATAGGTAATTACCTAGTTTCTAGATAATATCTAGCTTGTGTAATTTTACATGTTAACACAGATATAGACACGCAATCACAGCTCCCTGGTAAGTGTACATGACTGGATGTGTATATGTTTAGCACACTTTTGAATGTTGGATATACAATTAAAAATCTTTTACTTGTACACCCAAAAGCACAATGAATGAAGCGCTCTCAATTAAGTAGTATCATAAATCATCTTTGCTTGCATAAGAAATCTTATAAATAAGATAAATCAACATTTAGAAGAAATTCTTGATAACATATAAACAAGTGTAAATGAACTGTGTGTTGTAGAATTATTCATAAGTCTTTTCCACACAAGACTAGTAAATATATGGAGATTGGACAGCATCAGTTGCATTATGTTGCTGCTGTTCCATTTTCCTCATGGTATAATCCTAATTTTTGATAACAAAAGATCACAGTATTGTTCTGCTTCTTTTTTCTAGTGGAAAAGATCCCTTTCACAATTCTCCAAATTTAGGAAGAGATGGGTATTTTCTAGGCATGTGGTGGGTATGGAGTGTCCCAAACCCTATCACTAACTATGGGCCTTTGCAGACTGCCAGAAATAGTGCAAATTGAGTCCACTTTAAGGGTTAGGGTTAGTGCTAGGGAATCATGGGAACTGGTGTTTTTTTTTTCTGAGACATTGAGCCTTCTCTGTCAGAGAGCTCTGGTGCCACAATAAAATACAGTTCCCATGATTCCCTAACCCTTAAAGTGGACTCAATTTGCACTATTTCTAGCAGTCTGCAAAGGCCCTATGTCCCCATTTGTGCCTCTATCAAGATAATATTCCCCATAGGCTATGCTACACTGGAACTGCAATATACTACCTTTTGTCATTTCTCCACAGTGATGGGGAGAGGTCTCTCTGCTTCATTTTTTAATCTAAGTACAATCCAATAATGTAAGTTACTCTCTAATAAATTTTATAGGAAGGTGTGCAGAGGGGAAGAGAGAGAGAGAGATCTTGAGATCAGAGGGGGGCCTAAGACACTGTAGGGGCAGGATTGCACCATTATTGTTTTGTTTTTCTTTGGTGGCCCAGAGCAATTGCACAATTTAAAAAAATATAGTTTTGAAATGGAAAAGTGGAGTGGGGAATGGTGGCAGCAACTTCCAGGGCTATAACCAAATAGAGGTGAGGAAATGTGCAGGAGATATTAGGTGAGTACTGGATGAGCACCACAGACATTTCCTAGTGCAGGAGCTCTGAAGTACTAACAGTCACTATAACTTGGGACTGAAACTGAAATATGAATGGTACCATTACAATCTTAATAAACTGTGCTTCTCTAGCAGAACAAAGAGCCAGTGTGAAAAGCACCACAGTTGGGGTTTTGCATGAGGTGTGTGGACAGCTTGGTGTTAACACTCAGCTTGTTCCCACTGTATCAAAAACCAATTAAAAACTTTAAATCAAAAGAAATGCATTCTGCTTCTGAAGATCTTTCACCCTGTATCAATTCAGGCCACTTGTCTTAATTCCCAAGCTTTCCTGATTGCTCACTTTAACAAAAATAGGTTTTCAGCCCTTTTCCTTGGGATATATAACAGGGAAAGTTCAAGCTGCATTCTTCCCATCATTTTGGGCAGGTTTTGAATGGGAGACAGAAAAGCAGTTTTAAAGCTGGCTCATATCCTGAGTTAACATTTTACTGACCAAACACATTCTCCCATACCTTGATCCCTAACTCTCTTCTGTACTCTGTCTTTTCGTTGCCTTTTCCATCTTACAGATGGAAAATGGGCATAAATCTGAAGGGAAGAATCTTCAGGCTAGAGGGTGCAGCCTGAAAGCAATTCAGAGGCCAAACAACTCCCTTTTGCAAGGTACTACTGAGAAAAGTGAAGAGAGGGCAGCTAATAATTCACTCCCAATGGTATTTAAGATCAGGTAGAGAGCATGGTGGGACTGGCACGTACCCAACTCTTCTGTGGTTACACAAGTTCACTGTTTTCATTTTATTGTGACAGAATCACACCCTTGACCTAATTGTGAAATCACTAAGGGGAAAGGGGGATGGAGGAGAATCCAGAACAGAGCATATAATGAGCAGGCTTTGTGAAATTGCCCTGAGATTGGCAATTAGCTGAATTAAGGAAGATTCACTAATGAGAAAGGAGGTGTCAGCATTAACAACTGGCAGACGTATAGGCTAGTCAGTGCTGAAAAAGAACAAAATAGCAGTATTTTAAAGCACTGAACATGCAGCAGAGAGAACTCAAGGGGAATGCACAGACAGGACTGGGGACCTGCTCCTTGTCCAACCCAAATGATTTAGTGCCATCAATTTGTAAAAGTTTTAAGAATTCTATTATAACAAAATATGAATTTGTAAAGGCCTGCCTGAATTGTGCCTTTGCTGGCTTTCTATTTCTTCAGCTTACATTTCAACATCCAAGAAAAGGAGGAAGAACAAATACAGATCTGTCACATCTCAACTCTTGCAGCCTTTCAAAAGGCTCTTAAGACAGTTTTCTTCCAGCAGGCCTTCCCAACTTAACTCCTCTCCCCACACAAGGTGATCTACGTCACTCTATCCACCAATTATCTCCCCCCCCTTTTTTAAAAAAATATTTTTGTATGGGGGGGGGGGGTTGAGAAGGGACTAATTTTGAATTTTATTGTATTCCATGCACTTTTATTGTTGTAATCTGCCTGGATTCCTTGTGATTGGGCAGGCTATAAATTATTATTATTATTATTATTATTATTATTATTATTATTGCTATGGAGAAGGAATAAGGAGAGAACTTTCTATCCTAAGCTTGCTAGATTCTTTTTTTTTTATTTTACCTAAGAGTTGTTTACTATTTCCGAAAGACCAAGCAGAGTTTTAACATCTAACCCTTTCATATCTACTAAAAATCTGAATGTTGATACTAAATAAGCACCATAAAAATATTTAATAATTTGAAAGTTCTTCTGCAAAAAGTGAATACAGTGGAGGAAACTCTTGGGCCCTCCTAATGATGTTGGACTATAATCCCCTTCACTCCTGACCTCTGGCAATGCTGGTTGTGGCTAAGGGTAACTGGAATCAAACAACTGGGAGAACAGATGTTTCCCACTCTCTAGTATTTAGCGTATAAAAATCATTTTCGTCTTCTATGAGTCATTATCTATTTTGAAAATTTTGTTAACAGACACAGCATTCACAATTCATACTTGGAACAGTATAGACATGTATTACTATCATTTTCAATCCTGAACAATTTTTTGTGAGCATATTTCATTGATTTAATGAATTTGTGAGTGAAGCATTCGGAATCTAGGTTGGAATTTGTCCTTCTCTCTCTCTAAAAAAAAACAAATGTAATGTTAAATTGTGACTTGGAAACATAATTTGATGCCCTCCACAAGCAGGCTAATCCTAATGTGAATTAATAAAATTATTGTATCAATATTAAAACTTCATGAAAAATATAGTTTGAGTATTCTTTACTCCCTTGATAGTTTCAAACCTTCCAGTTATAATTCTAGCACTACATCACTTCTACTGTGTACATCAATATGAAATTTCTGCCTGCTTCATTTATATTCCTAAGGCAGCTTTTGCTAACAGATGGGGCTACTGTATACTTCAAAATTTATCTTATCTTTTACTGTGAATATTTAACCATCCCCCCATGTCCTCCACTAGAGACCTCTACAAAGCTCAAATGTCCCCTCTCCTCCCACGACAATGGCACAGGAATATCAACTAAGAATCTTCATTGTTTTCAGAGCTGAATCACCTTATAACCATGCTTGTTCAGTGCTTGCTCTTTCTCTGTCTGATTCAATTCTTCCCACACTCCAATATGCATAAAAGCTATTGGCTCTCACTATTCTTTACACTCCACACATATTTTATTCTAGAAACTTTGTCCTACAATTTCCTCTGCTTTTTAGCCCAGGACCTTGTGCAGAAAGCCCTACACCCCTGGCATATATGTAACACTGCTGACTGAAACTGCAGGCAAGTCCAGCTAGGAGCCAGTCTCATGTAGTGGTTTGAGTGTTGGACTAAAGCTCTGAAGAGCAAGTTTTGAATCCCTGCTCAGCCCTAGAAACCCCACTGCGTCACAATGACCAAGTCATGATCTTTCAGCTTCAGAGGAAGGCAAAGGTAACCTCTGAAAACCCCGTTATAGGGTTGCCTTAGGGTTGCTATGAGTCAGAAACAGCAGCTGATACTAGAGGGCATAACTGCTGCCATTGCTGGCAGAAAGACTCTCAAATAGAGGACTTCCAGCATCTGAGCAACCTGTTGCTGTAAAAGGTTACTCAAGTTTCCCTCTGTGGCATAATATTTAAGCAGATTACTAGACTTCAGAAAATCTGTCTCCAGCACATCTAGAGACTGCCTAGTTGCTGCTTGTTGCTATCAGGATTTTCACCCCTCTTTGGACCTGAATAACAGGCAGGAGCAATGATTGCCCATGGACTTTATACCAAGCGTTGAATTCCTGTATAGAAGGGTTGGGCAAGCTGTAGGGATCCAGTGACCAAATTTCAGCCCCCTTTACCCACTGCAAGCTGCACAGGCTCCCCCATCTTTTTTTTTTAACCTCTAATTTTACAAAGAACCTTTGGCATAATTACCTCAAACCTGTACTTCTTGGCTATGTCTCAGTTCTTAATCATCTTAAGTGGTGATGTATATAAGAGACTTTAAACTCTGTTTCTTTTTTGACTGTGAAAATTTGCTTCAGATATTTATAAAAAAATTAATTCAAAGGTTTACTGGCAGCTTGTGTCGGAGAGAAGACAGCCCCTGGTGAATGTTGCATGGCCAAAGTGAGTATCTCTACAATGTCCATACAACTTCAAAACTTCTATGTAGTGGAGTCTTCCAGTTATTTTACAGCCAGGAGACCATGAAGCAGAGTCACAACATAAAAACTGATGAAAAATTAATGACCTGCATAAAAGTTAATGGTTCTTGGTTATTACAATATTAAGTGACATCACCACGACTATCTGTTCCTATGGTATTTTGCATTATAGTATATTAACTGTTGAGAAAGCTAAGAATTAACATGATACTATTAAGAGAAACCTTGCAAATTCCAACAGTTTGGATATTACCCACTATTATTAATAGTTCTATGTCAAAACACAAGAGAGAGTGTGCAAAACACAAGAGAGAGGGTCACTGGGAACATATCATAACAAAATGATCACTACAAAACATATCCATAAAAATTATTTTTCTAATTCAATTTTATCTTAGTATTCTGTGCAGTTTTGCAAGACAAGCATAATTTCATTAAGCAGGATCCTATTTATACATGCTGGCAATATATGCTAGCCCATGGAGAAGAACAAATTAAACAAAATAAATAGCAAGCTACCATTTATGTAAGTTCCATTGATTCAATAGATTTATTCTAGTTGGTATGAACAATTAGATTCAGTCCAATGTTTAGATTTCCCCCCTCACTCTGTCTGAGCAAAGACACCCTACCAGCTCTTAATATTTGAATACTTGTTGGCACATGTGGGACCCGAAGTCCATGCATGCAGAAGTGAGGCTGCTAGGAAACAAATGCCACAGGACACTCTGGAAGTGGTGCAGGGTGAAGACATCCTCCTTCCACCAAAGAGTTTCACACAACAACTGAGTTCTCTCAAAGAGGCTTTCATCTTAATTGCAATATTTACAATATCTTACACTATGTGACAAAATGCTCTGCCACCATCTGACAACAACAACCCAACAAATGTACAATGGCAGAACCTCCCTTATATACACACACTCTGCCTGAGTTTAGTCCAATTCCCAACTGATATGTCACATGTGTACCATGACTGTGCATTATTAAAGCATTATGATTCTGCTTCCTGCTGAGGTTTCATCTTCCTGTGACTCAGCACCCCTCAATTTTGCACAATTATCATGGCACTTTTTGACCTTTAGTTACCTTTTTACCTTTACACTCTGGGACATTTTCTGCTCTGAATATGACTTTATCCTGACTATCTCCTCCAAATTTTCTTAGATGCCCTGCAATGTACATGCAGTATTTTACATTTACAATGTAGAGGTTTCATTGTATCATGTTAGACCACACCCAACCTGTTTGTCATTCTCTCATGCCTTTCAAGAGGTAGTGCTTTTGTGGTCACTACCAGATTAAAAAAAAAGGGAGGGATATATAAAACAAATTTAAAACTGCTCTCATAGAGAAGTATAACTTAAGTTTATCATTAGGGAAACCAGTTTTTCCTTTTCTTACAAGGTTATTTTCTTATGACATATAATTTTCCAGATTTTAATAGCGGACAGAATAAACTTAGCAACTCCCTTGGTGATTCCCTTATCTATCTGCTAATAAAAATTTTAAATACCAAAGCTTCCAATCACTGAATGATACAATTTAGGATGCTCAAATTCCTTCAGATTCTAAACTGGCATGTTCAGGTGTCATGGGATTTCTGACTACTTTTGCATCGCTTAGACCACATTTCTCAACAATTCTATCAATTTTCTTCTTCTGGCACAGAAAGAAATTCCCATCCTGGGTTTTCTTCACTTCAATCCTTAAATATGCTTTTAAATTGCCCAAATCCTTCAACTTAAACTTCCTTATTAACTCCTCATGCACTTGCTATACTTCCTCCAAGCACCTAGCAGCTACACACAGATCATCCAGAGAAATCACCAAGATGATGCTGCCTTTTGTGTATATGCACACGTCTGCTATGCTGCATTGATATCCAAGTTTAATTAGCTCATTGTGTATGCATCTGTTCCAGGTCTTGGCACTCTGCTTCAAACCATACAGAGCTTTCTTCAATCTATACACTTTACTGCTTCTACACAGTCATATCCAGGAGCTTGTTCCATAAAAACTGTCTCCTTGCGACATGCATTCAAGGTATGCCATTTCAAAGTCAAATTGCCTTACCACAAGCTTTCACTTTGCTGCTACAGCCAACACAATTCTTAAACTTTCAGGCTTGGCAGTGGGAGAAAGTTTTATCATAATTACCAAATTTTTCCTGAAAATAGCCTTTTGCCATAAGCCTGGTCTTAAACTTCTGTGTACCATCCGGCATTTCCTTTTTCCTATACACCTACCTGCAGCAAATTACCTTCTGATCTGCTGGTCTTGCTACAACCTCAAACACTCCCCTATCTACCAGTGAGTCAAACTCTGAATCCATAGCCTGGTTCCACTTTTCCTGTTCTTCCTGAGGATACTTTAACATGTCCTGATAGTTATCAGGTTCCTCAGCTGTTACAGTACAAACTCTTGCTTCTTGCACTACAAACCAGTCTGGTTTCCTCCTGACTCTCCGAGTCCTTCTACGAATGATGACTTTTGTTTTACCTGATTCATTCTCACTTTCACTGCTAGTCTGTACTCCTGTTTCTTCAGACTCCTGCTTATGTTCAAACATTTGTGTAGTGATGTCGCATTCCGGTATTTGTGTCTGTGGCATGACTGTAGTATCTGGAGATGTGCTTGGCTTCACTTCTGTTGTAGCCTCTGGCAAATCCACCCCTCCATTTTTGACATTTTGTGGAATATTGCCCAAAGGTACGAATACATCCAGATTACAATGAATCTTCTGTTGGGGTATGCAGACAGGCAGGATCTACACACATGCACGTAGGCAGGAACGCCCAGAAAATGGTCTTCTGTGAAGAATCTTGCTCCAGATGGCACATGAAAAATCCTCCCACACCAGGGGTAGGCAACCTTTCCCCTTTAAGAGCCAAGGGACTTCAGCTCCCAGAATCCCAGGAGCTATTGGCCAACATGGGACTATTGGCCAACATGGCTAAGGCTTCTGGGAGCTGAAGTCCCTCAGCCCTTAAAGGGGAAAGGTTGCCTACCCCTGTCCCACACACAGGCTGCTGCTTTCAGCTTGGAGAAATGAATCGCTGGATAGTGAGACTTCACTCAGTGAGGGCTTTAATCTTTGTTGCAAATATTTACAAAGATACAAAGAGTACCAGACATCCATCTTGAATACTCACAGCTATACAGACTAACAAAGTGCTTTGCCAACCACCAACCACAACTAACCAACAATGGAGATTCTGACTCTCTCCCATATATAGGTGGTCTTCTTAGGAACATGTGACAGTCATGCACTAATGAAACCTGGCTAGTTTCATCCTCAGTGCCTGTTGCATCAGGCCTCCCATGATGCATACCTGGCTGGTCTCACCAACTATGCATGTTGCATAAGACCTCCCATGATGCACAGCTTTCCAAATGCGGACTCATGCACCTGCTACTTGAACTGTAGTAATCCTGCTACCATTGCTCTAGCGCCTTTCAGTGGCCACATCCATTTCATTTTCCAGACCAGGGTGCAACATGGTCTTGACATCTTCTCCCAACCACTGTGCTTTTCAAAATTTGCACTCCTGGAGAATATCACATTGCCATGACCCATGAAAAACTTGTATGAGTTCCCCTCATAGCCAACAAACCTATGTCTTCTTCATTTTGGCTCACCCTGCCTGTGGAACTGAGGTAGAACTAACACATCAATGAATTAACCAAAAATTCTAAGGTATTTCAGATTGTGAGCATGCCCATACAACTGGAAGTATGGAGTCTGGCCAATAGCCAGAGCTCCACATCCTATTGATGAGGTGGCAGTCTCTCCTCACAGATGTGCTGGCACTTCCACATCTAGCATCATGCAATCATACATTTGATTTATGACCCCAATGCGTCTTTCTGCCAGGCCATCCTCCTGCAGAATGGCAAGATTTGTGGTTTTGTGTTGTATCCCTTTCTGTTTAAGCCAATTTTGTAGATTCAAATTGAGAAATTCTCCTTGTCTGTGACCAATGTGCCAACTTTCTATGGGAACCCTCTTTCAATTGAGTTAACCCATTGTTTAAATTTGTCAGGTGCCTCACTCTTGGCTTTTAACAGAAACACATAACCATATTTGGTATGCTTGTCCACTATTACCATCATGTACTTATTTCCCCCTTCACTGGGCTGAAAAGGCCCCACCAGATTGGCACAAACTACCTGAAATGGCCTCTGGGTGGTGCAGTTGCTTTCCTTAGGCACAGGGAAAGCTTTTAACTTTACCTTTTTGCACACAGAAAAGTCTAGGTTGCTTGTATATGGATTCACATTAAGCTCTGGACAGACCTTCTCTAGCTTAGACAGGCTGGTAAAGCTAGCATGTCCCATCAATCTGTGTAAATAGTGAGCACAATCTGAATGCAATGGGACATTGGATACATTTGCACATTTTGCTTTTACTAGCATGCAGTAGAGCTTATTCTTTTTAACCCCTTTTGCACACAGAGACCCATTTGATGAGATTGTACAACCATCCCCCTTGAATGATACTTGATACACATCAAAAGGGATGACACACTTACTAAACAATTTTGTAAATTAGTTGTACAAAGAACCTTATCAAATGTCTTATCAAAATTTGGAATATAAGCAGTTCCCATCTCCTGAACTCTGCTGGGAGCCCCATCAGCAAGACATACAGAGTCCACTGGAGCTGGTCTCAAGTCCTCCAGCAACTCTGGAATGTTGACCATGTGATGCGAGGCCCCGCTTTAAAGCAGCCAAACACCCTGTGCAGCATTTGCTTGATGTGCAAAAGTAATAATCCCTTCAGCCTGAGAAGCAACCCCCCCTCCATCCTCGAAGTTTCTTCTTTCTCCACCTGGCAGACGTTCCCTTCTGTGCTGCCATAGACATGACACTCCCTCTGGAAATGTCCCATTTGGCCACAGTTGAAACAGCATCTCTCCCTGTAGACAAGTGCTCTTTCACCCTCCGATGATATGGTATTTGTCTCACGCTCTGGTGATATGGGACTGATGGACTGGATCTCTCTCTCCTTGCAGTATCTTGTAACCTGGATTTGTAGTCATGTCTCTGGAGCTCTTCCAGGATCCTTGATGACACAAGGTCCAGGTTAAAATCCTTTTTTGCAACGCTTTGCAAAAAGTCCCATTCTCTTGGCAGACTTCCTATCAAGATGTTCTGGCATGCTTCAATCGCCACACCTTGGACCTCAACCTGAGTAAATAATTCCTACATTCTGCTAAGGTGTTTGGTTACAGACTTACCGGTAGTTTGCAACTGTACAGGAGTTTCAGCCAAACCATTTTAGATAAGGAAGTATCAGGTTGATGCACTTTCCTCAATGCATTCCACATCTCAAATGCAGTTCTTTTGCCTCTCACATGGTTAAGCTGGCTTGCTTCCACAGTCAACAGAAGAATAGCTCTCACCCTCCTGTCCTCTTCAACCTATAAAGCCTTTGGTGGGGATTCCACCACCTCCAAAAATTATTCTCAGATCAGTAGAGCCTCAGCATAAACTGACCACAAGGCATAACTGCTGTTGTTCAGTTTGTTGAAATGGACAGCATTCTCCGTGCTTTCTCTGCCAGCAGCAATCAGTCAAGACCAAACAGACTCTTGGCAGACTGCCAACTCAGCTCATAGATAAAAACCTTGCAGACACATACAAGCTTTAACTCTTTTTCTGCCAAAATCTCAGACTCACTGAATGAAGAACTTTGGCTGAACATGCACACAGCTGAACCTTACGCAGAGTGCTGTGCGTTGTTCTTAGCAGCAGACTGGGCCCATAACCCTTGTCACATGTGGGACGCGAAGTCCATGCATGCAGAAGTAAGGCTGCTAAGAAACAAATGCCACAGGACACTCTGGAAATGGTGCAGGGTGAAGAAATCCTCCTTATGCCAAAGAGTCTCACACAACAACTGAGTCTCTCAAAGAGGCTTTACTCATAGTTGCAATATTTACAATATCTTACACTAACTGACAAAATGCTCTGCCACCATCTGACAACAACCCAACAAATGTACAGTGGCAGAGCCTCCCTTATATACACACACTCTGCCTGAGAGTTTAGTGCAACCCCCAACTGGTATGTCACATATGTACCATGACTGTGCATTATTGAAGCATTATGATTCTGCTTCCTGCTGAGGTTTCATCATCGTCCTGTGATTCAGCACCCCTCAATTTTGCACAATCATCATGGCACCTTTTGACCTTTAGTTACCTTTTTACCTTTATACTCCATTGCTGCATCTGGGACATTTTCTCTGGCAGCATTAAGTTAAGAGAATGGTTTAATATCCAAAATTTCCTTTGCACAATATATTTGACATTCCAGACACCCCTGGAAATTCACTGGCTGGACAAATATAACCCACCCTTCCAATGAATAGAGGCATAATTATCTGAGAGACCACAGTAAAATGATTCTTCTGATCATGGCAGAATGGTTAAATGTCAACATAACAAGGGAAAATGCTGCCAGTTTAGTGCACCTGAGTCCATAGACAGTTTAGGTTATATGTTGTTTCTTCCACACGAACAACAATGTCAACATGGATATCATCATACAGATTAAAATGCTTGTATTGTGAACCATCTCACAGATATAATGCAAAAAGGACACAAAGATCTTTTCATACAATATTAGGGTCCCCAAGTATGTTTCAGCATTTTTGTTCATAGAAAACACTGGGACTGTTTTCATCACAATTTATTTTATATCTCTATTTATGTTTACTGAGAATTCAGTTATCATTCTGGAACTATGCTTAGTTTAAGATGTAATCCCACACTTACATAATAAATCCCAATTAACTCAGGGGTGTTTACTGAGTAAAACTGTATAGGATTGCACTGTCAACCCACATATACATTTAGCACAATGTACATTGGGGTTCTGTGCCTACATCTCAGCTGATCTTGTCAGGATTCCATAACAAAACTTAACAGAATGCCACATGTTGGACAGAACACCACAAGAAGACAAATCAGAACAGCTAAAGCTATATCCCTCTTTTTATAAACAAAATCATGAGCTGGATAAATTTCTGGCGATATTAACTGTACTTACGGTGAAACTCCAATGAAAATATAGTAACACTGCCATGTTTGCAGGCAGATTAACCACCATTGTTGCTATCTTTTTTTACAATATTATGTCAGTTAAAGGTTTCATTCAATTCATAAATCACTCAAAGAATTATTCCTAATTCTACTGCTGTTTTTAAACATACTATAACTTTACATTGTCACATTAAAATTTAATGTAGAAACATTAAACCACCAGGGTTTGTAACAGTTAGTTCATCAAATATTATTGTACAGACAGTATTGATGATTAGATGCTTTATTTGTGTTGTAGGAAATTAGGAAAACGTGAGAAGAATGAAAAACATCAAGAATCATTTCTGGTCCAATTAATCTGCATTGTCTAGCATTTCAGGGCATGCTGTCCCTGTGCCTTCACTTTTATTAAATTATTGTTATTCTTCTCTTGAGATAGTTAATTCCTGGCTTGGCAAAAGTACTTAAACTCTTGTGTCTGATATTATTAATGATGTATAAACTTCCAATCAGGCAATGTGGAGTTTCACATAATGAAAACTTAGGAGTGACAAATCAATTAAATGTATAGTGGATAACTTGTTTTAGAAAGAGTGGTGGGGTGGTTAATAAGAGGAAGATTTGATGGTTTTAATCAACAAAATCTCAGACAGAGCCCTCGTGGCACAATGGTTGAATGCTGTACTGCAGTCACTCTTACAAACCACAAGGTTGTGAGTTCAACACCAGCCAGGGCTCAGGCTCTACTCGGGCTTGCATCCTTCCGAGGTCACTAAACTTGTTGGGGGCAATTAGCTTACAGTTGTAAACTGCTTAGAGACTGCATAGCGTGGTATGAAGCATTATATAAATGAAGCTGCTATTGTTATTGCTATTTCTGATTGATAATTTTTTTATTATTTGTTTTGTTTTGTTATGTTATGATTTCATTCATGAGTTGGAAAATAGATTATTTGTCTAAGGGACAATAGATTATTTGTCTAAGGGACAATAGATTATTTGTCTAAGGGAAAGTTCAAATCAGCAAGTAAAACAAATATTCATGCTGGAGAAGACAGCAGCATCTCATGAGTTAAAATATTCCCCCGTTACCCTCGGCTTGTACTTGGATGTACAAAAGGTTGGTAACACTTTGGTGGGGCATGAGTACCCATTCAGCATGATCATTACTAACAGATTAAATTATTATACAGTACATCGTATTGGCATGCCTCTTGCAAGATTTTACAGACAAAAAATATTATTTACAAAGGCTAACAGCTAATTTGCTCAGTGAAGCATCAGTTAACTATTATACTTCACAATGCAGCACCAATTATACATTTTCATTGGTTCCAATAAAGAATAGTAATTGTCATTGCCTTATTCGTCTGTACATACAATAAATTAGACAAAGGCATACAATTCAAAGTGAAATGAAAGCATATCCATGCCATTCATAAGAACATAAGAAGAAGCATGTTGTATCAAACCAAAGGCCTATAGAAAGAATAGGGGGCATGCTTCTCAAATTGCAGATGGCACCAAATTAGGAGGAATAGCTAATACTCCAGAAGACAGAATGAAAATTCAAAATGACCTTAATAGATTAGAAAGCTGGGCCAAAGCTAACAAAATGAATTTCAACACAGAGAAATGTAATGTACTGCACTTAGGGCAAAAAAAAAAAAAAAATTAAATTAAATTAAATGCATAGGTATATGATGGGGGACACTTGACTTAATGAGACTACGTATGAAAGAGATCTAGGAGTCCTAATAGACCACAAGTTGAACATGAGTCAACAGTGTGATGCGACAGCTAAAAAGGCCAATGCAAATTTAGGCTGCATCAATAGTAGTATAGATCAAGGGAAGTAATAGTGCCACTGTATTCTGCTTTGGTCAGGCCCCACCTGGAATACTGTGTCCAGTTCTGGGCACCACAATTCAAAAAGGATGTTGAAAAACTGGAGCGTGTCCAAAGAAGGGCAACTAAAATGGTGAAGGGTCTGGAAACCATGCCCTATGAGGAACGACTTAGAGAACTAGGTATGTTTAGCCTGGAGAAGAGATGGTTAAGAGGGGATATGATAGTCTTCTTTAAATAATTGAAGGGATGTCATATTGAGGAGGGCGCTAGCTTGTTTTCTGCTGCTCCAGAGAACAGGACCTGGAATAATGGATGCAAGTTACAGGAAAAGAGATTCCACCTCAACATTAGGAGGAACCTCCTGACAGTGAGAGCTGTTCGACAGTGGAACACGCTTCTTTTGGAGTGTGGTGGAGTCTCCTTCTTTGGAGGTCTTTCAACAGAGACTGGATAGCCATCTGTCAAGGATGCTTTGATTTTGAGTTCCTGCATGGCAGGGGGTTGGACTGGATGGCCCCTGTGGTCTCTTCCAACTCTATGATTATGTGTTTCTGTGAGTAACATTCTGTTCACATCATCACCAGCCAGTTGCCCAGAAGGGAAGCCTATCTGCATGACATAAGTGCAACCACAGCCTCCATCTCACACACCTTGGCGACTGATATATATAGAGACATACTGCTTTTGATGCTGGAGGTGATATAGGGTCATTATGACTAGTAGCCCACTGACAGACCCACCTTTCATGAACTTATTAAATCCTTATTCAAGATGTGTGTGAAGAACTTCCTTTATCTGTCAGAACCTGAGGCTGTTGTAGTTTGACTACTTCAGGGGTAGGCAACCTTTTTGAGCCGGGGGCCGGGTTGCTGTTCCTCAGACAATTGGGGGGCCGAAGCACCAAAAATAAATAAATAAATAAATAAAAATAAAAATAATTTTTTTTTAAAAAAAAATTAAATTAAAAAAATATGCATGCACACTCTCTCAGCCCCAGAAAAGCCATGGCAAAACCCCTGTGGAGATTTTACCAAGAAAACCCCAAGAACAAGTAATAACAAAAATAATCAATATCATCATGGCGGGCAGTGGCGGCGGCGGCAGGACCGGCCTGGGGCCAGTCCAAAGGCCTCGGAGGGCCGCATCCGGCCCCCGGGCCTTAGGTTGCCTACCCCTGGACTACTTCATGAGAATCCATGACTCATTAGAAAGGGTTCTTGTCCATGTGCTTATTAACACTTTCAAAGACCTCTAAAAGGTTAGTAAATAGGACTTGTAATGTTCATACAACATTTTTGGATTAAAACAAATCACTGTAAGATAACAAGAAATACAATAAACTCAAGAGAGCTTCACTTCACTTAATATCTGTGACATTGTTCTCATTGGCTGCAGCAAGGAAGAAACTTGGCTACATTCTCCACAATCATTTGGTATGTGCCATTAATACAGAAAGAATTATCAGAACTTCTTAAACTTGAACAAAGCAAAGGAGAAATAAAATGAGCTCTTATACCCGTTAAAAGACTACAGTACACAAAAATGTTATATATTTTGATTACACCATTTCAAAATGGGCAAGTTTCCAAGCCTTCAAATCCACATTCCATGACTAGCACTGAAAAAGATTCACCCTTCTATATTTGAGGATATTCAGTTTTGCCAATAACTTGGAGACTGAAGATTATCCTTAGGGTGCAAGCCAAAGTACACTAGTGAAAAACCCATATACCCATGGAACAGAGTTTAAATCTAATAATCTTTGCTTGGTACAAGCATTTTCTTTTTCCAGTTCAGTTGGAAGCCAGTTGGACATAAGGAATAACCAGTTAAATTAGGGGGGATGCAGATGGGTGGCCGTGGGCCACCCTGAGAAGCGTTGGATTGGGGCTGAGGCTGCCCCACACCTCGGCCCCAATCCATTCTTCTGCCAGCCCAGGAAGGAGCGCTAAAATAGCGCTCCTTCCTCAAGGTGTGGAAAGGGCGCCAGAAGAGGCAACGCGTGTCTGTTGCACGACTCTTCTGTCACAGCGTGTCCAGACGTCATCGGAGCGCTCATCGTGTGCAATGGCAGGCGCTCCGATGACATCCTCGGGAAAGGGTTGGGGCGTCCAACGTCTGGCTGCCCCTTCCCTTCCCTGCCTCCAAGACGGTGCAAAGCACCATCTGTAGAGGCCCATAGGCATTTGTGCAATATGTCAAGAAGCATTTTTTTTACCAATTTAATTCAGTGTAAAAGGCATAGCATTCTCTAATGGAGATACAGAACCATTCATGTCTTCATGCCTCAGAGTTAATAATAATTTTATTTTGTACTTTAAATAAGTCTTACTATGAGTTTCAGAAGCGACAGCTGTAGGTTAACACAATAACCTAACTCCTTGTGAAGGAGAACCCACAAAATCCAGGATGAAGAACCTGTTTCAGCTCAAAGGTCAAACTAAATTTAGGGAAGGGATTTTAGGGAAAAGTAGAGAAGGATATAGGGCATGTGAGGAAATCCAGAGGGCCAATATGGAACCCAAAGTATTCAGCCACACTAGGGTTCCTCATATCTGATCAAGAACATATTACTTTAGTGTTCAGTAGTCTGCATATTTCAGATTTGATCTGTCCAGACCCTGCAAGATATAATTTCGTGTCTTATATCTCATCAGGAATCCTATGATCTACTGAAGTTTACCTCTTGAAGCTATTCTTTATTTCTGGATGTGAATAGTGAAAGCATGTGTTCTCTGAGAAAATGGAAATAAAGCACTGTTTACATGTAAATATAAAGTCTTGTTCAAATCTATTCTAATCACATGCCTATGAATAAGTTACACTGATCAGTTATATTTATTAGGGAATGAATAAATTCCTTGTTACATCAAATGTTATCTTTCTGCACAAAGAGACATGTTTTAAAAGTGACTACTCCCAGACTACTCAGAAACTAATTTCAATATGTTATTATAGGGGAGACGGTGGAAGACGTGAGAGTGCCTGTGTTTCTTTAAAGACAAATTGATGAGAAAGGTGCATGCTGTATGGATGGAAATACATTTAAAATAAATCTTTAATATAAGAGAAATGATACATTAAAATGTGATTACAGGGAAAATAAGTATGGTGACTATACTAATAGGAAGTACTAAGAATAAGAAGAAGTTGAAGAAACAGATAACAACAATTCTCAAGTCACAGCAGGATAAATAAGATACAAGGAATATAATAAGGAGAATTTACGTTTTGTATTTATGTATTTATCAATGTGATAAATGTTAGGGGTTTTTTTGGTTGTTGTTGGATGGGTGGATTTATGTTGATGTATGATATTATTGTATAGTAGTTTTGTATGTGGTTAAAGTATTTATGTTGTTTGTGTAGTGTTATTTTTTAAAATAAAATAAATATAAAAAAAGGTGCATGCTGTACATCAGTTATTTTCTTCTATACTGTACATTCCTAAATGCAACAAATCCCAAGTTCAGAGCCACTTTACTTTCAGACATCTGTAGTCACTTCTAGAGAAAGAAAAGAAATTCTCCAAAAGAAAATCCCCAAAAAACCAAAAGAAAAAATGCTCTCAAGCCAATCCCTAGAGTGCAGTTAGTGTATAATTTTGAAATTACAGTATTATTGAAATACCCTCCCAGTGTTTTCAAGGTAAAGCTATATACCTGTCTTCATAGATGGATAATGCGGTCATTGAAATCTATTTTTTTCTGATTTTGATTTTATTCAAAAAGTACTCTTTGGGGCAAGCAATCTCTTTTTTTCCTGATTTCTAATTCTAATCAAAAGAAAGAGAGAAATTATGTTATTCCTACTTTCCATTTATTTTAAACTGTCATAATGTTGCATATTTAAGCCCACATGAATAAAGCAGCAGCCATCTTGAGGAAATGGCAATTCAATGAATAGATAAGAAACAACACATGGTAAAAACATTCCTCAATGAAAATAAACTTGCTACTTCTTGCTACCATTCTTCCATATGACACCTAGACAGCAATTTTTCTCACTACTTGTCATTTTTTGAAGGAGTGGAAGAACTAGTGGCACAGGCTGCAATGAAAGCACACAGAACTACGCACCTGTTTTTGGGCTCTATGAATGGAGAGGATCCATCTGTATCAGGATCCAAAATGTGATCTATTTCATTTTGTGCTTTTTCATATATCTTCTTTCTGTCAGCCAAGCCCTTGTTGTTATCAACTGCTGGGAAATCGTAATAGCCTTTCCGCTTAGCTTTCAGGCGCAATTTGTTGCGATAGTGCTCTATATCGGACTTCTGCTTCAAGGCTTTGTTAATCTTACCAAAAAAAAAAGACAACCCACAGAATAAAAATTAATGATAAAAAGTACAAATTAATCAAGTCATACTACCGTTTTTGGGTCTTTGTAGACTGCCAGAAATAGTGCAAATTGAGTCCACTTTAAATTGAGGCACTGCCCTGGCTCAGTGCTAAGGAATTATGGGAACTGTAATTTATTGTGGCACCAGAGCTCTCTGACAGAGAAGGCTCAATGTCTTAGAAAAAAATACAATTCCCATGATTCCCTAGCACTGAGCCAGGACAGTGCCTCAATTTAAAGTGCACTCAATTTGCACTATTTCTGGCAGTCTGCAAAGACCCTTTCTCAGGGGATTAAAATCCTGAAAAATAAATACAACCATTGACTTAACTCCCCTCAATGAAAGACATATGCTATTGGAGACTTGTTGCCAATTGTTTTTATAGCCTTTAAACAGATTACTAAAAGAACAGGATGTAGTGCTTCATCTCTGAACACATAGTTTAATTTCTTTGATGGCAGAACACAGTACTGTCCGATATTGACAGGTCCAAACACAGAGAATAATGGTAATAAACATAGGCTACAACTCTGAGTTGCCTATGTCAAAAGCCAAAATCAGGTGAATCATAACAAGAACAAAGAAATTTGATAGCACTCTCACATTCAATTCCAAGCCCACTTCTGCAAATCTTGTTAGCAATGTATTCACACAGGGAATGCAGTGTCATAGCCATGAACTCAAACAAGATCAATACTCTAATTTCCTATGAAGGAAAATCACATGTTGTAAGGTGGTTGTTGTTTTTCCTGTTCCTGGAAGAGGAGTCTGAAAATAAGGTATATCTATAATCTAAACAGAATGTTGGATCCACCATAATAAACTCCTTTGCTTATAGGTGAAGAGTACTATCAAATGGGTTGCTCCTCTAACTCATTCCACTAGGCATGGCTTAAGCAAACAAAGCTGGTACCTGCCTTCTGGTGTGGGACACCCCCTCTCAGTTTCAGGAAGGCATCAGCAAGATAGTAATCAATGAAACAGTTAGATGTCTAAACTTTTCACATAGCAGGAATGATTGTTCAGTCATTCTCACAGCAAGTCCACAATGTGACCTATCACATGCAGAAAGGCACAGAGACACTAAGGCTCACTAATGCTAGAGAGGACACAGTTCATAAGTACTGCACTGCAGTGTGCCTGAGACTCAAGCATAAAACCAGATACGATGGTTAAGTAAATAGAGGTTAATAGGAATCCCCTGCAGATGCAAACAAGCCAACAAGAAGGCCATCAGCTTTTGGGAGGCTGGGGACGGGGAGAGTATTCAGAATAGAAAAAAGTTGGCAGGGAATTATCTTCTATTAATAATTTCCTCTACAACTCTATCCAAATTATATGTGGAAGTTTTGAAATATATGCCTGAGAATTCTGATCATGTATATATCTCAGGTACTTAATCAATATTCAGAATACTCAGTTGGAGACATGCATGTTCAGTATCATGCAATCCAAGAGGACATTTTTTGCTTCAGAGCTGCAGATCAGTCCTCAGATACCAGGCTTTTAAATAATGTATCTATGCTGGTTACTGTTCATCCCCCCTGAAGAATTAGTTACTTGTTTGAATGTGTCATTTTCTTGCTCAGACAGGAAACATTCCAGCTGTGGTGTACTTAGGCCAGGATCCAACTGAAATCTTACATCAATGGAACATGCCCATCAATGGCTCTTAGATGTGATTCTCCACAACTACCACACAGCCCCATGCTCTCTAAAAAAAAAAGAGGATGCTCATGTTCACACTCATCCCCACAAACCCAGTCCTCTGCACCAATAAAATCTTTCCTCTGGAGGTTGTCCACGCTTCCTGGATCAGATATTGAGGGTGGGAATTCAAGTGGGGAAATCTGCCTCTTGATAGATTTGGTGGCTGGATTCTTTTATCACCTCAAAGACCCAGCAGGATCATTACCTAGGTACACTCTAGGCTACCTTGGTCTTTTTCCTCCTATGCTTGGTTCATTTAGATGAATTTCTTTCCTCTCTGACTAATGTCCAAGTGGTAAATCAGAGGGGAAGAGAACAGACTTTAAAAAACAAAACAAGGAAGAAAAATATGGCAGTGCTCAGCCAATCCATATCCACTGAAGCAGTTAGAGCTGAAACTAGGGGGAGAGAGCTGTTATCCGAAAGAGGAAGGCATGTCCTAACTGGATTTGCATAAGTCCTGTATATTGATGTGAATGGGAGGAGTAAACCATTTGAAGCTTTCTTCCATCTCCTGTAGGAATGCATTACACTTATTTTTGTAAATTACTTGTATGAGCTGTGATTCGCAGTGTTGGGAAAGGAACTGAATACAGGAAATATTTGTCTGTTTTACTTAAGTCAGCAAACCCACTGAAAGTGTATTCAAAATCTGGTTGAGCTGTTATTGCTATATGTCACAAATAACTAGCTTTCCCCATACCTTGGGTCAAGACTTCTGTTAAAATGCTTCCCCCAAACAGCCTTGTGTCAGAATTGCTCATACAAATAGCTCATCTACATATAAGTGGCATAAATAACTCTTCTACACATAAACAGCATGAATTTTGCAAAACATGGGCCTGCTATGTAGGGCAGTGTACAAAATAAGGAATATTATATTTTATTATCCCCAAATTATTTTTTTTCTTAACAGAAGCCCCTCAGTGTTAATGGGACAATATTAAATATATGAACTATCAGATCCGCTCTATCTGGTTGACAGAAAGATTTAGGAATCACTGACAACTATTTCTAATTCCACTTAGCACAAATACTATGACTAAGGATGACCTTTGCGCAGGAAAAATAAAGCACTTTTGTAAAAGTTTCCCTATGAATATTTCACTCTCCCTCAATTCTACTAATCTCTAATGTCAATGGAGGAAAATACATTTAATTGGAGGGAGGGAAGCATGGCCAGCATGGCCTGTAGCTAAAGCTAGATCTCATCCACAGACAACCTTTTATATTTCATGCCCAACATCAGAAACTGGCTCAGTTCCTAATTGGTCCTAGGTGTTCATATCAACTTATCCTGACAGCTGGTCATACCACATTCCCCTCTTCTGAGCATTTACTCTAAAGACCCAATGAAGTACAAATTATCATACAAAATCAGTTACTTACCTCCCCATTAAGGACAGCAGTTTCCTGACTCCTGTCTGAAGTTGGGTGCGCAGGAGGCAATGCTACTGGCTTTATGGCAATCAGTTGTACAGATCCAGATGATGTATCGAAAGGGT
This sequence comes from Phrynosoma blainvillii, assembly GCA_026167975.1. NCBI lineage: Eukaryota > Metazoa > Chordata > Lepidosauria > Squamata > Phrynosomatidae > Phrynosoma > Phrynosoma blainvillii. The sequence continues at coordinate 343,259,499 of JANUYF010000001.1, forward strand.
CAATGATAGACTTTGCAACATTATCGAAGAGCATGACTCCTTCCTCTTCATCACTAATGGGCACTAAAATACATTAGGATTCAATTAGCATATGCTTTTGGTATTTTAAATATGATATGAAAATGTAATTAAAATATTGTAAAACCATATAAACTCCAAAATTCATATTGTGATAATGCCTTTATCAGGCCAATCAAAAAGGCACAAAAATCTCAAAAAAAATAAATCTCAAAAGTACAGCTTTTTTCATCAGGCAATAACATTTCAAAAAATAGTTAGGGGGTGGTGCAGATTTTGAGTAATCTAACCTGCATATTGTCTGCCAGCAGACTATCAAATCAGAATCATAAAGTTACATCATCATAGCCCCTGAGCTTGCTAGGAACAGAAAAAGAAATAAAACAAAAGCAATTGTTTTATTGCATTCCCTTTGGTTTGCCACCCTTGTTACCCATTCCCTTTGGTTTGTATTCTAACTTCAGCACCGGATGTGTAAAGAGATAAGGGGCCATGTCAGGTTGAACTTTTTAAAGACCTTCAAGCCTCTTAGAAGCAGGTGGAATAGAAGCAGGCTTGATCATGAGAAATGCATGACATCAGACAGGGAAGCAAGGAATGATAAGACAGTTTGAGAGACTGCTTTGGCATTGATAATCTGAAAAATTGGGTCAAATGCTGGTTTAGGAAGGGCATCCACTTGGAGTCCTAGTGCCTGAGCCATCCGTGCAACCACATCAGAAAAAAGTTGGACGTCTTCAGTTGGGAGCAGGGTCCAGTGTCCTCAACTTCTTGAGAAAATGCAATGCGTGGGGAAGGTGAACCAAGTGAAAGCTCAGTATTGTAAGCAGACTCTTCAGTAGATTGTGGAGGCATGGCAAGAGTGACAAGTTGGACAGCCTGTGTAGTAGTGGGAGCAGGCATCATATGTGGCAAAAGAATGGAAAATACAATTGGAATGACAGCAGGAATGGGTGTCAGTATCGATCTGGTAAGTGGAATAGGAGCCGTTGGTATCGAGGAATGAGGAAGGGGTGGCTATGGCTGAGAGATGGTAGCAGTAGTACGAGGTAAAGGAGATGGTACTCTATCAATGGGATGGTCTGCCGGTCTAGGTTCTGATTGAGGCTGAGGAGAGTGAGAATGAGAGAGGGAATGCGAGCAGACTTGATATCGAGGAGGAGAGTAATAATAATAATAATAATAATAATAAAATACATACAGCTTAAAACAATATAATTCCCTCCTCCCCCCCCTTAAAAAGTTATTAAATCACACTCAATTAAAACAATTACGATTAAAACACTAACAATTTAAGAATAAAAATGCAAACCAACAACCCCTGCAACTTCAAGATCTAAAAGGGGACTGCAAAACATTCCTAAAAAGGGGGGGTCCCAAGGTCCCAAGGCCAGGTAATTTAGTCTGGAAAGGCCTGCCGGAAGAGATCCGTCTTGACAGCCTTCTTAAAGCTGTCCAAAGATGTTAATTGACGGATCTCGTCTGGCAGGACGTTCCAGAGCCTGGGGGTGACAACAGAAAAAGCCCTCTAGGAGGTCACCACAAGCCTAGATTTTTGAGGCTGCAGCAGGTTCCTCCCAGAGGACTGGAGAGCACGGGGAGGATTGTATGGGAAGAGGCGGTCTCTGAGATAGCTTGGACCCAAGCCATTTAGGGCTTTAAAGGTAATAACCAACACCTTGTACTGGGCCCGGAAACCAATAGGCAGCCAGTGGAGGGACCTCAAAACCGGAGTAATGTGATCCCTCCTAGATGTTCCCGACAAAAGCCTGGCTGCCATATTTTGAACCAACTGTAGTTTCCAAACCAAGCACAAGGGTAGCCCCATGTAGAGTGCATTACAGAAGTCTAGGCGTGAGGTTACCAGCGCGTGCACAACAGTCTCGAGATCCCTTACTTCCAGAAAAGGGTGCAGCTGGCGTATTAGCCAAAGCTGATAACAGGCGCTCCTGACCGTCGCATTAACCTGATTCATCATCAGGAGTGACGAATCAAGGAGCACCCCCAAAGTGGTAATATAACTCTCTGTGATGGCAATGATCTGTGTAAGAAGAACAGGATCAGTAAGAAGGTGGTTTTTCTCTCTAATATTCTTCAGCCCGGTATCAATCTATATATGATGCCGAAGTGTTAAGTGAGCTTCGGTAATAGTGTCTAGAGGATGATGCAGAAAGATCAGCCTGGTCCCGAGATGGTGTTGGGAATCGGTGAGATTGCATAGATGTCTCTCAAGGCCAAGGGGGTAGAGGCAAGAAAGAGAGCCTATATGCCCGGGTCAGGGAGGAAAAGATCTGAGATGGTACCGAGCTCGGTACCAGAGGCAGTAGTGATACCATTGGCAATGATATAGGGACAGACATAGTTGGTAACGAGGTCAATAACATAGCTCCACTCAATGATGCTAATGTAAGTACCCCCAATGTCAAGTCGGTAGAAGGGACTGAGATGGGAGCTTGAAGAGACGGTTGGCAGAGGTTGGAAGTAAAAACACCATTGATAGTCTCAAGTGTCGCTGCTGACGTAATGGTCGGTATCGAGGCCGAGGTCAGAGATGGTTCAACTGTAGTAAGTGATGGAGCAGAAGGCTTAGATTTAGCCTTCTTGGTGTCATGGTCACTTGTTGACTCAGAACTCTTTTTAGCCTTGTGCCTCTCCTGAGAGATGGAGGGAACCTCCTGCAGTGCTGGAGTCTGGCCTGCAGATGGTTCAGCAAAGTTTTGAGAAGCCATAGTAGAGACTGGCTCTAAAGCTCTCGGTATCAAGGACAATGTGGTTGAAATCAAGGTTGACAAGGCCAAAGAACTCAGTGTCAGCAATACAGATGGTACAGATATGGAGGCTGACAAGGCTGAAGAGCTCAGTGTCAGCAATGTAGATGGCACAGAGGTCTCCAATTTCTTAGAAAGTTTTGGAATCCAAGGAAGCTTTGAAATTGGAACCAAAGCCAGAAGGTCTTGTTGAGAAGATTATTTCTGAGTGACAGAGAGGGAGCGCTCTCAACAAAAAAGTTTTAGACGTTGCACCCTGTTACAGTTTGTTTGAGTGGTGAAAGAGTGACAGATGGAACAATGCTCAGTGATGGGACCCTCGCCCAAACAAAAAAGGCATTTAGTATGTCCATCTGTTAGGGCAACTTTACGTTTGCAAGAAACACAGAGTTTGAACAGAGAACTGGCAGGCCATAAGAGGCCTGGAAGCGAGGTGCCCAGCCGGGTGAAAAAAACTGAAAAATACTTGCTTCTCAGTTCTGCAAGGGCAAGCTCAATTAAAGAAAGTAAGAAAAATAAGGAAATAAGGAAAATTCTATGGTACACGAGAGGAACTCAAGTAGAAAGCGATCTGAGAGAAGCTTCTCTTGCAGCGGATGAAAGAGAACTGGAGGAGCTACACTGGTGGGATTGGACACGCTCAGTACACAGGAGTGGGCGGGGCTTCCCACCAATCTGCTCAGCTTTTCAGCTTCCAAATGGACTCTCTGCGCAGGCACAAAACCTTATTGTGTGAGGCACAGAGCCACCATGGAGAAGCTACTGATCTTTTATATTTGTTTTAAAAAATAACTGTGAAACTAGAATTCTACAAAGTGTGGACCTTAAAGGTACTCTTCAAAAATAAGAATGTTTGCCACCCACAGCAATGTACCTTTTGCTTGCATAGTGTACAAGCACATTTGCCATTTTGGTGTTTTCCATGGTTCTGAGTGTAGAGAAGGTATCTGTATAAACTGGATTTGGTTTGGATTTTTCATGTGGTGTGTGTTTTGTATAATGCATGTGTTCTTCTCCAAAGATAATCAGTCTGCTTTCCATTAAACTTTGTTAAGTGAGGCTCATACCCACCTCTGCTTTGTACTCAATATCTTAACCAGTGTATTTATCTTTGAGTCTCATTGGGTTGCCTCTCATGAAATAGGTTTTAGGATAGAAAACTATCAGTTCAAAAAACAGTGATATTTCTGTTTTGGAGACTCTGGCCCCACCTTTGTCTTTTCTTTAGATTATCTGGCCAAGTTACTTTTCTTTCAGCATCACCAATTTGCCTTTGGGGAAATGGGCATTTTATGATAGGCAGGGCCAAAGTGGTGTAGCAGTTTGAGTGTTGGAGTAAAACTCTGGGAGACTAGGCTTCAAATCTCCACTCAACCATAATCATTGTTGTTGTTGTTTTTAATGCCCTTTCCACCAAGTCATACTCACTCAGCCTCAGGGGAAAGTAAAGGCAAATTGCCTCTGAACAAATCGTGCCAGGAAAACTCCTAGAAAACAATGCTTGAGAGGCATGGCAGTAGCATAGTGACTGTGCAGGGATTTCTACACACACCCTAGCAATAGTGGCACAAAGTGTAACAAATTCCATAGGTGCTATGTTGATCTGGTAGGGTCAGGATAGGAGGACAAAGACTTGGGCCCAGAACAGATGGGCCAAATAAATCAGCTTACAGCCACTTCAGGGGCATGGCATTTACATGATGCATGCCCCCAAAGCGACCTGAAGCCACTCCAACACCCCACTCTGGTCCTTTGGACCGGAGCAAAAAGGAGCCAGGACGTGGGATGAGGCAGCAGCAGCAGCAGCCTGCTTTCAGAGTCAGCCAAGCAGCTGCAGCAGTCGCTGAAGTCCCAGGCTTCTCCTTCCCACTCATCTTTTCTGGGCCTTGGTCAGACTGATCCATTGCTCCTTCTTTTCATTACTTTGCCTAATCACAAGGCCAGCAGTGCCCCCAGCCAGAAAAGGTTGGGACCCCTGAATAACCCAGCATAATTTATTCATATTTTAGGGGGCTCTTTTGGAAACTATCAGTTCTAAATGACATATGCAACAAGAAGAAATGGAGGCAGAAATAAAAGAGACCAGAAGCAGACAGCCTTCCTTCATATTCTTTCATATTCATGCATTACAAAAGAAGCATTTACTACACCCCCTGGTAGCAAGACCACCATACACCGAAGAGAAAGTAATTGGAAAGAGTGTGTAGTTTTTACAGCCATCCCACTTTTACCTCTAATAAGTTTTGTTTTAATTTAAAAGAGGCTACATTGGGACAAAAGTAATACATTATATAAAGTAATAGCTCAATCGATTCAATTTCTTAATCTGCTCAAAATTCTCAAGAGAAAGTGGCAAAGGTAGGAAAAGGAACATCTGACAAATGGCAAGTGTCTTTAGGGTTAATTTCATGAGTTTAAGGCAGGGGTAGGCAACCTAAGGCCCAGGGGCCGGATGCGCCCCCTCGAGGCCTTTGGACCGGCCCCAGGCTGGTCCTGCCGCCGCTGCCCGCCATGATGATATTGATTATTGTTGTTATTACTTGTTCTTGGGGTTTTCTTGGCAAAATCTCCACAGGGGTTTTGCCATGACTTTTCTGGGGCTGAGAGAGTGTGCATGCATATTTTTTAAATTTTTAATTTTTTAAAATATTTATTTATTTATTTTTGGTGCTTCGCGCCCCCAATTGTCTGAGGGACAGCAACCTGGCCCACAGCTCAAAAAGGTTGCCTACCCCTGGTTTAAGGGGATCACTATGGACAGGAAAACATTTATGGGCAACTACCACACTAGTGATTTTACTCACTCCTTATAGAACAGGACATCCATTGACCACATGAAAGACAGTAAATTATTTAGCATAACATATTCTAACAATAAAAATGTTTTCCAAAGGGGCCATTATACTCTTTGAACTAGCAGCCCCTTTCAAACAAATTATATGCTGCTTCTCCAAGGTTTGGTTTGCAAACAGGATTCCTCTGATTTATTTTGGAAACATAAACCTACTGTGTCCTTATTTTTAAATGAATAAATAAGGGAGAGAATACTAAATTCAGTAGAGATTCTATCAAATTATTTTAATGTCACCATGAAACTGAGTGATGTTAGCATTGTTTCCACTATGGCACAGAAAGAAATCACTTTCTGCTATCAATTGACAGAGCTGTAGCTCAAAATTTACTTCCTCTGAAAATTTACTGCTTTTTAATTACTACAAGAATTACACTGTACCCCATAAAAGGATGAATTTATAGTGTATGTACAGAAAGATGGTATTTCTTAGAAGTTGTTTAAAATATGAATCTCATGTATATATTTCAGTATGTTCAATAGGCTGAGATGAGAACATCTGAATTGCTGAGAAGTATAAAGGTGATATCAGACTTCTCCTAAACAATTTCCTTAGGGTTTGCAGAAATGTGCATACAAATCAGTTCCCTCAATCAAATTTTCAGACCAATAGACAGGTATACTGCAGTTAACAAAGTAGAAGTGCTTCTGGGTATTACTTCTTTAATAGACAGTTTGATATCAGAGGCAGAAATAACATGGAAAGAATAGGGATAGGTTCCTGCTCCACAAAAAGAAAAGCAGTTCAACATGCTTCAGCGAACTTTTTATTCAAAATTAACAATATGTACATGTACAATGAAGTAACCAGGTTACATAAGCCTTGTAAGCCTTGCATAAGAATAAACCAAAACATTCTGAACCTTTTTGAGACCACTTGAATGTTTCTGCCACAATGCATCCAGGGATGTGTTGGGGGTTTTCACCAGCCTCCACTTTTCTTATGGTTTCCATTTTAGTCTATGGTTCTTTAACATGCCAGGGTGCAGATAGTTAGGCAGGCTTCTCTGCCCTTTTCTTTCTGTTTTGGTGTTCATGTGTGCTCTGTAATGGACTCTGAACACAGCTGCTATTTACCTTGCCTGATGTAAACAGGCACGCATGGCTATAGCAGAACAGTGTAGAGTAGAATCCCATTCTTTCCCAGCTTAAGTTTTATTGAATTTTTTACTGCAGTAAACAGTAAACTGAAACATGACACCAAAAGTCTGTGTTTCTCCAGGCCTTCTTCACTATCTCCCAATGCCAATACCACTAAAAAATATTTCCAGCTAGACAGAAGACAAGGAAGAAATGGATGGAGCTTGGAAAAGGCTTTTAAAAACTTTGTATGAAGGAACTTCTTTGTCAGAAGCTTTGTTAATGGACATATGTCTGTACGTATGCAACCATTTACCAACATCATCCTACCCACACAGAGAATATTTCATATATATATATATATATATGAATGATATTTAGCTGCATTTTCTTCTTGAAATTGTTTTTAGCAATTTATCCATTTATTGCTTATAAAATAAGTTCCATAATATAGATTTTGTTCTAATAATCAGAAAAGCAATATTTAGGATTATTTGTAGCAGCTGCCAGCCATTTATATAACAGAAAGGATACATGAGCAATTCTGTGCACAGACATAATCATGTTCCAGAGACTGTCCTTCCTCTCATCTGGGGATTAAATGAGTATATGAAATTGGGATTCTAACATTCCTTTATTCTAAAAAACATCTAGTGGTAGCCGTGTTGGCCATAAAACAAATCCAATAACATTCAATCAATGAAACCTTTATTGGGCCAGCCAAAATGCACAATTACATGTTGCAAGCTTTCAAAGTCACACTGGCTTCTTCATCAAGCAAACAGGAGAAAAAATTGAAGATGTTAGTCTTAGGCCTGCATTTTCTGTTTCTGATCTCAGTTCAGATGTTAGGGGAGGCCTATCTGCAGGCTGGCTCTTGCCCTTTGGCCATGCAGTCACTGGAAAATTCTGCAAGCCAAGAGACATTACATCTTCAATATTTCCCTTGCAACATGTGCATTTTGGTTGTCCCAATAAAGATATCATTGTTCGGATGTTATTGGATTTCTTTATTCTGCCAATTTTACATAGCATGGCTGGCTTTTGTTTTTGTTGTTTTGTTTTGTTTTTTCATAACTTATATTCATGGCTGTCCCTACCCAATTCTCTCAGCCCAGGTCAAGAAACTCCTCTACTCTGTCCACACTATGATTTAGTTTTCTTATAGTAAGATACTGGATAGTATTATGTGACCAACACAGGTCTTGAACACTGAAGAAAGATGTACAGTCAGCCCTCTGTTTTTGCTGGGGATCCGTTCTGGATCCACCCACCCCCATGAAAATGGAGATTCACCAATATTCAAGCCCCATAGGCTTGAATTGGGTGCACCAATGTGGACGCGCACAGGAACGGCCCATTAATTTTAGCAGAGGTCGTCCCTCTGTGAATATGCAAAAACGCGGACTTCAAGTCCACGAGAACGGAGGGGCAACTGTATTAACAATGTCTCATTTTCCGGGTTTTCTAAGAGTTAATAAAACACTACATTATGTATCATTCACAATTTTCTACAAATACCAGAGCCTGTTCCCCACCACCACCATCCCCTGCTCAGACCTAGTCTATTTATGCTGCAAAACAACACGGGAAAGCTATGAGATGGTGGAAAGGCCTGCACTACTTCACAGAGTACAATTTTTACCTTCTGAAGCAGAGGCAGAAGGTTAAATTCTTACATTGTCTCACATATAAAAAGCTACCCGGAAAAGAAAACTATCATACCAAAGACAAAGGTACAAGATAAGGACGTGGTCCTTACTCATGCATGATCAGCTTTTTATGCTGCACACACTGGATCTTATGGACTGAAAACCCTGCCAAGTTTTAACAGTTTCCTACCTAGAAAATGAGATGCAGGCAGACCTCCTGGTCACAGCTCAACCATAGGAATGTCACATCTAGTGTTCCAGACAAACTAAATCTCCTCAATAAGTGTTATACTGCTAGTGCTATCCAGAAATAAGCACTGCAGAATTTTTTAATTGTATGTCTGAATGCACCAGGGAATTAAAAAAAAAATCAGCATGTGCTTTATAGACTATAGCAAAGCCTCTGACTGCATAGATCATGAAAGGCTATTAAATCCGGTCTTAGAGACATGCAAGTGCCAACACATCTGATAGTCCCGATGAGGAATCTGTACTCAGGACAAGAGCCTACTGTCAGAACAGAACACAGAGAAACAGAATGGTTCCCAGGCAAAGGGTCAGACAAGACTGCATCTTTTCACCCTATCTGTTCAACTTGTATGCAGAACATATTATAAGAAAAGCAGGCTTGGACACAGAAGAAGGAGGAGTGAAAATAGGAGGAAGCAACATTAACAACCCAAGTTATGCGGATGACACCATAATATTAGCAGAAGACATTCAGGAATTGGAACAGTTGATAAGGAAGGTCAAAGATGAAAATGCAAAGGCAGGTCTGATGCTGAACATAAAGAAAACAAAAATAATGACCACAGAAGAAATACACAAATTCAATCTAGACAGCGAGGAAATTGAAATAGTTAAAGAATTCCCATATCTAGGATCAAACAGTGACCAGAATGGAGACTGCAGTCAAGAAATAAGAAGACTAAGAATGGGAAGGGCAGCAATGAATGAACTGGAAAAGATACTGAAAAGCAAAGACATACAACTGAGCACTTAAGTCAGAATCTTTCAGGCTATTGTATTCCCAAGTACCATGTATGGTTGCAAGAGCTGGACAGTGAAGGTAGCAGACAGAAAGAAAATCAACGCATTTGAAATATGGTGCTGGAGAAGAGTACTTAGGATACCATGGACAGCCAAGAAGATAAACAAATGGGTTCTTGAACAGATCAGACCAGGGCTCTCCTTGGAAGCAAAGATGATCAAGTTGAAACTATTGTACTTTGGCCACATAATGAGAAGACAAGGATCACTAGAAGGTAGAAGAAAGAGAGGAAGACCACAAACCAGATGGATAGACTTGATCGGGGGGGGGGGGGGGTTATGGGCAAGGGCTTGCAGGATCTGGGCATGGCAGTGAAAGATAGGGATTCTTGGAGCTGTCTCATCCACAAGGTCGCCATGAGTCGGAACCAATTCGAGGGCAGCCAACAACAACAACAAAAGACGAGCATTTTAAGACTGTAGTCTTTAAAGAGAAATGCAGTGACACATACTCCCGAATAAACACATATAGGCCAGGGACCAATGTAAAATGACCAACCATCATTATCATCGTTATCAAACAAACAAGAAAGCATAGTCTCTATGATGGAATGGGCAACTACAGAAAGGATGGGGTGATGGGTGGAGGCTTGGGGACAGTGGGCCAAAACCATCTTGAGCCATTCTGCAAGAGAAAAATCACCTCACAAGATTTTTAAATTGGGGGGGGGGGCTTTTGAGGGGCCTCAGCAGGGCTTCAGGGAGTCACATCTCACTTACAGACTGCACTTTGCCCATCCTGTTCTGTGTGTTTGATGTTTACGTAACGTGGGTTATCATATGTTGCTGAATTACAGTTGTAATAATCTCTAGGCAGCATAGCCAGTCTTCTGGAGTGATAGTTGAAGATCATCTGGAAACACAGTGGTTTGTGAACCACTGATCTATTAAATGCTCCATAACTGAATTTTAAGACAGTTTTTACATAACCTTGAAAAAATGTCAGTCAGTTTTAAGACAACCTTGAAAATCTATAGTGAACATGAGATAAAGGTCCAAAACACACTGCAGAAATAATATAGTTTGAGACCACTTTAACTGTCCTGGCTCAGTGCTAGGGAATCCTGAGGACTGTAGTTTATTGTGGCACGAAAGCTCTCTGACAGAGAAGACTAAATGTCTCACAAAACTAGAGTTCCCAGAATTCCCTAGCATTCAGCCAGGGAAGTTAAAGCAGTCCCAAACTGGATTATTTCTGCAGTGTGTTTTGGACCCTAGACATTTAATATGAAATACTTCTATCTCACATTTCAGTACAGATTTTCAAGGCTGTGTTATTAAAAACAATACATCACGGAAAAAAATACCAACTATAAAATTGCTACTTAAGTCTAAAGAAATACTTGTTCTCATCAACTATGATATAAGAGAACTAGAAATTAAATTTCTCACTGTGAATAGAACACTTTGTTTCTGTAAATCTCACTTAAATCAATACTACTGAAAGCAGTGCCAGTCCCTGAGACATCTGTTGCCAGTCCTTGGACAACTTCCAAGAAAAAAAGAAACAACAATAGTCCACAGGCATTAAGATGATACTGGTCCCTGGCACAGAGTGTGGGGAAAACTGCTCATTCCCCATATCAGATAGCCTGAGAAGCACTGAATTAAACAACATATCTGAATTCTATTGTGTTTCATGTCACAAATACATAAATGATAAAATCAAGATTTGTTCACAAAATGTTGGCAAACTAAAGTATATGTGTGCAACAAACACATAAGCTTTAGTTATGTTCACTCCCATCTCTCTCATTCACAGTGACTTCACATGAAGAGTACTTAGAAGAATCTGATTACAGTCCACCAGAGTCACCATCAAAGTCATCAATAAAATGAAAGGCTCTCAAATGAAAAACAAAAAGATTTTTCAATTGCTTCTTGGATCCAACCTAGGGGCAAATCCTTGCCAGCCTTTGATTTCCAACAACACAGTGCATATATAATATGCAGATGCTGGACTACCCACATTTTGCCATCATTTTAAAAACTGCAGTAGTAGTAAGCAAAGCTGCCAGTGTTTGCAGAGCACTGCTTAATTAGAAAAGCTCCAATTTAAATTTGTAGTCTCTTATCTACAACTTACACATCTGGGAAAATTGGCCTTCAACTTAACACTTCTTCATGTGAAGGGGAAACTACTTCGGAGTAGTTTGTTTATTCCTATACTTAGTAGTTTGTTTATTCCAATTTAAATGAAGAGAAGAGGCAGGGCAGAACAGCCTCCATCTGAAGCAATTATTTTACCTTGTTGCTTATACACAGCTCAACAGCATGCTTTTACATCGATTACATCCAACCACTCCTCCCAAAGCTCAGGAACAATAAGCATTTACTAGATTTTTATGGGAAGTATAAAATAAGATAGGTTAGTTACTATAGAAACTACAGTGCACTGAAATGTTCTACATACCGTATTTGCACTGGCACTTGTGCTGCTGAGATTAATGATTTTTCTAGAAAAGCACAGCCTCTTGGGATTGCACAAAATCTCATAGCCTACCCCATCTCTCCTCCAATTTATAGCACAAACATTTTGACCCCAAGATTATAACTGCTTTTTGGCAGAAAAGACATTTAAGTCAGAAAAGGCAACAAAAGGACTGGGGGAATTTACAGATCCCTCAAGCTAAGGGTTAGGATCATATTGATCCTACAAACACCAATCCTGGGAACCAAGGCATTCAGCAAGGCATTCTTCCCAGGTATCTAAGGGCCTTTGCAGACTGCTAGAAATAGTGCAAATTGAGTCCACTTTAAGGGTTAGGGTTAGGGTTAGGGAATCATGGGAACTGTATTTTATTGTGGCACCAGAGCTCTCTGACAGAGAAGGCTCAATGTCTCAGAAAAAATACAGTTCCCATGATCCCCTAGCACTAACCCTAACCCTTAAAGTGGCCTCAATTTGTACTATTTCTGGCAGTCTGCAAAGGCCCTTAGTCTGTAGAATCAGTATGTAGAGAGATCTTGTAGCACCTTTGAAACTAAAGAAAGAAAGAAGTTGGCAGTGTGAGCTTTCATAGACTTGAGGGTCCCTGCCACTTGTCAACTACAGTTGCCCCTCTGTTTTTGCAGGTGATCTGTTCCAGATCCCCCGCAAAAATGGAAAATCACCAATATTCAAGCCCCATTGGTTTGAATGGAGCACGCACCCCATTTTGTCCCCCTTCGTTTGCCGCCCGTGATCGGGCAAGGAAAACGAATTCCAAGTCCACAAAAATGGAGGGGCGACTGTATTCCTGGATTCTATCTGAGGTCACCTTGATCAACAGAGTTACCAACTCACGCTAAGTTAACATCAACATTCCACTTAAACACATTTAAGTATTGGAATCTCAGGATATTTACCTGGGAAATGAGCAGGCTCTTTATGTACTATGTAAGCTATTTATTACAGGTAGTTATATAGATATACAAACATATACATTCATTAATTCTGTGGCAACACAGGCATTCAAGGGTTAAGCAATGTTACATCTTAACAGCATTTGTTATAATGTAATAATATATCTATCATAGCATATATCTATTTTAACACTTCACCAGTACCAGCATACAGGGGGCAGTTTATCAAATGGGCCAAATAAAGCACCTTCTGGGAGTGTTGGGGGCATGGCATTCAAATGACAAATGCCCCCAAAGCACCCAGAAGCCACTTTGGGAGCAGCTAACACTGCTCAAAGCCAGCCCAAAAAGGAGCAGCAAAAAACTACTCCTGCCAGTGGCCCATTCGGGACTGTGGCAGTGGCCAGCTTCAGGACTGCAGCGTCCAGTCGCTGCAGTCCTGGAGCAATCATGGCTGAAGCAGCTGCAAATTGCTCCATTTGGCCCATCTGATTCGCCCATGGACAATGTTCTTCTGCCCTGGAGACATGCCTGCTGGCAGTCTAATTTGGGGGCTCTATCTTAGCTCTTTTATTCTCTCCTCAATCCATTCAGTTAATTGGCTTCTCCAATCAGAACAAAGGTATTTACTATCTCTATCCAATCAAAACATGTATTTTATCTGATTCCTCTGTGATTCTAACCTAACCCCTGTACAAACTGATTCTGTGTTCTGCCCTTATTGATTTATTCTCCAGTACACTAGCAAACACACTTTCACAGACCTGACTTCTTCTATTATTTTCTTATGTTAACTATGGGTAACTTATGCTAATTCTGGGTTGCTTTTCTACTTTAAAAAATATAAGTCCAGGTCACAAAGTTGGGATCTGAATAATCTGGCCTATAAATCTAGGCCAGAGATACTATAGTCCTAAACATCATTGTTAGTGGGTACCAGGAAGATGTGTTTTCATTTGCTATTGTTTGTATTCTCAAAACAATCAAGGCTAGCCTCCAACTCTTTAGAAAAAGAAACAAATACAATTGTAAATTACTCATGGTCCTTCTTGTTGAAAGAGAATCCATGTTTTTCCTAAGGCAGAACAGGGCAGTATTTTAAATATAATTTTTCTGAGTATTTGAGTAATAAGAAGCTCTGCTGGTGCAGTAGTTAAATGCCAGTAGTGTAGCCACTCCCTCACAGCCACAAGGTTGTGAGTTCCATTCTAGCCAGGGGCTCCAGGGTTGACTCAGCCTGGCAGTACAATGATGCCAGTACAATGATGCACATGTTCTGGCTTGAGTCGGACTATCCCAGCTTCTTTTTGCTCTGGTTTTTAGCCCCATTACTGGGATCATCCCTTTGGTTTCTAGCTTAATTGACCTCTGAAAAGCTGGCCTTCATGACTAATCTATCAAACAATGGGGTTTTACTTTTTTTCCTATTTCAAATCCTAACAGCCTAACTATGAATGGCAGATTAACTTTCCAAGAGAAAAGGCTGATTGACTGGGCCTTGAATCCTTTCATTTTCTACTAATTACTTATTTCCTATTGCTCATTCACATGCACTAATATGATATGCCTTATACCTAAATTAGGGAAGCTTTTAAGGAGAATTACATTATAGTTTATCCTTTAGAAGTACCCATGCTAACTAAATGTCACAAGAGTAACCTCTAAAATTTGTCTGTTACTATGACAACTAATAAATCATTCTTAACTTTGCGCTCACAAAATCAACTATGAGCAAAGAAAAATAATTTCTGTGACTGGATTCTAGTAGGTTTCCCGCCCCCCCGCCCCGACGAGAAAATATCTGATTTTGAACATGTAAATCAGGGGTAGGCAACCGGATGCGCCCCCCCCCCGAGACCTTTGGTCCGGCCCCAGGCCAGTCCTGCCGCTGCCACCACCACCCCTGCCACCACCGCCCGCCATGATGATATTGATTATTGTTGTTATTACTTGTTCTTGGAGTTTTCTTGGCAAAATCTCCACAGGGGTTTTGCCATGGCTTTTCTGGGGCTGAGAGAGTGTGCATGCATTTTTTTAATATATATATATATATATATATATATATATATATATATATATATTTGGTGCTTCGGCCCCCCAATTGTCTGAGGGACAGCAACCCGGCCCCTGGCTCAAAAAGGTTGCCTACCCCTGATGTAAATTAAAGGTTTACCTGGGCCCAAAATAGATGGGCCAAAAGCACAGGCTTCATGCTGATTCAGATGACACACACCCCCAAATAAGCCTAAAACCACACCACAGCCACCTAAGGCGGCCCAAATCTGGACACAAAAGGAGCAACAAAAGAAACGCTCCTTCCTGGTAGTTTGTCATGAACCGCAGCGGCAGCCAGCCAGGGGATCACAACATCTGGTCCCTGTGGTCCTGTGCTGCTCAGGGTGTGCTTGTGGCTGAGTGGCCAGAGGCTGCTCCAAGCCACCCATCTGCTTGAGGCCCTAGTCAATTTATCAAAGTATGTTCAAATTCAAAGTCTTTACTACTTTTACAGTTTTACAGCTACAGTTTTACTACTAATATTTACCAAAGTGGGGGGGGGGGGGAAATACTGCATCGACAA
Source organism: Phrynosoma blainvillii (assembly GCA_026167975.1). NCBI lineage: Eukaryota > Metazoa > Chordata > Lepidosauria > Squamata > Phrynosomatidae > Phrynosoma > Phrynosoma blainvillii. The sequence continues at coordinate 343,274,841 of JANUYF010000001.1, forward strand.
TCAGATTTTTAAACTCTCTTCCCTTGAGAATAGAAAAAATAAAGAGAGAGAGATTTGTTTGTAATCTTAACAAAAGTATAATTAATGGGTGGTATTGAAATAGTGTCCATTGACAGAAGGCTTCTGGCAACAGCGTGGAAGGGCTACTTTGATATTTCTCCTCTTCCTTCAGTTCCCAAAATCTACTCTAGAAGATTTAGGTATGGCTCTGGATAAAACAGAGGTACAGTCAGCCCTCCATATCCATTGATTCTGCATCCATGGATTCTGGATTCTCCATATCCATGGATTCTGCATTCCCCAGCTTGAAAAAAAAGTTTTTTAAATTCCAAAAAGCAAACCTTGATTTTTGCCATTTTATACAGGGGGCACCATTCTACTACCCCATTTATATAATGGGACTTGAGTATCCATGGATTTTGGTATCATGAGGGGTGCTGGAACCAAACCACAGTAGATACCAAGAGCCCATTAAACTGACAAAATCCTTCACTTCCATCCCATTGATGGAAGTCTTGTCTGTGGAGGGATTGCACATAAAATTACAAGATTATCTAATAAAAATGTTTATTGTCACTGGGTTGGATCCTGACTTATTCGTGCTTAAAAAAGATTCACTGAAATCAACAAAACTAAATTTAATCACTATTACTTTGTCCCAAGATCTAAGTAGATTTACTCTGATAATGGCTATGTCCAGATTCAACACACAATCAAAAAGGGTTGATTTTTAAAAAGAACTTTACAGTGGATACATGGTTCAAGGGCCATTATATTTATTCTAAAGATGAATTAATATTGTTGCTTCAATTAATTATTAGTACAATTTTAATTAAGAAACCAAAATCTCTTACCAATTTTCTTTGATGATTTAAAACCTAAATGTCAAAGAAGAAACACAGAGAACAGAAAATAACATATCCTCACTTATATAAACAAATGGAAAATTAATGATGTGAGAGGAAGGTTTAAATGTCTCCAGGAAGATTTTTTTAAATGTGGAGTGAATTTTAAATATAAAAAGATCATTTGTGGAAAACTGCATGGAATTTTATTTTCCTAAATTCAGCCATGATTTGAACTTCATGAAAATTGCTACAATTGCTAATTGCTATACACAGTTACATGTTGTGAAATATATGGATTTCAGCACCATGCCTGCAAGTGAAAGATTTTAATGTGACAATAAATAAAGGGATCAATGCACAATGCCACTGCAGTACGTTTAATTTATGCTGTTATGTTCACCTGTTTATTCAAGAAGACTATTCCATAGTTCAGTGGAAGTTTTCCACATCAAGTGTTGTGAGAATAGAAGCCAAACAGTCTGATCCTCAACACGGGTCAAAAGTTATCTACCTTCAACAATGTGCTTAAGCTGTTTATAATGCAAGGGCAAGGCTACATTACGTGCATATTGTATCTGATAGTACATTAGTGCAAATGTTAACACTGGCACTTTCTACACATTATTAAGAGAAGGCTTTATATTTTAATACTGAGTTATTTACTGGCCATCAAACAGCAGAAGAAATATGGCATTGATTTCATGCAACTGTTTACAATATACATTTCCAACTCAGGTAAAATAAGCAAGCAGAAAAGAAAGAAAATTGTTAAAACAATGGAAATAAATATCAATTCTAATTCAACATAGGTGGCACTCTATTAATCACAAAGCCTACAGCATCAATATGAAAAATTAAATTATAATCATCAGGACATTCTTTGGGTTACAACCATAGAGCAAAGACAGAGCAAAATAGAGGATGTTTAAAGAACAAAGAGCAAATTGAAACTTGGAGAGAAATCACACTTTTCACACCCAATTTTACTTAATTAAGCCATATTTTTGGATCTGGATCAACTGAAAGTCAGAATGAGATAGAAATAAAGGTCCATGTCTTACAGATATGAATCATGTATTCAAACCACTCTGCCCTATTTTTAATGCACCATGAAAACAAACCAGTGATTGCAAAAACTCCAGAGCTCAAATATTGAGTCAGGTGTTGCTGCATAGAGCATAAAAATGTGTGTAAACAAAACAAAGAAAATGCAGGCATACTGAAGAATAGATCACAAAGGATTATTAGACTATGGGGCATTTCTCTTAAGGGGTGGCTTGGAATACTGAATTTTCTGCAGCAGCAGATCTCCATGGGAGAAATAGCAGGGATAAAGTAGATCTTTCATCGGGAAACATTTCTCACCATTCCTCTTTCTTCCCTCCTCTTTTGTCACTTTCTGCTGTGCCATTACTTTCTGTGGAGAGTCTCTGCCTGAATTGGGCTTTCCTGATTCGTTGCTGATGACAGAACCGCTCTCACTGGGGGACCTGCTGCAAGTAACCATAGCAACAAGGAAGAAGACTAAGTTTCTCCTGCATATTCCTCATTTCAAGGTTATTGCATTTGCTTGGCTTGCATCACTGACTTTTCAAGTCAGACTTTTATAGAAGAAAGAACAATTAAAAATATGTTGCAGTAAAGAAACACAGAGAGGTAGCCACAGATATATATATATATATATATTAATAAAAGGTCAGAACTGAGAAAGGTTTTGTGCATTCTCAATGTAATGTCTTGCCTTTGTAAACTCACTGAGATAAGGGGAAATTTTGCAAAGGAAGAAAACACAGCAAACATTAAAAAATTGTGATTGCCAACTTTTGTCCAAATCTTCTTTTAGAAATATGAGTGCAAACTCATTTCATATATTTTCATATATGAAGCATCCCTACAGTTATATTTCCAAAGGAATTGCTTAATTAATTTTTAAACAGAGGGGGAGTCGTTGTTTTTCTTATCATTTTCAAGTGTTGCCTTTATCGGTGTGAGTTTATTAAGAAAAAACTCTCAACTGTGAATGTTTATTAACTTTAGACATTGCACATAAATACACACCACATATATACATTTTAAACACACATGTTCTTAAACAATAAAAACACATAGTAGGGTCATTATCCAAACCAACAGGAAGACTGCAAGCATCTAGCTTCTATTTTGTAATTTTATTTAACCCAAAACTATTTTTAGTATGTAGTGTACTGACACAAGCCAGGATCATTAATCATGGTGTGAAGCTGGCACTGATAACAGTAACCATGCTTTCAGACATAACAACACACAACAGTTAAAAAAAGGAGTGAATGTTTCCATTTGCTTCCTTACTGCTTTGCCAAAGTCAGTCAAGTAGTTGTACATGTGTGTAAGGTATGCAACAGGATTTTGTAGCACTTTTTTAGACTAACTGATGGAAAGAAGCTGGTAACATGAGCTTTCATAGACTTGAGTCTACTTCCTCAGACCTGTTTATGCAGCCTGCTTCCTTCTTTCAGTTAGTCTCAAAGGTGCTATAAATCACTTTGCACACTGATTTTCCAGACTACTACAGCTATGCCTTTGAAATCTATGAGCCTAAAGTATTCACATAATAATTTAGTGTTATGTCAAACTCTGCCTTTTAGGAAGATGCACAGGAACCACCCAAAAACATGAAACAGGCATCTCTGTCACATATGACTGGGACATCACTCAGCCATTCTTAATTTATGTTGTGATGTTGTACTCAGAAAAGAAAGAGAGTGAACTGTTGTTTGATATGCTCTGGTTTCCTCATCACAGGGAATATCTTGTTTCATTTTAAAGGAAGATCTCCCCTAATTCTGACAAGAGTTTTGTTCCTGGGGTTGGTGGGTGTGAGAATAAATGTGGATGTATTTGTACATAACAACAAGCCAAGATTCCTGACTTAATGTAAATGCTCGGATTCTGAGCAATTTTGCTCCCATATTCCTACAAATGAGTAAAATTAACCCAGTTTGTCACAATGCCTAAACCTAGAATCCTGGCCTGAGTCGAAAACTAAACTAGGATTAGCAAGCCAACAACAAAATCTTTTTTTTTTTTTTGGACGTTTTAACTGAGTTGGGTTCTTTGGGAGAAGGATCCTGGCATAGGGCATGACCATCACATCCTAGTTACTTTTATTTATGCAAATCAGGAACAAACAGGCTATGTCCATTAGGCATGCTGCTCATCCACTGTAAATCAAGCCCAGAATCCTGTTTTTTCATAATGTGCATGTATAGCCAATACACTGGATGAGATTGATTCAGATAAGATTATTCTTATCTTATAGACATACAAAACCAAAAGAAAAATATCCAAAATTGCTGAATAGTTTTGAATTATTTTTTTAAAAAAATAAACTGCCAAACTGTTTCTATGTCCAAATTTTGCGTAATGTGAGATGCAGCTGTAAGTATTCCAGTCAAAGATTCAGGTGGTAAATCATACTAATGTTGTTTTTAAACTGATATTTGGCAGTACTGTCACAAATGAATTTCTAAGTTACCCTTAGCAATACTGATATCAGTGGAATTGAAGCAAATCAGCAATGCTTTCATTGTTAATAGATATCTACTTAGGTAAGAAAGAATGACAGTGAAAACAAAACAGAAGGCCACTTTAGAATATATATCAGATAAAACAACTTCATAACTCAACAACATACTGACAGTAAATTAATACCTCTCAAGTTGTCTCAGGTCTCCTCACTATCAGAACTCAGACAGCTACTATCTAGTAACTTAGTAAAACTTTATTACTCTTCAACCAACATCCTCTGAAGAGTATTTGCTCTTGATCTAATTGTTAGCACACCCATTTAATCAAAATATCAACATAGCAAATCAACATTTACTAACATTCCATTGATTCAATGGGTCTATTGTAGTTGCAACTAACAATTGGATCTAGGTCTTTGTTTCTCCACCTAAGTCTTCAACACTACTGAAATAAATCGTAGGTGCAAAAGTAAGAGCAGGAAACCTGACAGATGAATTTATTTTCAGAGTATTTCTAAAGGGGCATATTCCTTATATAAATTATATTGGAAACCCCTCCCACCATTGGAATAATTAAAATTCCAGTAGTGGGCAGGGCCAAAGGCAAGAAGTTTGGACCAAGGACTCAACAGAACTCAACCTACGGAAGGCTTCAAAGGGATTTCAAGGGACCTTGAAATTGTGCCAGGAAACTGACAAGGAGCTGGTGATGTAGTATAACCACATGGGAGTTCTGTTTGCATCATCCAGTCCCACCCAGCAACTCAGCAGCTATCTTTTTTACCAACTGAAATTTCCAGACACTCTTCAGCAGCAGCCCTAGATACAATGCATTTTGGGAGATTAATCTGGAGCTCACCAGAGCACAGATAAAAAGTGACCTGGGTCTGTCTGTCTGGGACTCAGATGGTGAAAGGTACTCTGTTCCACAGAAGCAAGGTGAATCTCCACAGAGAAAGCTGGATCTAGGAACAGGCCCAAACTGTGAACCTATTCTTTTAGAACACATGTAGTCCAGTTCCAGAGGACAGGCAGCCATTTTCTAGCCCTTCCATGCAAAACTGCAAGCAAGGTCATTTCCAATTTCAGGAGGAGAAAGACATCACTTCCAGTTCTCAGGGGAGAGGAGGAGCAAAAGGATTCTCATTTGCTACAACCAGGCGTGGGGTGCCCACCTCACTCTAGAAAAGGATTGCTGCTGCTGGAAGCTTCCAGAAAGAAAGAAAAAATAGAAAATGACCGTGGGAGATATATGCAGTTTGCCAGCTTCATAACTTCTAGCTCCCTCATTAGAGAAATTGCAATTCCATCCAGAGCAGAATGAACACCTCTCACAGTGGCGGACCTTGCAACAATATCACAGTTTTTTTGTTAAAGCTTCATATATATATATATATTCAATACTGAGCTGTGTTGCTATAATCCAAGCAGGTTTTGATAAATATCAAGATATAAGCACTGAAATGGCTATTAGTTGCACAGCAGTTTTCAAAATTAGACAATCATCAACTTACTCCAGCTCAACTTGTCACTGTTATACATACCTCTTTCTTGTGTCATTGGACTTGGCAATTTTAGCCATGCTTCCATCCTGAATAATCTCCCTCTCCTGTGAGGTAGGAGCATCTCTCACAGGAAGTGGAAGTACTACAGTCTCCTGAGTAACAGGCAAAACTTCATCTTCTGCTCCCTGTTGGCCTAAATGTTGCTTGGCATAGTCAAAGCCCTGGACAGGCTAGAAAGGCAAAACAAAACAAATCTGTATATTTGTATTTATATTTTGCTCTGTATACCGTTTTTAATCTCAAAAAGTTGAATTTTAGCACATGCTTTGAACATAGTTATGGTCCTTCAATACTGTTCTCATAAATGTCATTTTTCTCTTTGTCTGTGGTGACCCATGTGATTTGTTTATGCATACATACCATCATCATATGGGTTGCCATAAGTAACACTATTAAATAATGGGGTAGATAGACAGATGAAACCAAGAATTCTCAAGGCAAACAAAGGAAACAGCACCAAAAAGATGCATCAGCAACCAGAAACAAAAAAGTGTTTCAGAGCAGCCATGAAATAATATTTTGCCCTGTTTTAAAGAAAACAATTCATTTACTGGAATCAAATCAATAACAAAGAAAGGAAAAAGGGAAAGGCTAGAACAAAGGAAACGCACCAGCAACAAAATTTGTTTTTAAATTATCTCATTTCTTGAAGCAATATTCCAAGCATATGATATGGAAGAGATGGAAAATACAGTCGTACCTCTACTTACAAATGCTTCTTCTTACGAATTTTTCGACTTACGAAAGGCGCCTCGGGGAAAAATTTGCTTCGACTTACCTCAGGCTGGTCCTGGAAGTGGAGGAATCCAGGAATCCAGGAATTCCAGGAATCCTCCGCTTCCAGGGCCAGCCTAAGGAACAGCCGGCAGCCTCGGCCCTTCCTTGCGCCGACCCTGGAAGCGGAGCCATCCCCCTCTTCCAGGGTCGGCCCAAGGAAAGCCGGCAGCCTCGGGCTTTCCTTGGGCCGATCCTCGAAACGGATCGGCCCAAGGAAAGCCTCCTGGAAAGCTTTCCTTGGGCCGATCCTGGGGTCGGAGGACACCTCCCTCTCCAGGGTCGGCCCAAGGAAAGCTTTCCAAGAGGCTTTCCTTGGGCCGATCCTGGGGTCGGAGGACGCCTCCCTCCCCAGGGTCGGCCCAAGGAAAGCTTTCCAGGAGGCTTTCCTTGAGCCGATCCTGGGGTCGGACGATGCCTCCCTCTCCAGGGTCGACCCAAGGAAAGCCTCGGGCTTTCCTTGGGCCGACCCTGGGGTCAGAGGAGGCCTCCCTCCCCAGGGTCAGCCCAAGGAAAGCTTTCCAGGAGGCTTTCCTTGGGCCGATCCTGGGATCGGATGACGCCTCCCTCTCCAGGGTCGGCCCAAGGAAAGCTTTCCAGGAGGCTTTCCTTGGGCCGATCCTGGGGTCGGAGGACGCCTCCCTCTCCAGGGTCGGCCCAAGGAAAGCCGGCAGCCTCGGGCTTTCCTTGGGCTGATCCTGGATGCGGACGGCTCCGCTTCCAGGGTCGGCCCAAGGAATGGCTGAAGCTGCAGAACGGATTAGGGCATTTCAATGTTAAATTTGCTTCTACTTACGAAATGTTCCACCTACGAAATGGGCTGTGGAACGGATTAATTTCGTAAGTAGAGGTACCACTGTACAGTGAGAGATATTCTGACCCTGTTGAAATTAGTGACTTCAAACATTGCTACTACTGTCAGCCAGAAAAAAAAACCAAGTAACTCTAAAATATAAAGGAAGAAATGTTACAATTAAAGACAACCCAATAAATGTAAAAGTGTTTGCTTTAAACTGAACAGTGCAATACATTTCTCCATGAGTTAGAAAGTTAGACATTATTCCTTAAGGCTTTTCTCAGGAACTTATCGCTCCGCTAAAATAAAGCCTCTTACCTCTCCCAAATTCAATTCTAATTTGGGCAGCATCCGGATACTATCGCAGGGATTTTGCTGCTGAATCTGCTGCCTGAATACAGCCCGGGCCAAGCCTGGGTCCCTGGGACGCTGAGCACAACTCTTTTCTAAACCAGGAGTTTTCCAACTTAAAAAAATGGCCGCCATAGTGCACCTGGGATCCGGGCAGTATTTGAGCAGCAGATTTGGCAGCAAAATCCCTGTGATAGTATCCAGATGCCGCCCAAATTAGAATTGAATTCGGGAGAGGTAAGACGCTTTATTTAGCGGAGTGATAAGCTCCTTAGTAAGGTACATGCTGGAACACATCCATTTTTAAACTTTACCAATGGGACAAAATTATCTATTATCCACATTACCATCTGCTTTGTGTAAACATTTGTTCCTCTTCAGTAACTTGTGACAATAAATTACATTTAACAGATGCATACAATATTCTGCAGGTACACTAATTCTAAAATTATACATGCTGTCTTTTCAAAATGCTTTTTGCATCCTTCCCCCAACCCCCAGAAAAGAAGGCAGTGGCCTACTTTGCCACAAGGAGAAGGAGATGGTGGGAGCAGCAGTGGTGCTCCCATCATGCCAGAGCCAGCTCTTCTACAAAGCCAGCCTTTTTGGGAAATAGAAATAGTGTTTCTATGTAGATCCACGTTCTGGAGTGCCAGAAGTACAAAAATGTTGCAACAGTGTCATTCTCCCTCATCTTCTTGAGGTGCCTCTGCATTCTTCTCTGTATAGAAGGGGATATAGGGCTCATTCCCACTATGATATAAACCAATTTGCTGATTGATTGATAGTGCATCATTCACACTGGAAACAGTTCAGACCCAACTGCATTCGGCTGGAGTCATATTAAAGTGAGGCAAATGCAAAACAATCGCTCTTTTCAGACACTAGTTTTTTGGTGGTTCTTTTGAAAAGACTCAATTCCAAAGTTTGTTTAAGAAGTGTGAATGTTGGGTCTGATTCACATTGTACTGGAGGGGAGGGACTTGAGAGAGTGAGAGAGTGAGAGTGAGAGGACTTGAACATAGATAGCCTGGAGGGAGCGAGCTGGGTGCAGGACCTCTCCAAGTCTGGCAGCCGCCTCGGAAGAGCTGGGGCCACTCAGCTGCTTGGCCTCACCCACTCCTCCGAGGGTCTCTCAGGTCCCTGGAGCTGGGAGGGCAGTGGGAGTGGTGGAGGTCAGAAGAGGCACTGCCAGTCACTGCCTCCCTCCCCCTCCATCCAGACGTCCATGCCCAAAGGCTGCTCGGCGGGATCCACTGGTCCCTCCCTCAGCTTCCTCCCTTGGAGTCCCCAGACTGCCTGCCTCCCGCAGATTCCAGGAGATGTTTACCGGACTCCCCCACCCCATCGGAGAACCTGCCCTGGAGAAGGAGGACACCTGGGGAGAGGGGGAAAGTTGGGTTGCCAGGGCTACTAAGAGAAAGAGAAGAAGCCCAAGGCACTGCATGACCAGGACACTTTTGGGGCAACCTATTTTCTTTGCAGGAAAAAGAAAAGACAAGAAAAGAAGGAAAGGAAAGGGGAGAAGAAAGACAGAAGGCTCCTCTTCTGCCTTAACAAATGGGAGATTGGGTCATCCAGAGGGAAAACAAACCTACCCGGAATCTTCTCTTCTCTCCTCTTCCCTTTGGCCAGGGTCGAATCTTGGCTTATTTGAGTTGTGCCCACTTTGTGCCAAGCAGGGTGCAGCCCAGGAGCCAAAGGGAAGTGGAGAGGAAGGGCAGCCAAGCCGAGGAGGCAAGTGGCGATCGTACCTTTCCCTGACCCACACCCACTTCTCTCTCCAGAAAAAGAGAGAGCCTCGATGGGGAGGACCCACTCCCACACAGGGCTAGGGTTGGTGAGGGAAAGGTAGCACCAGAGCAAGAGACAAAGCCAGGCAACAAGCAAGGGGGGGCCTTGGCAACGCAGCCCCATGGCCTCTGGGTCGGCAGGATTCGGAAATGACTTGAAGATTTTCTGTACAAGGTTTCTTCAGTCTGTGAGGGGGATGCCTTTGCCTTCCCCTGAGGATGAGAGAGTGTGAATTGCCTAATGTGTCAGGATTTTGCATGGAATATGTAGTCATGGTATGGAAATGTTCAGATGTGTGTGAGTGGAAAATTTCCTGTGAGAAAGGACAAGAAAAACAGGCCTCAGTCTAGCACCAGATGTCTTGTAGACAAAATCATTCCCACTAAGAAAGTAAACACAAGTTAATGTTGTGAGAAAGGAGAAGAGTTGGACATAAACAGATTACATCATTGTGTTGCCAAATAACAGGCCACATGGGGGGAATGACATAGACAACAGGGGCTGGACTAAGGGTCTGGGAAACACTGAACAACCAATGAATAAGAAAGATTATGCCCAAGTGGGTGGAAACTTGGGCTGGCACAAAATCCTTTGTCTGACTCTGTGTGAGAGCTGCTTGAGCTTTTTGGATGTAAACTTTTCTCTTGCCTGATCAGAAACAGTGACAGGCAAAATGGACTGTACATAGTTATTTTCTGTTCTATTAGTTGTAGCAATAAAGTTTTGCTTGTTGGATTACAAACATGAGTGTTCATGGCTACTGAATAGCTGAATGGCTGAAACAGGAAGCTGCACCAAGGTTTTCGTGGAAGAGAAGCCTGAGGCTGTGAAGGACTGCAGCCAGCCTTATCCTGTATACTTTGCAACAAGGTAAATCACGTACCACCACACCCATCATCCACACCGATATAATGTTACCCAGTGGGTTTCACAGCTGAGCTGGGAATCAAACCCTGGTCTCCAGAGTCACAGTCCCTCCTTTGGCTTCCTCTCTGCTGGGGCTGTTGGTCATTGCCCCCCCCACCTGATCCCGGAGCCCCCGGACTGCCTGCTCCCCAGGAGGCTTGGGAGCTCCAGAGCCCTGGGGATGCAGCTCAGGCTGGCAACGATGATGGACCTATGAGCATCATATGATTGACATTAAAAAAAAACCAGCTAGCATGAATGACAAGCATGTCAAAAAACACACGAATACATGGAATTATTGAAATAATTCACTTCCATAGTGGGAACCACACATAGGTACGAATCGATTCAGCAACCTGGTATCAATGCGACTTGTAAACTGGTTTAAATGCAAGTGGGAATGAGTCCACAGTGTCATAACGCAGCCTCTGGTCTCTGATGCAAATGAGTCAAACTAGGAGGAACCTACAGCTCCACAAGACAGACCCTCCACAAAGCCTAAACAATCAAGACCAGACACAGACAATTCAGATTCTGGACAATGAGTGTTCACCTCAGTTATAGCAGGTGGGTGCTGAGAAGATATCTCTCACTTTAATGCAACAAGAGGAAGCCAAACTGAAAACAGACAGACAAACCTCATGCACTGGTTTAAAAACAAGAATCCCAGCAATTAGCTACTTGGCTGTCAAGGCCAGGTAACTATAAATCTCCCAGAAGCAGTATTCACTTCAGACTACTGACTGACAACCTCTAGTGTGTGGAGCTTTTCTTGAACTCTTGACACTGTGAGCTGGCTATAAGGTATACAACTTGTCTTTCTAATTCCTTGGCTTGTTCTTCCTGTTTGTTTCCCATGAAGAACTTTGGAACATTTGAAACCTCATTACTACACCTCTCCTTATTCTGATTTTCCTGTAACTGCTCAGCCCTATCAGAGTCTGACTTCCCCAGCACTTGTTGCGTCTAAGTGCAAGATATACAGGCACTGCTATTGCATCCTCTTCATCCTTCTGGGACAGCAAACAGGCTGGGCACTAAATTCAGCTCTCTGGGATGGGAGGGTCCTGCCAGGACAAAGCAAATTCCTGAATTTGCCACTTTTGAAGCCCTGCCATCCAGTACAACCATCTCAATGAGCATAATGTCAGTTCAGCCCTTGACATAAGTACTTGTAACCACGTTTTATCAAAAACCCATTCATCATATCCTCAACCCTTAGTATATTAGCCAGGTGACATAATGAGGAGTGAAATTCCCAAGTACAGTTGCCTTTTCCTCATTCTCCATAGAAACTGTTAGTATATGTAGGGACAATGAGAAAGCATGTTATGAATCTGTTGTTACATTTTGAATGAAACAACTGATGCACAGAACTATTTTGGAGTTGGACTTCAACCCTTTCATTGCCATCACACATCTAAGTCTTCCATTGAAATTGAGTATTCTCAAAAACAATATTGACATTCACAAGGGCACAACACCTCTATGGTCCCCAAACTCAACCAGCAGTTAGTTATTCCTGAAACCCCTGTAAAAGACATTCATGAATCACCCACCACACTGCACAATTTGTTTTCAATTTGTTCATTTCTGAGAATAAAAATGTAACAGATTGAAAACAACTTCAGGGAAAAGTTTTTCACCCTTCTCAATTTTTAATGCACTGAACAGTTTTTTAGACAAATTAAACATATGAATTTAGATGCCACTTAATTATCAAAATGTTGCTTTCAGTGAAACAGTATTAGAAAACAAACACTGTGCTTCCCTTCCCCACTCCAATCTCATTTAGGCTGACCTTTGGTCATCAATTACTTGCACTTTCTCTCAGCATTATTTTCAACTGATTATATTTTTCTACCAAAGTATCTATTGTTCCCCTGGGTACATTTTAGACTGTTTTCCTAAGCATGTTCACTTTGAAACAACATCAACAAAAATCACTGGGAATTATTTCAAAATAGAAGTGCTTAGAACAGGAGAACTAGGGAGCATTAGAGCCTCTGGGGTCTGAACAAGGAACCTTCACACTGAAGATGGAGATGCGGAGTTGCTTAGCATAGAATCACTATTGTATCTACGCTGCACAATTACAGATGTTTGATACTGCTTTAACTACCATAGCTCTGTCTTACAAAATCCTGGGCTTTGTGGCTTTGTGAGATGTGGAGAATTCTCTAGTGCCTTCCCCTGAAGCACAGTCATAAGAGTTTTTCTGGGCAGACAATTCTAAGTACCTTACCAAACTACAAATCCATGATTCCATAGGATGGAGCCATGGCCAGTAATGAAGTATCCAAGTGCCACAGTTGTGTACTATGATTTCACCCTGTCTGTGCAAAGATTCATGTGAAAGGGAAACAGTAATTACACTGTTGTCTCTCTTCTCCCACCCTTTGCATCCAACATTCATACATTTAACCACATTTAACCACAAAGTAGTTGCACTCAACAAATGCCTATGCTCACAGACATGAACTGCACAATCTGGACTGCAATTTTTCAATATTCAATTATCTAATCAGTCTATATGCTGACATTATGATCAAAGCATTGATGAAGGGCATATGAAGCTGCAGGGCCTGTCACTTCACTTTCAGATCCTGCATCCTCATGCTACAGCCACTGAACTTGCATGCATAGCGACAGCCTAGAAAAAGACATAGGGCCTTATCCCACGGGGTCCCAAGCAGAAGATATCCAAAGGCAATCCAAAGCTAAAACGTTTTTCCTTTCCTTGTGTCCACACAATATCCAAAGGCAATCCAAAGCTAAAACGTTTTCCTTTCCTTGTGTCCACACAATATCCAAAGGCAATCCAAAGCTAAAACGTTTTCCTTTCCTTGTGTCCACACAATATCCAAAGCTGAAACGTATTTCACCCACTTGATCCGAAGTCAAAGGGGATCTTTTGACATTCGGATTTTTGTGGATTACCAAGCGAGGCACGGGAGGGAGCCTCCGCCGCCTCCTCCTCCCCGGCCAGAGCCGCCTCTTCCCCTCTTCTTTTCCTCATTTTCTTTTCCCATCCCTCTTTCTCCTTCTCTCCTTCCTCTTCTTTCCCTCCTCCTTTCCCCATCCCTCATTCCTCTGCTTTCTCTCTCTCTTTCCTCTTCCTTCCTTCCTTCCTTCCTTCCTTCCTTCCTTTCCCCATCCCTCCTTCCTCTCCCCCTCCTTTCCCTCCTTCCTTCCCTCCCTCGGAGCTCACTGGAAGCCGGTTTAAGGCAGGGAACCAAATTCCAGGGCAGAGGATCGAAATCTCTGGCAACAAAGGGAAACTGCCTCCTGCCTCCCTTCGGCGACGAGCCAGTCTTCCCTCCTCAGAGAGGCAGAGGCAGAGGCAGCCAGCCGACGGAGAAGGAGGAGAGAAGGAGAAGGAGAAGGAGAGAAGAGAAAAAGGGGAGAAAGAGAGGGAGGAAAAAGGGCCAGGGACTGGCTCTCCTCTTCTCCGGATGCTGGCATGCAGGGAAATGCAGTTTCGGTACTGAACTGCATTTACTCCTACTTCGGTAAGCTTTTGCTTACCTTTCGCTTCGTGGCCAGTGGTTTGATAAGGTCCATAGGGATGTGTAGGTTGCAATTTTAGGTTGCCAGGGTGTTAATCCTTTTAAAGGTAAACTAAAATATATAGGTATGAAAGTTAAACTTGTTAGAGTTCACTTTCATCAGCAGAGCAGCAAAAACGTGGGACAGACTATTACTTTAAATCTGTCTTCCTAAAGAATAAAGACTAACTCAAAAAGACAAACATTGTCTTTTGTGGTTTGTGGTTTAAAAACAAACAATAATGGCTTTAATAAATATTTACACAACAAAGTAAAACCTAATCTAACTGGAGTTTATAAAGCAGGAAGAGAGATGTTAACCTCTCTCAAAGAGGACTGTGACAGACAGATGACTGCAGTTACTGACTGCTTACTGACAGTTTGTTCAGAGACTCAGGGCCTAAGCAGACGGCACAAAGCGCCGTCTTCAGGGCAAGGAAGGGGAAGGGCAGCCACACGCTGGGTGCCCCAACCCCTTCCCGAAGATGTTGTCAGAGCGCCGGACCCTCCGCACGTCCGGGGCTCCGAGGATGCCTATCCGCCGCAGCGTCCACACACGCTGTGGCAGAAAAGGCGCCAAAGGTGCGCCGCCAGCCTTTTGCGACGCACCTCCAGCAATTTGTGGAAGGAGCACTATTTTAGTGCTCCTTCCTGGGGCGGTGAAGCTGTGCCACGGGGCCGAGGAATGCGGATGCCTCGGCCCCGATCCGCAGCTTGCTGGGGCGGCCCCGTGCCGCCTGTCTGCTTCCCCCCTCAGTTAAACTGCCTCTAATGACTGACAGTTAGAATGACAGAGGGAGAGGGGTGAAGTCCCTGTCTAACTAAACAGGAACAGGAGAATGCAAAACATATTTTTCCCCTTTTTTCCAACAGGATATGCTACATTAGTGTCTGAATAAATCTTGCCAAGAAAGGCACATAACACCAAAATGGTCAACTTCCCCCTGTAAGTTTGTTGTTGTAGTTGCTGTTGTTGTTGTTATGTGACTTATGGTGAACCTAAGGAGAATCTATCACAAGATTTTCTTGGCAAAATTTGTTCACAGGGGTTTTCGACACTGCCTTACTCTGGGGTTGACAGAGAGTGACTTGCCCAATGTCAGCCAGGATTTCCATGGCTGAGCAGGGATTCAAACCCTGATCTCCAGGGTCCTAGTTCAATACCCAAACCCATATACCATGCTGCCTCTCCCCTCTCCTGTGGTACCAAAGGGCTGTATATAGATTTAGCCTTCACCAATGGATGGCAAGGAACCCACCACCAACCTGCAGGCAGTGGTGGCTCTGCTGCCATTGGAGATGGCAAATCTGTTCTGCATTTTAGTTTGAATTTGGTTATCCAATGTGCTGAAAGATCTGGACTGAACCCCAGAGCACATTTGCTGTTAATTGACATGAAAAACCACTAGCTTTCAGGTGTGGTTGTACAAGCTGCCACCTAGAGAGATGGCCCGTATTACCAATGTTTAGCCAAAGTATAATTGTATTGAGAATCTCTTCACTTCCAACGCATAGGCTACTGTTTTCAGAAATGTAAAAGTTCTCAGCATGCTGACATCATGTCATATCCTCAGTTTTACAAGAAACCATCAGAGGATGGCTGAATGTTGCACAACCATGTTTGCATAGAAAATGTTTAAAAGAATCTGGCATAAAAGTAGGAGAAGGCTTTTGCTCAGAGAAGTTCCTAAATAATGATTTCATCTTCCAGGCCTAAACTGGTTGGGGTCTCACTCTGTACCTTATTTGGCATAATCATTAATCCAGTTCTAGCAACAAGCATGCAAGAGCCAGTGTGGTGTAGTGGTTTGAGAACTGGACTAGGACTCTGGGAGACAAAAGTTCAAATCCCTGCTCAGGCACGGAAACCCATTGGGTGACCTTGGGTGAGTCACAGAGCCTTAAGTGCATGAGGAAAAAAAGCCAAAATGGAGTACAAGTGTAGCAGCTTTCTCCATGTCTCTTCACATGCCATCATAGCAGTTCTCTTCTCCTCCAGAGGGAGATGGTTGCAAAAAATATGCTTTTGTCAAACTGATTTTTCCAGCATGATTAAAGATATGCTTTTATGACCATCTCCCTCGGAAAGAGAATGGAACTGTTATGGTGGTGTGTGGAGTTACTCTCCTGCTCCATTTCAGCTTTCTTTCCTATTGCAATAAGGCTCACATTCTCTCACCCACAGAGGAAAGCAAAAGCAAACCTCTGAACAAACCTTGCCAAGAAAACATCATGATATGGTTACCTTCAAACATCAGAAACCACTTGAAAGCACACAACAACAAATGAAAGATTACAGCAATTTTTAAAAACTTGTGCGCTCCAGTTTTAAGACACAAAAATCCTTTTAGTCTTGCAATGTGCCCAATTCATTGCAATTACAACAGTGCACTAAAAGCTAGTTGCGAAGCATTCTGTTTAAAGAGAGGGCTTAAAGATGCATGTGTGATGGAGCAAAGGGAGTCACAGCGAAATCCACTCATATAAAACAAAATATAAACCAGTAGGTTTCACCTGTCACAAAGGCAAAAGTCCAAAAGGCACATACCACTGACACTTCCAGCCATTCAGACATAAACTCACTGTCTCTAAAGCCATGTCAACTACAAAAAGGAAAATAGGTTTAACACAAAGATACAACCATAGCATTCAAGTCAAGGCATTAAAAAAAAAAACAGATCAAGTCCAACACATTTCATTTTAATCACTCATCTTTGTAAGTACACTTTGTGCCAGGCAGAAGCTCTTCATAAGTTTCACACGGTCAGCTATCCTTATTTTGAAACTGTGCATAAAGAAGTGCATGTTTATGTGTATTCATTCACTTTCCCCCTCCCTCAATTTATTAGCAAAAGCTATTGAAACAAATGTCATTAACTGTAATACAAAACATATCAATTGTTAAAACTAGTCAAGGATAGCAAAAAGATTTAATAATTCTCCAAATGTTTTAAACTGTAATTGCACAGAGACTGCATCAGTTTTTAAAAAGCCACTGCTCTTTACCAAATTATATATCTTTGCCCAGCATTCTTTGAAGAGCTGTTCTTTACACTACAGCAGACCCAGGTGGTAAGGAACCCCCTGCCCTCCTGCTATGCACTGCAATACTGAAAGCTAAAGGATTAATTATCCCGTTCATTAATTCACTTAGTTCTGAGCACTAAAGGAAGGTTCTAAGAAGTGGTACAGCAGACAGCTATTCTGTACAAAGAACTGCATTGCACAGAACTCTATTAACAGAAACAGCAGCAGGACTGCAGCACTGATTATGCAGCACCACATGCCTTGTTCCCCCTTGACATGAGAAATCAGAACAAGCAGGGCAAGTAAAAACAGATACATTCCACAAAGCTACAAGCAAGGAGGCTTCTCTTTGTAGAGCTTGAATTGTGTCTGTGTTTTGTCAAGCAAATATCTTCAAAAATCCCAACAGCAGCTATCCTAGGAGTAAAATGGGTTTCACTTTTTAGATGGTTTTCAAATCTAAATATAACATGATTTCTTACACATAATTTTTTGATAAGCAAATAACACCATTTTAGCCAGAGTCACAGAACAGATTTTTCATCCAGAAGGTCTGCAGTATTCAAGCAGTTTTAGGATTTTTATAAACTAAACAGTCTATTTAAATTCACTATACACACACATACATACAACTGGTAACTATTTGAATTGTAAGGATTTTACGCTTAATACTTTGCTAGCAATTACAATTACTGATATGTCAAATAGACTAAAACTCCAAGCAGGCTAAAATGAAAATGAAATGTTCTTCTAATTTCACTAATCAAATATTGTACACTGGAACACAAAAATCAGAAAAGGGAAGAACCTATATCTTTTAATTCTGCTGTACATGAATCCCTTTAATTATACTGACCAAATCTGATATTCAAAGACACAACCCTAGCCTAACCAGCCAAAATTACAGATGCTGGCCAGTGTTCCAGACCGAACAAGATGCAAATAGGAGGAGATCTACAAATAGAAAACAGTCCCATACATCTTTTCAATGTAACAGTAGAGTGGAAGATTTTGGTTCAGATGGGGTTAATGGTGCATGGAACGGAAGGTTAATATCTTTTTTAAAAACCACTGTAACCATCCCATAAAACTGTTATTATATGTTGACTGTATTTTATTCAGAATAATGATGCAAAATATCCTCTCTTACAGTATGGCAACCTCTTCCATGCCTCTTCCATGTCTTTAAAACAGTGTATTAAAACAGTGTGTGTTTAAAACAGCGGGAGAACTTACATCCACTGCTCATGTATGTCTAGCTAGTTCCTATAATATTAGATCTTTAATATGTGTGTATTTTTAGGTATGCTTCTGGACAGCCTATAAATATGAGCATGACCATTCGTAAGCATGACCAGCACTGGAGTGAGTTATGTGCAGCCCATGGGGTGTGTATGTCCTCTTTGGGAACTGAGTACAGCACCCTACCACCCTGCCCCTAATGTTTTGGAGGAAAAACTTTTCTTTTATTAAGCCCCACTGTCTCGCTCTTCTCTCAAAATAAAAGTTATTTCTTGGTTGGAAAAAATGACTTTTAATGAATGTAAAAAAAGGATCCTAGACCTAATGAAAATGCCCCAAGAACCTTCAAAGGACACAGTGGATTCCTATTTTAAAAATTAAATAAACTGTAGGTATTAGGGGAGGTGCATAGGGCATGCCTGCCTCCTGGACCTGCCACAGGTTCCTACTCCTGCTCTAACCTGACTGACAAGGGGTGGGGGGAGACAATGTTATCAAAATTTGATAACAGGTTTCTATTACACCAGTGGTTTTCAAACCTTTTAGTTCTAGAATAACACTTTATATCAATGTCCATAAGAACACAATAAGGTGCCTTATACAGTTGGCCCTCTGTATCTGTGGACTTGCCATTCACAGATTCAAGCATCTGCAGACAGCAAGCCCACGTTGTCCAAAATGGCAGCGTGTGCACATGATCGCACTGCCATTAGGGACAGCCCTTGGTCCCGTGGCAGCGTGTGCACGCAGCCGCGTTGCCATTAAGTTCCACTGTCCCTAATAGTGATGCAGCTGTGTGCACATGCCACCAATGGGAACAAAGGAACATGAGCATCTGCGGATTTTGGTATCAGCAGGGG
Organism: Phrynosoma blainvillii; assembly: GCA_026167975.1. Classification (NCBI taxonomy): domain Eukaryota; kingdom Metazoa; phylum Chordata; class Lepidosauria; order Squamata; family Phrynosomatidae; genus Phrynosoma; species Phrynosoma blainvillii. The sequence goes on from JANUYF010000001.1 coordinate 343,294,058, forward strand.
GTGGGGGTCCAAAATGGTTTATGAAAGCTTACGCTACTACTTCTATCCCTCTGTCTCAAAGGTGCTACAAGATCCTTTGGCATACTGATATACACTAACATGGCTATGTCTTTGAATTTTCCCTTTAGTTATTAGGGATCTAATATGACAGCAACGTATGTGCAGCAGTCAAACAACTTTGTGTCCAAAGATATCAGGGAGCATTCTGTGCCACACAGTAATTTCTGATGAAGTGCTAGCCTGACATTCTAACTCTCAGCAAGCAACCTAAACCAAATAAACTGTTTCAGATAAGCTTATTTGCCCCCACTGTTCCTGTTTACAGATGTTTGAGGCTAAATGTATTTGCTACCACTGTTTTTTTTCTGTGATATTAGAGGTTAGCAATAAAGACAAGACTTTCTTTGTTTCATGTTTACCTTTCCAAAGTGGATTGCTTTTTGCTATGATTTTTTCTGGAAAATTATTGATATATTAGCTATATCAAAACATGCAAGAGAAACTGAATTATAAAGGACATAGAAAATGATGTGCATCATGACTGAACACAATTGTAATACATAGTTTGCTTTTGAAAAAATACAGAAATACAACTATACTTTTTCCCTCCTGGGATTAAGACACTCCATGTCCCACTTCATGGGCCAGTATAGTGGTTTTCTGTGACTTTTATATAAACATTGGATTGTTTGATTTCTACCTTTCCCTCCATATAACATTTGTACATTACTTCTGCATTCAACCAACAAATACAGTAGTATAGAACATAAATCATTTTCATGGGGGGGGGGGATAATGGACTTCACCCAACAGTATCTTTCTGCCAGCAATACACACTCCAATGATGGATCAAATTTTCAATTTCCCACCCAAAACCCACTCACACACAAACCAAAGTCTATGGAGGAGGTCTATAAAACCATAAAGGTAAAAGGTCCCCATTCTAGTAAGTGTCCTAAGTACACTAGCAATCTAACTCATTTTCTAGGTGCAGAACCATATCCTTATGACAAAAAGTATATCACTTAAAGCAAAAGCAAAAAGGGGGGGCATAAGAGATAATGAGCTTAATATGTTGAACTTAAATAGATCCTTGGTTTTTCAATGTAGCCATAGTAAGGCAAAGAGAAGATGAGGAGGAATATTGAACATCTCAACTATTTGCAAGTCTCCTGTTTATGAACATATTGTTCCATTCAGGAAAATACTATAGTATTTGTCAGCCAAACTGTATTAAGAGCCCTGTTGGCACACTGGTGAAATGTCTGTACTGCATCCACTCACTCAACTGTGAGTTTGATACCAGCCAGAGGCTCCAGGGTTGACTCAACCTGGCATCTTTCTGAGGCCACTAAAATTAGTACTCAGATTGTTGGGGGCAATTAGCTAACACATTGTAAGCTGCTTAAGGGAGTGCTTAAGTGCACTGATAAGCAGTAGAGAAACGTACTTGCTATTGTACTGATAAGCAGTAGAGAAACGTACTTGCTATTGCTACTTGCTACTCCTATTAAGATAAATATTAATATGATGTAGTATTATGTTGATGAGAATAAAGAGGGAGTGTACTAATTTGACTTATTCAATCTGATCTGTATCCTGCCTTTCACACATAACTGGGATTTGAAGTGGCATACAGCATAATTAAAAAACAAACATCAAATATAATAAAAAAAATAAATATCAATAAATTATAAACATTAAAAAGCAAGTAAATATTAGTTATAATGTTAAAATACAAATGCTTCTGCATTTTTGTGATATTATTTATTTGTTTTAACAAATGGTTTTGACAATAAAATTTGACTGATTGCTCTTATACCTATCAAATTTACAAACTTTAGAATCAGAGTCTGAAGCAGCACTTGATTTGATCAAATTTTATTTACTATTTCGACACAGTGAAGTAAGATTGAGTTTATTGGTTTGGCACACTGACCCAGCTGGTGAATATCTCTCTCTCTTTACAATACTGCTGTCTTATTACTTTCTCTTTAGACTTGGCATGGACTGATGTGTCATTGGTAAGTTATTGGTCTGTTCAGAACATTGGATATGCTCAGCAGCAGTTTTTGAGACTGCCTAGCAGAGAGACAAAAGCAGTAATTTGAGATTTTTACAGAAAATTGGTTCTTGTGAATGAAATATTGTGTCTGTATTTCCTTCTATATATCCATAATTCCTGCCCAACCTATAAAGATGGCCATCTGTTGGGAATGCTTTGATTATGTGTTTCTGCATGGCAGGGGATTGGACTGGATGGCCCTTATGTTCTCTTCCAAATCTATGATTCTAGATGTAAATACAGAGAGGTTATTATGAAGATATTTTATACACAGCTAGACTCCTTGCTCTTGGAAATGGAAGGGAGGAAGCCCAAAACAAATTGTGTAGTGATTTCTTACTCTGAGTAAGGGAGATATAGCAGATCTCTTTTTCACCAACTTATTTTAAAAAGAAAAGAATAGCTACTATTAATCATAGTTCTTCCTGTATCTGGGAATGCCTTCCATATTTCTTTCATCACTGCCTTGCTGCTTCAGTAAAATTTGCCCCAAAATGTTACATATAATGGTAAAAAAACAGGTTCACATTTCTGAATGTAGGATGAAAATCACTTACTTTGGCTCTCTGTGGCAAGTTCATCATTGTGTCCCCCTTGAAGTCATTTTTGTTCTTCCTGCACAGAACAGCCGTAATAATGAGGATGATGACCGTAACAACAGCTATGGGAGCCAACACTGCTGCAATGATCCACAGATTGTTGGGTGGATTTTTCACCACAGCTATGTACATCAAGAAAGGATGTCAGTAATTCAAAATACCATCTTTAGAAAGACCACTGAGTCATCTAGTCCAGTATTGACAAATCTCTACTGACACACTAGGTCTCAAAATATTCAGAAAGGCAGAGCGTGGAGCAGAACTTAGAAATGTTACTGTTTTGGACTACCATTTACAGAATTCCCCAGGCAGCTTGAAGTGTAGTTAGCCTATTGAGGCAATTTTGAATGCTGAAGCCCAAAAATAATGTTTTCAAGATTTGAACTGGATATACCCATGGCTGTAAATGGAACCTTAAGCATGCAAATTATGCTCTATCATTCATGCCATAGTGAAAAATCATTACCATCAACTACTAGGAAAGCAGGAAAAACTGACTAGAAAATACAGTAACAAGAAATACCAGCTCAGGTTCACTTTGGGGTAAGACTACAGTTGAGTAGCAGAGGAAACCACTGGCATATCAAAAGGTCTCCCAAGTTCCAGCTCCAGCTCCAGCTTTAGGAGACATGGGAAAACCTGTAGCTGAAACCTCAGAGAGCCACCGCCAGTCAGTGAAGACACTTCTGAGCTCAACAGTGCAACTTGTATAAATTAGCTTCTTATATGCCACATCATCCAAATTAAGCCATGGATTATACAAGCAGTAACTCTAATTCTTGTCAATTATGGCAGAAGTGGCAGTTCCTCCCTCAGTACAAGTTCGTATATAGTACTAATTGAATGCTTTGCTTCCTTTCATAAAATGCAAGTAATAATATTCATGAGAGAATAACAAGTAATACAGCATTTATGGCAGTGAAGTGACTAGAAATAGGAAAAATGTAGGTCACATTACTATTTCCAACTGGAAAGAGACTAAAATCAATAATGTAATATAAATGTATCCATAGCTAGCCAGAAGATGTTGTAATCTCAGGGGTAAATTAAAAATTGAGGTGATCTCAAATATTTTAATAATTTATCACAAATTATACTTTATTCTATGTAAGAATAAACCATATAACCTCTGCTTTCACAATGCTACACACAGTTTATGATAAATAAAATTCAACCACAGCCTACCTACTCTAGAGAAGATATACTTGCCTGGGTCAGACAATCAGTATCTCATCTTAATATATCAAAATATGTGCAGGCTTCAGGCAATCAGGTGCATCACTAATGAAAGTGAGTGAACAATCCAAGAACTGCAACTTCCCATTCTGCCTAAACTAGGAATTGTGGTTAATAGCTTCCAAAAAAGCCAAGATATGAAAGTCAACTTCAAACCATGGCTACATATACTGGTTTGTTCAGAAGTAATGAATCACAGTTACCAGTTTCAAACATAATGTGAAACTAGGATTAAACAACTCTAGCTACTGGAAGACATGAAGAAATGAACACAGTGGCCATAATGCAGGTCCTGAAGCAGCTGCACGCAAAAATCTTGGCTTACACAGATCTTGCTTAGAAAGCTGAGATCATGATTGTTTAAATTCAGCCATTATTTTCTAAGGAAAAAATTATGTGAATTTCAAGGGCTGGTTGGTTGTCATTTAGAGCCCCATAAGCAAATATCTCCTGTGACCAGTAGTTATAAGTTCTTTTATGATATGCCTGCAGATACTTACTCAGTCTAAAATGAAAAATATAATGGCTCTATTTGGACATAATGCTATGATTTAGCATTAGGAGAATGAGCCTAGCCTTCTTTTGCCTATGCGCTTACCCCTGACCCCCACCAGTGCTTTTTATCCCGAAAAGCTGCAAGGTAATCAGAAATCCTGTCTTACATGAACCAGATCTTTTTCTACACAAGGGCTGAATTGGTGTCAGGATACAACATCAAGAGCTCTATGTTGTTAGTGGGCAGATCTATTACTGGCACATGATATATCCCTGGGGTAAGCAACTTTTCCCCTTTAAGGGCTGAGGGACTTCAGCTCCCAGAAGCCTGAGCCATGTTGGCCAATAGTCCCATGTTGGCCAATAGCTCCTGGGATTCTGGGAGCTGAAGTCCCTCGGCCCTTAAAGGGGAAAGGTTGCCTACCCCTGATATATCCACACAGTGTCCAATATTCTATCTATCTATCTATCTATCTATCTATCTATCTCTTACACGCACACTAAACTCACTCTCACACATATTCATGCAACCTTCCAGCCTGCCCACTACCAGCTGATAAGCAGTTCAACTGAGGATGAGAGAGGGCTATTTTACAACAATTTTACTCAGAAATTTACACAAATTCCCAGAGAGTTTTTCTGTATCTTTTTATTGACTGAATTACTTAATATGACTCTTAAAGAAACACACAACATCAGGATTTATGGGAGTTATTGCCTCTTAATGGTTAAAGCTATCACATTAGAAGTCATATTCTGAATTTTTCTAGCAAACAATCATGGTTGTGACACATTATTTTAAAGCAATAAAGCATAGAAGAGCATTCTTACGGTCAGCTTGTACTTGAACAACATATCCCAATGTCAACGCCATCCTTTGTGAATCAACGGTGCTCAAAAGTTTGGCAGCTGTTGTGCCCAGCAGAGGTTTCCCATTGTATAAAGTATAGTAAGTCAATTCAGCAGGATCCTTGGGACCTGGAATTCGCTGCATTTTCACCATCTTTTTTTTTTTAATGACAGCAGTGACAAAGGAAAAAAAGATCACATCTACAATTTTAATAAACTCATCATTGTGCCAACAAGCTAAAATTAATATGCAAACAGACCAGTAAATTAAATTTGTATTCTTAGTTAGAACTGCAGCATGCCTGAATATTCAACAGAAAATATTTTGTACAGTCATGACACTGAGAATCAGGGAAATTTATGGGGCCAAGTGTTAAGTGGATCTGTTATATTGTTTTTTGTTGTGTGCCTTTAAGTCGTTTCTGACTTATGGCAACCTATAATGGGGTTCTCTTGCAAGATTTGTGCACAGGTGGTTTATCATTGCCTTCCCCTGAGGCTGAGAGTATGTGACTTGCCCAAAGTCACCCAGTGGGTTTCATGACCAAGCTGGGAATCAAACCTTGGTCTCCACAGTCGTAGTCTAACAATCAAACCACTATGCCACACTGGCTTTCAAATTATATAGGAAGCTTAGAATCTATGAAGCTCACCCTTGATGGAAAGAGGAAAAAGTGATTATTTTTGAAGTGTGATTTTAACTGCAAATTCCTTTATAAAATAAAGTACAGTCGTCCCTTCCGATTCACGGGGGATCTGTTCCGGACAGTCCACAAATCGGGAAAATCGCCAATATTGGAGCCCCAATGATTACAATGGGGGCACACTCCTGTGTGTGGCGCTGTGTGTGTGCTTCGGGTGTGCACACCATTATGTCCCTTCCAGCTTGCTGTCCGCGAAGGATCAAGACCATGGACGGCAAGACTGCGAATCGGGAGGGACGACTGTACATCAATGTTGCTGCTGTTGTCACTGCTGCTGCTGCTGCTGTTGTGTGCCTTCAAGTTCTTTCTGACTTATGGTGACCCTTATGCAAACCTATCACAGGGTTTTCTTGGCATGTTTTATTCAGAGGGGGTTTGCTATTGCCTTCTTTTGAGAGGGTGTAACTTGCCCAAGTTCACCCAGTGGCTTTCCATGGCCCAGTGAGGATTTGAACCCTGGTCTCCCAGAGTCCTACACAACACTCAAACCACTACACTACACTGGCTCTCAAATATTGTACTTTCATTTACATTTCTTAAAGGAGCCCTCCAATGTGGTTTCTACAATACATTCAAAGGTCTAACAGAAAGATTGTAAAAAGAATGGAGAAACATCAGAATGCTTTCATTGTAACTTTTGCAATCTTATTACCTACCTGCACAGTGTAACTACCAACTGTAGTAGCTCGTTTAAATCGTCTTCCTTGCTGATGGGACATCATGAACAGTGGTGCTAAACGTTGCTCCATTAATCTTGCAAAACTCTGATTATTCATTCCCATCAACGTGATGTCAACTCCCTGTATAACTGCAAGAGTAGAGAGAAAAATAACCTGTAGCAATAAATTAACGACACCTTAATATTTGGGCTGCAGGGAGATGTACAGTCATGGAGCTGGGAAGAACAAATTGGGTCACCTAATCCAACTTCCTCCTTTACAACTGGTTATACAAAAACTACTGCATGCCTATGAAAGTTTTTTTTCTTGAAAACTGCCAAGGAGGCAGGTTCCACAAGTTCATTACCCTTGGGGGACAGCTTATTTCATTGCTGAGCTGCTCTTACTGTCAGAACTTTCTCCTAATATTTAATCTAAATTTGCCACTCCACAGCTTAAATCCCTTTGCTTGCTGCTCTAATGACACCCCTCTTCTTTATAAGATCTTGTTAAATATATGGATTATTAACATGTCATCTGCCTTAAACACACTTTCTTTATGATTAAAAAAAAGTTCCTCCCACTGTTCTTCACCTGTGGAGAACCTGAGATGTATTTGTATGCCTATATGACAATAGTAAAAAACTCTCTCTCTCTCTCTCTCTCTCTCTCTCTGAGATATAGATATATAAACATAGTATATCACACTAACACAGAGAGAGAGAGAGAGAGAGAGAGGTATATACACAGAGGGAATGGAAATACAAGGCAAAGTGAAGGAACACATTAAGGAACTTAAGCTAACAGTCTAAAACCACATGAAACCAAATAGGTTGAGCATGTTTGGAGTTGAGCATCCTCATAGGTAACTGTAACTTTTGGAGAGGGAAGCATCATAGAAACAGGAGACTGCTTCTAGGAGAGTGCTGGAAGTAAGAATTAAGGCAAGAAGAATAGAAGTGGACACCTGCAGGAAAGCAAATAAACAGTGAGGATTCAAATGGATTTGGTTAGGAAGTCAAAACAGCACAGGAAAAGCTGGCCCTGAAAAAGAAATAGCCTGGAAGTCTATTTGTGCACATGCATAAACAAGATGGAATTAATCAGCTGCATTGAAAAGTACCTGTTTTAACTTGGATAATGCTCTCTGTGGAGGTAGTTCCAGCCGAGGCAAAGCAAGGAGACCAAATGCTACAGATCCAGAAAGCTTTGATTCTCCTACCAATATACTTTTATGTCAATATATAAATTGTACCCAATCCTGTTTTGCAGAAAGGAAAACTAAAATCGTGTTATTAGGCAATCCCTACTTCCCAAGCAGCAAGAAATTCCAGGATAAACTCTGGCATTTTGTTTGCTTTGGACAGGAGAGAAAGGGAGCAATTTGCTAAAATTTCCTTCATTTACAAATGCAGAAGTAGAATGCAAAGATGTCCGACTAAACTTGGATCAGATCCACACAGAGAAAGATACTGCTTTCCTCAACCATCAAATTACTTTCTGCTTCTGATTCCATTTCTTTCAAAGCACAAACTTGTTTTTAATTCAGTCATATTACTGGCCCTTAGCTGAAGAGGGTATGTTAGCATTCATATTCAGACACACAACAACAGTGTCTAGAAATTTCCCAAACATCACCTCCATTGAAAGGTCAACCACCAACAATTGCCAGCTATTAATAAGTGATATTCTTGACAAAGGAATATATGATCAGCAACTTAACAATATTCACAAAAACAGCAACTTACGCAGAAGCTTCTAAAGTTACAAATTCACATCATGTCTGGCACATTCAAAAACAATAGCAATAGCACTTTTATTTCTATACTGCTTAATAGTGAACTGAGCACTCTCTAAGTGATTTATAATCTGTAAGCTAATTGTCCCCAACAAGCTGGTATTCATTTTACCAATCTACGAAAGGATGGAAGGCTGAGGTAACCTTGGAGCCCTGGGACCGAACTCACAAAGTTGTGGCTGCAGTACCTGCATTTAACCACTGTGCCCCCAAGTATCCCTTTCATTTATTGCTATCTCTTATAAGAAGGTTGGCAAAATGCAGGGTCGATGCTGCACGCAGTCTCCAAAACCACCCCACCTGCACTCCCTACACCATCCTTCGTTTGACATAAAAAAGAGTGATTACTTTTCCTGGAAGCCTCCTGGAGCAGCACATCACCTTTTAAATAGGCCTGTTTAGATCAAGGTCCTGACTGCAAGGACCAAATACATCCATCTTAAAATAGAGTAAAAAAAGTAATGAGTTGCTCTGGATCTTCCCAGAAGATCCAGAGTCCCCCATTCAATGCATGGCAGCTATTTACAACACGTTCTGCTGTGCTACCTGGCACCACTGCTACACATCACTCGCTCTGAGAGCAGAATGAGACGCCTAGACCTGTGATCGATACTGGGCAGCTCCTTCTGTCCTCAGAGCAAAGCAAATGCTGCAGTGGCACCCATGCCAAGTAGCACAGTGGGACACATGTGCAAACAGCTGCCCAGTGTCAGAATGGAGGGCCCCAGATAACAGGCATGGGGGGGGGGCAGTTTTCAGGGCCAGGATACTCCAGGCTGCTCCCAGAGTATCCTGGCCCACGCAAACATGATACAAAAGAGCTGTTTTTCAATATCAACTTCAGGCTGATTCTGGTTTGGAGTTTTTCAATTTTTCTGTGCAATCTCTGGAGAGTTCTAAGGGCATAAAATTGGGCCTTGGACCAAGCACAGTTTCCCATTCCATCTTGTAGCAATGACTATAATTAGGTGAGCATGAGCACTAAAGGACATGAAGACATTTTATCACACACCAAAAAGTGAAAACCTCTTCTTTTTTTTAAGGGAAGCACAAAGAAGCACAGATATGGCTTAGAAATAGGCAGCCTGGGGAAACAAAGAGAGAAGAGTATTCATATTCAGAGAAAAGGGGTAGGCACAAGTTGTTGTAAGACAGCAAGAAGTATATATACATTCATTTTCAATACCAATGTAATATCTGTTGTGCTTTAGTATTATAGTTTATATGCTGTAACATACATTTGTTATATGTCTTCTTATTTATGTGTGTTTAAGTCCTAGCTTCTAGAGCCCAGTTATTCTGATCTTAAAGGTTGTAACACATGTTTTTAAAATCAGAAGGAAAGAACTGTTCTAACAACAGATTAGTCACCAACTCCAAAAATCACAAATCAATGAACATTCCACTTGCCAGCTTCACATGAGGTTCAAATGTCACTCAGGCTAGCAGTACTGACAGCAGGAAGCGCTATGATCAAGACAGTAGGGAAGTATTTCTTTAAAAATGCAAAGTTTTACCTGTAATCACCCAGTAGTCCCTAGTTGCTTCTGAAGTATCAAGATTTGGATATTCCAAAGCTATTGAAATAAAAAGGGAAAAGAATTACTCCAAATAGTCATAGCTCTGGATTGAGAGGAATATAAATTAATAAACTTCATTCACTGGACACAAATGCTTCAATGTACACTTATCTCATTATAAACCATAGGAAGCAACTTAGGCTGAAACAATGGATGTTACATGACTTTCACCCTCTTTAAATCTCTATGAAATGTTTGACTTTATTCTACTGCCTTTTGTTTGCTTATGTTGGCTTTATTAAGGATTATTGACTTATTTTATTTATTGTTAAGCCATTTCAAATGTATGTTACAGCATATAAAGTAACAATGTGTGGTTATTAAGCAAAATCACATCTTCCTAGACACTCATGGGATTGTGTAGTACTTGTACAGGATGTACTCAAATTATACTATTGATGTGCCACAGAAATCCAGCACTAAGTATACAGTTCAAGACTTAACCCTACTACATTTTACAAATGCAGGTCTTAGGCAAACTTTACACCCACACACAGACTTCTGGTTGAGCCAGAGTTTGATAGGTGTGCTCACATAGATAAAAGGAAAACCAGACTAAAAATTATCCATATGAGCATAGCAATTTTTCTAAGATCACATATTAAGCATGTATCTGCAAGGAGATTTCAGCCTGCAGTCACCCAAGTCAAACTCCAAATGCAGCCCATTGCCCATATTTACCTGTTCAAAATTATTTTATTTAGTTTATATGCCCCCTTCCTCCCAGAGTGGGATCCAAGGTTGCTCATAGAAGGGAATTGATTAAAACCCACCAATGCAACTTTTAAAAAATAAAATTGCCACAATTAAAACAATATAAAATTATTTTAAAACATACACAAGTTAAAAAATATAAATAAACAAAACACACCCAAGTAAAAAAGCCTCCCTAACACAGGCCCGAAACACACGGGCCAAAAGCACCAGCTTCAGGCCAATCTGGGGGCATGGCATATAGATAACGCATCGCCCCTGGATTGGGGCGAAGTTGTGCTGCAGCTGCCTAAGGCAGCCTGGGGCCACAGCAAAAGGAGCACAAAAAGCACTCCTTGCCAGCGGCCTGTTTGGGACCGTGGAGGCCACCAGCTTCAGGACTGAGGAGTTTGGTCACTAGCAACTGGGAATGGAGTGGCAAGAGGCTGCTCCAAGCTGCCAGTCTGCTTGACCCCAGAGTTACATATTAAAACCCTGCTTAAACAAAAGGTTTTTGTCCTGCTGGTGAAATGAAAGCAGGGAGGAAATTCCAGAGGGTGGGAGCAGCCACTGGGAAGGCTCTCTGTCTCATGTCTTCACCCAGCAAGCCTGTGATGGTGGCAGGACTGAGAGAAAATGTTCTCCTGAAGGTCTTAAGAGTTCTTGCAGATACATATGGGGAGATACGCTTTTCAGACAGTCTAGATCAGGGGTCCCCAAACTTTTTGATCTGGGGGCCAGGAGGCGCATGCGCATGACCTGCAAGCCATTTTGTTTTCCAAAATGGCGCCGGAGTCGTGCGCATGCAGCCGGTGTTGCGCGTGCATGCGCGTGACTCCGGGCGCCGTTTTGGAAAACAAAATGGTGCCTGAGTACTGCACATGCGCGCACGATGCCCGACACCATTTTGTATTCCAAAATGGCGGCCTTTGTACGTGCGCATGCGCACTACTCCACGCCATTTTGTTTTCCAAAATGGCGCCCGGAGCCGTACGCATGCGCCCGGTGTCGTGCGCGCATCCACGCACCACCTGGCACCATTTTGTCTTCCAAAATGGCACCCGGAGTCATGCGCATGTGTGCACAACACTGGGCACATGCGCACGACTCTGGTCGCCATTTTGGAAGATAAAATGGCGCCCAGTGGTGCGCATGAGCAGCGGCGGCGTGGCGGTGGCAGGACCGGCCACAGGCCAGTAAGAAGGCTTCGACGGGCCGGGGCCGGCCCGAGGGGCGTACTTTGGGGACCCCTGGTCTAGATCTGTGGAGCTTTATAGGTCATGACCAGCACTTTGAATTATCTGTTCAAGGTATGCAGTATTATTGGAATCATAACTTCCTTGAGAATGTAACTGGGTTTTGACTAACTGCTGTACATAGGAAGATATAGTGTCTTGAAAAAATAGTCATCCTCCTTTTTTGTTTTTGTTTACTTAACTTTTGTACCACAATAAAATTTTGTACCACAATTTTGCATTTTCAAGATTTGATTACATTCTATACAAGTGATAACAGTTCCAATTAAATTTATTTCTTTTCTATGTTGTAACATTATAAAGTGTGGAAAAATCAAAAAGAGAGAGTGACTACTTCTACAATGCTGACAGAATTATCAACTGCATCCTTCATGGTTGGGCTGTATCAGAAAAAGAAGTGACACAAAGTTTTCATCCTTGGTGTTCTTAGGATGAGACGGATGAGAAGCCAGCTTATTTCTCCAATGGCTGCTTTCCAAATGCACTGTGATTTTCCAAATCAGATTTCCCAGAACATCTAGGCTCTAAAGCAGCTCACTCTTTCCAAAAGTGCTTTGGAGGAATAGGCTGATAGGAGCCGACAGCTCTACCCTCCCAAGAACAATAAATGACTCTTGAATCAAAGGGACCCCCATCTACTGCAGAGTTAAACCAGTTAGATCAGATGGCCTTGTTTGCTCCTTACCTCCGTCCATCAATGCTACTAGTGAGCAGACCTGTTGCCACATCTGAAGTGAAAACAGGGTGCCTGGCTGCATCAGACGTGGTGACAGGGGTCTACTAACTAGCAACCTCAATGGATGGAGGTAAGGGGCATGCAACAGTACTGGGTCTATGGAGCAGGATGGGCAGGCGTATAAATACCCACCCACCCCTGTGTCAGGCCAGGGTCCGATCCAGATTACCATCAGAGCCAGCTGCTCAACCCCTCAGTCTACTTTTTTTTTGCTGTTGTTGTTGCTGCAAACACAGTTCCCCCCCCCCCCCCGTCATTTCTATGCCACTGCCTATGCCAGGGGTAGGCAACCTAAGGCCCGGGGGCCGATTGCGGCCCCCTGAGGCCTTTGGATCGGCCCTAGGCCGGTCCTGCCGCCGCCGCCGCCGCCCCTCCGCCACCCGCCGCCACCGCCACCCGCCATGATGATATTGATTATTGTTGTTATTACTTGCTCTTGGGTTTTTCTTGGCAAAATCTCCACAGGGGTTTTGCCATGGCTTTTCTGGGGCTGAGAGAGTGCATGCATTTTTTAAAATATATTTTTATTTTTATTTATGTATTTATTTATTTTTGGTGCATCAGCCCCCCAATTGTCTGAGGGACAGCAACCCAGCCCCCCGCTCAAAAAGGTTGCCTACCCCTGGCCTATGCTGACATACTTACATTGCCATGTTACCCAACAGGATCATGGGCTGTATACATACAAAGATGATGTATGCAGATATAAATATTTAAAATACAATGTGAGAAATATTTTAATTTAAAACACACAATAATGTATGCAGCAAGGATTTAGCAGGACCACCACTCATATATGAAACCTGGCAAACTACTTTATCTTTTGCACTGTAGGTATTTTTGTATCAAGTTTTGCTGCACTGCTGTATTTTCAATGGTTATAAGGGAGCCTAAAGGGAAATGACACACTTTAAATTAAAACTATACAGTACCACATTAATTAGGCCCTAAACCATTTTTGTAGATTAACATATCTACACAAAAACATAAACTGCTCTGCTGATTTGATTGGCAGCATTTTTAAAAAATGAAAAAAATGTGGAAAATTAGAAGACCACTAGCCAACAGCAGCCATGGAAAGCATGACTACAAATAAATTTAGGCGGGATTTTCCTACAGCACTACAGCTAAAGAAAAATTGCTCTTGTATTTTTAAAAACTTTGCACTTTCTCTCAATGTTACTTTATTTCTATCTTATCATTAGTGGCTTCTAAAAATATTTGTTCCCCTCATTAGTACTCCTTCACTGTGGTCCTGACTGTCATGCCTCATAATACAACATCAATCTGCATGATATCTTATTAGTTTCATGGACTTGAACAGGCTGAAATGAAGAGACATCAGACATCACAAACAATGATTTTGGCTCACTATGGCTGCATCTGCACAGCATAAATAATCCAGTTCGACGTTTAACTTCCATGGCTCAATGCTATGGAATTCTGGGAATTATAGTTTGTTGTAGCACAAGAGCTCCACTGATGGGGGGAAAGTGGTATCTGATTTTCTGAACAGACCCTTCCTAGAAGTCATTTCTGAAGACAAAGGGCCAATGCAGACCGGCAGTTTAGGCTGGCCTGGGGGTGGAGTTGGGGCGCGGCAACCGCATGCCGGCTGCCCCGACGCTGCACACCCATCTGCACGGCACGTGGCGTCAGGGCGCCATCTTGGCACAGTGTGCACACACGCTGTGCCAAAGGGGCACAAAAGAGCCACCGCAGTGGCTCTAAGGGCCCCAATCTGCCGCTCCCAGGGGCAGCACAGAGCCACCCCTTCTTGGCCATCTGCATCGGCCCTAAGGCAAAAATGAGAGCCGTTGCTTGGGTACATCAGGCAGTAATCTCCCTCCAAATCCCCAGCTTGGTCTTTTCCTTGCATCATTATTCTTTCAGCCAACAATTCAAACAAAATGTAAAAACTGTTTTGAAATAAGAATACATTTTCATTTTCATTTTTAGTAACCAAATAGCTAATCTAGTCCTTCAATGAAAAAAAACCCTACCTTAAAAAAGGCAAATTTCTCTCCCAAAGTAAAAACATTGCTACTCAATAAATAATAAATCACTTCCATTGTTTTTCGTGGGTTTTTCTGGCTATGTGGCCACTTTCTGGAAGACTTTATTCCTGATGTTTCAAATACGTGGCTGGCATCTTCAGAGCCAGAATGTGGCCACATAGCCCAAAAACCCATGTAAAACTATAAAGGACAGCCGTGAAAGCCTTCGACTTCACAATCACATCCACTGCTCAATAAAATGCAGGAAATTCCTCAGCTCCCTCTCCACTTGGCTAATCAATGAGTTGTTCCTCTAAATCAGAATAGGCAACTTGGTGCCCTGCAATGTTTTGTGTTTTGTATTTTAATGTGCTGTATCCCTCCTTGAGCCTTGAGGAAAGGTGGGAAATAAATGAATTGTTGTGGTTGTTGCTGCTGCTGCTGCTGTTAATTTCTGTAAAATACCCCCTAAGCAGTTTATGCTAAAATTTGTATCTAATAAAATACTAAATCAGCATTGACAGTTTAAGCACAATTTTAAATGATAAATTAAATGACACAAAAGCAATGCAAGTGTTATCCCTGACTACTTGCCACACTGGCTATGTATTGTTGGAGCTATAGTCCAAAACCTCTACGCCTGCTCTAGACTTTCTGCATCTCAGTACATCCCAAGTCTAAAAGCAAATAGCTGAGTCTGCCCAGGTGATGATCCTTTGAATACTTATTAACACAGCCATAATCTGCAAGGGTGGGTCATCATGTTGTAAACTTCCAGTGGCTACCAGGAACATGGAGCAAGAGCATATTTAATGCGATGACTCCAGGTTCCATTATTTGCTCTCTTACACATTACATGCCAAGGCAAGAATGATTTCTCACATAGTAATCAGAATGGGTTCTCCATTTTCACTGATGTTCCTATAGATCTGTATGAATCTCTTGACACTTTCCTTCTTGTGTGCACTTAAAATAAAGTTTATCTTCTGAGGATGGACCCCTTTTCAGAAGTAAAACATTGTTGGCTATAGCTTAGGAGATGGCTGGAGGAAACATGTTATGTGTGAAAATTATTTGAATCAGAGAAAGCAGTGATGTCTAAGTGCCAGTAGGACTTTTTGAAGAGCCACGTGCAAATGATAAGCAAATACTAAGAGAAAAGAAAGTCTTGAAGGCTTACCTTCAGCAATAGTTAGAGGTGGGTAAGTGAGATAAAAACCCACCAGTTCTGCAGAAAGATGATTAAGAAGATTGCTTGACTCAGTGCCATTTAAGACTGCACTTTCATTTCTCACCACATAAAACAGAGTGACAGCTTGAAAAACATTTGATGTGTTCAGGATCTAGAAGAAAAAAATCAAAACAAAGAAACAACAGGTAGTTTAATTTTTACGTATTACTTTTTGTATATATTATTACATTAGTGCAACTGACAAAAATATTAATCATGCTGTTATTGTAAAACACACATGCTTGTGGGTGTTTTCACTCCCTGACTAGGCTATCTTAGTTTTGTTACAGAACACAGGCAGAAGAAAACGTATTTCCCTTCAGAACAAAGAGGGCTCATATAGACACAATCTAAAGCTTTATTCCATGTCAGATTCACATGGGTGGCATGGACACATGGACACATATGGATGTACCATGCTCACACCAAGTGTAAAAGTGGAAGGGAAAAATGTTAATTGCCCTCAGATTTGTTGATATGGGGTGGGAAATAAATGTTTAAATAAATACATAAACAAACAAAATACATTTTCCTCACTATCAGCTTTTTGTTTAAAAAAAACAGATCAAGACCCAAGAAGTCCTCTAGGGAAGCATTAAAGATACACCTATACTGTTTCCTGCCAAAATGATGTAAGATCAAATTTATTCAAAGGAGTTTGTTATTTGCTTCTCCCTCATTAACAGCACATCCTACATTTGAGTATTATTTAGAGGTATTTGGGATGACTGTAGATATGTATCAGTATGGTTAAGTTCAATCCTTGTACTATGTTCCTCTCCCTTTAAACTATGGAGAACTGAACATTCAACTCAGTGATCCCATCTGTTTTTATTATTAATGCACCTATAACAAATTGATAGGGTTGTCAACTATGTAAAGTATAAGGAAGGATGTGCTGGAGTGGGGAGACTCTACAGACCTTACCCTTTAAAGGAAAAAGAACTGAGAAGGAAGTGGAAAAGGGAATGGGCAGGAGAGTAAGAAAGGACACAAAATGTTCCATGCACAGGTGAGTCACAATATTTCAATAGGCATCTTCTTCCATCCATACAAACTGCAGAAGTGCGTTAAACAGAAGTGGCTTCACACTAGTGACTTTTTTAACAAGGGAATGTCATGCCCACACAAATTCCCAGATGCTTACAGAGCATTTTATACAGGTCAAATGCACGTGCATTCAGTTTGCACTGACCTGCAGCAAGTATTTAGGGCAGACAAGGCCTCCATCTTTTTTTTTTTTTTGGATGTTCACAGGGAAAACAAAAGAGCAAAGATTACTCTTCTTCATCTATGGTATTTGGGAACAAAAAAGTGCCTAAAAAGTGTGTGGCACTGTACATAAATAAAAGAAAGCAGGCCTCTGCTCACATTCTAAGATTCATAATCTAAATGCTAAAGAATTTAAAAACAAGTTTAGTACAGTTAAATAGCAGATCTGTTCCCACTGTGATTCAAAGAAACAATGGCACTATCCCACCATTTGGTGAAATGGCACAAAATGTCTTGGCAATAGTAGTTACTCATGTTCTACTTTTCCACATTTTGTTATGTTGCAGCCTGGATTTAATGGGCATTGTTAACACTTGATATACACAAGATGTACACAAGATAGTAGTTACTCATGTTTTACTTTTCCACATTTTGTTATGTTGCAGCCTGGATTTAATGGGCATTGTTAACACTTGATATACACAAGATGTACACAAGATAGTAGTTACTCATGTTTTACTTTTCCACATTTTGTTATGTTGCAGCCTGGATTTAATGGGCATTGTTAACACTTGATGTACACAAGATACCTAACACTACAAAGGTACAAAATAGTTGTCATGTCACAGAAATGTTAAACAGACAAAAACAAACTGATACTTGTAGGTTACATGAGAATTCACCCTGTTAGGATTTTTAATGGGATATAGAGTCAATGTTAAAATGTTGAAATGTAAAGATGTGTGTGTCTGTATTTTTCCTTGCTGAGAAAAGCTGTTTTTCTGAGGCCAGATTCGCACTTATCAGCCCAGGTGTACTTTAGCCCAAACAAAGTACAGTTCTATGAGAAAGAGACCTGTTTACATAAAGGATTTATAAACATGAGAAATGTTATGGGAATTGCAGTCACATGATTTAGTATGGTAATTAAAGGTTGGGCTAAAGCACGTCATGCATCATCAACCAATCAGTCTGTAAAGGCTACACCCAAAGGGGTGGAGAACTGGGGGCTGAAAGTTGTGATCCAAAAAGCCTCTTCACTTGTTCTCTTACTTTTGAACTGTAATGGACTAATTAAAAGACTTTCCTGATGCTGCAACTAACCAATTTTGAATCATGTAGCAGATAGGCTTTGTTCCTGTTTAGCCTTCTGGCTAAAGTGAAGATGATGTTGTTGTTATTATTATATTATATTATTATTATTATTATTATTATTATTATTATTATTATTTGTTTTTGCTTATGCTGTTTTACAATAAAAGAAGCTTGCTGGAGATTCCAGGTTTTGGTGATTGGTTTATGGACTGTTTTACAACACATCCATCAACATAATTCCACACACCCACCCATCCCACTGAGTCAATATTTGACAGAAGCACCCTGGGCAGCAATTACACCTGCAAGTCTTTTAGGGTCTCTATCAGCTTTGCACATCCAGATCCTGCCATTTTGTTCCTTCCTCTTGGCAAAATTGCTTCAGTTCTGTCAGGTTAAAGTCTTGCCACAGATTCTCAATTGAGTTGAGGTGTAGACTTTTACTAGGCCATTCTAAGGGCCTCTGCAGACGGGCAGCTATGGGCTGCCCTGAGAAGCCATGGATTGGGACCAAGGCTGCCCCATGCCTCGGCCCCAATCCGCTCCTTTTCCGGCCCTGGAAGGAGCGCTAAAATAGCGCTCCTTCCACAAGGCGCAGAAAGGGCACCGCAAGAGTCTGGAAGGACGCTGAGCTGGAAGGACGTCATTGGAGCACCCGCCATGTGGAATGGTGGGCACTCCAATGACATCTCGGGAAGGTGTTGGGGCACCCGGCGTGAGGCTGCCCCTCCCCTTCCTGGGATTGAAGACAGCACTTTTCGCCGTCTGCATCCCCCCTAAGACATCCATGTTCTTGTTTTGAAACCATTCCAATGTTACCTGGGCTTTTGAGCAATTCATCTAGAATTGCCCTGTATGTGGCTTCAATCTCTGATGGAAAGGAAAAACATTCCCATAACATGTTGCTGCTGCCACCTTCCTTCATTGTGGGCCTTGTGTCTTAGGAAATGAACACTATTGACTTTGCGCCACGAATAGCTTAAGGCAATGTCACAGAGTTCAGCTTTGGTCAGGCAAGAGAACTTTTTCCAACATGTTTGTTGTGTTTCCCTCATGTCTTTTTGCACATTCCAATGGGATTAAATATGGGTTTGTTTGAACTGTTGTTTCCTTGTTGCCACGCTTCCATAAGGATCAGCTTCATGGAGCATCCAGCTGATAGTTGTCCCATGGATGGTTTCTGTCATCTCAGCTGTGAATGTCTTTAGTAACTTTACAGGTACTGCTGACTTCTGACGAATGCCTTTCTTACCCTGTATTTAATGGGTTTTAAGAGAATGTTCACAATTAGGGATATTTTTAAATAACCCAAAAAGGGATGCAGTGGCTCAAGTGGTTAAGACTCTGACTCTGTTGATTACAAGATTGGCAGGTTGGCAGTTTGAGGCCCAGGTGCTGTGTGATGGGGTGAGCTCCCGTCACTAGTCCCAGCTTCTGCCAAAGTAGCAGTTCGAAAGCATGCAAATGCAAGTAGATTAATAGGTACCACTTCGGTAGGAAGGTAAACAGCGTTCTGTGCAATCATGATGGCCACATGA
Source organism: Phrynosoma blainvillii (assembly GCA_026167975.1). Lineage (NCBI taxonomy): Eukaryota > Metazoa > Chordata > Lepidosauria > Squamata > Phrynosomatidae > Phrynosoma > Phrynosoma blainvillii. The sequence continues at coordinate 343,313,801 of JANUYF010000001.1, forward strand.
TCACAGAGTAGTCTCTGACAACGCTAGCTCTTTGGCTTAATAAAGGATATAAGCACTGCCCCCTATGGTCGGACACAACTTGACAACCTTGTCAACATGGAATACCTTTACCTTTATTTAAATAACCCAACCTTGACTGCTGTTTCCGCACAACTTTATCCTGGATTTGTTTTAATAATTCCTTGGTTTGTATGATGCTGTTTGTTTAGCTATGCTCTCCACTAAATGCTGGGGCTTTCCAGAAAAACGTATCTGCATTCACTGACACTTGCACAAGGAAGTGAAAACATTCCTCTGACATGGAGGGAACAAGTACATTCTGAAAGCCATGAATAGGGAGGAATGAAGGCATTAATGCCAGTCTGGAAAAAAAAGGGGGGGTAGTAATGGTATTGGTCCCAGTACAGGGAGACCAAACACATCCCAGAATATATCTGTATCAAGTGAGTGATACAAGAATATAGCTTAGCGTTAGAGGATGAGCGATGGTACCAAAGCCCCCCATGGGGGGAACAAGTTGATTCCAATCGTGCTAGTACCAAGCACATAATGGTATCCTCCAGTCCTGTGATGAGTGGAGGAGTGTTCATATTGAGAGTGCTCTGGTGAACAGAGACAAAAGCACATCCTCATAAGAATGTAACACGGGAATGGTGGTGCCCTCCTTCAACATGGAGGAAGCACCACGTCCTCCAAATCAGCTATATAAGGATAGCCATGATATCAGGTTTTGACATGGAGGCAAATTTGACGCTGCATATCTGGCTCACTCTGCCATCCCTCGGTATCGAGGGAGGAACCTTAAATCCGGCTTGAATTCAAATGAATGGGAGGCAGAATGAGGCATGCAATTGTAGACTTCGGTATAGAAGCAATAATCACAGCCTCGAATCTGACTTGAGTGCGTGCCAGGGTGGACCATAGCTCAGGGCTGAATGAGTGATTACTGGCAGCATCCCGAGGGATGAATTGTAGGAGCTGCAATAGGCCTCGAAAGGGAAAGACAAGCATAGCTCCGAATTTGACAGAGTAGTGGCCCTCAGTACAGAGGGAAACGCTATGGTCCCAAATCAGGGAGAGCATGAGCCAGTACTGTACCTCAGTATAGAGGAAATAATCATGGTTCTAATCAAAAGCTTGGTGGTAGTTGACCTCGATATGGAGGAAGCAACCACAGCCTCGAATCCAAACCAAATTGTGGCAACATCGTGATGCTGACCTGGCTACCACCTGATGGTTGGGGAAGGCACCATATAAAACCGCTTGTAGGCCAATCAGTTTGATCTCAGAAAGTCAGGGACCAACGAAGATTGAAGTCTGGCCATGAGTCAATCGGTATGACCCCGGAGAATCAGGGACTGACAAGGGTTGATATAGGACTGCAAGCAAATCGGTTTGATTCTGGAGATTCAGGGACCGATGAGGATTGATGCACGGCTGCAAGCCAATCAGTTTGATTCCATAGGGTCAGGGACCAATGAGGATCCATGCAGGGTTCCAAGCCAATCTGTTTTACTCCGGGGAGTCAGGGACCGATGATGATCCACGTAGGGCTCCAAGCCAGTCGGTTTGACCCCAGAGAGTCAGGGACTGATGATGATCCATGTCATCAAGCCAGTCATAGAATCATAGAATCATAGAGTTGGAGGAAACCACAAGGGCCATCCAGTCCAACCCTCTGCTATGCATAAACTCAAAATCAAACCATCCCCAACAGATGGCCATCCAGCCTCTGTTTAAAGACCTCCAAAGAAGGAGACTCCACCACACTCCAAGGGAGTGTGTCCCATTGTTGAACAGCTCTCACTGTCAGGAAGTTCCTCTTAATGTTGAGGTGGAATCTCTTTTCCTGTAGCTTGAGTAACCTCGAGTCCTCAGAAGGATGAGCCTTTGCCAAGTGATACAGCAAGGCGAATGGCCATTCAATAAATTCGACTTGGGAATGCAGTGACCTTTAGCCATGCGACATAGAGGTGAGCGACCACATAAAAAATGTCTTAGAAGCATGATAGACCTTAGCCGAGCACAAAGCAGGGCAAACAGCCATAATATCTATATCTATATCTATATCTATGTATATATAGATATTTAGCAGTAAAAATGGCCTTAGAGCCTTTTTCAAGCACGCCAGTGAGGCTGGTGACGTTTTAACAGTTTTCCTCCAGGAGCACCCTCCAAAAGAAAACTGTCTCCATTTTGGGTATAAAGGAGCTTTGCCAAGCACACTAGAAGGGCGAGCGGCCATTTTAGAAATTTTCTTACCTCAGCGGTCGTTGAAATAACTTCACCTCAAAAATTAAAGTTGCATGTAAGACTGTGATTCTCACAGAAATTGCAGCGCTTAAAATATGAACAACAATGTTAAAAAAAATACCAACGCAGACTGATCCTGTCGAAAGGCAATTTTAAAGTGTGACAGGAAAATGAATCTCTGAAAAGTTCCTCTAGATGCTGCTGCGGCGGCGGATAAAAGGAACTGAGAGGTTAGGCAGGAAACCAGCCAATAAGGCAGCTGGAGAGTGGGCGGGACTACCGCCAAAACACTTCTAATAGCTCTAAGAAGGTTCCAAAGTTTGCTGCACAGGGGCAGAATAACCCATTTGTGTGATTCGCAGAGACCACAAAGAAGAAAATGGACTGTATTTAGCTACTTGTGTGACTTCTGGAGGCAGATCTTCTTTAGACAAGTCATAGCAAATGGGGTGAATATGTATGCAACCAACAAGTATTGGTTATTGTTATTTTTTTATTTAACTTTTGTGACACAGTAACAAAAACCCTATTATGTACCTTTACACTGTTGACTATCTTATGTACCTTAAGTGGCAATAATGTGAATTAAATCTATTTGAATTTAAATAATCAAACACTGGAAAGTCAATAGAGGAATACTTCTACAAGGCACAAAACCCACTCACTTTCCTCATTTTTATGCTGCAGTATTTGAAAGCAATTTTTCCCAGATCAGCACTGCCTGCCAATTGTATTGGCTCAACACAATGTGTACAGCAAGTTTATCAAGCCAAGCACAACAGATTAGCCAAGTAAAGTTGCATAAACAATCCACCTAAACCTCCTTATTTGCTGTTTGCAAAGAGCTCCAAAAATGGGAGGAGAAACTTCAAGCACCCAGAAGGGCATAATATGTGGCTGGAGAGCTGTTTTTTACTTGGTGGAACATAGGTTATACACACCATGCATACAGTGAAGTTAAGAGAATTTTGCAGTAATTATCCAAAATGTATTTTACCACTTACCTGCACTGCTAACACTTTCTACAGAGCTAAGAAACTTTGGGCAATCTCAGGCATTATTTTATGTCCAGAGGAAGTACCATATCAGAGAGCTGCTAGGAACATGTTGACATGTAACAGGCATTTTTGATAAATGAACAGTGGGTTCTAATTTTGCTTATCCTGATATAATTTACACTACAAATAACTGATCATGCCACTAAAAATTATATAATTATTTTAAAATGCTGCCAAAAACATTTTTGCCTTTAATATGAAAACCACCTCTATATACAGTACTTCTATATTTTGACTGAGCCCATACATATATTTAAGGTAGTACTTATTATTGTTCTTTTCATCCCCTAGGCATTTTTTTAAAAAAATAGATGAATGAATGCAATAATAAAGATTAATTCTCTTTCACTGATTATGTTGTTAATAAAATCAAACTGATTGTTAAGGAGTGGAGAGAAGAAAGAGGACAGAAAGAAATTTAACATCTGGTTCCAAGGAAGATTTAGGCAGATCATAAATTTCAGGGATTTTTAATGCAACAATGTTAACTGATGCAACCTTATGAATCACAGACTTATAAAATAGTAATATAAAATATGTTCAGATTGGTATCGTTATAGTTACAACAGCATGATTAATAGAAGCACCACAATTATCATATATAACTCACAGTAACTCTCTAATAAAACTAAGAACTTTTACCTGAACAGTTAACATGCTACTGGTATTCAAGACCTTTCTCTCAGCATCCTGAAAGGCCTTCTGCAATCTTTGTTCCATGGTCTGAACAAATCTGCATGACTGTATGTTGTCTGACTGACCCATAAACTGCAGTTCTAGATGAAGGATAACAAGTGTGTTTATGGAAGATATAATTTTTTGTTTTTCAAAGGTTGCAATCATATACATGTCTACCTAGTAGTAAGCTCCATTGATCTGAATATAATTTACTTCTGAACAGACATGAACAGGATTGTACTATAAAAGACTACTTCCAGCACAGGCAACTGGGCAATACCCAGCATTAAATAAATGATGATAAAATACATCAGCCTTTTAAACAATGCTTACAATATAAAATCATTCTAGAAAACAAAGTTTTCAGGAAATTTTAGATCAATTTTAATTAACCTATTGGCAAGATAATGTATAAAATCAAATGGGATTGTTTTAATTGTGATTAAACATGCAAATGAGAAGGGCAATTCATATATTTCCCTTTCAGACATGGGAATCATGCCACAGAATGGCAAGTGTTTGTTAATAGTGGAAATAAAATATGTGAATGAATAGAGATAATCTGGAGAGCCCTGGCTATAAAACATAACATACAGTTGTTGCCCAGAATACCTCTCATTCACTCAAGTGAAGGGAGAAACTGAACATGAGAATTTTCTAGACATTCCTATGCCCAGAACCTTCCCTTCTCTAAGGAGAAATTTGGATTTGATATGTCAAGCATATACATCATGTGCAAACAGTTGTTCTTGAAGTGAAAAATAATAAAGCATAGAAGTATATGGTAGAGAAAAACAAGGCACATAAGATAGGGAATCCAGAAGATCACTGTTTGCTGGAATGCAGCAACCACAAGTTTATTAGACTTCTATCACAGCTTGAGGCTGTGGTATTCACTACATTAAAAAAATATATGAAAGGCCATGAAGTGGCACCTGACAGTAGAAAATGTGGTGCACAGAATACGAAATCTGTTTTTCATGTTGTTGTTTTTTTTAAAGAAAACCATCCCTATGGTGCTCTGTAGTATGTGGCCAATACATCCCTTCCTCCCAATCCATATTTTTTCCCTCAAAAATCCCTATCCTGTGTGAAATAGCATGATAAATTAATCTCTCCTGTTCCCCAAATAGTTTTCCCACAGCAGCTAAAAGTGGTGAAGAAAACTTTCATTGTGCTGTGATCATATGGAGCGGGCACCATTTAAAAAGGGGGGTTGTGGTTTGCTAAGAAAGATTTTCATTTTTCACAAATTATGGTCTCAAACCAATTGGTCGATTAAAGAGAAATACATGAGGACCTGCATACCATGTACTTTGCCCCAGAGATTCAATACCCTTCAGAAAAAAGTTGTATGTATTTATCATAGTTGTGTGCCTTCTCAGGCTTTTCTTGACAAGAAATGAGGTTTACCATTTCCTTTCTCTGAGTATGATGACTTGCCCAAGAGAACCCAGTTGGTTTCTATGGCCAAGCAAGGATTTGAACTCCCAGCGTTTTAGTCCAATACTCAAATCACTACACTGGCTTTATAATATACATAATCTCTTATATTACTCTATAGAAAAAAATACTGATGACAATCCAGATTTATCTTTAGTACTGGAAAACTCACTCATAAATCAATTCAACCTATATAATGCAGGGAGAATGAGTGGGGAGGGAGAGAAATGATGACAGGACCATCCCATCAGTTCTGCAAAAAGATTACCTGCTCTTTTTGGTTCCTCCTTAGTTTAACTATTACTTGGCAGAAGCTATTTCATCAGAATGAAACAAAGAGAAAGACAGGAAACAATGCAGCTAGCTCATTTTGACTCTTCTTCTCTCTAAAATGTTTATATCTCATATAAGAACTTTGTCATTTTTAAGAAAACATACACAAGTCCAACAAAAATCCATCAGTGATACCTTTATTGGCCAACCAAAATGCACTTGTTGCAAGCTTTCAAAACTCCATGGGCTTCTTCATCACAAGAACTAAAGACTGAAACAACATGTAGGCATCTGACTAACATCTCCAATTGTTTTTCTCCTGTTTGGTTTGTAACCTCTTGCCTGATGAAGAAGCCCATTGAGTTTCAAAAGCTTGCGACAAGTATACTGTGCATTTTGGTTGGCCAATAAAGGTATCACTGATGGATTTTTGTTTGAATTTGCTAAATGGCCAACACAGCTACAATGAATGTTTTCTATACACAAGTCTGTTTGTTAATTTCTTCTTCCTTCCTCGCCCATTTCTTACTTTATAGCAGGGGTAGGCAACCTAAGGCCTGGGGGCCAGATGCGGCCCCCCGAGGCCTTTGGACCAGCTCCAGGCCGGTACTACCACCGCCGCTGCCGCCGCCCCCCCCCCCACTGCCCCCCGCCGCCGCCGCCGCCCGCCATGATGATATAGATTATTGTTGTTATTACTTGTTCTTGGGGTTGTCTTGGCAAAATCTCCACAGGGGTTTTGCCATGGCTTTTCTGGGGCTGAGAGAGTGTACATGCACATATATAATTTATTTTATTTTATTTATTTATTTTGCTTCAGCCCCCCAATTGTCTGAGGGACAGCAACCCAGCCCTCAGCTCAAAAAGGTTGCCTACCCTGGTATAGGGTCAAGACTATCTTGCTTTTAACTTGCTTGCTATTCTGGGACACTTTTCAGCTCAAGTTATATGTTTGCATGCACTTATTGAATTACAGGCTTTGGAAAGATTTAGTTGGAAATATTTTCAACTCATGCCACGTTGAAATCAGTAATACAGAAAAACACAACAAGAGAAGTTTCTGACAAACTTCCCTCATGATACATAATAGACAGAAACATTCAGAATTATATACTTTGCCAAAATGTAAAGTGCTAATTTGGGGGATGAAACATTTAATAGATTACTTTGTTTCAATTTGTAACCTTTTTTAAAATGACCACCCAAAAAGATACACTAATGACTCCAGGCAGCAAAATGTTATCACAATTATCATTTATCAATGTACTTTATAAATTATCAATGTACTTTATAAATGTTAGAAGGGAAACAATCTGCCAATATTTGAGTTGTGTAGACAGGTTGAGTTGTTCCTCTCTCCTTTGTCTGCACATTGTGATTGTGCATTCTGTGCTGCATGTTGCATTTATGCTTTGTGCATTGCATGTTGTGGTTGTGCATTACGGATGCATGCTGTATATTGTACATTGTGTTTGTGCATCAAAAATTGTGTATTGAAGATGTGAATCATGCAATGGCAACTAGTCAGTGGTATGTGTTGTCTTAAAAGCAGTTGTCTCCCAAGTGTCCTTGCCATCCCACTTCAAATCGTAGGCCTTGGTATACGCCTGAGCTTAGGAGAATGAAGCGGTTTGGACAACGGCTAGAGCGCAGGTGGCGGAAGACTCGACTCTTATGTGACAGAACTTGCCATAGGAACTTTCTTCATTCCTATTGGGAGGCAATACGCGCAGCGAAGAGAGTCTTCTCCTCTGCACATATTGCGTCTGCTGAGTTCCGTCCAGCAGAGCTGTTTAAGGTGGTGAGGGAGATGACGCAGGTTCCCCCTGTGCCAAATCCCTTACTTAACCCGACGACAGCCTGTTGTGATGCATTTAATAACTTCTTTGCAGATAAAGTCTCTCAGATAAGAGCCGACTTAGATGCCACTGTTGTCACAGAGTCTATAGGCAAGGCGTCCAGCGACTCCGTCGATGAAGTTATTCTGGATCAGTTGCAATCTGTGAGTACCGAGGACGTGGACACGCTGCTTGGTATGGTGAGGAAAACAACTTGCCCTCTCGACCCTTGCCCATCATGGCTGGCCATCCGGGGGGGGATGCATTGAGGAGACTCCTTACGGATATCATCGGTGCATCCTTCAGGGAAGGACACATTCCATCTTGTTTAAAGGAAGCAGCTGTCAAGCCGCTCCTGAAAAAACCTTCCCTGGACCTCCTGGATATGAGTAATTACAGGCCTGTTTCATTGCTGCCATTTTTGAGCAAGGTAATCAAGAGGGCGGTTGCTCTTCAGCTCCAAGCTGTCTTGGATGAAACTGATTATCTAGACACATTTCAAACCAGCTTCAGGACAGGCTTTGGGTTGAGACTGCCATGGTTGCCTTGACTGACGATTTACGTCTGAGAATCGACAGGGGTAGTGTGACCCTGTTGGTGCTCTGTTAGACCTCTCAGCGGCTTTTGACACAATAGACCACGACATCCTCTTGGACCGCTTGAGTGGGTTAGGTATCGGGGGCACTGCTCTGCAGTGGTTCTGGTCCTTCCTCTCGGGAAGGTCCCAGAGGGTGCTGCTCAGGGACAGCAGTTCCAGTAAGAGGGAGCTCACTTGTGGGGTCCCTCAGGGAGCTATTTTGTCCCCAATGTTATTTAACATCTATATGAAGCCGCTGGGTGAGATTATACGGAATTATGGTGCTGGGTGTTATCAGTACACTGATGACACCCAAATCTATTTCTCTGTGTCTCGTTCGTCGGCCTCGAATTCTAATGGCATCTCTTCTCTCAATGAATGTCTTCGAGTGGTAATGGGCTGGATGAGGAAAAACAGATTGAAACTGAATCCAGACAAGACGGAGGTGCTCATGGTAGCTGCCTCGAAACCAAGAATTGGGTTGCAACCTCCAGTCCTGGATGGGGTCACGCTCTCCTCCAGTGACTCTGTTCGCAGTCTGGTGGTGCTCCTTGACTCATCGCTCCTGATGACAAATCAGGTAAATACGATGGTCAGGAGCGCCTGTTATCAGCTTCAGCTGATACGCCAGCTGCGCCCTTTTCTGGAAGTAAGGGATCTTGAGACTGTTGTGCACACGCTGGTAACCTCACGCCTTGACTTCTGCAATGCGCTCTACATGGGGCTACCCTTGTGCTTGACTCAGAAATTACAGCTGGTACAAAATATGGCAGCCAGGCTTGTGTCGGGAACATCCAAGAGGGACCACATTACTCCGGTTTTCAGGTCCCTCCACTGGCTGCCTATCAGCTTCCGGGCCCAGTACAAGGTGTTGGTTATTACCTTTAAAGCCCTAAATGACTTGGGTCCAAGCTATCTCAGGGACCGCCTCCTCCCATATAATCCTCCCCATGCTCTCCGGTCCTCTGGGAGGAATCTGCTGCAGCTCCATAAACTGAGGCTTGCGGCTACCTCCCAGAGGGTTTTTTCAGTTGTCGCCCCCAAACTCTGGAACGGCCTGCCGGACGAGATCCATCAGTTAACACTGTTAGACAGCTTTAAAAAGGCTGTCAAGACGGATCTCTTCCGGCAGGCCTTTCCAGATTAATCATCCCAGCCTAGGGTATTCTGACCCGCAATTGTTCCCCACGTGGCCCCATCTTTGGATGGACGAGGAACACTGTTAGAGGCTAAAATCAGGGTGTCGTATTGCGTTTTTAAATTTTTAATTGTCTATATAGTAGTTTTAATTATTGTGGGATTTAATACTGTTTTAAGGGGGGGATTTATTATTATTGTTGTTGTTATTATTATTATTATTATTATTTGCATATTGTGATTTTATTTCTGTAAGCCGCCTTGATTGGACCCCCAAATAGGCGGGGCATAAATAAATTTTATTATTGTTGTTGTTGTTGTTGTTGTTATTTACTCCCACACAGGAAAGAATGCATGCCTTAATATTTGTAAAAGCAAAGTGGACTTTTTGTCTCAAACCTAAACATAAGCAAATTTCATCAGCCATTCCAATTAAACAACTAACATTTCTTTATTGTCAAGTGACAACCTCTATTATTTTATCTGCACTTCATTGGATTTCCCTGGATTTCTTTAAAATCAGGACACTTACACTAAGGATTTAGAAGCTGGAAAACACATATGAATTTTTTTACTTTCATTTCTTATCACCAGATTTTGTGGCTGAACTGGCAATATATATAGTCCTCTCTCTTCAAAGATGTATATTCATGACTTACCCGTTTTCAGCTGGAAGTGGTAAGCTGGCACTGGGTCCCAGGGCAAGGCTAAGACAGCAACAGAATGAAGATTTGGCACGTGCTGCTTAATATCCGAAGTGGCATTACTAACACCATAAGCAATTAGCATTTCTATAACCACAGCAGGTATGAAAACCAGTCTCTCCTGAGTTACATAATAACCAACTGTCACATTGTTTGATTGTTCCAGAATTTCAATCTGCAAAAAGCACATGAAGAAATGGCATTCATCTGAATTACACAACTTTTCAACTAACAATTTCAATGATTCCTTACCACTGTGCACTGAGAAGCTTGTAGAAACCTGCATGAATTATTCTGCTGAACAGGAACACAGTATTTTAGTGTCATAAATCCTGATCCAGAGAAGTACTGAAGAATGAACATACCAGGTATTTCACCAGTTCTCTGGGCTACATGTAAGAATAGTATCTGCCCCAACCCTCAAAAAATTAAAGCAAAATTGTCCTGTCTACAAAATGGTGAGTAACTCTGAGAAATATTTTCTTAAATTCATTAAATGAATATAAAATCCAAAGATCCTGCCATACTTGGCTACTGATGACTTCTAAATCTGTTGCCATCTGTTGCAACTTGCCTTGATGCTGGCACATATGCAACATCACTCAAGCCTTATGGTCATCTCTCTTGGTTATTTCACTAAACTCTTTCAAAAGCTGTACAAGCTACTCTTGGAAGATTGTACGATAGATGAATGATGCTGATTGTGGCCTGGCTTCATAAGTTGCTTTTCCTCTTTTCATTAGGACTTATAGTAATGTGCACAACTTTTGATAACCATATACATAAAATCTTGTTCTGGGGTTCCAGCTTTTGGGCATACTTTGCTTTGAGCAAAAGTTCTGTTTCCAGGAGGAAAAATCTCTCTGCAAATAATACAGAATTACATTCCTACATGTATGTCTGTGTTTGTGTGAGAACACACATACATGCACAGAAACACACATTTTGTGTTGAGACCAACTTCTATATCCAAGCATTACTTCTGAAGAGTGAGTGAGAAACAAAAGATGTGCAAGCTTGTGCCTCAGACTCATGTTCAAACCCATGTCCCCCATCAATGAATCAGAGTGGGCTTGAATAATGGACATTTCATTCCGTGAAAAGAAGACATACTTACTGACATACATTAGCCTCTGGGGTTGTTGGACTCCTTGACTTTTTATGAGGCTCAAAAGCAGTCATATTCTTCATTCCAAATAGGAATTTCCCCACTCCTCCCTCACTAATCCAGAAAACCATAAATCTCTTCTCTTGCAACCCCATCTTACCCAACCTGACATTTATTTAGAGTTAAATATTAGCATCACCATACATGCTGTGTCTCTACTGACTTCTATTTGTAAAGCCTGCAATATTTGCAGGAAATTCTAGCAGTCCCATAAAATACCAATATATCCTGAATAGAATTACTCACATGATGACCCTCCATCTGAGCTGGAATGTGCATCTGGCAAACAGAAGAGGATATATAACAAAAGTTTCCTTCCTTCCTTCTTCTGTTTTTCTTTTTTACAGTGACATAGTTTATTAGTGGGACATGTTTAGGCCTTTCAGTTAAATGGCTTCTTTTAGATATTTTTATCTTTATGCTATTAACAAATGCCTTCCCCAGAACTGTACACTAAGAATCTTCTTAGCAACTTCAAGAATTGTATTTGCAGTATATTAACATACTGCAAATACAATTCTTGATTGTACAGATCTATTCTCATCTCTACAGATCTATTTCCATCAGTAGTTTTACACTCTAGATAACTCTTTATTCCCTGTAATGAAAAGGGACAGTGATTAATGTGCTTCTAATCTCCTAACCCTCCATTTTTCTTTTCACAAAATTGTTTTCTACTAGAAAAGATTTTAAACTATACAGAAACTAATATGTCAGACTGTGTTGGACACAAGACAGCTTAACCACAGTGACATGGCCCTTTATGGTACTTCCTAGAGTATTTGATAAGTATTTTGTGAGTTTTTCGGGCTGTGTGGCCATGTTCTAGAAGATTTTCTTTCTGACGTTTCGCCAGATCTGTGACTGGCATCTTCAGAGAAATGCCAGCCACAGATGCTGGCGAAACATCAGAAAGAAACTCTTCTAAAACATGGCCATAAAGCCTGAAAACCCCACAAAAAACTATGAATGCCGGCCATGAAAGCTTATGACTTCTTATTTGATAAGTGATTGAAAAACTGGGCTTAGTACAAAAATGTTCCCAGTTTTCTAATTTCAGATGTCATACGCACTCACTGCCAATATACATACAGTACCCACAAGGTAGCTGAGAAATGTGTCTAGAAAGTGGCCAAATCATATTTTAATCATTGGTACATATGCCATTTGAAAGCACTGCATATTCCATTGAAACAGCCAGTCAGCACTACAAAAAATGTCCAGTCTTTTGTAGTCTGAATAAGTAAATGTTCCTGTCATGGACTGCCTAGAAATCAAGTAAATAAATCTACAGCCAACTGGTATGCTAAAAATGGGGGTGGGGTGGAAGGAGCAGAGATAATATAGATCTATGACAAGAAAAACTGATACTAAAGTCCTATTTCTCATTGTTTTGTGGGGAAAGCATAGAAATATTATCTTAAAAATGACATGAACCTCACTGTAAATAACAGCTAAAAATACTGTGTACTCTCATAACTTCACATACAGCTGCAAGCTGTTACACATTGCCATTCCATAATTACTTCTTCTTCCCCCCCCCCCATAAAAAACCTCCAAATCCATACACACAAAAGGTTCTTGTAGGAGAAAGAAAAATAAAGGAACTCATGCTTTCAAATTTTTCAATAGGATGACACTATAAAATATTTCCATTTAACAAAGTCAGATTTAGTTCTCAATAGAACAAAATCCCATATTCAAGCTACAGTTTTAGGAACATATATTTATGTATGAGTACCTCAGGATTTAGCATGACTTGTTTTGAATAACCTAATACTGGGTAAGATTGTTTGGTTAGCAGTAATGTTCTTTCCATACCAAAACAAAGTTAGAATATAAGACTTTATACGGCTTTTAGATGCTTAATCTATAAAACTATAAAATCATTTAGTAGAAATGAATGGGTTTGAATTCTTAATTATTATTGTGTGTCTTCAAGTTGCTTCTGACATGGTGATTCTTAACGTGGACCTATCACGGGGTTTTCTTGGCAATATTTACTTAGAGGAGGTTTCTCACTGCTTTCTGCTAGGAGAGTGTGACTTGCCCAGAGCCACCCAGTGGATTTTCAGGGTCAAGCCATGGATTCAAACCCTGGTCCCCAGCAGTCCTAGTTCAGCACACACTACACACACTGGCTCCAAGTCTTGATTCACTATTCAGAACGTATTCTATGGGTCTTCGCTAGCTGAAACTCACAACTGCATTTAAATTGCTTACATTGGTTAAAACCAAGAATTATATTACTGTCTACTGAATTTAGTCACTAGTATCTAAATTGATTTTCAGTGCTCTGTATGAATAGCATCCCAGCAGTTTGCTACATAAACAGAAAAGCCACCACTGAGACCATGCTCCACCCACAATATCGTTCCATCAATTATTCCTACTTCTCTGAATGAGTAAGAATGAAATCCTTCCACTTATTTGTGATTTCCTTAGATGTGATATGTATTTCTGGACTCTAATGATGTGGCATGAATGTAGATGTGTTTTTGAGCACTTTCACCAAATCCATCTGCAGTAAAAATAAAAACGTCATTATTCTCTTTCCAGCCTGCATCGTTAATTTGCTTATAAAACACTGAGTAAATCTGCTTACTTGAGCATTGACATTTTGGTTGAAAGCCTGTCGCAATGCCTGTGTGAGACCTTTTGTGACATTCTGTTTTAAGGAGTCATTCAGCAGCAGTCTTCTTGTATTCAGAAACAAAACTAGAACACAAAGTTATACATTAGTTTAAGAGCAACCTCTCTTCATTTGCATAAGATCCCATTTCAAAACCGCAACAACTAGTCATATAGGTTAAATGAAGAAAATGTATTCTCCAAGTGAGCTTATGCTAAGCAGTGTAGCCTTCAGTTGAGGAAAAAGCTATTGTTGGGGATCAAAAAACCTAGTTACTAGTTATTTAAAACCCACACAGGCATAATGAGTCATCATAATCATCTCTCTCTCTCTCTCTCTCTTTCCTCTCTCTTATTTTTTTAATGATGGATTATCTGCAGATAGATAAAGGAAGCAATTTAATATTAACTGGTGCTTTATTGACACTTGTGACTCAGAGATACTAGCCTACGAGTATCCGTGAAGTAGATTGTTATGAACAAATCAGCAACCCTATACCCTAAATTCAACAATGCACTGATGCTACAGGACCAGCGCAACAGATCTTTCTTACCATTTTATCCCCCTGAAACTCCTGGTGCCACCTAGAAACTAGCTCTGGAGGGTTTCCAGACCTCCAGAACAGGTTTTGGGGCGCATGAAGGGCTACAGTGGGGAAGAGAGAGCACCCCTTTCTCAACTCAAGTGACAGATCCAGTTCCATTTGTAGATGTTTTCCCAATGGATTTAAACCTATATTATTTAAAAAAAACATTTAAGTATGCATTACTAGCTCTGCTGTACTATCTACTTCAAAATAACCCAGCTACAAAACTGTGATGATTGTAAAAGTTGGCCTTAAATTATGTTGTTAATCCCAATTAGAACAGACTCAGTAAATTTATGAAACCTATTAAGGGCCTATACAGACTGCCAGAAATAATCCATCTTGAGATCACTTTAACTGTCCTGGCTCAGTACTAAGGAATCATGGGAACTGTAGTTTATTGTAGCATCAGAGCTCTCCAACAGAGAAGGCTGAATGTCTCAGAAAGAACTACAATTCCCATGATTCCCTAGCACTGAGCCAGGACAGTTAAAGTGGTCTCAAGATGGATTATTTCTGGCAGTCTGTACAGGCCCAGTCAACTTATGTGACTTAATATAAAAGTTTCTCTGAACGTTCATTGCTGAGAAAGAATCTGAACCCTGATCCTCCTAGTCCAAGCATATCACTGTGTCAGCTACAAACACCATTTTTCAGAAATACGATGTGGAACTAACAATTGGATTTGGGCCTTCAAAATAAATTTAGACATTAGCATCTATTGTTTTGTGTCTCCTTGTGTCCATCTGGCAGCATGAGACTTCTCATTCTTAGCATTTACTCAGGAAAAGGAAGTCATACTCTTCACATGGGTTCTGGTATGCAGTAAGATGGGTGAACTAACCCACTGTCAATCTGCTCAGTTGGGCTCCAACACATTATATTACTGGACTGCCTGACCCATATTTGCTGTACAAGCCACTTTCTATCTTGAACACTTTGGCCTTCAAGCAACCAGACAGCCCTGCCCTTTCTGGAAGACAGAAATTTGAACCAATTGGTGCTGAACCAGCAGGTGGAATGAACAAGGCAAAACAGTTAATGCTGTATGCATTTTGTAATGCAGTGTACCAATAGTCATTCTAATTAGCAAACTCTCCATCTAGCAGATGAATGACCATTTATCTCTTTGTATTATTGATTAAACCAATTTTAAGAATTTTGGCTGTTTGGACCCTACAAATGAGAGAGATTTAAGAGACAGTCATCAACAGCCCTTCTCAGGTCCTGCAATTTTTGGGCTACAGCTGCTTCCTGCCATTATTATTATTATTATTATTATTATTATTATTGTTGTTGTTGTTGTTTGTTTCTATACCGCCCCTTTGAGGACAATCGGGGCAGTTCACAGTAAAAATACAGTACAGTCATAGATTAAAATCAATTTCCCACTCCCCTTAAAAATTTATTAAACCACTTAGAATTAAAACCAAACACTTTAAAACATCCGTATCTAGCATATTATGCAATCAATAACTGCAGCAATATTCTATTCAAATTTCAAAAGGGAGGCTTAGGGGTATTGCTTTTTTAATAAAAGTTTGTATCTCGGATCAATAAAATTTCTACATATTCATACCTGTCTTAACAAGAAGGTTTCTGGAGAGCTGGCATTCCAAAGGAAAAACTGTTGTCGCATTTACAAGAGCTGCAGTTGACACTAGTGTAGTAGGAGTAGCAGCAGAAGTATTTTCAGCAGGTGTAGGGAGAAGTCTAGTTGTTTTCGCTGATGCTGTAATAGATGTCAAAGCTGCTGTAATTGTCAGTGGGTATGCAGTTGATGTTTTAGTGAGGTCTGGGCTTGTGGATTTCCTAGTGTCAAGTATTGTTGTTTCAATTTGTCTTGGTGTATGTGTTGTGGGAGCTGAAACTGTACTAGATTTGGGGATTGGAGATAAACTAGTGGTATGCACAGGTGTTGTAGACTCATCTCTTGATGCAACTGGAAAGGTTGAATGTGTCAGTATTGGGCTTAAAGTCAGTGCCATTTTTGCGGCAGTGTTATTTTTTGCTAGTGTTGATATTAACGTGCTTAATGCCATCACAGATGGCGAATTTTCAGTGCTCAGTGAGAACAAAGATGAAGTCAGCATTGGTGATGTTGGAGCTGATTTTCCTGTAACTGGTGTTGCTTCTGAAGTTGTTACAGATGGTATTACACCAGGAGACACAGACGGTAACACTGTAATGACAGAATGAGTAAAGTTGGTTGTTGGCAACAAAGAAGTTAGTTGTGTTCGTGATGCATGGACAGAGGTTATGATGGCTGGATTAGTGGCATGTGTTTGCAATGCAGTGATCTTAGTGGTTTCATTAATAACTTTAACTGCATCTAGGATATCACTTGTACCTTTTGTATACCACCCTCCTGTACTTAATGTTGTTGATTGTTTAATCAAGTTATTTACTTTTGAATCAAGGTTATTTATGGATGGTATTGTTTTTCCAGAAGTCTTGTATTCTTCAATCACATTTAATATTGGTGTTGAACTTGGCAAATCATGTAATGGAATGGGAGAGAACTTTGCTTTTTTATCACTAATAGCACTAATTTCCTTAATTACTGGAACAGTTAGTTTAGCAATGAATTGAGATGTCAATGGTAATGACGAAGGCATTTCATAAAAAGCATCTGTTGATGCAAAAAGGGGTTTGGAATTAGTTGTTTGAGGTTTCAATGTAGTCTGGGATTTGGCATACGAATCAAAAGGCAAGGAATAAGAATAGGCTGACAAAGCTGGGGAAACTGCCTCCATGCTAACAGATGTTCTTCTGTGATTGGTTGTGAAATCCTTATATAAGAAATGGGATATTTTGTCATAGCTTGAAGTGAAATTAATATTTCTGAAAGAAAAATATTCCAGAATATTTTTAGGTGAGTTTGTGTCCCTTTTTGATTGCAGTGGTGGTACTTCTGTACTCTGTGAGGATTTACTCTGGTGTTGAAGAAAGGGTGAATACTGATCAAAATTTGTTTCTATAGCAAATGGGTATGTGTTAAGTTCTGTTAAGCTTTTAGACATAATTCCAGTGGAGGATGGAGCTGAAACACTCTGAATTGATGTTAAAGATGTATCAATAGATAATGTTGCAAAAGGCATCTGTTTATTTGTATGTGTTTGCTGCTGAAGACCTGGAACCTCAGTATATATCGTTTTTAAAGTTGTATGTTTTCCATAATCCTTTTCAGTGTTGGACACATGGGGAGTTCTTTTTCCAGAAGAAACAACACCACTGGTAGATAACTGCCAATTCCCAATGTCCCACTCAGAGACTAAAGCTGTCATTTTACCAGTTTCATTTCCATTTGAAGTGTCTAAGATGACTTTTGAAGCAGCACTAGAAGCTTCTAAAGGAAATGGCACATCACTCTTCAAATGTTCTATCACTGGCGTAAATGGGGCCAATATAGCACTGTCTGAAGGTACACTAGTAGTCTTGTAGGTTACATCAGCCATATTTGAAGTTTCATGTATTTCAGAATTGAATTTATTCAAAGGGCTATGAGATAAATGTTCTGTGTACGACATGAGAGTGGAGGACTTCTTTGCATTTCCCCCTTCTTTTTTTAAGCTACTAGTTGGACTCTTTAGTTGTAAATTTCTAGAATCATTAGGCAGAGGTCTAAATATGGCAGCAGAGTGAGATTTCCAAAGGAGCCTAAAAGAAGTTGTCAAAGATAGTGGAGATGCAGTGGAGCTGGTTCTTTCTAGTGAAGAAAACTTCTCAAACCTTGTTTTCCATGGTGCTCGCCTGCTGACAGGAATTTCTACAGTGAAGTTTGTAGTTTGTTTCTGTGGTGACTGATAAGGAGGGGCACTATTCACATCAATATCAGTGAATGTTGGAGCTGTATCTTTTGTGACATATCGATGGTATACTGATTTCACTAAAGAATAAGTGGGAGGCCAAAAGATAGGTTTCACAGTTGTAGGAGGAATTGTTTCATATGCTGTATCAGCAGTGTCTTTGGTGAAAACCTGGTTTGTAGATTCTGTGATAAGAGGATTTGTTACATAAGTCTTTGAAACAACTTTAGTATTTGGTACAGAAACAGAAGCATATACTGTTCTATTAAAAGTCCATTCTGTACTCACCTCAAAGGAACTGATTTTATCTGTTCTATAGGAAACGGGTATATCTATAGGTGCTGGTGCTTGAGCTATTGCATTACTGGTGCTTATTGCCTCTGAAATAACTCTAGTTGGCAGTGTTGGGGAAGATACATCTGTTACTAAATGGGAAAGTCTTGGAGTTTCAGAAGCTGATAATAAAGCTCTCTCTTTGGTATTACTAGCCAATGCTGGAGAAGGCAAATTGGGAGTCGTTTTCAGCCATGAAGATGGGAAAATGGATTTAGAACTCCGTGGAATTCTTGTCTTCCTTTTAAGAACTGGGAGTGATCCAATTACATGGATGTTAGGGTCTTTCAGAGATGTCACATCAGGCTGTCTTGTGAGCACTGCTGTGGAAGATACTTTGTGAACTAATCCAAGGAAAGAATTATTCAGTATTCTGGTATTTGGTGGTATTTGAGGAGATAATAAAAGAGAAGTCTGATTGGATATTATTGCATGAAAAGTGGGAGAATGCAATTTCCAGTTTCTTGGATCTATCTGTCTGTCTGCTGATGTTGCAGGATCTCCATCAATCAATCCAAATTTATTGCTAAAAGAAGTGCCAACTGAAAATGCATTACTCTTTCTGGAAAATGCATATTTTATTCTGCTGGGATTTTCAGGAGTTACTGTACTGAGTAAATTACTTGAACCTTTGCTAAAATGAAAATTAGCTGTGTTTACAGTGAATGAATGCTCTACATTTGTGGACAAAGGCACTTTGGTGGGTGGCACAGTCAACATGGAAACAATAATGAGGTGAGGTGACTCTTTTACCAATGGCAAAAGGGATGAAGATGGAGTGGTTGAGATTATGTCTGATCCTGGTGAGATTTTTTTTGAAATGGAAGATGTTGCATATGGCATTATCTGAGATGACACACTAGTAGTTGGATACGTCACTGATGGTGATGTGGACAATGCAGAGGACACAGTGATTTGAGGCAAACCTGATACAATAGTCATTTCATCAGGATCTCGAGACTTCACTGATGATTCTGCTGATAGCTCTGAAGGCTCCTGGGATGCACTGTTGCCACTGCCTTGATACAGACTTGGCAAAACCCTAGTTTGGTCCATAGTTCTGGTCCGTGTCCCTGCTAATGTACTTTTTATAATCTGAAGCAGATTGGCATTCTCCAAGGCTTGCCTCATTGAAAAATCACCCACTGAGGAAGACTCAAGTTCTCTAGAAGGCCATGTTGGTGATAATATAGCTCTCCAGTTGGTAAAAGATTCTGAAGAGGGCGCAACACTTATCTGCTGTTGCCCAGTACCTGCAAAATAATACATTTGTATTCAGTGCACTCAGATGATTTCATCCTCAAACAATGCATGTAACACACACATTTTCTCTATGAAGACAGTTTCTTTATGAAGACCCCTTTAGCCCACTCTAGATAAAAATTGGAAGCTTTGTTGTGGGACTTACAGCCAGGGACAGATTGGGTCAAAATGCTGTTCCCTTACTTTTCATTACAACATCAGTCATGACTATAAATAAAACATTTGTCTGAAAATTAAAATCCCCAAAGTATATCTTCACAAAGTGGGCAGGATCAAAAGCCCTGTTTTTCATTTTGTCCAAAAGATGAGGAAAGGAGAAAGAAGCCTGACAAAAATAATTAGTGAGCTCAGGTAGATGGGAGACCTGTGATTTCTCTGTTAACATGACATGCACAAAGAAAGATAAAAAATATATAGTAGTACAGATAAACTATATATGAATATTTGATATTTCTTACTCTATTATACTATACTGAAAAAGGACAAGCTGAGTATATGCCCTGTGATACTAAATGTTATTGTTCACATAACTGTTGCTGCCATCAGCCATGGTGTGTCAGTATATTAAGTAAGAAGCTTTGAAGTTAGTCGTTAGTAAACAAAGGGAATGGATCCTAAAACAAGCACCACTGACTTGGCAAACAATACAGCACATGAATAGTGTCGATCTTGGCTGGCTTCCTCTATGCAGCAGCTGTAGGTGTTTATTTTGCCAGCCTTAATTATGTGCACAATTACATACAGGCAAGCTGGAAAAGAAAGCAGGGATCAAAATTAGAAAGGAGAAACTAAATATTAACATGCAAGTAGCCATGTATGCAGGCATATACACAGACACACAAACAGATTAATACAAATATCCATACACATAAAAGTGAGATATTGTTTGCACAATAGTAAAATGGTTGCACTTTCACTATACAGAAATAGCTACCACTTTAAGGCCTCTTTGAACATGTATACAAGGGTACATTTTTTTGAATTATGAGTTCAAATCATCAAGGCCTAAAACCAATTGTTTGTCCCAAATAGAGGACACTCACTGAATCAATAGGAGCTTGGTATACCAACACTTGTGTAAGTTCCGTAGATTCAATAGGTTTACCTTGGTTGGGTCTAAACAATTGCTTTAGAAACCAAGTGAGCACTGTAGTGTAAAAGACTAAAGCTTTATTTTGGATTTCCAGACAGAAGTTCATCAGAGACATGATAGTGTCAAATATGAATTGTCCCCAAAGCCATCCAACCTTTAAGGATTCTCTTTCCAGCCCTGCCTTTCTCAGCCCACAGTCTGCATGCTTTTAACCACATCAAAGGTTCTTTAAACTTGCCATTTTTCCTCTACCCCCCCCCCCATCTCCCATATCAATCCCTCAAGAAAGAAAGTGTTGTCTTGTTTACCATCAAAGTCTTTCCTCAGGAAATCAACAGGACCATAAACTATAACTCTCCCCTGCCATTGTCCATCTGTCCTCAGTTAGCATTTTATTCAGATTACAGCCCCCTCTTTTCTGATTTCTCTTTATTCCCCCAAAACGCTACTTCACCATATCATTTATCCTCATTTCTTTATATTCTTTATTATGACAGATCCATAAACTTCCTATTCCCTCATAATCTTTATCATGACAGATTCATAAACATATGAATATCACAGTCACTAATTTATGCTTTATATATATAGAACAGCAACATTATAAATATAAGGGACCTGTATAATCAAATGCCTTGTGGGTCTCCTTGTATCCTGGTGTAGGTTGGAATAAGTTGGTGCCATGGACTCCCCACTCTTATTGACTTCATATGTGGCCAGAAACAATCTCTGCCTCAAATACATTGCCAAATCACAGTGGTAGACAGCATATTTCTATTGGAAACTAGCAACTGCCACATGCAAAAGTGAACTACTGAAGGCAGTGTCACTGACTCTTGGCTTGTTTCATTTCCAATGCTTAATGCATTTACGTTATCCAAAGCAGAAGCAGAAGAATATGTTGTGAGACTCAAAATGTCCTAAATATTTTGAATCCAGAAAATACTTTAAAATCCTTATTAAGATGCTTAAAGATTTTTCACAATCTGTTCTAGACATTAATATAGTGTATTTTTGGCAGCAGGAGCCACCATACAATTTAATTAGTTAACTAATTGCAGAGGTGTCTAAATTAAGTCAATTTGGAAAAAAATAACTTAGCAAGACTTTATTTACCTCCATCAAAGAATTATCACATCAAATGTAGCCTTTTTATATGACCAAAATTAAATTACCTTTCCTTGATTTAAGAGCTACTCTGGGACAAAGAGGGAGGCACTTGCCTTTGCTGCAGTTTAATTAATTTAAGGAAGCACTGGTACTTAACAGTTGGGGAAAATAAAAGTGGTAATAAATTTCAGGTATGTGGCAATACATTTCAAGTATATCAATCACAATTTTCTCCATGTCTTAAATGCATGGAATTCAAAAAGCTTTGTTGAGGGGCAAAACTACTATAAGCCTTTTTAAAGGTAAGACATTGGGGGGCTGCAGATGGGTGGCTCTGGGCCGCCCCAGGAAGCGGCGGATTGGGGCCAAGGCTACCCACGCTCCCTTTTGCCGCTCCTTTCAGTGGCGGCAAAAGGGCGCCCTAAGAGCCGGTGCACAGCTCTTTCTCGCCCCTTCCGGAAAAGTGCGTCAGGACTCTGCGCCGGGAGGACGTCTTGATGGCACACGCGGTGCGTAACGGCACACAGCGCACAGCGCCAGGACACCGGCAGCGTGGGGTTGGGAAAGCTGGCGTGCGGCTGCCCCGCCCCATCTCTGCCTCCAGGCCGGCCCTTTGGGCCGGTCTGCAGAGGCCAATAGTTATTTTTAGTCACCCTTCTCATGAATATGAGGCAAATCAACCTCCTGGTTTTCCAAGCAAGATGAGTGAGACGCCTGTCTCAGAGACACTGGGTGGAAAATTTGGTATGAGTCTGGTCAAACATGGGATAGAATCTATTTGAAGGCCTACTCTATGGAAATGCAGGCAGCAAAATAAGATAAAATAAAATGAAACAATTTCCATTTTGTCTACAAAGAAAGAGCTATCATTTTGAACTGCTTTTCATGGTCACAGGATTTTTATACCATAGTCCACAAGAGAACGATCAAGACCATTCATCAGCCCTTTGTGAACAATTTGCCCAGCACTTGTAGACAAATAACTCTGATCTGCTCTGCTCTGTTCTGACATGGATGCTATAGTTGATACAGAGCCAGTATATAGCTTTGGTCCTTGCTTTGTCCAGCAGCTGTGGTTACTTCTCAATTGATACATTATGAGAATATGGACAGACTCTTTAGAAAGGTAACACTGACCACATATGTGCTAGATCCTTGCCCTTCTGGCCTCATTAGAAAGCGGGGGGGGGGGGGGAGAGGATTGGCCCATAATGGTGTTACAGGAGTGTTCAATGCCTCACTACAACAAGGAAGTGTTCCAGCATGCCTAAAGGAGGCAGTTATAAGACTTTTCTTGAAATAGTTGTCCCAGGAAAACTTGACACCACTAATAGCAAACAAAAAGTTTAAAGGTTTTTTACTGACTTAAACTTTTATCTGTATCTATATTAATTTTTGTAAGCTTATTTGAATCCCAAGATTGGGGAAAAGCAAAAATATAAACAAACAGAAGAAAAATATGACTATTTCAAATAAATAAGTAAAACACCTTCTCCCTAGAGACAGAGGGGGGAAAAACTGTCTTTAACTATAGGAGGCAAAACTGATTATTCTGTTATTCAAGATGACAGATAAGAACTTAAGAATCCATACCTAACTGAAAAATCCAAAAACTAAACTGAAGAATCCACAAATTACACCAAACTAGGCAAGATTTTAGTCAGGAAATCCCTCAGAGATGGTGTGTGAGTATAGTGAGTATAGTGGTCCCTCTTCATTAAAAAGGCTAACATGAATTTTTTTAGACCTGTTACTATTGATTACTGTGTCTAAATTATATTCTAAATATTTATTGGGTATATTGGAGTTGCGGGCAGCTGAAAATGCTCTTATTGCAGTAGAACATGCAAGACTTATGAAGATTAAATCCATAACAGATCAATGTTTTGTCCTGCAGCATGTGATCCAAAATACCATTTTCCGGCATATAAGACGACCCACGTATAAGACGACCCCCCCCCCCATTTCCCAGTCAAAATATAGAGTTTTAGCACCTCTATCCTCATTATCCCTATACCCGGCGTATAAGACGACCCCCCCCCCACTTTAGCCACAGATTTTGCAGGTAAAAAGGTAGTCTTATACGCAGGAAAATAAGGTACTCACAAAAAGGTACAAAACTACTTTTTGCCACTTTTGTGCCTTTCAGCTCTGCCTTTGATATTACTGATAGAAAATGCCGTTCGCAAGAGTTAGCTACTACTAATAATGAGAGAAGGCTGCTCTTTCTAATCTAGTTGTTGCACATTAATACTTCCCTTAGAGTTAAATGTGGGACAAAAGGATTATTATCTGACAGCATCCACACAGGTAGGAGAGTTCAACACGGAAGTCTACTGGCCCCCTTTTTATTCAACTTTTATAAATGATATTGGCCCGAACAAATGGACAGATGGGGGCAGCTTCCGAACACTCTGGGGGCATGGTGTTTAGACAATACATGCTGCCAGAGCACCAAGAAGCTGCCCTGGAGCTGCGCCAAGGCCGCCTAAATTGGCCTGAAACCAGCCCTGAAATGAGTGGATTTTTTCTGCTCCTTACTGCAGTCCATTTGGGACCACAACAGGAGTCGCCTCGGAGCCACGGCATGTGTTTGCCGCGGGCCCAGGACAATTGGGCCACGAGCAGTTTCTGGTCATCCCTTCCTGGCCATCTGTTTGCCTCCTTCTTCAAAATCTGACAGGACTAAAATATTTTCCAGTTTCTAATTAGGATGCCAAACTCTTGGGTTTTTTTGTATGTAGATGATATTGTCTTCATTTCTGCCACACCGATTGGGATGCAGAGACTTTCAAAAAGCTGAATGTTTTTTGCTTAAAAGAACGGTTAACAGTTAACCATTCTAAAACTAAAGTGGTGGTCTTTAGTAAGTTTAGACTGTCAACAACCTCCCAGAGATTATGGAACGGCCTGCCGGATGAGATCCGTCAAATTACCAACTTAGGGGGGAAGCAGAAGGGCGGCCATGGGCCGCCCCGGGAAGCTGAGCCGCGGGGCCAAGGTATCCCCACACCTCGGCCCCGCGGCACAGCTTCGCCGCCCCTGGAAGAAGCGCTAAAATAGCGCTCCTTCCACAAGTTGCCAAAGGTGCGCCGCAAAAGGCTGCCGGCGCACCTTCGGCGACTCTTCCGCTGCAGCGTGTACGGACGCTGCAGCGGGAGGTCATCCTCGGAGCACCGGCCGTGAGGAAGGCCGGCTGCTCCGAGGACGTTTTGGGGAAGGGGTTGGGGCGCCCACCGTGTGGCTGCCCCTCCCCTTCCTTGCCCCCAAAATGGCGCTTTTCGCCGTCTGCTTCCCCCCTTAGACAGCTTTAAAAAGGCTGTCAAGACGGATCTCTTCCAGCAGGCCGTTCCTGATTAAATTCCTGGCAAAGCAGTAAGTAAACTTTCCCCCCACCTGCCGCTACACTCTATACTATTCAATGCTAATGCGCTGCCTATAGACTGGTTTAACAGTCAATGTTGTCAATCAATGTAATTGTTTATTGGTGTAACCTGTTTCAATTTTGTGATGTTTAATACTGTTTTAATGGGAGGGTGGGTTTGGGTTGGGGAGGGTTCGTTGTTGAGATTTTATTATTGTAAGCTGCCCCGATTGCTTCGGTAGAGGGGCAGGATAGAATTATTATTATTATTATTATTATTATTAGAGAACATCTCAGAATATAGGAGTTAATATAAAACTCATAGAACATCAATCCTACTTTAAATACCTGGGCTTGGGATGTAATTCAAATTTGTCTTGGATAGCTCACTTCTATGTAGTTAAATCAATATCCTTCCATTCCATTAATTTCTTACTTAGATTTTGTAAATTTTTTCGGGCGGGGGGGAACTTGGTTACTCCTACAGTTGAGGTTTTCCAGTAGAAATTTGCTCAACAATTATTGTTTGGCACAGAGATTTGGGAATACAATAAGATCTGAAACAGGACTTAAAACTAGTGTGCGTATGGGGCTAGCCTCACAGCTTTACTCTCATTTAATTAATAAATAATAATAAATAAATAAAAAGTTTATTTGTATCCCACTTTTCTACTATAATAGCAATCAGAGCAACTTACATGTTAAAACAAACCAATACAATACATAATAACAGTACAAGATAATATATGTCATACATCCCCTTTAAAAAGAATTAAACTTAGCACAGTTTAAAAATATAGTCTGTTAAAATGGCTAGTATGAATGACACGTGGGGCCCTAAAAAAGCTTCCTAGAGCAATTATGATCCTTCTCCCAAAGTTCTTGGATAAATTCAGTCAGGATGATACGGCATCATTATAGGATTAATGTAGAAGCCCTTCCAACTGGTTAAGCAACTGGTTAAAGAAAAAGTTCATCCATATGCTTTCCTAACATATTCTTTATGATACCCATTTTATGCAACATCTTTTGGAATGGAGAAATATTTTTAACCTTACCCTGCCCCCACCTAGAAAAGCGTTCACAGCCCTACATTTTCAGTGGATGCTATCCACCTGTCTGAAAGGAAAACATAATAATACAAAAGATTTTGCACTTGTGAATCAGAGGATAGAGGATATTCAACACTATCTTTTGCAATGTTCTCTCTATACAGCAGGCTAGACAAAAGTTCTTTAATTATATTCTCCACTCTCTTTCTAATCAACCTCCCCTTGAGCAGATTTGTATCCTATTGGCTGGCAACAATGCGTAATTGCAAAATTTGCCTTGGCTGCAAATAAGTTAAGATCTAGGCATCAAAATCATTCATAAGAACTATACAGGGGTGATGAAGATATATGGTTCCCCATCTGAGGGCTTTTAAATTGTATTAAATATGATTTTATATTTCCATATTTGTATATTTTCTATATTAATTGCTTGTTATCTGTAATCTATTTCATTATTATTATTATTATTGCTGCATTTTATTTGGTTTTTATTTTAATTATATCAAAATGTGATGGCTTATAGCTTTTAGTAATAAACACTCATTCTTCATTCACAAGATGTTAGAAATCTGTGGGGGTATGCAGACGAGCGGCTCTGGGCTGCCCCGGGAAGCGACGGATTGGGGCCACGGCTACCCCACGCCCCGGCCTCGATTCTCCCTTTTGCCGCCCTGAAAAGACAGCAAAATGCCACCCTAAAAGCCGGCGCGCAGCACCCCCCCCAACTGTGCCTCCAGGCCAGCCTTTGGACCGATCTGCAGATGCCCTGTGATAGGTTCTTCTACCTCTAAATCTTTGAGAATGGCAGAATCTGACAGAATAACACAGATGATTAAAAACTTCAGGACTGGTGGTGATGGGCAGCCCTGGGCCACCCCGGGAAGCGAAGGATCGAGGCCGAGGCTGCCTCGGAAAAAAAGGGCAAAATGCCGCTCCTTTCAGAGCTGGCAAAAAGGGTGCCCTAAGAGCTGGCGCATGGCTCTTTAGCGCCCCTTCCGGCGCAGCGCATCAAAAGGCTGCGCCGGAAGGACATCCTGACGCCGCACACCGTGCGTAATGCCAGGATGTCTTCGGGGAGGGGTTGAGGCGGTGGCGTGCAGCTGCCCCTCCCCATCCCTGCCTCCAGGACGGCCCAAAGGGCCCATCTGTAGAGGCCCATACTTAGGTGTCTGCAGATAAAGTTCCACAGTGGAGTTGGTAGCCCTGACAGTGGCAGAAATGTTCCTGCCATATTATATATTTTACACCCACCAACAAAATAAAAATCTATCAGCTTTCACTCAACCATCCCAGACCTCTGCTACCCCTGGAAAATGAAGGAGAATTCATTCCAAGAGAAAAAAACTATGTTCATGTACAAACTTATGTAGGTCCAAAACGCTGCAGAAATAATCCAGTTTGAGACCACTCTAACTGCCCAGACTCAGAGCTAGGAAATCCTGGGAACTGTAGTTTATTGTGGCACCAGAGCTCTTTGACAGAGAAGGCTAAATGCCTCACAAAACTACAGTTCCTAGAATTCCCTAGCACTGAGTCAGGACAGTTAAAGGGCCACAAACTGGGTTATTTTTGCAACATGTTTTGGCATGTACTCACAGTGTTTTATTTTCCAACAGATCTGCAATCAACAAAACAAAACATTTTCCCGTAATAACCTTACATAAATTATAGAAATAGTTTGTTTTTATGTATTATAGTATAAATAGTAAGTAAGGTAACAGGTGTGAATCAAGATCGAGTGGATGTTGGGTGAATGAGCAAATTAGACAGGAATGGGTTCTTGAAGAAGACAGGTATGAGAATAGAGACTGAGCTACTACCAGAGATAGTGAACTACAGGCTAAGGCCTAGAAGAACAGCTCTTAAATATAATGTACAGACAATAGTGGAATTGGATCTAACAATGATTCTTGTTGCAGCACTACCCTGGAAAGAGTGTGGGAAGGCATTTGTGCTTACCACTGCATGGGGTGAGGGAACAGTCTAAGGTGGTGATTCAAGGTGGGATCATCACACTCCTCAAACATTCACAATTCCTAACATGTACAAGTGTCCTCTTTTGTATGGATCCTCTAGTATCTGTCCTCAATGCTATTAAACATTAAAATGAAGCCACTGGGTGAGATCATGCAGAGATATGGGGTGGGATGTTATCAGTATGCTGATGACACCCAAATTTCTCCATACCTCAGACTGCTGCAGTGACTAAGGATGGCATCTCTCCTCTAAATGAATGTAATGGACTGGATGAGGAAAAAACAGACTAAAACTGAATCCAGAAAAGACGGAGGTACTTGCTGTAGGGACCCCTAATCCGGGTACGGAGATATGATCACCGGTCCTGGACAGGTTCACACTTCCCCTAAAGAACTATGTGCGCAGTTTGGGAGTGCGCCTGGATTCGTTGCTTCAGTTGTCAACTCAGATAGATGCGACAGCCAGGAGCGCTGGTTATCAGATTCGGCTGATACGCTAACTGCAACCCTACCTGGAGCCGAGAGACCTAGAAACAGTGGTACATGCCCTGGTAACCTCTCGACTGGACTTCTGTAACTTGTACCTAGTTCGGAAACTCCAACTGATTCAAAATATGGCAGCCAGACTGGTTGCTGGAAAATCTAGAGGCAACCACATAACACCAATTTTAAACTCTCTCCACTGGCTGCCAGTTAGTTTCCGGGCGCAGTACAAGGTGTTGGTAATAACCTTTAAAGCCCTTCATGGCTTAGGTCCAGCTTACTTATGGGAGCACTTTCTTCCATACAATCCACCCCACACTCAGGTCCTCTGGGAGCAACCTATTGCAGCCAAGGAAGATGAGGCTTGCTGCGGTTACCCAAAGGACCTTTTCTTTCTTTTTTTAATATAGTTTTATTGGTTAAAAATTACACAATAACATATAAAAGTAAAATAGATGGTACACATAAAAGGAAGAGCGAAGAAAACAACAACAAAAGGTCACATACATAAACATTCAGAATAGACCCATCAGCTAACACAAACTGACTTCCTTCACTGATCTGCTGATTAAAGCTGCCATAAATATAGCTTTTCCTCCTGATTTTTTTTCCTGTTACAAATCCTTAATACAATCTAAGAAACTCATATATAGCTATACAATTTGTTCTATAACCTATAACCTTAATCCTATTCACCTCTTAGTTTTAAAAATAACCAGCAGAACTTTCTGCTGGAAGAATTGCTTTTTGGAAATAAAATTTGATTCATTAGTTTTTCTTATAAGATTGGACCTTTTCATTGGCTGCTCCTAAACTATGGAATGACCTGCCAGAGGAGATCCATCACATTACGTCTCTTGACACTTTTAAGAAGGCTGTCAAGACAGATCTCTTTCAGCAGGCCTTCCCTGACTGATCGATTGATCATTCCATGATACTGGTGTAGGCTGCCCTTGTTCGTCCCATGATGCCTCATTTTAATTTGTTTAATTTAGTTAATTTTATTCATTGAATGTATTTTATGATGCGGTGTTAGTTTTAATTGGGAGTAAGGGGATCATTCTATTTTATCATGTTGTTTTATGCTGTATTGTTGTATTTTCATGATTGTTAGCCACCTCAATCCTTTGGGGGAGAGGTGGGCTATAAATGCTGTTGTTGTTGTTGTTGTTGTTGTTGTTGTTTAAGGGTTCCCTGTGAAAGCATCTGCTCTCAATATTCCCAGAAAGGCAAAGTGGTTATGGATCTCTGGTTTTTTTTCTTCTTAAAAACAGTAAAACCAGACTAAAAATGAGTGCTGTAGCAGGTGAGCTGCTTACAGGGCCACATCAACTGAACCTTTACATTCTTTATAGCAAGGGTGAAAATAAGGTTGTCTACAGCCCTTGGAAAAACCTCATGTAGCCCTTGTTCTCTTACACACTCCAAATCCAAAAGATAAAAAACCAACCAAAACACCTCCTCTGCCCCAGCCAATATCTACCTCTGGAAACATGGTTTTGTCTCTAACCATCATTTCCTGTCTTTCAAAAAAAAAAAAAAAAAAAAGCTAAAAATGGCAGAAGCATAGCCCAAGCTGTGCTGCAAGAAGCCTACAATGGCCCTCCAGTCCTCCATATATGCTCACTCCTGCTTTACAGTCAATTGTACACAAAAGGAAATGGTAGTCATTTCTTTTTTCCATATTATTGTCCCTGTAAAAGATATGGAGATGATGCCATTTCATCTCTCCCTACCCAGAGGCAACAGCTCAGCCCAGCTTTTTAGGTACTTCTTCTTTGCCAGCCTTCATTAGACAAAGACACACTGTCCAACCACAGGACCACTTTTGTGTCCTCATCTCTTAGTCAGAAACACACAATCACCAGAAGGGAATTTCAATGCAGACCCCATCTATCAAAATCTAATTTCAATGAGGGATTCATTTTGAATTAGGATGAATAACATTGGCACTGGCAGGTCTGAATGGTTTATTGAAAATGAATTTATTTTGGAGTACAATCAGGATAATCTGAGGGCAAGTTAATGAAGAGTACTGATTTGAGTAAGTGAGTTGATTAATGAGAATATAGGCCTTTGCAAACTGCCAGAAACAGTGCAAATTGAGTCCACTTTAAGGGTTAGGGTTAGTGCTAGGGAATCATGGGAATTGTTTGTTTTTTTCTGAGACATTGAGCCTTCTCTGTCAGAGTGCTCTGGTGCCACAATAAAATACAGTTCCCATGATTCCCTAACCCTAACCCTTAAAGTGGACTCAATTCTAGTAATTATTTACAAATCTGCACACATACATACAATTTATATATGTTTTAGGGTAGAGAGCAATGACAAATGTCAGAAAGGCAGAAAGTAGAATACTTCCACCAAACCCAGAGAAAATTGAAACAAGGAATGTACCAGTGGCCAAAATGGGAAATAAGGAAGAAGGTACGTACAATAGAACAAGAAATAAAATTAGGGCCTGTCAACTTTGCAAAAATGAAAGCATGCATCTTAACAAAAAGTTCAAGAGAACCAATATAATCCATCTTTCCTGGTTCACCAGAAACAGCTGAATGAAGACAATAGCCTAACCCAGAAAGAAGAGCTAACCAGCAAGTGCTAATAAGATGCAATTAGCTAGCCAGGAGCCCTGGTGGCGCAGTGGTTAAATGCCTGTACTGCAACCACTCCCTCATAGACCACAAGGTTGTGAGTTCAATACTACCCAGGGCTCAGGCTAGACTCAGGCCTGCATCCTTCCGATGTCGCTAAAACGAGTACCCAACTGTTGGGGGGCAATGAGCTTACAGTTGTAAACCGCTTAGACACCCCATAGCGCAATATGAAGCGGTATATAAATGAAGCTGCTTTGCTTTGCTTTGCAATATGAATCCCAGCATCCCTCTAGGGTAATGAAAAAGTCTGAATTAAATTGCATTCATTCCCTAAATTGTTCAACCCAACAGATATGCAACAGATTAGTGCTCCCTGAGAAGCCATTCAGAACCAACTACAGCTAGCAATAAAAGCAAATCTGCCTAATTAGCAAAGCACAGTGGTTAAAAAGATAGGAATTTCAACACCAGAAGCAGTTATTGTGATTTGAAAATTTCAGACCTGTAGTACCCTGATAATACCTTTTGTATGTCTATAAACCATGTCAGCACAAACAGAAAATATATTTTATAGATGGATGCCACTATATCAAGAGATACAGATAACTGTGGAGCATAGGGAGGGTTTTCAAACTACTGGCATGTGTAAATTAATGACAGGTGCCATCATTTGGCAATGCATCATTCATACTGTTATATAGAGATAAGATGCCCAATTTTATCGCCAGCCAGGAGAATTTCAGGTGATATCATTTATATGAACAAATATATCCACAAAAGATAAGCAAAGAAAAACTAAAAACAAGCTGCAGCTAATAAAAGATACTGAAACAAATAAGATGTCACAAGGTTGTTAGAAAGAAAGGCAATCATTTCTATTAACTTCAGAAGAGAAAGATCTTATGCATGAACCCAAGTCTAGAAAGGTGTGGCAGGTGGCTAAAGAGAAGACACCCTGAATAGTTTGCCAGTTGCTCTTTATGATGGTTTTGCAAGCACCAGGGAAAAAACATTTTTACAATCTCAATTTTATTGCCTTTTTTTTTAATCAACATTGTCTCATCCATAGGATTGATACTTCTTAGCTTTTCAATAGTGTACCACCCTAACAGCCTTGCTAGTGAGCAGGATATAAACATCTAAACAAAAATGACAACAAAATTATGACCTGAACTACCATATAGCCAACTATATGTCGACTTAATGTGTAAATTGAGGGCAGGTTTGGGCGACAAAATTATGGACTTTGGCATGATCCATGGATAAGTCAAGGGTAAATCTTAGAGGCATGTAAAAAGGATGAGACAAAAGAAAACAATGCCAAAGAACCTACACAATTCCAGCAGGCATAACTGTTTATGCTCACCCTAAAGGCTGTGCTTTTCACCAGAGCAGGGGTAGGCAACCTTTCCCCTTTAAGAGCTGAGGGACTTCAGCTCCCAGAAGCCTCAGCCATGTTGGTCAAGAGTCCCATGTTAGCCAATAGCTCCTGGGATTCTGGGAGCTGAAGTCCCTCGGCCCTTAAAGGGGAAAGGTTGCCTACCCCTGTACCAGAGGATGGTTCCTTTTTAAAAATAAGAGTTAAAGTACAGTACTTACATTAACCCATGGATAAGTCAACTCAGTTTTTTGAGGTCAATTTTTGACTAAAATTTCTGGGCTTCTACATGAGTATATACAGTATTTGCTTCATGTCTTTACATAAAAGGAAACATTTAGGAATACTAATCACAAAGAGAAAAAAGAGGGGGGAAGAGAAACAATATCCAAAAAGATTCAGATGGTGTTCTGTTGTGTACAAGGCTTTATTTTCTACACACAGACCCAAAAGCCCCCACCTAAGATCAGGGAGACCAGGTCAGAATCTGAATCCCTCAGAGTTCCTGCCATGTTTGTTAGTTATTTATGCAATGCCTACTGTATGATGGGATGTGCCATATTTTTGGTATTGCTGGGTGGAAACAGTAATAAGCACCAACATTAGTTTTTTGAATAAAGTTCTTCTATTTTCTCCCTGAGGCTTAGCTTTCTGAACTAAGGTCTGCCAGTACATGACACCAGGATTCAAATCCCCTGCTCAGCAATGGAAACCAACTGGATGATCTTGGACAAGCCACACTCTCTCAACCACAGAGAAAGGCAAAGGCAGACACACTCTGAACAAATATTGCCAAGAAAACCCCATGATAGGTAGATAGAAATTATTTGAAGGCACCCCATAGCAAGAACAGAGATGTTCCCACCAAGTCATGCTGCACCCAGAAGATCATCCCTAGGCTAATGCTCAGGCAGAAGCCACAGGGGGTATATTGGATCCTGTTCACATATGAGGTATGGTCACAGTTATCAAAGGACAATTCCAAGAATCTGACCGTGTTAAAGCAGTGGGGTCTGATTTCAGCAATTCAGGATACTTGGAGAAATTAGCTGTACAACTTCAGCAGAACAAACAAGAAAATGGTGTAGATGCTAAAGACTGGAGGAGGTAACATATTCTTTTATTTGAACAGGAATAGAAAATTTGTCCAGAGAATTACTAAACTCTCAGTTTGCTTCTATACCTGGAAGATATTAACTCATGTTACTAAACTACCAGGGCACAATCCAGCCAAAAGCACTTTGAAGCCCGCTACGTCAAGCAGGAGTGATTTAAGAATATGTTCAACTCTCCCACTGCAACAAATTGAACATGAAAATGCTTACCTGTGGCAGGATTTTATCCTTAATGTCTAAGTGCCAGGAGTAAAAACAGAATGATTAATAGCAAGCAGTGTGGCATGAGCCTATACAGTAACATCCCACATATTTGCAAGTGTGTCACCACTACCTAAGCCAGGGGTAGGCAACCTAAGCCCGGGGGCCGGATGTGGCCCCCCCGAGGCCTTTGGACCGGCCCCAGGCCGGTCCTGCCGCCTCCGCCCCCCGCCATGATGGGCATCAGAAGGCAAAATGTGTCCTTGGGCTGCATGAGGCCCCCAAACTCTTCTGACGCCCTCCTCCAACACTCTGGAAAAAAACAACTTTCTTTTTTCATTTTGATCTTGAATGGTAATAATCTTTGGTTGTACACTTATGCAAATATTGCAGCTCGAGGATCATTCTTTCAAACTGAAGTTGGTGTTCTTTCTCTTCAGTTTATCTCTACACTTTTTCTGCTTTCTGGGTGTTTATTCCTCCCTTTCCATTGTTGTTGTTGTTGTTGTTGTTAACTGCCCTCAGTCAACCTTGAC
This sequence comes from Phrynosoma blainvillii, assembly GCA_026167975.1. Classification (NCBI taxonomy): domain Eukaryota; kingdom Metazoa; phylum Chordata; class Lepidosauria; order Squamata; family Phrynosomatidae; genus Phrynosoma; species Phrynosoma blainvillii. The sequence continues at coordinate 343,348,458 of JANUYF010000001.1, forward strand.
TCATGGCGACCTTGTGGATGAGACATCTCCAAGTCCCTCTGTCCTCTACTGCTCTGCTCAGGTCCTACAGGCTCAGGCACAGGGCCTCTCTGACTGAGTGCATCCATCTGGCATATGGTCTCCCTCTCTTTCTGCTGCCTTCTGCCTTACCTAGCACTACTGGTTTTCTAATGATTCATGCCTTCTCGGGATGTAGTCATCCTGGTTTCCAGTGATAGTTTGAGCGTGATCTGTTCAATGTAGAACTTTCTTTTTATGAGGCCTAATTGTGGCATCAAGAGGAAATGTATGACTGATAATAAACTAATATGAAGTAGGAAACACAACCGGTGAATACAGCTGCACAGAGCAAATAAACTCCCCCAGATTGATCCTGCAGCAATTTTTCAAATCCATCAGTTCAATCAAGTGATCTGGAAACAACGTTTTTAAAAACAAAAATGAAGCAAAAGATAAAGATTATTGTAATCAAGGTGCTGTTGCAGAAATCAGAATATATGTGGGATTCTACGTATATCTAATTATAGACGATCAAATGTTTAAGTCTTGGTATGGAATGTGTCTTTCTGTTTAAGATAAAGAGGAGTGATCATAATGATCTGTATTCAATGAATTCAATATAATGATCTTTATTCAATGAATAAATTCTTAAATATAGGTATATTTTGTTAATGTTGTATTTAAATAAGTAATACAGGGTCCATTTTTTCAGACAGGTTATATACTAGTCTTAATGAATTATGAAAGGGGCACTATGTTTTTACCCAAGGATCTTGCCCAGTGTCCACTGGAAGTTAGATGGTTGCATATGTTAGGATATGAATGAGATATATAGTCAAAGGTGAAATGTAAAGATGTGTGTGTGTTTGTAATATTCCACTTGAGAACAGTTTTTGGACAAGGCACAAACAATATTTAGAGAAACAGGGTGAATCAACGCCAGGTGGTAACAGAGACATCAACAATGTACTTTCCCAGTGATAGAACTAATGGAACCAGACTTTGTTATGGATAACAAAGAGATATCAAATACATAAACATCGTTAGGCTTGGGAAAGTTACTCACGTGGTGGATGATGGACAACAAGAGGCTGGGTTAACATACATCATACTGTCATTATCAAATTAACATAAAGTTAACACCTAGAAGGTGGAGTATGGGATGGGCTTAGAAAATCCTTTGTCTAAGAATTGTTTATTGTTCAAGATGTGAGCGTGTGTGTGTGGATGCAGTGGTTTTAACTGCAACAAGTTGGATCCTAATGCTTTTGGGATTGTTAAAGATGTAATCTTACATGGCTGAACTGGACAAGTTCATCACAATGGATTTTACTTAGTTATCTTATTTTTACTTTTTATATGCATTAATAAAGCTATGCTTTTGGACTTTACAATGTGTCTTCTTGACTGAGGAGGACAGGATTGCCTGGAGAAGAGAAGCTGAGCCAGTTGATGGCAAATCTACACAGTGGCTGTGGATCACAGCAGCCAGCTTGTCCTGCAGACTCTGCTGGGTGCCAAAGTGCATCACTACAACACTCATCATCCACACACCAACAGCATATGCTCAATACAGACATCAATGCATGCACAAATGGGAAGATTTAAAACTCCCTTCTCTACCAGCAGAGATTTAGCTTGTTTTCTGCTGCTCCAGAGAATAGGACCCAGAGCAATGGATTCAAACTACAGGAAAAGAGATTCCACCTCAACATTAGGAAGAACTTCCTGAAAGTAATAGCTGTTCAACAGTGGAACACACTCCCTCAGAGTGGTGAAGTCTTTTTCTTTGGAGGTCTTTAAACAGAGGCTAGATGGCCATATGTTAGGGGTGCTTTGAATGTGAGTTCCTGCATGGCAGGGCATTGGGCTGCATGGCCCTTGTTGTCTCTTCCAACTCTATGATTATGATTTAGTATGTGTGTATGCATGCGCCCAAGTGTGCCTGCACATGTATGAATGTGTATAGAGTTGAAAATCTCTCCCATCTCCCAGTGCACTTAAATTGCAGATTTCCCAATAATTACTGGAATCCAGAAAACAGCATTATTTCTCAGGAGTCCAATTCATCAGTGAGGGAAAGATTGGTGGAATCCTCCAACACTGGGAGGCAAAGGTCACAGGTTGTGTGCTCCTATCTATGATTTAAAAAGTCAACTTGAAGGCAGTTAACCAAAAAAAAAAAACAACTTATTATCCCATAGTAAACTAATCCTCATTATTATTTCTGTCTAATCTGGAGTCTTTTAATACACTGCTAGTGACTGCACTGAAATGCATATCCATTCTTCTGCAAAACTCCATTCTGGTCATGTATGCTAAATTAAAAATGCTGAAACCCAGTGAAGTGTATAGTTGCAGATGAATATGATATTTGGATGCTGTGGTGGCACTGCTCTGAGTACATGCATCGCATAGCTGCCTTGTTGAAGCATGGAATGAAGGTACTAGTGCCTGTGCATTGCTGAAAATGTATGTTCTTCAAAACTGTTCTTCAAGGTAAGTTACATGAGACCAGATCACTTTACCCTTAACTTCTGCACAAGGAGGTGACTAATTTGCCTTTGGCTGATGTTAAATTGTGCCACCTGACTTCTTTAAATATGCATGTTGGTGAACTGCTATAACCTTTGCCACATATCATCTGTAGAGAGCAATAGTCTATGCACCAGAAAATCAATTTTTGCACATTCATCATTTGAAAATTAATGCAGATTAGTGCACTTTATTTGATGTAATAACTTCAATAAATGTTCATTAAATGAAAACTCCATTCCGCCTCAGCAGAAGGGATAGTTCCTAGCTGATTTAGGACACGCATGGGCAAAACAGTAGAGGTGCCTCATGAAGTATCAGCAGACAGTAAGTAATGATTTTATACTGAGGGTCCCAGGTAAGACAAACTGTCGAAGACTGAGAAAACTCCTGATTCTTATAACTGAATCCCCACTGAGAACACCCCTGCCATTCAGTAGTTGTAGTAAGTACAGCACAACCTGTACATGTACAATACAGCGGTTGCCACAGCCACAATCTGGCAAGGAAAGGGGTGGTGGAATGCCACCCCTTAGGGGCCATCTGTTTAGCCCCTAAGTGAATCTTTGCCTGCATCCACACTGCAGAAATAATCCAGTTTGACACCACTTTTAACTGCCATGGCTCAGGCTATGAAATTCTGGAAATTGTAGTTTTGTGAGACATTTCTCACAAGTGGTGCCCCCAACAAACTACAAATCCCAGAATTACACAGCCTTAAGCCATGACAGTTAAAGTGGTGTCAAACTGGATCATTTCTGCAGTGCGGATGCAGCCACAGTGACCACGAAAAAGAATGCATATTTTAAATGTGGCTGCACAATAGAATTACATAAAGGTGGCACACACTAATTTTTAATATCTTTTGTAATAAAGCTGAACTCTAAATTTAGCCTTTTGAAAATGGCTGCACACTTGACTTGACATTTTCAGTGAACTTTCTCCTATGAACTATAATCTATTTTGAGTATTCAAAATTAGATTAAACCAATCAGACCTCTTGGGCCAGACTTGGGAATGCATGTATCCTTCACTCTCTGATGAAAATTTATTTTCTCTTCTTCTCTTTAATCAAAGTTTGATGTTGCATCTCTACAAATTGTATTGATTTTAATCAGGATTTGAAACTAAACTATGATGATGTGGTAATTCTGGTTTAGAGTTTATAAGCAAATAAGTCTAGTTGACTTCATTGCAGCTAAATTGACAAGGGAGGAATGAGGCAGACAGATGGAGAAGGAGGTGGTAGTGGTAGTGATTTGCTTTTCTTTGAACTCTCAACAGGTTATTCTTACATTGTTCATTATGTCAGGATAGCTTTCCATATAACCATCGTTTCTATCAGATGTTTTAGTTATCTTTCCAGGACAAGTATCTAATCTGGCTTTCTACATGTAAACAACCCAGTCCCTGTTTCTTGCTATCAGAGAGTCCTTAGCACTTATGTGTCAGGGAGAAATTATATATGCTGTTTTTCTGGAGAAATGTTCCTAAAACTAAAGATTTTCTAGGGGCCTCTGCAGACCGGTCCAAAGGCCCAGCCTAGAGGCAGAGATGGGGAGGGGCAGCCACACGCCGGCCACCCTAACCCAAGCCCAATGACGTCCTGATGCTGCATGCCATTACGTACGGTGCACAGTGTCTGGACGTCCTCCCGGCACAGTGTCCTGACGTGCTGCGCCGGAAGGGACAAGAAAGAGCCGTGAGCTGGCTCTTAGGGTGCCCTTTTGCCACCCCTGAAAGGAGTGGTGTTTTGCCAATCTTTTTGCGGTGGCAAAAGGGATGATCGGGGCCACAGCGTGCGGTAGCCATGGCCCCGATCCTCCACTTCCCGGGGTGGCCTAGAGCTGCCCGTCTGCAGCCCCCCTAAGTTAGTCCAAGTGAAGCTATATTAGCATCTAACACAAGCAAAGCTGCATTGCCATGGAGGCGAGTCGCCACAAGAATGACTACAATACATCTCAATTGGAAGGAAAGGCCACTTCTTTACTGACAACAGCTGCAATGTAGAGCTGGCCCTCAAAACATGAGGTCCGGATCTGTCATCAATCAATCCCTGATTGATCAATGAACCCATTTGCTTAATCACAGCCAGGCTTTGGGATGACAAAGAGGTGACTGGTTAAATGCCCAGCCACATCTCAGGTAACCAGTTGACCGCATATTTCCATTTCTGCCCCTTGTCACAGGAGGATGCTGAATTAGTTGCTCTGCAATGGCAATACTGCAATGCTCTCAGCACCCCTGAGTCCCTGATGGACTCTTGATCCAGTGCTATGCATTCCTGGAAACCGCATCCACCAGATCCAAGACCTATGCTATCGCCACTGAAGGCTGTCCTCCCCCACCCTGGGGGACACCTTCCGCCAACCCTATGCAACTGTGATCCCACCCTCAAGAGAGTCCAGAACAAGAGTCCATTCCCGGGCGGATGTAGCCTGCATAAGCCCAGATTTCCACCTGCCCAGTCTTTTTATAGAGTCCACCAGCAAGCCGCATCCCACAGCCAAAGTGGCAGCCCCAATGCAGAATAAGTGATCCTCAATGTCCTCAGGCGACAGCTCCATATGCTGCAAGGCCAAGCGAAGCACTGACACCACCTGGAATCGTGTCAGCTGTGAACCATCAATGTGGGTGAAAAGAGGGCCTTTGTTCCGGAGATGGGATGCCACATATTTGCATAAAGTCCATACTGGGCACAGGTGGGAGCCATGGAGCCTTCACAGCACAAAGGAGGACCCCCCCTGCCACACCTGTCACACACCTGGACCTGCAAAGAACTAAACAAAAAGTGTGTCCAGCAAAAGAAACATCCTCCTTCTGCAGTGCCCACTTGGAGTCATCTGACTTGGACGAAGACACAAGCTCGCCCACCCTCAATGCCCCAAAGAAAGCAGTAATAAAGGCAGCTCTGAACAGGCTGGCCTTGGAGATGCAAACCCGGTCAAGCTGTTCAGAGATCCTGGAGAGTAACTTGAAACAAATAGGTGTTGATTTATGTCATGTAAATGTAGATGTAGCAGAGATCAGAAGACTGGCTCACCGATCCTGGAATGCTTCCTTTCATCAGTGATCCTGGAAATGCTGTACCCTGCATTCTCCCATCAGCTCAGTTTTTCATGAAGACACAGTAGTAAATCTAAAGTAAAGCTTTTATTGTTGCATAGTAAAAACAGAAAAGAACTATGTACAGTACAATCCATCTCGCAGATGATAGAAACACAGGATCACAACTTGTTGTTAGGTTGAAAAGCAAGGCAAGTTTTAACAAAGAGGACAAAGGAGCCCTTGGCTCAACCCATAACTCCACCTCCTAGGTGGCAACCTACATAGTGATAGGATGATCAGCTTTATCCCAGCCCCTAGACCAGCCCCTAGCTGTGTGTCACTCCCCATGTGACCTGGTTCCCATGCAAACCAGATGAGATCATTTGTTTACCTTCTAGAATCCTGCTTTCCCAGGCTCAATGCCCTCCTCCAGTCCTCTTGAACTGTGGCACCCAGAATTGGACGTAGTATTCCAGATAAGGTCCAACCAAAGCAGAATAGACAGGTAGTATTACTTCCCTAGATCTAGATACTATACGCCTATTCATGCATTGGCTTTTTTAGCTACCGCATCACAATGTTGACTCATGTTTAACTTGTGGTCTACTAAGACTCCTAGATCCTTTTTGACACATACTGCTGTCAAACCAGGTGTCAGCCATGTGTGCACCTGTGTATTTCACTTTTATGCCTGAGTGTAGTACCTTACTTTTCTCCCCGGGGAAAAAAATGCATTTTGTTAGTTTTGATCAGTTCTCCAATCTGTTAAGGGCATTTCGAATTCTGATTCTGTCCTCTGGGGTATTAGTTACTCCTCCTAATTGAATGTCATCAGAAAATTTGATAAGCATTCCTTCTATTCCATCATCCAAGTCATTGATGAAGATGTTGAATAGCACTGGGCCCAGGACAAAACCCTGTGACATTCCACCAGTCACTTCTCTCTAGGATGAAGAGGAGCCATTGATGAGTACCCTTTGGTGTCAGCCAGTCAATCAATTACAAATCCACCTAACAGTAGCACTTGCTAGCCCATATTTTACTAGCTTCTTTAAAAGAATAGCATGGAGGATCTTGTCAAAAGCCTTACTGAAATCAAGATATGCTACATCCACAACATTCCCTTCATCTACCAAACTTGTAACTGTTGGAAGAATAATGCATTGTATTTTCCTTTCCCTCCTTAGTTAGACAGGAGCTTCACCCATTCCCCCTCTCTCATTCTAACTGTCAATCTTAAGAGGCAGTTTAACTGACTCTCTGAACATTTTAAACCAGGGGTCGGCAACGTTAACGTACCTGGGGCCGGTTGCTGGTCCCCAGGTCTTCCGCTGGGCTGGGGGGGAGGGAATGGCGGCGCACGTGCTCACATGCTTGCGCGCGCGCCCCCGCACCCCCGCTGCACGCACATCGCAGCCACCATTTTGTTTGCCAAAATGGCGGCCGCGACTCGTTTGCGTATGCGCAGCGGCCACCATTCTCTTTGCCAAAATGGCGGCCGTGACTTATTTGCGCATGCACAGTACTCCTGAGCATGCGCAAACGAGTTGTGACCGCCGTTTTGGCAAACAAAATGGCTGCTGCGGTGCCGCCGCGGCGGGGGCCAAGCAGCAGGCCGGGGACGGGCTGCAGGCCGTAGGTTGCCAACCCCTCTTCTAAACTGTCAGTAACTCCAGTAAGCAGTCAGTAACTGTCTTCTCTAAGTCTAAGATGGAGTAACAGTCTCTTCTTGCTATATTAACTCCAGGTAGATTAGGTTTTAGTTCTTTCATGTAAATATTCATTAAAGCCATTACTGTTTGTTTTTAAACCACAAACTACATGTTTGTTGTTTTTGAGTTAGTCTTTATTCTTTAGAAAGAAAGATTTAAAATAATAGTCTGGCCCACGTTTTTTGCTGCTCTGCTGATGAAAGTTGAACTCTTAACAGGTTTAACTTTCATACCTGCAATATTTTAGTTTTCCTTTAAAACGGTTAACACCCTGAGAAACTTATACTGCACCCCACAGTAAATCTATCAAAAAAGGAGATAAGAGTGGTCTGGCATGACTTTTTAAGAAATCTATGTTGATTTTTAGTGATTACAGCATTCCTAAGTGCTTACAGACTTCGGGGGGTTGCAGACTGCCAGAAATAGTGTGAATTCAGTCCACTTTTAGGGTTAGGGTTAGTGCTAGGGAATCATGGGAACTGTTATTTTTCTGAGACATTGAGCCTTCTCTGTCAGACAACTCTGATGCCACAATAAAATACAGTTCCCATGGTTCCCTAACTCTAACCCTAACCCTAAAAGTGGACTGAATTCACACTATTTCTGGCAGTCTGCAACCCCCCTTCATGATCTCTTCTAGAATCTTCCCTGGTACTGATGTCAGGCTGACTGGATTGTAATAGTTTGGGTCCACTTTTCCTCCCTTTTTAAATCTGCTGGGACTTCTCCTGGCCCTGGAGACCTGAATTCATTTAGAGTACCAGGTATTCCTATACTATCTCTTTACCTAATTCTGTGCTGCATTTGTCCTACTCCACCATCTATTGCATTCCAGGCTGAGCACTGCTTTCCTTTTGGGAGAAGACTGAGGCAAAGAAAATGTTGAGTAGTTCTGCCTTTTCTCTGTCCCCTGTCAACATTGTGCCATCTTCCCCACACAGTGGCTCTACTATTTCCTTGTTCTCCCTTCTGCTAAATAACCAAGAAAGCCATTTGTATTGTTTTTAACTCTCTAGCAAGCCTGAGCTCATTCTGTACTTAGCCTTTCTGACTTTCTCCCTACATATGCTGCCTATAACTCCTCTTTGGTGATTTACCCCTTTTTTTCTATATTTTTTTCACATGTCCTTTTTGAGTCTTAGCTCAGTTGAGAGTCCTGGTTTTTGTTTTTGGAGAAAGATGGGATATAAGTGCAATAAATAAATAAATAAATAAAACTGTTTGAAATTGTGCATCCAAAAACTGAGTTTTAAGAAACTCCCATCCATCATGAACCCCCTTCTCTTTAGTATTCCTGACCATGGGATCACACCCAGTATTTCCTACATTTACTGAAATCAACTTTCTTAAAATCTAGAATGCGTGTCTGACCAGGTTAGTCTTACCCTTTTTACTGAATAAAGAACGCCAGGAGAACATGATCACTATCATCTAAGAATCCCACTACTTCCACTCCATTAACCAGATCATCACTGTTCATTAGGATGCACAGAAGCCACATTAATGACTGACCCCTTTAACAGATCAGCATGAACCACATCTCCTTTCCTGTGTATATATTAGTCCTCTTCAGCCATTCACATGGAGTGGAAACAAGTACACAATCCATACCTCCAGTATCTTTGGTCCCTTTGGGCTGCAGTATCTGGGCTTACATACCTATTTCACTACATATGTCAATGCAAATCATTTTGGAGGCTTTTGTTTAATAGTAAGCACTGAGGACACACTCCATCCATGGGGCAGGGTGTTATCAATATGCTGATGACACCCAAATATATTTCTCCATGTCTCGGTCAGCTGCTATGACGGCAGATGGCAGTTCTCCCCTCAATCAATGTCTGGAAGCAGTAATGGACTGGATGAGGAAAAACCGACTCAAGCTGAATCTGGACAAAACGGAGGTACTTACGGTAGGGGCCCCCAAACGAGGTATTGGGTTGCAACCTCCAGTCCTGGGTGGGGTCACACTCTCTGCTAAGGACTGTGTTTGCAGTCTGGGGGTGCTCCTGGACTCGTCGCTTCATATGACAGATCAGGTGAATGCAACAGTCAGACTGTTATCAGCTTCAGCTGATATGCCAGCTGCGCCCTTTCCTGGAAGTAAGGGACCTAGAAACTGTAGTACATGGGCTAATAACCTTACGACTTGACTTCTGCAATGCACTCTACATGGGGCTACCCTTATACCTAACTCGGAAATTACAATTATTTCCATTTTCACTATATCTAGCTTCCCTTGGATCATGCTTCTCACATTCCATGTCCCTATTTTATGTGTGGTGCTGCTTCTGATGGGGACTGTCTTTCTGAGAGTGTTTCCTGCTTGCTTTGTCATTTTTGATTGTCCTTAGCTGCTCTTGCAAGTGTGTTTTCTTTTAGTTTCTATCTATCTCTCTGTGTTAGTGCTCTTGTCCTGCCTGTGTGACACTTTTGATGTCTCCTCATAGGGTTTTTTAGGTGGGGGGGTTACACAAGGAGGACCACCTACACCTCCCTGTGTGAAGTGCTAACAAGTGTCACTGCTGTTCTTCACTTTAGTGACACCCACCACTACTGCTGTTGCCTAGTAGTTGTTTCCCTATGTCATTGTCCCTCCCCCCATTATTGTTGAATTGGTCATTCCTTCTCCTCCCTCCTTTTCCCTTCCTCCCTCATGTCCTTCTTTATTTTAGTCTCTCATCTTCTTCTGGCCCTTGTTTGATTTTCCTTGCCCATCCTCTGTTTTCTCCTGTCCTCTCTCTGGAAGGGGGGGGGGGGCTAAAATGGTCTGTGCCAGGGCACAGATGGACTCACATGGCTGGGAGGGGATTAGATGGAGCCTTTTTCCCACCTCTCCTTGCTGCTCTCCCAAGTATATCTCCCAATTATATATGCATATTAAACAAAAAGAGGAATCTGTAGATTCCACTGAATGAGCTTAGAAACCTCCATTGAATCAGAAATCCTGTATGATCTGGATATCTGATCAGACAGATGGTATGGAACGTGTAAAACTAAACTTACAAATGACCTCTTCTTCACAGAGTTTGGGAAGTTACTTTTCTGGACTTTAGTGCCTAAGAATACCCTCGCTGTCATAACTCATAACCACTGGCCATGACTAAAAAATTCTGAAAGTTGTAGACTAAAAAGGTAACTTTCCCAAGCTTTTCCTTTTCAGGCCTTCCTCCCTGCTGCTAGCAAGGGCAAGTATGCTAAGAGTAGGGCTAAGCCACCTAGACACACTTCTATTGCTACATGTTCTTAGCAAATGTATGAATTCCATTTCAACTTGGCCATTTCTAAAAATATGATTGACATATTTAACTGTAGCAGTCAACTGCTACAGAAGAAAACAATCTTCACAATTGTTGGGGGGAGCAATTAAAAAACCCAAATTGAACACAATAGGAAATTAAAAATCATTGAGAGCCTTCCATAGTGCAATTAATATTTTATATTGGACCATACCATGCTTTGTTGATCTTTAAATTTATTTATTGTCAGAAACTTCCTTATATTAATAAAGTTCAGTTGACTATAAATGCAGCTTCTGGGAATTTCTGCAAACAAGTATAAATAACTGATGTTGGCTGAACTCAGCACAAACCTAGTAGCAATGCTTTTCACGTGACCTTTCAAATCTGTGACAGCTCAAGGAAAAATCAAGCTATACTGTCACACATATACACATACATATAATGATGCACAAAACTGCAGCTCAAAATGTTGCATGAACTGAACTCAAAACATTACAAACCATCCAGACTCTCTCATTAGCTGCTACTTGTTGGAAGATTTTTGCATTCTCTTTCCCCCTCCTTAGATAGATAGGGAATTCCTTATGCAAACTCTCCTCTCTCTCTCTATCTATCTATCTCTCTCTCATTCAAACTAACCATGTGACTTAAATCACTCCCTTTCTGGGACTAACTGACATTCTTTCACAATGATTTTCAACAACTGTTGGTTTTCCTCCTCTCTCAACGTTCTTTGGAAAGTTAGTGAGATAATATTTCTTTTTACCTAATTATTCACTAGCTAGAATAGGATATAGCTTCTATGTAAATATAGATTAATGTCATTAGTAAACTTTCGTTTTAAACTACAGGCTACATGTTTGTTGTTTTTAGGGTCACTTTCAGTTTTTAGGGAAGCATAGTTAGACAAAGAACCATCCTTTGCTACTCTACTGATTTAAAGCTAGACCCTAACACCGTGATGGCAAACATAGGGCACACGTGCCAGAGATGACATGTGAAGCCATTTTCCCCAGTACGTTGAGGCAGCTGAAGGCTGGGGACAGCACAGGGGAATGAGAAGAAAGAGCTGTGTGCCTGTTCCAACTCCTTCCAGACTTCCCAGACTTCAGCTGCCTCTCCAGAGGAAGCTGAAGGTCCAGGATGGTGTGAGGGGAGGGGGAGGAGGAGGAGGAGGAGGAGGAACACGCCTGTTCCTCTTCTCCCCACCCCCCACCCCTCCAGGCCTTCGGCTGTCTCTGGAGAGGCAACCAAAGGCCTAAGAGGGTGGGGGAAAGTTCCACCCCAGAAGTCCCACCCCCAGCACCGGGTAACAAACAGTGCTGGAAGGCCTTTTAGTTTGGGCCCCAAAACAGTTTGCCATCACTGCCCTAACAGGCTTGGCTTTGGCATTTTTGATATTTAAATATTTTTGTTTCTTGAGAAAAGGCTAAAGCCTTAAGAAACTTAAATTACCCTACACTACTGCCCTGGACTCTGCCTTTATTTTATTCGTTTCAAAGAAAAGCATACAGGTGTTGGCAAATTACAATGCAGAATTCCAAAGGCAAAACAGGTCTTCCAGAAGTCACTTACTGCAATGGTACTCAAATTTTTCACCTTCGGGACCCTCTCCTTTACATCTACCTACAGTTTATTTAGTGTGCATAACTTCATTTGCACGTTCATGTACAGTCAGCTCTCCACATCCACAGATTTTTTTATCCACAGATTCAAGCATCCATGGCTTGAAAATATTTTTAAAATATATAAATTCCCAAAAGCAAATCCTGAAAGCACCTCTTTCACCACCCCTCAGGGTCCTGCCCCATATTTGAGAACCACTGACTTATTGTAAATGTATGCATTCTTGGGGGCAAAGCAGAGAGCTAGAGGCCACTCCAGCTGCGATTATAATGTAACTGGGCCAGGACTGTGGCAACCGCACAGCCTGCTTCCAAAAAGGGTCACCAATACGGTCCCAAGTTGGCCACTGCCAGGAGCTGGATTCTTTCTGCTCCTTTTTCTCAGCCTTGGAGCATTTGAACACCACGCTCCCACAGCAGCCAGAAGCTGCTTTATTTGACCTGTGTGTTTCGGGCCATGTTCTACAATGTGAATAACTTAGGGCCTTTGCAGACTGCCAGAAATAGTGCAAATTGAGTCCACTTTAAGGGTTAGGGTTAGGGAATCATGGGAACTGTATTTTATTGTGGCACCAGAGCTCTCTGACAGAGAAGGCTCAATGTCTCAGAAAAAACAACAACAATTCCCATGATTCCCTAGCACTACCCCTAACCCTTAAAGTGGACTCAATTTGCACTATTTCTGGCAGTCTGCAAAGGCCCCTAGTTTGTTCCCACAACAGCACAAACAAGTAGTGTGGATATTCACAAATTTCATCAACATAGGGCTCCTATTGAGCTTTCGAACATGGACAATTACAGGGCTTGTACACCACAACAATTGCCCTTCCTACATTTCATCCTCATCGCCAATGATGACTAAAAGCTTTTTCTCCATTGTATATCAGATAACCTGTTTCTTTCTGGTATGATCTTCCAAAAGGTCAAAACTACAGGTCTGCTAAAGAAGTGGTTCTGTTTCAGTCCAGCCCAACAAATGCATCTGGAAGGAAAGCAGGAAAGGATGAATGAAGGAATGAGGAAAAGGACTGATCCCCAAGCTATGTCCCATCCACATACACACGCAATAGTGTGGCCAGAACATTTAGAGATGTCAGTACAGAGGGATAAGTTCCCCATAAAATGGAGAATGAACTGCTATTTCATCTGCATCTCAAAGTGGATGACCAATAGTTTCAGCAGAACTGGATTTTAATGCAGTAAGAATAACTACTTATTTATCGCTTTCTGAAAATGGTGCACTAACAGCACAGTCAAATTATGGCACACCAGTCCCTACTGACATGTGGAATTCAACATGAAAATATTTTATTTTTAAAAAATGTAAAATGCCTCTGGGGAGATTTCTCTGCCAAACCCATAGTCAACCCAGAGGACATGAGAGTGTGGCATAAAGATTTTATCAGCGTAACTTGCTGCATAACTTGTGAGTAATGTGATCATCCATGACTCCTGCTGTTAAAAATCATTACACGCCATCATGCAGTCTCCCTAAGGCCCTGGCCTTGAAGAAAATTACACACAGGTTTAACTGGCTGCACTGCAGAACTCCTCTGCAGCCACAGATTTTTGCAGAACTGTAATGCATATTCCCAAAAATGCAAGCAGTGAAGATCAACATAGTAGCACTGAATTAAGTAGAAATTAATAAGAGAAACTAATTAAGGAAATATTATACTATAGTAAGAAGGGGAAAAACTCATAGCTACCCTGGCCCTTGCTGTAACAGGAGACAATGTGTGGAAAAGGAGCCCTATTTTACATTCCTGCAGGTAACATTCTATGTGCTGTGCATGTTGTGTGCCTTCAAGTCATTTTCAATTTATGGCAACTCTATCATGGGGCTTTCATTGCAAGATTTGTTCAGAGGAGGTTTGTCACTGCCTTCTCTTTAGGCTGAGAGCATGTGACTTGCTCAAGGTCACCCAGTGGGTTTCACAGCCAAGTGAGAACACCAGTCTTTAGAGTCATAGCCCAGCGCTTAAACCACTACACCATGCCAGCTCTCATGCCATGTTTATAAACATGTTGTCTAGCATGCTTACAGTGCACAGAGTCATGAGATTGCAACAAGGTGGAAAGTGGTCAAAACTACTTCCTCCCTATTATTAACAGAATTCCTCTGCTAGAGCAAAAGTATAAAGCAGAGAGAACCCTTCTGCTTTTGGATGGTAAGGCCAGGATCCTGGTAAGTCTACTGCATTCAGATGCTAGCTTTATTCAGTACAGAATCCATTGCAGAATAAACTACAGGCTCACTAAAGAGTGGGGATGTCCTTGATATCACTCCCCTCTTTATCTCCCCTTCATTTTCAGAAACCATCAGTTCCCTTGTGGCATCTCTAGACCTACAGACACACAGGAGCATGAGGCTACAGAAGTAGCTGTGTGCATGTGTGTGCCTTCAAGTAGCCTGTCTAAACCAAAATTAACAGACCTTCATGGCTTAATCTCAAATCCTGGTTAAAAACAAAAGAATTTGCAGAGATGCAACATCATACTTTGATTAATGTGAAGAAGAGAAGATAAATTTTCATAAGAGTGAAGAATACATGCCAAGTCAGGCTCAAGCCCACATTACATCAGAGGTCTGATGGGTTTAAACTAATTTTGAATACTCAAGAAAGATCTTGGTCTATAGCAGAAAACACTGAAAATGTCAAGACAAGTGTGCAGCAGTCTTCAAAAAGGCTAAATTTAGAGTTTTGCTTTATTACAAAAGAGATTAAAAATTAAATAGCATGTGTCACTATTAATGTAATTTTGTTCTGCAGCCATATTTAAAATACTGGTTGCCCCATCCCCATAAAAATTTATTACTGAAATAGTAACAGAAATGGGGAACCTGCAGTTCATCTGTTATAAAATAAAGAGTGGTGTTTTTCCCCAAAAGACAGAAAAATAGCAGGTGTTCATAAATTTATGCATGACATACAGAGCACTGGCAGAAAAAGAACCCCTATAATATTAAAGCCCATGACTGTCCAGTGAAATTACTGGGAATGCTGAATACAATGTAAAACTAAACTGTGACATCCATTACTACAAAGCCTTGTGACTGCAACTAGTTTAGACATAGAGGTAAAGAATTTCAAGAATAGGTCTAGCAATGCCTATTAGCCATTTTAGCTAAACTGAACCATCTTCTCTGGGTGCAATTATTATAAGTTCTTCTTTTTTCTTTTTTCTTTTTACAAAAATGTACAACCATATATCATCACCATTCAAAATTGGCGAGGGGGGGGGGGAAGCTGTATTTATTTTTCAGAATGTTGGGGAAGGAGCCACATGCAGCCCATGAACACACTTCCCTCACCATGCACTATACAAAGGAATCCAGAGCAGAACACTACCAGTACCAGGTCCTTATAAAATACTTAAATAAAAATGCAAACTCTTTTGGATGTCAAAACAAAACAAAATTACTTGCTAAGAAGCAAAAAGTCAAAGGAGATACTCTACCTTACACCTGACTGGACAAATTTATAATTATGCCAGTGAGATACTGTCAGCTTCCCAGATGTGTCTGGATGGATGCTGCTAAACTACAAAGGTCAGGGCTGCAGATCTTATATTATCATAGAAAGAGGAAGGCAAATCCAGGTAGCCAGTAACCAAATGGCATTTTATTTTCTTAAATTGAAAATGTAGCTATTTTACACCTTCTACTGAAGCAGCACACCCCCAAACCTAAGACTCCATACATGTTGTGGACTATAATAGCCCTCATCATTAGGAGTTCTGCTGACTGGGGAAGATAAGGGTTGTAACAACACACTTGGATGAGATAACACAGAGAGGGCTGTATTAGACCATTGTGAGAGGTGAGGGAAATAAAACTGAATCCAAACTTGGTCTACCACCAATGCAACCTCTCACATAAGCAGAAGTATAAGAATTACAGTTTGGCACTGTATAAACTTTTGTGCAAGCACTTTCAGAACAAAATTACCAGCCATTTATTCTGTAGAACCACATGATATCTTCATAAAGATTTGGGATCACTCACATACACTGGGGAAAAAATAATTATGGTGTACTTGCCAGTGTTCTCAGTGGGGATTCATTTATAAGAATCTGGGCTTTCTTAGTCTTGACAGCTTGTCTTACCTGAGACCCTCAGTATAAAATCATTACTTACTGTCTGCTGATACTTCATGAGGCACCTCTACTGTTTTGCCCATGCATGTCCTAAAACAGCTAGGAACTATCCCTTCTGCTGAGGCAGAATGGAGTTTTCATTTAATGAACATTTATTGAAATTGTTACATCAAATAAAGTGCACTAATCTGCATTAATTTTCAAATGATGAATGTGCAAAAATTGATTTTCTGGTACATAGAATATTGCTCTCTACAGACGATATGTGGGAAAGGTTATAGCAGTTCACCAACATACATATATAAAGGAGTCAGGTGGCACAATTCCACATTAGCCGGAGGCAAATTAGTCACCTCATTGTGCAAAAGTTAAAGGTAAAGTGAACTGGTCACATGTAACTTACCTTGAAGAACAGTTTTGAAGAACATACATTTTCAGCAATGCACAGGCACTAGCACCTTCATTCCATGCTGCAACAAGGCAGCTATGCAATGCATGCAATCAGAGCAGTGCTACCACAGCATACAAATGTCATATTCATCTGCAACTATACACTTCACTGGGTTTCAGCATTTAAAATTTAGCACACATGATCAGAATGGAGTTTTGCAGGAGAATGGATATGCATTTCAATCCAGTCACTAGCAATGTATTAAAAGACTCCAAATTGGGCAGAAATAATAATGAGGATTAGTTTACCATGAGATAATAAGGTTTTTTTGTTAACTGCCTTCAAGTTGGCTTATATTTTAATCATAGATAGGAGCACATGACTTGTGACCTTTGCCTCCCAAAATTGGAGGATTCCACCAATCTTTCCCTAGCTGGTCAACTGGATTCTAGGGAAGCTATTCCTTGGATTCCAATAATCGCAGGGAAATCTGCAATTCAAATGGAGATCATTGGGGGATGGGGAAAATTTCACTTTTATACATATTCATACATGTGCCAGCATATATATGTGTGTGTGTGTGTGTGTGTGTGTACATACTTACACACATACACACACACACACACACTGATCCCTAGATCTCTGCTTGAAGAGAAAGGAGTTTTACATCTTCCCATCTGTGCATGCTTTGATCTATGTATGAGAATATGCAACTCTCTATCTTCCAGTGGCCATTGGGCAGGACCCTTGGGTCAAAAACTTAGTGCCCCCTGTCATAAACCATTAGGACTAGTATATAATCTGTCTGAAAAGATGGAGCCCATATTACTCATTTAAATACAACATTAAAAAACATATGCTGTATTTAAAAAATTAATCATGGAGTGCAAATCATTATGCTCACTCAGTTCCCATCCCCTTAAACAGAAAGAATTATTCCATACTAAGACTGAAACATTTGGTCTTCTACAGTTAGATATACATTGAATTCCACAAATGTTCTGATTTCTGCAACAGTACCTTGATTGCAATAATCTTGTCTTTTGCTTCATTTTTTAAAGGTTGTCTCCAGATCTCTTGATTGAGCAGATGGGTTTGAAAACTTGCTGCAGGGTCAAACTGGGGGAGTTTATTTACACTGCAGCTGTGTTCACCAGTCATATTTCCTACTTCATATTAGTTTATTATTAGTCATATTTCTCCTCCTAATGCCATAATTAAGCCTCACAAAAAAAGAAAGTCCCAACCCCCCCCCACACACACACACACACACAGATGTTAAAGTTAAAATGAATACTGCACATCTAACAGGTTGTGAAGAGGAAGAAACCTCCAACATTATAAAGAGATGCCAGATGGAAATGCCATTCATAAAGCTTTCCTATCAGGTCATTCTGGATACAGCTCCTTGTATGCTTACCAAGCTCCACCTGAGACTAGATGGGTTCTGTGGATTGGTGTGGGAGTATAACTCATGGGATTGAAACAGGAGGGGAAAATCAGAAAGATTCAGCTTCACATCTATTGGAAGGGCCACCAGCCTCTCTTTTCAGAAGGATTTAGGCACAGGATTTGAGTATCCTTAGAACAAGGTGAATAGTCTTTTCTTGGGTAGCAGCTGCATTGGAATGTATCTGAGCTAAGGCCTGCATTCCTGTTGACTTTACACATTTTCCAGACACAGGCACAGCCCACTATAGATGAAGCCTTCAAACAGCTCTCTCATGTTTACTTGACTCTGTCACTGGGGTCAATGTGCAGTAGTACAATATGCAAGATTCTTCAAAACACAACATTTTTAGGACAGGCAGCAAAATATGCAAGGTGTGGATGTGCCAAGCATGCATTGGCAAACATAAGTATAAGAAAAGTACATCTACCAGGGAGCCAGGACTGGCTGTGACTTTTTGTCAAGTATACACTTTGGTAGTAAATCAGGTTACAACTGCCAAAGAGTTTTGAGTTAAATAAAATCCTTTATTTGTTTGTGGATTCCAAAAGTGGAAATCAAAATTACACATGAAAGCCATTTCAAGACCCTTAATATGTTTGGACAACTGGATGGAAAGGGAAGAATAGACATTCAGAAAGCAGAAAAAGAATAAAGATAAACCAAAGAGAAAGAACACCAACTTCTGTTTGAAAGACTGAAACATACTACATTTCAATAACTCCCTCCACCAAGATTATGTTCTTACCTTGGCTTTACACAATATCTTTCTTCCTGCCTTTGTCCCCCAATGACCATTGTTAAAACTAAACTTCTCACTTCTTTGCCATACCCACACGTTTTGCATTTCTGTTGCTATTCATATACAGAACCTACTCATTCATAGCTATAACAATCTATTCCTAGGCACTTCACTCCATCCATCTGATGAAGTAGTCTTAATCTACAAAAGGTTATGCTACCAAACTTCTTTCTCCCATTTAGGCTCAAAAGTGCTAAAAGATCCCTTTGCATACTAACATGACTGTGTCTTTGAATTCTACTATATACATTTCCCATTGCTTTCCCAAAAAGGAGATCATCTTAACCTTTGTTAAATGACATTTGCTTTTCTTGCTTTACAGCTCTCACCCTGAGCTTTATTTAATTACTATTAATCAGTCTGCCATTTCTAGAAATCACCACAAAACAAACATCAGCCCTGCTGGAACAAATGTGATTTTTAAAAATTTTAACTCCAGTGGGAGCCCAGGCATTGCCGCATGCAATGCAGAACAAAATCCATCAAGGCATATCAGATATTTCATTCCAAGAAAATTTGGTGTGTCATGCGATGAAGTAGGTGTAAAGTAGACAGGTAAATAATATGTTCAACCAGATTGGTTTGATGGACAATGTGTACTATTTAGGCCTGAATCTACCCAATAAATCTGTTCTGTATTCAAGTTGTTTCTGTCAGCCTCCATTTCCCACCTGAAAATGGGAATAACCAGAGCTGATGTAAGTCTGTTCAAGAGGAGGCTCACAGAACACTTTCCCTGCCTAATAGTGCTATGTAAATCGAAGGGAGTAAATATGGATTATGGAAAGTGGTTTCCATGATCCAATAAAGTTTAAGACTGCAAATATTTTAAACTGTCTTGCAACTCTACTAAATGAATCTTAACAAGCATAGGAAAAGAAGAGCTAAGAAAAACAGTAACAGGTGGTAAACAGTATGATCCTATACTACACTCATTTATCTGGGAATAAACTCCAGGGAACTCAATGGGACATTTCTAAACAGAAACACATAGGACTGATATTTCAAGTCACTTAACTTGGTCTACCTAAAGATAGGAATCACCTTTTTAAAGTACTTCTAGTATCTGGTTGCTTTTGCTCTTTTGCAAAGGAGACTATTTTCTGGGGGGAGGAGGAACTAATTGATACAAAAGACAAATAATGGAGGAAAATGTAGGTCAGATGCAAAAGAACACTGTTGAGAACAGTGTTCCTGCTGTGCATTTTAGTAACTTTTTAATGATAAGTTTCTAAGTATCAGGACTGGGAAAGACAAAAGCTTCTGATAAGCTCATTAGTACAAATCTGGGACCCTGAGAGAAAATGTTGAATATGGTATCTACCTGATCCAATTTACTATTTTTTTACCACATCTTGCACTGATAAAACTGGTAACATCAGTCACAAAAATATTTTTTAAGAATCTTAAAATCAATGCTCATGGGACTCTGTGTTCTATCCAAATGTATCTACTTGCTTGAAAAATAGAAGCAAATCTCTAATATAAATTCCAAGCCATTACAATACATTAAAATAAGCAGTGCCTGAAGACAAACTCCATGTGAAAGCGTAAGCTAACAGACTTTAATTCAATAAAAAGTTATTTGCCTTGCTTTCTCCTCCTTTTGCCTTTTGACACAAACAATGAAGGACAGGTTGCTTACCTGTAACTGTATTTCTTCGAGTGGTCATCTGCAAATTCACACAAATGGGTTATATCTGCGCCTGCGCAGCTAGCTTGGAAAGTTCTGGTATCACTGGGCAAACTGCTAATTGCAACTTTTTGGCGGTAGCTCCGCCCATCCCTATAAAGCCCCTGGCGTTCCCGCTCTTTCTCAGTTCCGCACATTCGCCGCACACAGCGACAGCATAGGTGAAATAATATGCAAGACACGACTGAGGGGAGGATGGGAGAGGTTTGTGTGAATTCGCAGATGACCACTTGAAGAAATACAGTTACAGATAAGCAACCTGCCCTTCTTCTTCGTGGTCTCTGCGAATCACACAAATGGGTTAATTCAGACTAGCAAGCTCCTATAAATGGAGGAGAGAGTGTCCTGACACGTCAATGAAAGTAAAAACATTAAGGTTTATTGATAAAAACACAATAAAGTCATTATAATGAGCAACCTCATGTGTGAAGCATTGAAAAACTTGGTCATCATTACTTATCATAAAGATAATAGTTACCCATCAGAAAGTTCAATATCAATACCCATAATATTGTAGAATCAACATTATGAACTATACTTGAATACAGAACATACATTCATAAACAGTGTAACAATCAACATAGCAGCAAACTCTTAATGTAGTGCTGAAAGCAATACAGCTCTGCCAAATGAAGCATCTTGTCTGGTCCTTGTGTCCAACCTGTAATGTTTTATGAATGTCAATGGTTGCGACCAGACAGCAGCTTTACAAACATCCTCAAGCGGTATTCCCGCTAGAAAGGCAGAGGATGCTGCTACCGCCCTAGTTGAGTGTGCCCTAATGTTTGCAGGTGGAGTCTTACCCTCTAGTTCATAGCATAAATGAATGGCAGAAACCACCCATTTGGAAAACCTCTGTGCCGATACCAGCAGCCCCAGTTTAGTTTCAGAATAACACACAAATAGTCTTTCTGAGCATCTCGAGCTCGAGGTTCTGTCGATGTAAAAGGCTAAAGCCCGACACACATCAAGAGTGTGCAACCTCCGCTCAGTGTCTGTAGTTGGATTTGGTGCCAGAGTAGGCAACACAATCTCCTGACTGACATGGAAAGATGAAACTACTTTTGGAAGAAAGGAAATGTCCATACGAAGCACCACCTTGTCCCTATGGAAACGCAGGTAGGGCTGGTCCGCCCTGAGCACACAGATCTCTCCTGCCCGCTGAGCTGATGTAATGGCTACTAAAAAAGCAGTCTTCCAAGTCAAGAGTCTCAGGTCCATTGTAGCCGTAGGTTCAAATGGCTTGGAAGACAAAAAAGCTAAAACTAAAATCTCCTGTGATCCCTTCTGATGCTGATATGAAAATAAGCATCCCTTAGGTCCAGAGTAGCAAACCAGTGTTCTTTCTGCAAAAGAGGTAAGATAGAGTGCAAGGTTACCATACGGAAACGGCGATAAGTTAGACAGTCATTCAATTGCCTCAAGTCCAGTATGGGCCTAAGGCCCGAGTCCTCCTTCAGTACCATAAAATAATGTGAGAAAAAACAAAAGGGGGCTTGAGAGGGGTCTACGGGCTCGATAGCCCCTTTTTGTAATAAAGAGCACACCTCATCGAGTAGGGTGTTCGAGGGACTGGTGGACAAGATAGCTCCGGTGGATGGGAGCTCATCGAACTTGAGTGCATAGCCCCTACGAATGATTTCTAGCACCTAAGTATCAGAGGTGATTGAGGCCCAGGTGTTAAGATGGGCCTCAAGCCTGTCCCCAAAGGGAGGTCGAACGAAGTGCGCTGCCCCACATCATTGTCTTCTCTTGCCTAAATCAGACATCTTCTTACGGAACTCCTGTTGGTACTGAACAGGTGGCTGTTGACGACGGCCTGATGAAGAAAAATGTGAAGGCCTTCTTTGACGCTGCTGAAATTGCTGCTGGCCATGGTACTCCTGCCAGTAGGTACGTTGCTGATAAGGCTGGTACCAATGAGACTTACCTTCAAAGCGTCTTTGGGATGCAGTGATGGTGGACGAGGTCATGCCATGTTTTCGGGCCGCAAATTTCATACGGTACCGAAAGTTTAATTTCTCATCCGTATCTTTATTGAATAGACCAGAGTCATCGAACGGCACATCCTCAATGGCCAATCTAGCATTGAAGTTAAGGTCAGACGCTCTTAACCAAGCATGCCTGCGAAGAGCAACGGCACCAGAAAACATCTTGGCAGCACAGTCTGCGGGATGCCTGGCTGACAGAATTTGTTGGTTTCCCACAGCATGGGCCTCAGCTTGTATAGCCATGGCCAAAGCCTTATCTTCGTCCTGAACGGAGGCCAAGAGGGGTTCAAGCCGTTCCATGAGGTGCTGGATGTAAGCCCCCATACAGGCCATGTAGTTCGCGATCTTAGAGTCCAAGACTGCAGCCACACAGATCTTTTTTGCCATCACATCCAATTTCTTGCTCTCTCGATCTGTTGGAGATGTAGAAGATCGAGCAGTGAAGGAGAGTTGGGCCCCTTCAACAATAGCCAAGTTCGGCTTGGGGTGATGGAACAGCCAAGCTGAGTCCGACGGCGCAATCCGGTAAAGATTTTCCAACTTCCTAGAGGTGGAAGGCACCATCGCAGGAGTAGCCCAGGAACATTTCGCAATCTTTTCCAACAATGGAAGGTAAGAGATTGCCGGTGGAGTAGGGACTCTACCATGGACCCCCTTCTCGATCACATCTATCGCTTCCTCTTCTGACTTCGCTACCTCGATGCCCAAAGCATTGGCCATGCAAACAACTAGATCTGAAAACGACCTGATGTTATCAGAGGGCAAAGACGAAGTCAAATTTACCAGGCCAGCAGGACTCCCGGGCGCATCAAGATCAGACTCCTCCGGTGTCGGGGAATGGGACCGACGGTTCGAATCACCAGAGATGGACGAGGCCGGCGAGCGAGGAAGTGGGCCATGGTGGAACAGTGACACATGCCCCGGCAGTGGTGGTGGAAGCATAGGAGAGTGTTGACTACCCACAGTCAGCTGAGTCGGGTCAGCCGTCTTGAAACCTTAAATCAGGATAACGGGACATGAGCTCATTGTGTTGCGGGCCCATCATCCGGGAACCAAGACGATCTGCCTCTAGTCTGAGGGAAGCTGACGCTGACTGTTGGCTTCGTAGTGAGGCATGAGATCCATTCCGAGGGCTCGCAACCGAAGGTTGCTGGAGCTGGTGTCCAGTCAGAGAAGGAGGGTCGGCATCAATGATCTCTCCTTCGGACTCCGATTCCACTCAGACTGGAGAAGAAAGAGGCACCGGTACCAGTGGATCCTCAGGCAGCTCTGAGCCGAAAGATGCTGGGGGAGTTTTGGCCAGTTTGGGAGGCCTCTCTCGGAGGGAGATTTGAGGCGAAGTCGACCAGGCCCTCTTGGAAGATCAGTGAACAGAATCATCCCGCGGCTCCAAATGTTTACGTTTAGCCGCCTTTTTGCCATCATCTTCCCCTCTGTTTTTTGGGGATCGGGTCATCTCCTTCCTCACGGTCTTTACCAGACCTGGTAGATTTTTTAGCTCTGGAAGACTTATCCTTTTGCCTCTCTTTCCCAGAGTCTTCCCCGCGATGTAGATGGTTGTGGTTCCATTGCTTGAGCCTGGGAGGGGGCTGAGGCCGGTCTGAGAGCCTGCTCCCATAGAGCTGCCTTAAGTTTTAGCTCCCTATTTTTCAAAGCTTGGGTAGTCATACTCTTACAAAGGGAACAATTTTTAGAGTTGTGAGTCTCGCCCAAGCACCACACACATTGGTCATGCCGATAGGACGGTATTTTAGACTTACAACCGACGCAGCGTTTGAAGGAGGCCATTTCCAAGACCGTTTGACGAAAGTGTAGTCAAAAACAGTCCAAAGTCAACCGATTCGCATACAAACACAAGTCCACAATCCAAGAGAATAGTCAAAAACCAGAACCAAGTCCATCCGAAGGTCAATATCCAAGGCAAAACCGAAAGCTATGTTCCTCGCTAGCTGCAAAGCGGCGGATGAAAGGAACTGAGAAAGAGCGGGAACGCCAGGGGCTTTATAGGGATGGGCGAAGCTACCGCCAAAAAGTTGCAATTAGAAGTTTGCCCACGGATACCATAACTTTCTGAGCTAGCTGCGCAGACGCAGATATAACCCATTTGTGTGATTCGCAGAGACCACGAAGAAGAAACAATGCTTCAAGCATCAGATATACAGAAGATAACCAGATCTACCTGGCAACCAAGGAAACTGAGCAATGCCAACTGCAGGACATATACATAAAAGACATGGTGCAGAACAATTCTATGGTGCAGCTTACTTGATCACTCATGACTACACTAGAGCTATGTGGCATAGTTGGCTGGTTTCACAGGCTGGTTCTAAGATAATTTCAAATACAGAGAAACATCAATTCAAGGATGGATCAATAAAGCAACAATAATGACCACTCCAACAAAGTTTCTTGTGACTACATTGTCCCCCTCAATCAATCACAATGTTCCTCCCGCATATGCCCTCAAATTAGCTATGTTCCGTTGACATCATGGAACAACTGAAGGAACACCATGGTGGCAGGAACCTTTGTCTCTTCTAGTGTTTTGAACTGCAACTCTTATAATCCTTTGCCATGTGGCTTACACTTCTGGAAACTAAACATCTAAACATCTTCTAAACATCTTGTGGAGACAAAAGGCCTAAGCAGACTGCCAGAAATAGTGCACATTAAATTGAGGCACTGCCCTGGCTCAGTGCTAGGGAATCATGGGAACTGTATTTTTTTCTGGGACATTGAGCCTTCACTGTCAGAGAGCTCTGGTGCCACAATAAATTACAGTTCCCATGATTCCCCAGCACTGAGCCAGGGCAGTGCCTCAATTTAATGTGCACTATTTCTGGCAGTCTGCTTAGGCCCAAAGTTTCCCCATTCCTGATTTAACACATTCCATGTCACCTCCCACACAGAACGTAGAAGCATGCTGGGGGGGGGGGGGAGAGAACCCACCGCACTCCTCTTCTATAGCTAACACCATAA
This sequence comes from Phrynosoma blainvillii, assembly GCA_026167975.1. Lineage (NCBI taxonomy): Eukaryota > Metazoa > Chordata > Lepidosauria > Squamata > Phrynosomatidae > Phrynosoma > Phrynosoma blainvillii. Next base: position 343,374,027 of record JANUYF010000001.1, read on the forward strand.
CTCACCTACCCCCATGGTCTACAGGGCAGCAATAAACAATTGGAACTACACCCACCTGATATCACTCCAAAAGAAGCTTGAATCACCTGAAAGTCCAAATACCAAAACCAAAAATCAATTCCCCAGAGAGGGGAAAACTAAGTAATATTCCAGCAGTAAACCATCTCATCACTGTGTTTAAGAAGACACCTGCATATAAAACTCAATGGTAGCAGACTCCCTACAAGGAGAGGAGGGGGGGGAAAGAAGCAAGAGGAATAAACCCACATTTCCTGCTCCACCAAATGTAGAGATAATCATAGAGTTGGATGTTTAGGATTGGTCTCTGGAGTCTCCAAGCAATCAGTTATGTCCCAAGTGCACTTTCCTTGTCTGCCTCATAGAATCATAGAGATGGAAGAAACCTCAAGGGTCATCCAGTCCAACTCCCTGCCATGCAGGAATACATAATCAGAGCACCTCTGACAGATGGTCGTCCAGCCTCTGTTTAAAAACCTCCTAAGAAGGAGACTCCACCACACTCCAAGGGAGTGTATTCCACTGTCAAACAGCTCTTACTGTCAGAAAGTTCTTCCTAATGCTGAGGTGGAATCTCTTTTCCTGTAGTTTGAATACATTGCTTCAGGTCCTATGCATCAGGCTATCCTACTCATTCGTATTTTGTGGAACTAGAAGAATGCAGTACCCAAATATGCAGAGTTGTGGCTTAGTGGAATAACTTGGAGTCAGCAAACACAGAACCAAAAGTTCAGTTCTTCATCACTGACTCCTTGAGGGCAGCAGCAGAAGTGCAAAGTGGTGTAGCCTGATGTCATGCACTTTTATATACATGAGCCTTCTGCCCTTGTTGGGGCTTGTATATTCCTGGTGCCGTGATTTGTGGCTCTTTGATTAGTTTTTGAGAAGGGGTGGGAGAGAGAGGGATGCTATTGTTCTTTCCTTTGATAACCATGAAAGTCTATTCACTTATGTTCTTTCCTTTAATAACCGTGAAAGCCTATTCACTTATAACAATCATTTAGCTATCATAAGTTTATGACAGTGAATGAAAGACACAGAGACTAAGCAAGGAAGTAAAAATTCTTCCTACTAATATTCCCATCTCTGCTTACAACACCATAGCACATATACAGGATACATCAACAGCATAGCATATATACAGACTTAATGTTGTGGTGATGTAACAGTATCATAAAAAATTGATATTACCTTGGAGGGGATTTCACTGTAATCCTATCCTTATCTAACCTTGTAGACAGAACTTTTAAAAGGTTTTGCTAAGTTTTCCTTCCATTTCATTTTAACTATCCTTGGAATTTGACCCTTTTACCAATATTGAGGAGAGGAGTAAAGAGATCAGGAAAATACAGGTAAGTGCTACAGTTTGATTCATCATCAAAAGGAGGAAAAAACCACTGCTATGCAAGGTGACTTTAGTGTTAGAGCAGGGGTAGGCAACCTTTTGGAGACCTGGGCCGGTCCCCCGAAGTCCAGGTCTCCGCTTGGCCGAGGGGGGGGGATGGCGGCGTGCGCGTTCACACGCATGCCCGCGCGCACACCCTCCACTGCCACGCGCGACCTCTCCCGCGTGCACCACCGCCACCACTGCCGCCGCCGCCATGGTGCGCGCGGGCTCAGCCGCCACGGCACCTGTTGCGCCCCCATTTTGATCTCCAAAATGGCAGCCGCGATGCATTTGCGCATGCGCAGCAGTACTGCACATGCGCAAACGCATCGCGGCCGCCATTTTGAAAATCAAAATGGCGGGCGCGGCGGGCGCGGCCACACGGACGGGAAAACGCACGGCGGGAGTCTGCCTGGGCCGGTAAGTCCGGCGACCTGGGCAGGAACCGGCCCAGGGGCCGTAGGTTGCCGGTCCCTGTGTTAGAGGATGGCAGAAATACAGATGGTATTTAAGACAGCACAACTTTTTGCATCCTTTTTACTGCAACCTATGACCACTACTTAATAAGATTACAATTCCACAATTAATATTGACATCTTAATGAGGTTTTTTTTAAAAAAAAATCACTGACCAGTTAATTGCAGATCTCAATAAATCACACCTAAATACAAAACTAACATGACACAGGAAGGCTCTTTGGGGTACTATCACTAGGCTTGATACAGCTGAGAAATGGATCATTAACTTTCACTTTGAGGGTTGTGCTTCCCTCACTGGCCAACAAAAGCAATATCTCATCTTTAAAGCTCTATGTTGGCTCCTTCACCTTCTCAACCTCTTTAAAAAAATCACTGCAAATGTTATCTGGAATTTGCTGCCCATGACACCATTTCCATTAGTAATAAAGTCAGTCATCCCAAATGACAGTCAAAAAGACTAAAAGCAGACAGGAGAAGGCTGGGAAAATGAAAGGTTAAATAGCTTCCCAATTGGTTGGATAAATATATTTGCAGGTTGCAATTAAAGCTCAAGAACAAAAAAGAAAAAACAAAACAATAATCTAGAAGACTCAGATTTGTGCGAGATGTGAATGACTGCAATGGTCAACTGGGCTGATGAGACAATAAAGCCTCAGAACCTAAATAACATGTTTAGCCTCCCTCCATTGATATTAGCCCCCATCTACCCCAAGAAAGATAGATGCCTCGCCTCTAATTACCTCTAATTTTAGCTAATTTGTTATTTTTCCTCTTTTAATTAGGATTTTATATTGTTATTGGTTTTAGTTTGCTTCTTTTTTATGATTAGGAGGGGAGTTGGGTAGGCGATTATTTAGAAATGTGGATTTTAATTGTATATTGTATTTTATTGTTATTCTTATTTGTTGTAACCCACCTCAATCTACAGGGAGAGGTGGGCTATAAATAAAATGAATTGTTGTTGTTGTTGTTGTCAGTATTTGTTGATGAGATTGAAGTCTTTAAGACAAGAATGTATATGAGGAAAAAGTTACAGACAGCAAGGTATCTCCTTCATTTCTGCTTATTAACTGGCACCTTAGTCCTGTTACTAATAAATCATTGGTGAAGATATTGATCAATTAACCTATGCCAGATCAAAACTGACAAAAATACAGATAAAGATATAAGTACTATCACTATCACCAAAAAGATCTGTCATAATATGACAGATCTTTTTGGTAGATATATATTCTGTGGAGTACAGCATGACAGTCCTCTTGTGAAGTAAAATTACATAATAGATAAGGTATCCATTATGCTGCACAATAACATGGTATCTAACAAGTCTGCTGTGCAATTGAGTTGGCCTGCTGTATTCACAGATTCTGCAGCCATGGATTCAACCATCCATGGCTTGAAAATATTACACACACACACACAAAAAAACAAACCTTGATTTTGCCATTTTATATAATGGACACTATTAAGTGAGCATCCACAGATTTTGGTATCCATGGAGGATCCTGAAACCAAACCCCAACGGATACCAAGAATCCACTGTACATGTTTGATTAAGGGCAACCAAACACAGGCAGTTAAAAAACAAAAGTGTTTCTCTTACATGCAGCAAGGTGAAACATTCTGTCCCAGGTGACAAGTTCTGGGAAGGGACACTACATTTGCCCTGCTTCACGTCTGACCTTGTCCCCCACACCCAACCAGGTTTTTTGTACATTTAACAACAATATATCAAGCAACAATTATTTCTGATAAGCAGAAATTCAGCATTGCAATTTTTCCCGATATAAGGGTGTGGCAATGATAATAGCTTTCTTTGCTATGCGTCTAACTTGCCATGCATCTCTTCATAGTACAACTGCCCTGTCAAAAATGAAATAATACCCTAAAGATAATTCCAGTGGAAACTATAAAGTGCAAAATGGAAACAGGCTAAATGTAAACAAAATATACATGCAGCACATTTTTGACACAGCAACTTATGTGCCAACTGTTTTAGAAAGGCCAAGTCTTCATTTTACAGATGGGGGGCTGGGGCTGTGTTTTCAGCCTCTTGGGGCATTTAAAAAGAACTCTCTTTTCAGCTAATGTTTATAAAGGTTGCTTTCAATGGAGGAAACCACCACTGAGATTTTGTATTCATCTGATGAACATACTTCAGATGAACAAAGTAATGAAAAGATTAGGCAGCAATGCTCTTTCTCTGATAGGAAAAGATGAACAATACTTGGGGGAAAGCAGTGCACCTAATCTCAGTATGGAAAGAGAACTAACAGTAATTTGTTCAAGGGCTATAATTGTTACCTTCGCAACTAGCTCCACAATGTTCCTGAACAGAATGCTATCAACTGCTTACAGAAATGTATTCACAGCTACATTTAAAAAAAACAAAACCTTTTTCTAATGAACTCCACAGGTTAATTATACATTAAGTGACGCAGTACTTTACAGATTTGATCCAAACTATTTCATGGAATAATCCTGCATTTCCATATTATTAGGAACTATTTTGAGTTTCTTAAGAATACAACAGTTTTACAACCATTAATAAATAGAAAAGGAGAGGGAGATATTACGTTCGCATATGAATAAGATGGAAAATATATGGAGTCATTTGTAAACTTGGCCACATTGTTATCTGTCCATAAAAACAGCCCCAGACATTTTGGTCTCTGTTTCTCTTGTAAAGTACACTTAAACTAGATTTATACCATACTCTTTTCTTTCAGTTGAAGACTTAACTGAAATTTAAATCTCAGCCCAGAACTAAAAGTAATGCACACAGCAGCCATCAAAAGCAGCAATGGCATCTTTCTGAGCACTCACACCCCTGCATGCAGTAGCAAATGAAATAGAGCTTGGGAACCTCACAATGTGATACTTTTGTGTTATTTTTTACCTGTTTGTTTTATCCCATCTTACCCTGCTGACAAGCAACTCAAGGCAGCAAGCACAAAATAAATCAAGAAACAAGTTGAAATACATGCATAAAAGAAACAGATACACACCAATAGCAATATCAAAATAGACATTCCATGAAGCAAATAAATCAGACCCAGCATGGTGTAGTGGTTTGTGAGTCAGACTATATGACTCTGGAGTCCCCACTCGACCATGGAAACCCATTGGGTGACCTTGGGCAAATCACATCCTCTCAGCTTCAGAAAACCTTGATAGGTCCTCCTTCGGGTCAAATATGACTTGAAGGCACACAACAACATGAACAGCTACAAAACATACTCAGCACAATAAAACATAAGAAACCATTTAAAAATAACAAAAAGGAAGTCACGCATCATGTATCTTCTATTATTAAATGTCCTACAGAGAAGATTTACTGTGACAGCCACATATGTGCCATAATAGTAAGTTCTTTTTAGTTAGTTTCCGAAGTTTCCCTGATGTCTCCCCAAAAGAGCTCATTGGGCTCAATTTATCATATTTAGGTGCATAGAGCATCCCTTGTTTCTATATTTGTTGCATGTTGGTAAAACAGCTTTTGCTATAACCGTTTAGCAAATACATCATGTTTGTAAATCCTAACAGAAGAGTTTATGCATCACTAAAGAAGAAAAAAGATACAAGTAGATGCCTCATTCATTGGCCTTGACTATACTGAAAACATGTGACTGTGCTGAAAACATTTCTTATGTGATCTGTCTCTCATTAGTCCAAAAAAGAAAGAGTCCACATGGTTTAGGCACAAAATTAAGGTCACAGCTTCAAGTTATGCTCCAACCTAGTTACGTGCCACAGAAAATGTATTATGAGATACACAGTTTTCATGAAAGTCTTTTTTTCAAAGCCCTCTTCTATAGTCTTTCCAAGAGTATATTGAGAGGAAAGCTGGTTTGTGATACTGAACATGTCTTTTTAGCTGCAAACTGAAAAGTGTGGTTCACCATTTGTTTCTTTCCACCCACAAGCTATTTTCCTTCAGCTATTTTCCCAAAGGTGTTTCCTCATCTCTTCCAATTTCCTATAATTAACTTCAGGATCAAACTAAATGCAATGGCAACATACCTATTTACTTGTCATCAATTTCATGTAAAAGTAGGGGAAGTTTAAATGGAAGGATGCACCAGAGGATAGGCTAGAGATCTGACCCCCCCCCCCTCATGTTCCCAACCACTCCCCCAAAAAATCATTTATCCTCAGGGATAAATTAGCATCACTGGGAGAAAAATGGCCATTGGGGAAGAGAATGGAATCTTCTTTCCTCTAAAAGCAAACACCCAAGCCTCCCTCAAAGTCTGATCCTCCAGATGAGAATAGCATGAGTCATGAGGCAGGACTACAAAAGTGTCAAACAATTAAGGAACTTTCCCTTGTGAGAGCATCTGCAATTTATGCACAGGTAAGAATAGCACAGTTTTTGCAAAACAAGAAATGCAACCCCAATCCCCAAAAGAACGGCCAATCAAGAGGCCCCTACAGGATGCTCCTATTTTTTTAAAAAAGGAGAGTGAAATGCAAGTAATGCACAGTCCATTCTCAGCATGTGCAAAACAAGCATATCTTTTAAAAAGACATAATTCATCATGCAGCTGTAAAATCTGAGGTGAAGTAGATATCCTTTATTACAAGTTGAAACTGATGTCTGGAAGGATTTACTAGCTTCTGCTAGTTCTCCTCAATTGCTTCCCAAATGCATCAGAATCCAATATTAGCATCACAAAATGTCTTTCCTTTCCACTGGTATCCTGATAAATGATTCCTTCTCACTTCTGTACCTAACTTCAACAAAAGAAATATTTATCATGCTACTGAGCTTTGGTATAATTTCATTCTTCCACCTGCTCTAGCGTTTTTATTATCTATGTTAAAATCAATACTATGTCATCACTGAAATCAAGGTCAGGCAATTTGCCTCATCCTGGAGACAAACATTGTTAGTATTAATTTCCTCTTAGACCTCTTCTCATTAATCAGTCAATTTCCACAGAGAGTAGAATGCCCAAATGAAACCTTTTCCCATTTTTCACCACAACACATGAAACTAGCACAAATTTCTCTTTCAGAGTCCAAGCACTCTCTTATGAAATACTCTCTAGAATGTCAACATATTGATACTGCCATTAAAATTAACAGTATGGTCACACTGCAAGGATAACACAAGCAAACTGAAATGATCAAGAATGTTTCCAGACAATTTTTAAACCCAGTTATTGGCAGTACTTTCCTCCTGTCAAGCAGTCTGAGAACCTGTACCTATCAAGCAAAGATAAAAGACAAAAGCAATGCATAAATACAGTCTCAAAAGAGTCAGAAATGTTTCTGGATCAAGCCAAAAATTTATTCAGGCCCAACTTCTGTTCCAACAACCACTCAGTGGCTAAAAGAATGCATTAGAAAGCCCACAGGGAGAGCATGCAGGCAACAGCTTTCACCCACTGATGCTGTTCAGCAACTAACAATTTAGAGGTGTATTGCCTTTGAGGCCAAAGGTTACATTTCAGCATCATTTATGGTAGCCATTAATGGCTTATCCTTGACTTCCCTTTCTATGCCATCTAACATAGTAGCCATCAATACTTCTGCTGGCAACAAGTTTATTTTTCGTCCCTTCTTTTGTTTGTCCCAAACCTCCATTCCACTTATTCTGTAGTGCTGTTATTATGAAACAATGGAATGACTAGGCTTTTAAAACAAGCTAACAGAAGACAAAAAGAAAAGAAAAATAACATACCTGCCTTGAAATCCAATGGGACTTTGGAAGCAATGAATCATTTGCTGATACACTTTCTTCACCCCTACCCTATTTAAGATTACTTTGCTAGTATATGTGAAAGAGTTGATTTTTCACACATGTAGGGTTATTGGAAATTATGTTGACCTGCCCTAACCTGGAGCAGCATTGCAACTGTGTCCATGGGCTGGAGGAGGCTTGGGTCAGATGTAATCTGTCATGTCCCATCTTGGACTCAGACTTCATCAGATGAAGACACAGACCTACCTGTTCAAGAGAAGAGGCCCAGAGATCAGCCACGGCCATTTTCCATTTAGCAAACTAGCACAGGAGAGGAGAAAGGGGAGGAAAAACCAAGAGAGGCATAAACTAAAACATCTGGCCAAGACTCTCTCCCTCAGATGCAGTGTGAAGCTGCAATCAAGATCTTCTTGGGTGGAGGTCATGCTGGAACTATATACTGTGGACAAACTAAATGGAGGTGGAAGCCTTAAGCATTATCAGGTACAGGAATTCTGGCTACTTATTGGAAACAAAACTCCTCTCTGCTATATTCAGTTGAGGCTCGTCTTGAGGTTTGGTCTCTTGGGTGGCCCACAACTTCTAGATTGTTTCATGGCTCAGTTTACAGACTCTAATCTGTAAACAATTAATTCTTGACATTTATCATAAATCAGGGCAAATCTGTAGTGACAGCATTAGCTGCAGGAGGTTAGGATGCTGCCAGAAATCCTCTGCTCTGGTTGAAATCATCTGGCAGTGATCTGCTGGCAGAGCTGCTCTGCTTGCTAGATAGGTGAAGGAAGCCACATTTATTTTCAGGAAGTCAGGAAGATTTATCAGGAGAAGGGGGATAAAAGGTACCATTACCAGTCCTAAATGGAGAGCTGTTGGTCACTGGGATTCGTTTGCAGATTCTGATGGATCTCCACAGACTGACAATATCTTCTTTTATTTACTATGCTGCCTGGTAAAAGAGGCAGGATATTTTTATCAAACAATTATTATTCCACATCACAGGTACTCGTTTAAATGACCAAATATTTTGTGACCTGGATGCTGGTACCAATTCAATTCTAGCATTGCTCTCTGTGAACATGCAAAGACATATTTACATCCCTCTCCTCCACCCCAAATACTTAAAATTCTGAGAGGTCCAAATACAGACCAATCTAGAAAACAAAGGACAAACTGTTCCCATCAGGATGTTCCCATATCTTATCTGTTTCACATGGAGCTAAAAATATTTACCAAAGAAATAATAGCAGAGTAAAATAGAGAGGTATATAGGAGTATTGCCTTGTTAAATCAGTCTAATTGGAAACATTAGAAATTGACAAAGATACTAAATAAGTGAAGTCATCAATGAGATCTTGAGAATAGTCTGAAATGCTGCTTGAATACCACTACTTCCACAACAGGGAGCCCCTCCAGATGGGTTGGACTACAATTCCCATTATCTTCAGCCATCCTGGCTCGGGAGTTCTACATCAACAGATCTGGAGGGCTACATTTACCCACTCCTACAGCAGTGGATTCTGACCTATTAATTTTTAAAAGTCTCTTTTAAAATCAATTTTAAAATCCTAAGAAAACTCACATATTACTGTGCTAAATTTCAGGGATCACAGCAGGAGGAAGAGGATTAAAGCCCTCCTAACATTTCTTTCTAACTTTAGGTTCCCTTCTCCACTCCCATCAATATAATTTGAATAATAGATAGTTAGACACTGTCAGGGACATTCCAAAGTTTGGGGAGGAGGAAACTTTCCTACCGCTAGTACCTGAAATCCTCAGAAATGGAGATGCTGCAGAACTGAGATCTTTTGCATACAAAACAAAGTACCCAAGCTATGCCCCAGGTCACAGGGTGAAATGTTTAAGGATCAGGAGCTTTCATTCTCACTATCATTCCAATATTCTAATAAGAACAAGCCAAAAAACCTGTATAATACTGTTACTCTGGAATATTACTACAAATGGGTTTCTGAAGTCCATTCAAAGCCTCTGAACATGTATAGTCTTTGAACATGTACTTCAGTGTTTCAAGATAGCAATATGAGCTTTGATCTGAACAGTATCCAATATATATATATAACCTAGCAGTTCGAAAGCATGAAAATGCACGTAGATAAACAAGTACCACTTCTCAGTGGGAAGGTAAACAGCATTCTGTGCAATCATGTTGGCCACATGATCACAGAGTAGTCTCTGACAATGCTGGCTCTTCAAATTAGTAATGGAGATGAGCACCGCCTCCTATGGTCGGATACTACTTGGCAACCTTGGCAACAGGGAATACCTTTACCTTTATATATACAAGATAAAGGAGGTACATAAAGTTCTCTGTGTCAATTCATCTTTTTCCCATAGTTTCATAACACAGTATCTTCGGGGGGGGGGGGGCAGCAAGACTTGGAAAAGGAGTTCTGGGGGAAATTAATATTAAAGCTATCCTGTTTCAGACAATTGTCATGAGCCAGTTCATAGTTTAGTTAACAAAAGGTACTGATTTGAGAAAAATACCAGGTAACCATCACACAAAGAAATTAAATCTTTTATATGTTACAAAAATAATACAGTAATAGAGCTTCTTGTCTATAATTACTGTACCTCTTTATGTTACTAGTAACTGTCTTTAATTTACAGTTCTGAAGTGGGCATTATATAGCTGAGAAGAACCAATAGTTAGGCAATCATTCTCATGAAGCCAAAGAAAAAAAACACCTTATAATTAATTATCCCAGCATTGGGTTATTGCATTTCACAGAACATTAGACCTTTTCTACATGTGAAATTAATTATCCTAAAATTCCTATGAGGAAATGCCATTAGGCCCACAGAGGTTGACAACTGACTGGAATAAGGCAAGAGTGATTCAGAAATAACAGTGTCCAGGGTTTTTGCAAAAATTTGTGATGACTCCTATATCTTCATTTTGTCCAGAATAAAGATCTCAAAATAAATTTTCTAATAAATTTTAGAAAACTTCACAAGGAACCAGTGAAACAGACTAACCAAGATAATATAAAGTGGAATTATCAAGATAGCTGTTCTGTGGAAGATAAATTATAAGAAAGTTTCACCAATTTCACAATTAGCACAGTTATGTAGGGCCTCTGCAGACTGCCAGAAATAGTGCAAATTGAGTCCAATTTAACTGCCCTGACACAGTGCTAGGGAATCATGGGAACTGTAGTTTATTGTGGCATCAGAGCTCTCTGATAGAGAAGACTCAATGTCTCAGAAAAAAAATACAGTTCCTATGATTCCCTAGCCCTGAGCTGGGACAGTTAAAGTGGACTCAATTTGCACTATTTCTGGCAGTCTGCAAAGGTGGAAGCTTGAATGCTGTTGCTCATGACGCACAATCTGTCCTTCAAATAAAGCCCTCCTATGACTGTTTCACTAGCAATTCAGGAATGGCCATGGCTTCAGTCGCCTGCCTGACTCACTGAAAGAGTAGGCCATGTGAACTATCTCTGAGTCAGTGTTTAGTTTTATCATTAAGACTCCGAGCAATGCAGTCAGACACTTTAGTCTAAGAGAAGTGAGCACAACTGACTACAATCAAGCAACAGCTGAAACTGAGGGTCATTTCATACTGCACAATTATAGCACTATGATTCTATTTAATCTGCTATGACAACTTCCTGTGAAATCTTGAGGTCTGTAGTTTGGACCTCTTTGGCCAAGAATTCAAAATGCCCCTCCTTAAATTGCAAATAATGACCAGAAAGGATCTACATAAATTCAACCTAGATAATGAGAAAATTGAAATAGTCAAAGGTTTCCTGTATTTTGGATCAAATCAGAGCAGAGACTGCAGTCAAGAAATAAGACTACAAATGGGAAGGGCAATTATGGAAAAGTTAGACAAGATCCTAAAGTGTAAAGATATACAACTAAGCAATAAAGTCAGAATCGTCCAAGCCATCATATTCCCCATCACCATGTACAGATATGAGAGCTGGACAGTGAAGAAAGCAGACAGGAAGAAAATCAACTCATTTGAGATGTGGTGCTGGAGAAGAATGCTAAGGATACCATGGACAGCCAAAAAGACAAACAAATGGAGCATGGAACAGATCAAGCCTGACCTCTCCCTAGAAGCCAAGATAAGAAAACTGAGGATGTCATACTATGTCCACATCATGAGAAGACAACAATGCTGGGAAAGGTAGAAGGTAGTAGAAAGAGAAGACTACATGGCAGATGGATGGACTCAATCAGGGGAGATCATGGGTCTGAATCTGAAATATCTAAGCAGCGTCTTGGAGATAGGGGATCTCATCCACAGGGTCACCATGAGTCAGGGTCAACTCAAGGGCAGTTAACAACAACATTCATTAGGTATTTAAAGTGAAGGAAATGTTTGTTTTATAGAATGGAGAAAGGTTATTGAGTAGCATCACAGGTGTCAGACAATCCATCCTGCCTGTAGTCAATTTTTGTTGTAAGCTTCCAGAGGTCAAACTGGAATTCCACATAATGAGGGCACTTCCAATTCAACTCAGCTGCTGTGAAAATTTTACTTCCAAGAGCTCCATCAATGCAACATGTGTAAATCCAAATACCCTTTGACTATTTTCCATCTTTGGTTTTGACATACCCTACATTGACATAATTCCACAATGCATATAGAACCATCAGAAAAATGAACAGATTCTTTTCTGGACAGGAGGAACTGAAACTGATTCATTTAAGGGCCAACTCTTAAAATATATTTCTCTAGTTCTCCGTTTCTCCCTCTCTAACACATACTATATGAACCCATGGTGGTGAACCTATGACACGCATGCCAGAGATGGCACACAAAGCCATTTTTTCTGGCATGAGGAGGGTGGGGAGGAGGAGACATGCACCTGTTCATCTTCCTTCCCAGCCGTCCTGGGACTTCGCGGGGGAAAGTCCCACCCTAGATGTCCCATCCCCACCCCGGAAGTCCCACCCCCAGCACCGGGTAACACCCAGTGCCGGAAGACCTTTTAGTTTGAGCACTCAGCCCCTAAAAGATTCACCATCGCTGGTATAAACATTCTCAACTGTTTTTAGATGATGTGGCCAAGCATAATGTATGAATTCAGGAAGCAATTCTGGCAGTCGTTAGAGCACTTGGGACTGTAAATATGAGAGAAATATATCATGTGAAATTATTATTATTATTATTATTATTATTATTATTATTATTTATATCCCGCCCCTCTGCAGAACAATCAGGGTGGCTTACATTAAAATTTCCACACAGATATATTAATACAATCTAAACAGAACATAAAAATCCCGAATCCCACCCATCCTTTAAGAAGTAAGGGCTCTTCCTCTTATTCTAGGCCCCATGGTGCTGGGCCTGTTGTCTCTCCTCCAGATGACATCAGATGGAGTGGAGGGAGGGTTCTTCTTCTTATCTAGGCCTGATGGAGCTGGGCCTGGTGTCTCTCCCCCAGATGACATCAGATGGAGTGGAGGGAGGGCTAAGAGGTACTATTCTAGGCATATCCCTTGAGCAGGAAACATACTAAAATGAAGGACAGATATAATTAACAGGGGTACTATGTATGAATCTTGAATTCAAAGAACTCAGACAAGGAGACTGGTTGCTGAAATTGATGGCCATGCAAGAGTTAGATACATTAATTGGTTAATAAATGGAAGATTAGGTAGACAAAAGAAGAATGGACTGTGATTGCACCTTGAGCTAGAATTTCCTAGTTCTGACAGTAAGCTGGAACTCCTATTCAATGTGGTGTGATGCAAGGGCACTCAAATCCAGACGACCTTCTTCCCAGGACAGCTACGGTGGAGGACCCTGTGGAGGACTCAGCCAGTGGGGTTTTGAAGCCAGCAGGAGCCAATGGCATGAGCCCATCCTAAAATTATTGTTGCAGTGGAGGGGACCGCCCTGGCCCATTTGGAGAAGGACATGTGGTTCCAGTCAAAGGTCCCATCCAGGGTTCAAGAGCATTGCTGAGCTGGCAGAGTGTCTGGGTTTGGGATGTTGGGGTTGCTGACATCTTGGACTCTGACCCCCTGGAGGAGAAGGACTATGGTGAACAGGGTCTGCAGATGCGCAAAGAGATGCAGCAGATGCAGGACACCTTGGCTGAAGTGGTACGAGCGTTGACCGATTTGACAGCTGCTCTGGGAGCCAGCAAGCCCCCCCATCCCAGTGGCAGTCCCGATGGTGCCACCCATGGGGCTGGCTGCACCACCCCTAACAAACCCCACACCAACACGGATTCAGGATCTACTAGTGAGGAGGCTGGGGGTGAGATTTGATGTGCCCAGACCAATTGCCCTATTTCTTGGCCCAAGTGGCAGGCCACATGAATGAGTGAGGGATCTGTCATGCCCTGCCTGGAGGATGATTCAGAGGACTCAGGGGATGAGCTGGAGCCCCTGGGACCTGAACCTGTAAGGGAGGAGCCAGGGCCCCTGGGACTTGAACCTGTAGTGGAAGAGCCAGAGGCTGGCCCTAGTTCTGCTGTAGCAGAGGCTGTGGGTCCTCCAGAGGTTCAGCAGTCAGGGCTGCCTAATGCTGTAGTCAGGGAGGAGGATCTGGGCAGTGTGCCTACCTTTAAGGAGCGTCGAGCAGAAAGAGAGGGCTTGCGAAGATCACGGAGGCTTCAGCAGAAGCGTGTTAATAATCAGACACAGCTGAAGGCCAGCTCCTTGCCTTCTTAAGAACTTGGAGCATGGGTGGTGCTTTGCCAGTGGATATCTGACTCTTCTACGGGAAAGACTTTGTCTCTGGCTCCGTGTCTCCTAGATCACCTTGACTATCCGGAAACCTTGACCTTGGACTGTTTATCGATCTGCCTATCTGATACCTCAAACCTCGGACCGTCTGACAATTCTTTTGGTAAACCCTATGGTAGCGTTACTGTGTAGTAACACTGACTTGCTGTGCTGGGGATTTTGTTTGTTTGAAGCCAGCTGTCTTATCAGCCCTTTGGCTGCTTTCCCGGACAGGATCCACATTCCCTGATGAGGAAGCTAAGGTGAGATCAGGAGGGTGAAGCAGCGGATTCCTAGTCCAGCTTTATGACAGCGGGGCTGTGGAGTTGCAGAGCTTGCAGACCTTTATGACAGCACTCTGGGCCAAGTTTGAAGAGCCTTTCCATGCTGAGAGGGCCTGCACCAGGCTGATGGCTCTGCAACAGGGGTCCCACTCAGTCTCCGAGTAGCTATGGAATTTAGAGGATTGGCCGCTCAGGTACCAGAGTGGCCTGAAGTGGTGAAGGTACAATATTTTAAAGACGGACTGTGCCTGGAACTGCTGGAATGGCCCCTGGCATGGGACAGCTTAACCATGGGTCGAGAGTGGATCCAGTTGACTAGGGAGGCTGAGATAATTAAGGAGGAGATCAAACTGACTCAGCAGCAGAAGAGCAGAGCCCACAAGGGGACCAGTCCCAAGGCATCCCCTCCAGGGTGCCAAGGGCAAAGCTTCAACACCCCAGGAGAATGAGAGAGAACAACGAATGAGAATGGGGCTTTGCCTCTCTTGTGGGGGAAAGGGCCAACTGATCGCCAGCTGCCCTGAAAGGGAAGATAGTCCATGGGGACCCCAGTGAAGATGTTGCCAGCTACTTCTTCAAAGGGAGAGAGAAGACGACCTGGCAAAGGAGGGCCTGGGGGTTGAGCACTCAAGTCAGCTAGCAGTGGAGTGTTGGAGGCAGCAGAGATCTGGACGGACAGTGATGAGGACAAAAGCGGTGAGCCAGTGGGAAATTTCCCAGGCTTGCCTTAGATCACAGCAGAAGGCAGGCTGTGGACTCAGGCAGCCACAAGCCCATGGTGAGTGGGGAGTTCCCCTATGTACCTTGCAAGTAAGACTGCTTAACCCTAAAAATGGGGAAGGGATAGACTTGGTGGAAGCCATTGACTTCAGCTGCACCAGATGCTTCATTAGCCAGGAGGTAGTCAAAACACTGGACAGAGACAATGAACCCCTGGCTGACCCTATCCCCTTCCATCAGATGGATGGATCCATCATGGGGAGGGCTGCAACTACGAAGCGGCCTAAGACAGTGTGGTTGGGAGAGGCAGAGCATTGGGAGAGAATTCGACTTGTGTTTGGCCTCACGTCTAGCTATCAAATCATGCTGGGGATACACTGGCTAAACCTTCACAATCCCAGCATTCGGTGGAGGCAAATGGAGTTGGTGTTTGATGATCCTGGGTGCAGGAGGCATCACAAAGACCGGGCCAGCTGACGTTAAAAAAGGCTGCAGTGGCACTGATCCAAGGGGAAACAGGAGCAAAGCGACTGGGGCAAGCCATCCAGGGGGAGCTGGTATGCTACCCCCGAAGTACAGGGATCTGTGGGTGGTGTCTGAAGAAAAGGAAAGTGATCAGTTGCTTCCCCACCAGGAAACGGACTGTGCCACAGAACCTCGGGGCCCACCAGCAAAGTCCAAGTTATACTCCATAACCCCTCTGGAGTTGAAGACTTTAAAAGAGTTCAGAGAAAAGAGCTTAGCACGAGGATTCATCTGCCCTTCCACCTCCACCTTTGCTGCCCCAGTGTTTTTCCAGGGGGAAAAGGAGGAATCACTTTGCTTAGTAACAGACTACAGAAATTTGAATGGGATTTGTAGTACTAATAAATACCCCCTCCCACTGATGAAGGACATGTTGGGGTGCTTGGCCACTGGTAAAGTGTTCACCAAATTAGACCTGCGGGATGCTTATTTCCAAGTTAGGATCCGAGAAGGAGATGAACATAAGACTGCATTCAATTGCCCCGAGGGCTTTTGAATACCTGGTGATGCTGTTTGGGCTAGCGGGGGCCCTAGGTGTGTTCATGAGACTGGTCAGTGAGATCCTACATGATTTCTTGTTTGAGGGGGTTGTTAGCAAATATAAAATTAATAAAATTTTGGGACACATGTGGAGTTCCCTCTATGAGCCCAAACTGGCCTCTGTGGGATGTCAGCCATAATCCTCTAGATGGCAGGTCAGGTAGGCACAGGGAGGACCTGCTCAAACAACTAGAAAATTGCCTACCAGACGGGTTTGGGAGTTGCCAAAAGGGAAAGACCATTATCCCAAAAATCAACACAATGGTGCTTGTTTGTCCTGAGTCTTACTCCTGATCGGGCTGCACCCTTTTCTCTAAGCCTCCACTCCTTGATTGTGTCAAGACCAAGTGCATTGTCTAGGTCATCCTCACACCTTGGCTTAACAAAGCCCAGGAATCAACACCTTTGTCCAGGCTTCAGCCAAGCCATTGAGTCTCTAGCCATAGGCAAGATATTTCTTATATAAACCTCTAGATTTTTAGACTCCACATGCTATCTTTGGAGTGCAGCTTGGCTCCACGTCAGTCTGTACTCTGATCACAGCGCCCTCGGCCATCCCTTACCCCCATTTCGGCGGCTGTGCATCATCATCATCATCATCATCATCATCATCCACATCCACAGCAGATCCCAGAGAAGCCTTCGGAAGTGAGTATCTCCCATAGTCTGGCCCATCTCAGGCTATTCCCGCTTTCACCCCTTTTGCTTCTAGTGCACAGTGTGTGTATGCCATATTTGTGTGTGTGCAGTTTTCCTCTTTTAATAAATAATTGAAGAAGCCTGCCTCAGCGTCATCTATTGTGGGATCTCTTAGTCCTTTGGTATACATATCAGTACTCTGGTCTCGCAGGGTGTTGTTAGGGCCCCCCTCTTGCATATCTGAGCTAATTATAAATTCCCCGAATCAGATCCTTCCTAACAGGGTCTGGTCTATCTCAATGATGTTTTGGTTTATTCCCAAGACCTAGCATCCCATATAAAGCTGGTGTGGGAAGTGTTAACCTGCCTGTTGGACAACCAGCTATTTGTTAAGCTGTCTAAATGCCATTTTCACATGGTCCAGTTAGACTTTTTGGGATATCGAGTGTCCAAACAAGGGACTGAAACAGACCCCCTGCAAGATCCAAACTGTGTTGAATTGGACCCCTCCTAAGACACACAAAGAAGTGCAAAGCTTCTTAGGATTTGCCAATTTTTATAGACAATTTATCCCAAACTTTGCCCAAATCGCCCTGTCCATCACAGACCTGTTAAAGACTAAATCGGGGCCAAGAGGGAAGCACAAAGGGAGGCAACAGAAAAGCCCAAACCGTCCACCAGAGTTGTGTGGAGCCCTGAATGCCAAGCGGCCTTTGAAAAGCTTAAATAGCTGTTCAGCACTGAACCCATCCTTAAACATCCCAACCCAGATCAGCCCTTTGTTCTGCAAGTTGACACTAGTGATGCTGCATTGGGAGCAGTGCTTATTCAGAGGGGCTCAGAAGGGGCTTTGAAACCATGTGCTTACTTGTCAAAAAGTTTCAAGGGGCAGAGTTAAACTGGCTCACCTGGGAGCAGGAGGCATTTGCCATCAAATGGGCCTTACAGAATTGGTGCCAGTTTCTGGAAGGGGCATCCCACCCTTTTGAGGTGTGGACTGACCATCGTAATTTAGAATCCCTGCAGACCCCCCCATAAATTAAGCCCCAAACAGCACAGGTGGGCTAAAGACTTTTACAAGTTCAAGTTCACGTTGAGCTTTTCCCCAGGAAAACAAAATGTTTTGGCTGATGCCTTGTCTAGACTCCCTGAATACAAGAGCAAAAGAAAAGCTCCCACTGAAACTATTTTTATTCTGGAGCACTGGTGATAGTGACCTGAAGCCAGGCCCATCAGAAGGGAGAGGAGGGCTCTGAGGCACTGGACCCTTTACTTGCAGAGATATGGCAAGATGTGGCAGCAGATGACCGGCTGCGAGAGAATAGCAACAGTTTAGAAAAGAAAACAGAAAATGGACTGTGGTATAAAGGGTCCCGAGTCTATGTCTCTCAAACCATGAGACTTAAAGTGTTACACATTTGCCATGACTCTAAGTCGGCAGGACACCGGGGTTATGTAAAGATTTGGCACCTGATCCACAAACAATATTGGTGGGATGGGATCAGGTCAGATGTAGAAGATTATGTTAAGGGGTGTCCGGTCTGTGCTCTGGCAGGCTGTGGACCCTAGAAATAATCAATTAATGATACTGCTGATTTTAAATGTCTGGCTCAAACCATATTTTAATACACACATTACACATAATGCATTAATTACATTATTCTGGCCCATACCCTAAAAGCATTTTAACCAAGAAAAATTTGGTTCATTAAGTCTTTTCTGATGTAACTATCATGCAATGATAACGTATCAGTTCTTCTGATGCACCAATGCTGATAAACAAATTAGGGTTGTTGATTGATTCAGTCAATACTTAGGCATCTTTAACACTCAGTCTCAGATAAGGTGCCAGTTCAATTATATAGTAATTCCCAAAGCAAAACAACACTGATTTTGGAATATACTCCAGCCTTATAAAGCAAAGAGCCCATGAGCTGGAAAGAGAATAGCACTGTAACACAGAGTGAAACCTGGTAACCTATTTACCTGTCCACACAATTACAGTGCCTTGCAGAAGTCATCCCTCATTTTCATCTCCACATTTTGTTCTATTACAACCTAAAATTGAACAGGATTCAGTTGGCTTGGTTACCACTTCACATACATAACATGCTCAGCATTGTGAAGGTGCACAATACTGTGAAGACATACAACCTGAAGTTTGTTTCAGCTTGTTTACAATTTTGTGTCAAGGCTAACAAAAAAATATATTTTGCATAGTATTATCTTGTATACACTAGCTGCCAATGAAATCTATTTCAGTTCCAGGCTGTAATGAACAAAATGTAGAAAAGTAAAAGATGAGTGAATATTTCTGCAACATACGGGCTGCATCCACACTGCAGAAATAATCCAGTTTGAGACTACTTTGACGGGCATGACTCCATGCTGTGGAATTCTGGGAATAATAGCTTGTTGTGCTGCAGCAAACTACCATTCCCAGAATTAATAGAAGTATAGCATTTAGATCAAGGGAAGTAATAGTGCCATTGTATTCTGCTTTGGTCAGGCCCCACCTGGAATACTATGTCCAGTTCTGGGCACAATTCAAAAAGGATGTTGAAAAACTGGAGCGTGTCCAGAGGAGGGCAACTAAAATGGTGAAGGGTCTGGAAACCATGTCCTATGAGAAACGAATGAGGGAATTGGGTATGTTTAGCCTGGAGAAGAGACAGTTAAGAGGTGATATGATAGCCCTGTTTAAATATTTGAAGGGATGTCATATTGAGGAGGGAGCTAGCTTGTTTTCTGCTGCTCCAGAGAATAGCACTCAGAACAATGGATGCAAGTTACAGGAAAAGAGATTCCACCTGAATATTAGGAAGGACTTCCTGACAGTGAGAGCCGTTCAACAATGGGACACACTCCCTTGGAGTGTGGTGAAGTCTCCTTCTTTGGAGATCTTTAAACAGAGGTTGGATGGCCATCTGTCGGGGATGCTTTGATTTTGAGTTCCTGCATGGCAGGGGCTGGATTGGATGGCCCTTGTGGTCTCTTCCAACTCTATGATTCTATGAATTCCATACCATGGAGCCCCTGTCAAAAATCTGCATACATTTTGTTTAACAAATTATAAACAAGAAAGGATAAGGTTGAGTCTGATGCTACCATGTAATCAATGGAATGTCTACCAAAAAAAATTAGTCTCAGAATAAGACAATGGGTCCTAATAAGTTTTTGTGATTTTATTCAATAGTCATAGATATTGTAGCTCATGAAGTAATTGCTGATTGATATCAATGAAGGAGGCAGGCCAGATTAATATTGTTTAATACAGGGGTAGGCAACCTTTTTGAGCCGGGGGCCGGGTTGCTGTCCCTCAGACAATTGGTGGGCCGAAGCACCAAAAATAAATAAATAAATAAATAAAAATTAAAATTAAAAAAGAATTTAAAAATTAAAAAAAAATGCATGCACACTCTCTCAGCCCCAGAAAAGCCATGCCAAAACCCCTGTGAAGATTTTGCTAAGAAAACCCCAAGAACAAGTAATAACAACAATAATCAATATCATCATGGGGGGGCGGCGGCGGGGGGGGGGCGGCGGTGGCAGGACCGGTTTGGGGCCGGTCCAAAGGCCTTGCTGGGCCGCATCCGGCCCCCGGGCCTTAGGTTGCCTACCCCTGGTTTAATACAATCGCCCATCCGTTTTCACGGACTTGCAGTCCGCATCCCTCACCCATTTATGGGTGGCAAACGGAGGGGGACAAAATGGGGTGCACGCAGGCTCGCATGCCATTATTTTCAATGGGGCTTGAATATTTGCAAGCCACCATTTTCATGGGGAGGCAGAACGGATCCCTCACAAATTGGGAGGGGCTACTATACTATTTATCAAGAAAGGGGAAAATACTGTTTAACTTGTTAATTCCCTTGTTAATTCCCTCAATCATTGTCCTTTGTTCATAAAGCATTTTAGCAGCTCTCATAACGTTTGTGATAAAATGTTAGAATGATTCTATTAGTCACCTGGAGAAAGATCCCTAACAATTTGTTTCAATTTTTGTTTGGAAAACAATTGAGGATTTCAAATTCTCATAAAACAATAGTTTAGCCAAATAAATCATATTGATCTGTGTCATAATCTTCAAAACCCCTGGTTTGGAGTAAGCCTGGAGTACTGAACGAAATACTGCACCCAACACCACTGATTTCAGGATTGTGTGATTTATTTATTTATAATTTTATTTTATTTTATTTGTAGGGGGCAATATGAAATGTTAAACAGGAGAAAGTCTACATCCCTATGGTAGAATACATCCTTTGCAAACAGAAAATCCCAAATTCACTGCATCTCTGGCTACCTCCAGTTAGAACAACAAAGGATGCTGTGCCACCATTAAAGACTAACAAATTTATTGTGCTGTAGGCCTAGGATGTCCAGGAGCATCACAGAACCCATTGACACCTCTCTAGACACTCACCAAAGCCCTCTGCTTCTCCTAAATTTTCCAAGCAAAATTTTTTTTACCCTTTTCCTGTCTCCAAAACACCTCTAGGCCTCTAAATAGAGGCCCTATCCAGCAAAGAATGCCAAAATTATCTTTGAATAGTTATCCTATTCAGTTTCATCAGAGCAAATATGCTCTTTGGCATTTCAGGTTTAACGCCATCCTCCACCACCTTGTTTTCAATTTCCTCAACAAGATTTTTGTACCTTGTGACCAAGGAATCTTTTTAATGGCTAGGAAGTCTCTCCAAGGAAGCCACATTGTAGCAGAGTCTGTGACAGCTTAGTAGATTTCCAGATTGTGTCCACAGGTCCAAGAGTTAGAAATGCCTGCCAGAAGCTTTGCGCCCTGCACCTCACTTAATCGATGAATTAACTGTTATCTTGAGTTAGATGTGTGTATACATGTGCATGTACACACACAAACACACAATATGCTGAAAAAGGATTGCAAACAATGAGGCCAGAGGGAACTGAAATGGAGAAAATGACAGTCTGGTCTCGGGCAGCAGGACTGAAAAAGACATCTATGTGAAATCTTGGAGGACTGTTGCCAGTAACAGCAAATTGTACTGGGTTATTTGAGAGGAAGATAGATTCAAAACAGGCAAATTCGTATCTATTTTGCAGCAGTACTTATGCAAGCTTTCATTTACTCAGAATTCTTAATTAGGTATTCTACATTCCAGCAAATAAAGATTTCTACATATCTCTACACCAAGAGAAATTACTTCAAAGAGATCCTCTTCTGTAAGAAAATGGCAAGCTTAGTCATATACTGCTCACAACTATTTCTGCCCACCCACCCCCCATAAAAAGGACAGCAGAAGGGAGGGTGTTGTTTATGTGCTAGAACAGAGGAAGTGGTGTCAGAACAGAAGGGGCAGGGTGGAACGTAGGTGGTTCATTCCATCAGGAAATATGAAAGAATTGATGTGTTCCTTTTAGTACAAATACTGAAGCCGCACATTTTCAAATGAACCATTTTCCAATTGGTCGACTTTGCCATTTGTTTCAAAATAAAAAATTGAAGCAATCTATTATGCTGGTCAGCTCAATGCTTTAGAATGACTAATCTTAAGTGTCTTTGAGAGTGCAAAGTGAGAACAATTTTGAACTTAGAAGGAGTTGACAAAAGGAGCCTAATTGCTCCTGACACCAGACAAAACTGAACCTGAAACTTATTAAAGGCAGATTTCATGCCTTTGTGTGTTTTGGAAGAAAAAACAATCTTGAAAAAATGCCCAGACTGAATGCACAACAGCTTTTCTGAAATATCGCTATCCTACTGAGGCTGTCTCAGGGAACAAACATCACTCTGGCGATTTCTTTACATCTTCTGTAAGCTTTCAATAGTCATTTGGTGCTTTTTGTACTTAATACCCGGAACCAATTTTGTGGATATTTTTCAAACCACTTCTAAACATCAGAGGTTCTGGCCTCAGAATCACCACAATTAGCAACAGTATTAACTTAGGCTAACAATCTAATTTTTCCCTCCCAATGTAGGTTTATGTAAAGTTGTGAAAAGGCTATGTATGAAATGCAAAAGAATGAGTTCCATATGATTGGAGCACCCAGAAGAAAATGCTTTGGGGTAACTGCAGGATCATGAAAGTAGAATAGTGATTCCAGCTCAGTAATATATAACACAGAGGAGACTGTTAATTTATCAAAGAAGTATTAAGACAGAAAAAGCTATGAAAGTCTAGATTGAGGTAGAGCTTGTTAGAAGAATGGAAAGCTAAGTGATAACCTAAATTTATAACCAAGAGAAGGGATAGATTAACTTTTAAGACAGGAGTGACTAATTTGTGGGTCTCTAGAAGTTGCTAGACTGCAATTCTCATTGGCCCTGGCCAGGATAACAAAATGATGAGAAATTATGGGAGTTGGATGAATGACAAAACAACGTTTGAGAGCCATATGTTCCGTATCCTAATTCTAGGTTGAAAAAACAGACCATAAGGAAGGAAGACAGAAAGTTCTGGGTCCGCAACTGGAAGTCATCAGCTGAATCCTGTCCTCTTTATAGCAAGGAAGATGCTGCCCATCCCACTCTATACTCCCGTTTCTATATTACTTCTTTTAAAAAGGTTTACTAAACATATTTTACAGATATGTATAACAATCTACAATACTCAAGCAACAAACATCAATAGGAATAATCAGACCAGCCAACCAGACAGTTTGAGTAATAGGAATAACCCTACTTGAAATGGCACATTTCTGTTTCTCCCTCCTCTCAGATTATCTTTCCAGATAAAGAAATCTGGGGCAGTTTGGACATCACTATTTGCAATGTTACAATGTTTTAGTTCTCTTTCCCATCCATGTCAACCTATCATATTCAAAAGGATTAGTGCCAATGTTGATATATCTTCAAGCAGAGCACTGTTGTTATGCACACTTTTGCATATCTATGAGCTAAAGAGCACTTCATTATTCTAACTGAACATGGAACATCATCATTATCAGGGGCTTTTTGGCTGCACAGAGGGAAGTAATATACCAGTCTATACACTGGTTTCCCCATGAAGCTACATGGGAAAAATTACCAGTATATTAAAGGCTTACCAAAAGTATAACAGCAAGTTGGTAAGCCATCAGCTACAGCTGGCTATAGAGAGAGACTTATAATAGACATTTTATCAATAGCATCTGCCCAGTAATAGGTGTACTATATCCTGTTCTTAGAAATGGTTAGTACTATTGGATATTTTCCAACAGACAACTGTATTAGTCGGTTACAATATAAAAAGAGGACTACAGTTCACTTCTTCAAATGCTTCCGAAGAAGTGAGCTATATTCCACAAAAATGTAAACTCAAACTGGTTAATCTTAAAGGTGCTACAAGACTCCTCTTCCCTTTCTCTCCTCCTTATATATTACTTGTGAGTCAATAGTTATGTTAAATGAATCGTGCCTGGGGGGAGAACACACATAGATAAGTTTGCATTCTAAAGCTGAAAAAAGTATGAACAAAATAATAATTAAATAAGTTGCCGATTTAAATTTCCAGCAGGCAGCAGAAATCTTCAATACCCTGTTAAAATCAAGTCCAGTCAAAAGTTGCCAGAAAAACAATTATCCATGTAGTGTGATGAAATGACAATTGCACATTTTCACATGTCCAAGTGCTCAGGGACAGCACCAGTGGTAGCATAATACCACAGCCAAAGTAACTGAAAAAGCAATATTAAAGCAGAAATCTATAAAAGGGTTATTATGAAAAAATTAAGGTGTTTGAATAGAATTACTCTACTCTAGTTGAGACTACTGATTTGACTGAGGCCTTTGTTTCAATTGCTGTGAAAGTGTACTGTTTCTAATCTAGAACCAAACTCATACTAGAATTCGATTTTCCCAGACAATGGGTGTGTGTTCAAAATCTAGCCACAAGAAATATGAATGTAAGCTTCTGCTGAAGTTCCAAGTTAAACAGGACTGGATGACTCTTCAAGATAATTCAGCTACAAAAGTAAGCATTATCAAAGATATGTTCCAAATGAAACCAGCCAAATGAAACCAAATGAAACTACACAAGACCAGCGTGGTCTTGAGAATGTAACAGCGCCTTTGACCCTGGAGGATTTCACAACTGGTATTTTCCTCTAGTGATTTAGTGATCTAGGACCCGAAACAATGGATGCAAGCTGCAAGAAAAGAGATTCCACCTCAACATTAGGAGGAACTTCCTGACAGTGAGGGCAGTTCGACAGTGGAACACACTCCCTCGGAGAGTAGTGGAGTCTCCTTCCTTGGAGGTCTTTAAGCAGAGGCTGGATGGCCATCTGTCAGGGATGCTTTGATTGGGAGTTCCTGCATGGCAGGGGGTTGGACTGGATGGCCCTTGTGGTCTCTTCCAACTCTATGATTCTATGATTCTATGATTCTATGATTTCTATTCAATCAACCATGTACAGGTCCAGAACTAGCAAGTACATAAATTAGTTCTTTGAACCACATTACAACAACAAACCCAACAAATTGTTAATCAAAGGATTCATAAACTGTATCACAAATTAAGAGTTCAAACATCAATGTTTATTTAAGCTCAAGGTGCTGTGAATGAGTCAAACCCACAGAATAAAAGCCAACAAAATTTAATTGCATAAGGCATGCTATAAATTACCATGAAGTATATCACTGCATTTAAAACTGTACTGAACAGAAAGGTGTCTGGCAATATATTATGAGTCTCACACATTCATTCATTCATTGATTTGTTGTTGTTGCTATGTGCCTTCAGGTTGTTTCCGACGTATTGTGAGCCTAAGGTAAACCTATCATGGGGTTTCATGGAAAGATTTGTTCAGAAGGGGTGTTGTCTTTGCCTTCCTCTGTGGCTAAGAGAGTGTGACTTGCCCAAGGTCACCTACTGGGTTTCTATTTTTATATCTGTAATAAATTATACTGTTGTATCCTACCAGCAAAATCTAACAATGCAGTGAAATTCTCAGAATACACATCTGTCAACCAAAGTGGATTTATATAAACCCTTCAAAATACTAACCCTATGATTCTTTGAAATTATACCAAAGAATGGCCTAGAATTCAGGGGACCCTTCTGAAAGGGAAAATCACTCTGCATTAACTCTGCCCTTAGGATAACAGGTTCTAGGCCAGTGAGAAGTCCCCTTCCCAATGGTTTTCCTAATTTCAGATCTCATCTTCTCTCTATCCCTAGACTCCAACAGATCACAACACAAATGCCGTGTTTCCCTGAAAATAAGAAATACCGATAAAATAAGCCAGAGCAGGATTTGTAAGCATTTGCACAATATAAGCCATAGCCCGAAAATAAGACATAGGGCCAATGCAAATGGGGTGGCTTTTCTGGGCCGCCGCTCCCAGGGGGTGGCAAAAAGCCACCCTTTGAGCCACCACCACAGTTCTTTTGCACCCTTTTGGCGCAGCGTGTATGCACGCTGCGCCAAGAGGGCGTCCTGGTGCCATGCACCCTGTGGATGGGCACACGGAGTCGGGACAAATAAGACATCCCCTGAAAATAAACTATACTGTGTCTTCTTGAGGAAAAATAAATATAAGACAGTGTCTTATTTTCAGGGAAACACGGTAATACTGTTTCATCCTAAAGCATTTTTGCCTTGTCTTCTTTTTTTAACCTCTCAGTGCCCCCTAACCCAGTGTTTATGTTTCTCAAGTTCTTACTTTTACACCACTGCCATTCCCTCTCCTTCCCCCTTAATCGCCTGACCCATCTTCTTACAATTCCTCTCTCCATCAGCAAACACTGCTTGATTTTAAGTGCTGAGAATGTGTTGTGAGGTGCATTTTTATTTTATTTGGGCAGATTCCTCCCCTGCAGAATCCACTCCTAATTACCTCAACTCAGCCTAGAATTGTCTTCTCTCTATTGCCCATTCCCTCAAATTCCACTCACCACGTACCTCTCCTTCCAGTTTCTTTCTCTGTTTTTTTTTCCCTCAAATCTTTTTCTTTTTCTCAAACACTGCCAGCACTTCACCTTCCTTTCTTCAGGTCTTCCTATGGACTCTCATTATGTTTTTTATTTGACTGATTGATTTATATCCTGCCTTTCTCCCAAGGCAGGACTCAAGGCAGCTAATAACGTTAAGACAAGTGCAGTTAGAAAATTAAAGAATTAGCACAGAAAAGTAAAAAGCAATTTTAAAAACAATTCTGTAAACAAAATAAAATTGTAACAGGTTTAAAAATATTTAAAACGTAATAAAATAGCACAGCACATCCCATTGGTTCTATAAATTATGAACCAAAGCTCTGCCAAAGTGAAAAGGTCTTCACTGTGGAAAGAGAGCAGAGAGGAGGCCAACTGAATCTCCTGTGGGTTAAACTTAAATAAAAATTTCTAAAATTTCTGAAGGACCAAAAGTTCCACATCCCTACTGCAGCATTCCATGTTAACCTTTCCTGTTTAAAAAAAACATTATAAGGTATATGGAAAATACTTAGGATCTTATCTCTTTAATGTTATGCTCAGTATTTTGCATATTCATCCACTATAATTTAAAGAAGAACAGTCTGTTTTCAACATGCTGTGTATCTGTGACACATGTAAGCAGCAAAAGGAATGCTAACCAGGCACATAAAGCAAGGATGGGCACAAGTATATCAAGATCTACTGCTAAGCTGCAGCATATCAACAAGAATTTCTGACTCCAAATTCTTTAACAATAGCAACAAAATAACTTCTTCATCCCATCCCCATCCTACATTATACTACAGATGTGAAAGGGAGGGTAATGCAGAACTATGACCTCCATTCAGTTCTGGTACTCAAACCAACTTTCTCAATATAGAATTCTTCATTTCAAAATGTACAGTATGCCTTTTGTTCTGCTATTCAGTAAAGAATCCAGTTGTGGATCTCATAATTCTGGTAAAAATGTGAAGTAGATTCTGCAAGCTGGAAGTCTACCAACTCCTGAGTTGTAAGGCAGCCCGCTGCATGCACAGTGTCAGCATGTTAGACAGATCACCATGAGAACTGGTGATTCTGAGCAAGGCTAGCACTACCTAGTCAAGACCTAGACCAGCAAACATGTAGTCATGGCATGCTTTTTCAAGGTTGGTGAGAACTCTATGGAATGCTCAAGTACTGCTCTAGGGAACAGTTAAAGTATTAAATGATACACTGTTTTTTTATGAGAAGCCAGACTAAGGGCCAATGCCGATCGGTCATTTGGGGCGGCACAGAGCCACCCCGGGAAGCAGCGGATCAGGGCCGTGGCAACCCCACGCCGCAACCCAAATCCTCCCTTTTGCTGCCCCAAAAAGAGCAACACAATGCCGCTGGTTTTAGAGGTGGCAAAAAGCCGCCCTAAGAGCCAGCGCCACTGCTCTTCAGCACTCTTTTGGAGCAGCATATTTAAACACTGCACTGGAAGGGCATCCTGATGCCGTGCAGCATGCATAGGGCTGCACTGCATCAGGATAGCGTCAGGGTGGGGTTGGGGCGGCCAGCGTGTGGCTGCCCCGCCCCAACTCTACCCCCAGGCCGACCCTTTGGGCCGGTCTGCAACGGCCCTAAATGCTAGGCTGCAGCGTAAGTGGGAGGTGACACTGGTGAATGCTTGTTACTACTGTGCAGAAGGCAATGGTAAAGCACCCCTGAACCCTTTTTTGTTGAAAACCCTATGATGAGACAATCCAAAATGAATCAAGAGATAGTGCAGGTCAAAAGGTACTCAACAAGCCACTGGGGAAGAACAAAGGACAAGTACAAGTAGCTCTTCAGTTAACGATGCAACTGGACTCAAGATGAAAGGAGATTCAGCTTTGATGAGCTAGGAAGTGCAAGGAAAGTCTGAAGCTGCACAACACATATTATAGGAACATGGAATGTAAGAAGTATGAATCAGGGGAAGCTAGATATAGACTGCATCTACATTGCAGAAGTAATGCAGTTTGACACCAATTTAACTGCCATGGCTCAATGCTATAGAATTATGGGATTTGTAATTTTGTGAAATATTTAGCATTCTCTGTCAGTGAGCTCTGATGCCACACCACAACAAACTGCAAATCCCAGGACATGACAGTTAAAGTGGTGTCAAACTGTATTAACGCTGCAGTGTGGCAGCAGCCACAGTAAAACAAGAAATGGAACATATAAACATTGCAATAAGGGTGCATGAGCTAAAATGAATAGGAATGGGACATTTTGAGTCAGATAATTACAGAGTGTTTTATTCAGGAAATGAAAATCTAAGAAGAAATGGGGTGGCATTAATCGTGAAGAGAGATGTAACAAACCAGTCAAGGGATACAATGTAAAGTCTGACCAAATAATATCAGTAAGATTTCAGGGAAAACCCATCAATATAACCATATAGAGAAGGAAGAAACTGAAAGATTTTACATTGAACACCAGGAGGAAATTGATCACACACCAAAACAGGACGTGTAAACTCAGGGCTATAGTCATAGTAATCATAGATAATTGGAACACAACAGTAGGAAACAGAGCAGAACCAAATGTTGGAGAAATTGGATTAGGATCATGAAATGAAACAGGAGAGTGACTGATGAAATTTTGTGAAGCCAACATTTTTTTTGTTGCAGACACATTCCTAATGTCTGATTTATGTCCATTTATCCTCTGGTGCAGGGACAGGCCTGTCTGCCCGATGTAGAGTGCTGATGGGCATTAGGAATGGGAACACACAAAAAACGGAGGCTGAAAATTTCAGTCTCCCTGGCCATTCCATCTCAGACCTCAGAACAGTGGTCCTTGAACAAAAGAACTACAAAAGTAGATTGGAAAGAGAAACAGCAAAATTGGAATTCATCCATAAACTGCAGTCTGCAATGACTTGAACAGGAACAATGGCTTCCTGGCTCACTACATACATTTCAACACTATCTGACCCCATCCTCATGGGGGCATCCTACACTCATCTATTCTCCCCACCTACAGGTTGGTTTCCAAGGCCAAAATGATCTTTCCACCTCATTTCCATACCCAATGGCTATGTCTCTGTCCACAGATGGCCATTGTTAAAACTGGACTTGCTATTTCATTTGCATAAACAAAGGATTTTGAATTTGAATCATTCTCACATACCAAGGGCATATATATGTCTGTCCCTGGCTTCCACTCCACAAAAGCATCTGCTGAAGGAGACTGAAGTCTATGAAAGCTCATGCTGCCAACTTATTTCTTTCAGTTCTGTCTCAAAGGTGCTACATAATCTCTCTACATATAGTGATTCTACAGACTAACATGGCTGTATCTTTGAATTCTAAACTAAGACTGTCATACTTCCAATATATCACGAGAACATATGAATTACTAGAAAAGACATTATTACTTGGCAAGGAAGAAGGCAGTAGGAAAAGAGGAAGACCACATTAAAAGTGGATACTCAATCAAGGAACCCATAGCACTGAATTTGCAAGACTTTAACAAGGCCTTTGCAAGAATTGTTGATGACAGGGTTATATCAACGCCACAAGCTGAAATTGACTTCACAGCAGTTAACATCAAGGTTATTTTTGATGCATGTACTCCAGTATCAAAGACAGTCTTTATAGGCAACTATGGGATTAGTCACAGGAGATAAAAAGCCTATAACTCCAAAAACGTACTTATAATGGGAAGAATATGGCACAAACCGATGCCAACTCAGGATAAGTTGCATGCAGTGTATAACCTTGTCCTTGTTGAATGTAACATTGGGGCTAAGCAGACAGCTTAAAGGGCCGTCTTGGGGGCAGGGAAGGGGAGGGGCAGCCACATGATCGGCGCCCCAACCCCTTCCCCAGGTCGTCCTCGGAGCAGCCGGCCCTCCGCACGGCCAGCGCTCCAAGGAGGACCTCCCGTCGCAGCATTCGCACGCGCTGTAGTGGAAGAGTCGGCGAAGGTGCGCTGCAGCTTTTTGCGGCACACCTTTGTCGACTTGTGAAAGGAGCGCCAATTTAGTGCTCCTTTCAGGGGCGGCGAAGCTGCGCTGCAGGACCGAGGCGTGGGGATGTCTCGGTCCTGCGGCACAGCTTCCTGGGGCGGCCCATGGCTGCCCGTCTGCTTCCCCCCATTGTTTTTTTTTCTCTGAAGATGCCAGCCACAGATGCTGGCGAAACGTCAGAAAGAAACTCTTCTAGAACATGGCCACACAGCCCGAAAAACCCTCAAAAAACTATGTAACATTGTTTGTTTTCCTTTTTAATATACTTGTTGATCTTGTTGAATGCATATGTAATTTTGTCCTTGTTGAATTATAATGGTACTGATATAACAGTCAAGGGTTTTTTAAAAATGTTCATGGGAAATAGGTAGCAATATGGGAAGATCTTACTCCTGTTCTTGTTGTGTGCCTTCAAGTCATTTTCAACTTATGCCAACCACAAGATGGACTAATCATAGGCTTTTCTTGGCAAGATTTGTCCAGGAGAGTCTGCATTTTCTTTCCTCTGAAGTTGAGAGAGCATGACTTGCCCAAGGCCATCCAGTGGGTTTCCACAGCTGACTGGAGATTCAAATCCTTATCTCCAGTCATAGTCCAACACTCAAACCATTATTCCACACTGGGATGGCTCTCTTACTTACTCATACGCTTCTTTCCTATTTGAAGTCTTTGCAAGAGAATATATCCTAGTGGGAAACCAAGTACCCTGACATCATCATCATCATCATTTTTATTTCTATCCCACCTTTTCCCCAGATTGGGACTCAAAGCTGCTTACAATGACTAAAAGATATTGTTAAAAATCTACAAAACACAAAAGATGAAACACAATTAAACAATCAGAAAAAATTAAAACCATGTTAAAACATATATCATTAAATCAATTAGCAATATCCAGTGCATCTCTGGGAAGGGAGTTCCAGAGCCTGGGGCCAGCCACTGAGAAGGTCCTCTCCCGTGTTCCCACCTGTGTGGGTGGTGGGACAAAGACAAAGAGATCTCAGAGCACATGCTGGTTTGTAAGGGAGAATATGGTCCTTCACATAACCTGGACTTGAGGTATGTAGAGCTTTAAAGGTCATAACCAGCACTTTGAACCACTGTGAGTTTATTTGGCATTTCAAGACTCTGATGCAGAGTTCCCAAGCCAGGACAGGAATGCATTTGTATTTGGACTGCCATGAATACAAATAACTGCTATTACCCACACACAGACTTAAATTTCTATTAGATCAGAGAGTTCCCATTCTATATTTTTATTCTGACATTTTTAGACTTCACTTTTTGTCTGTATGCTGTAGTTCAGCCCCACCGGAATCAGTGAGATCTAAGCATGCGTACAGGTTTGCAGCAGAGCTGTAACTTTGCATTTAAGATGCCCCAAATCAAGATGTCTACGACTTAATGTTGTACTTCAGTGCTGTAGCTCATTTCAATGAATCAAACTCCTTTAAGTAATTATTATTCAAGAGCATAACAAAACTTGAAAGGAATTTGCATAGAGGAACACAAGCCTACCTAAGCTAACTGGATATGTCTCCCCAAAGGCTATGGCATAGTAATGGATTGTCACAACTCGAGATTCGCTTTGCTCATAGAGAGGCTTTCTTGTAAACGCACCTTCCCCAAAGGTGCCCAGCAGAACCAACTTTGAAAATTATTTCTAGTGAAGCATATTTCAAGAAAGCAAAGATATAATCAATTACTGTACTGTGTGTTTTTGCTCTTTTTGCCTTTGAAGGGAAGAAAAAAATGATGGGACTTGGGATTGTATAAAAAGAAAAGTAATTCAAGCTTGTATGTGAGCAGAATCCAATTGTTTACTAATGCCAGATCAATTCAACTACCTGTAAATAATTCTTTGTTGAAAGTGATGAAATAAAGATTATGCTCTTAAAAATTACTGAATGACTCCATTTACAATATGCACATATAAAACAGATAACACTTGGCAAATTCTGAATCATTATGGTAACTTTGGTACTATAAAGTACTAAAAATGCAACAATATTCCAAAACGTATGGTTAAAAAAAACCCTATTCTTTCAGAATTCTTGGCATTGAATGAAATATAGGGCTTTACACATCTTTAGTTTCCAATTTCCTAAATTCAGTGACTTAGGGGGGTTGCAGACTGTCAAAAATAGTGTGAATTCAGTCCACTTTTAGGGTTAGGGTTAAGGTTAGGGAATCATGGGAACTGAATTTTATTGTGGCACTAGAGTTCTCTGACAAAGAAGGTTCAATGTCTCAGAAAAATAACAATTCCCATGATTCCCTAGCGCTAACCCTAACCCTAAAAGTGAACTGAATTCACACTATTTTTGACAGTCTGCAACCCCCCTTAATTTTAGTTCCCTATTTCCCATTTTCAGTTACTCAAAGACAGGGACTATAATTGTCTCCATTCTACGTAATTTTGAGCAGCCACTATTTTCATTAAACAGTCTTTAGAACAATCTGGTTGTGTCAGATATGGTCATATCAGCCACGTGCAATTTCTGAACAATCCCAATGTTACCACAAGACTCTGATATTCAATATCAATTTAATATTAAAAGTGACACCTGAGTGAGTGACCTGGAAAGGCAATCCCAAGACAGCAACCAGCCTTACCATATTTGAAAACTCAGTTGGCTGTAGCAAGGAAGTAAGCAAGGGCACCCATCACAATTAAATCACCCAATATAGCAATAGCGATGGCATGTACATTTCTCTATCACTTATCAGTGAACTGAGCACTCTCTAAGAGGTTTACAATTTGTAAGCTAATTTTCCCTAACAAGCTGGGTACTCATTTTACGAACCTATGAAAGGATGGATGGCTGAGTCAACCTTGGAGCCCCTGGGACTGAACGCACAGTCTTGTGGCTGCAATACCGACATTTTAACGACTGCACCCCCCAAGGCAACAGCATAATCCCTTTTGTCTACAGAAAGCAACAATGAGATCACAGCCAAAGAAGGAGACTGTGCATAACAAAGGACACTCTGGCAAGGTGCAAGATTTCCTTTGAGATATTCACGGTAATCCCCCAAATATTTACTACAGCTCCTGACATTCTTGTCCTCCTAGAAAACCATTTAGTAGTAACTTGGTCCTTGAGTTCTGCCCCAAGACAGGATTTTGGGTATATATACCACTACCTGCACACTAGCAATTTGGTCTAGTTGTAAACAGGCAGACCATGCTGCCGGTTTGACTAGGTACCTCAATAGCAGGCCACCCTACTTGCCTCAGTGGCTACTGAGCCCTCTCCATTCCAAACTCTCATTGATTTGAACCACATTTCAACATCGGTAACATATCACTGTTAGCAAGGCTTCCTCTATTCCCCCCTCCCACCTTTGCTTCGTTAGTTCTTGTGTGTGTGTGTGTGTGTGTGTGTGTGTGTGTGCTTGTGTATGTGTGTGTTGATTATCTCTTTAATACAACTACAAAAACCTATTTGGATTTGCCTCTGGATTTCTGTGTGATTTGAAACTGGTATAAATAGGATCCCCAGGCTGACTGTTGCTCCGGCAAAGGTATTTTATTTGAGCTATTAAAATTCCCTTAGCATATTGATTTGTGGGTTCCCTCCCAGGACCCCAGCATTTTGGGTAACACCAAATACTAGTTTTGTGATGCAGTGATCATTGAGTAAAGATTTCATCTATGCCTTCCATATGGGAAGAGGATTGTCACATGGATACAGCAATTTTAACAGAGGGCCTCTGCAGACGGCACAAAGCGCCGTCTTGGAGGCACGGAAGGGGAGGGGCAGCTGCACAGCGGCCACCTCAACCCCTCCCCGAGGACGTCATCAGGGCATGCGCCATTACGCATGGCTTGCACCCTGAATACATTCTCCCAGCACAGCATCTTCATGCGCTGTGCCGGAAGAGGCGCAAAAGAGCCACACCGCGGCTCTTGATGCGTCCCTTCTGCTGGCTCTGGAAGGACCAGCATTTTAGCGCTCCTTTCAGGGCCAGCAGAAAGGAGGATTGGGGCCGAGGTGTGGGGCAGCCTCGGCCCCAATCCTCTGCTTCTCAGGGCAGCCCACGGCTGCCTGTCTGCATCCCCCAAAGCTAGTTAAACCAGCCATTTTGTGGTAGACTGTCCAGTAGAATAACTGACTTTGTAAGGAACAAGTTTGCCAGACAGTTCCAGATAAACAGCTCCCCATGCTAAGCGATTAGAAGATTTGTACAAAAAATAGATTTTCCTCAGTAAGAAAAAAGAGAGAAGCAGCCATGGGGGGAAAAAAGGGAGAGTTACAAGTTGTGGACTAATTCATGTGAAGCCCCCATAAAATTCAGTAAACAAGGCAGGTTTATGGAATGACAGAAGACTCATCTGGAATTGCCCTCAGGCATAAAAGAGAAAGAAGAAAATTAGATCATCCATTGAAGGTAAAAACTGGTAGGATCTGCGGTACTGACAAAGCCCCAGAAAGGGAGAAGCAGCAGCAATGGAGGAATGCTTGCCCTGTGGCTTTCTGTTATATAAAGATTTTAGCATGTATCTCTTCAAATTATAAAGTTTGACCACCCTTGGGCATAAGCAATGCCAGCTCTAAGAAAATGTATATCCCTGTGTAGTCAATACACCATAAGAAAATATTTTTCAGCTCTAAGCAAGATGATCTTACACCTAACAAAAAAAAAAGAAAAACTCTTGTTTCCTGCATCCTTGGGCATGTACTTATCATGTGTGCATGTGTTTCAATACATTTTCCAAAATTCAAATAAAAGCTTTATTATACTGATTGAGATTATTTAAGCAACTGTGTCCTGAGTTATCCCCTTGAATTCCTCTTGCCTATAATGTTACAGCAAAGGGAAGCAGCCTTAAAGCCACAAAACATTTTTTCTTAAAATCATCATGCATTGAGGGGGTTCCCATTGATTTACAACCATTTATACAGATACAATTTGAAATATAAGGAATATAAAGAATAAATAAACTAAAAATATGCAAAATAGCTACCAGTCTCCCGAATATGAGCTGGTACAAAGGGAACTGAAACATCAGATCACTCTTTGCTTGAAAAAGTTTACCAGATACATGCCACCCTCTTATTAGAAAGTTTGAAATTTCAACCTGGCAACCCTGCTGACAAAACTTACAGAACCTCATTAAAAGTGTGTTTTGTTAAGAAGTCGTTGTGTGTAGTGTAAAGCAATGACTTAACAACTTGTACCACTGTGGAGCAAGCTACATGCTACATTTAAAGGTGACTAATCACAGCACAATGACATTATAGGCATTCTAGGAGACAGATTCTGAGAACTAATGTGAAAGGGGGGGGGGAGTGCATACCGTATATATTTGACTATAAGTCAAAAAATTTGTGCCCAAAAATTGACCCAAAAACACTGGGCCAACTTATACACAGGTCAATAGAGGACAGACAGGCTGAGGAGGAGGAGGAAAAGGAAGAGGAAGCTTTCATTTCTCAAGCCTCCGCTCCAGCCAGGCTGTCTCCCTTTGGGACAGTCAGGCTGAGGACGAGGAAGAAGGGCGGATTTTTGCCCCTCAAGCCTATTTTCCTGCCCAGCTGTCTTCTAAGTTTTACCCTCAACTTATCCACAGGTCATAGCAGAATTCATAATTTTGGCCCCAAAACCTGACCTCCACTTATATATGAGGGTGATTTATACTTGAGTATATACGGTAAGCCTTTTCCAATCTCAAATTGCACTCCAAAAGACTTTTCCAAAGTAAAACACACACTTGGAGTCTCCAAGGGCAGCGTAGGGAACAATTTGGATGGCAGGAGCATCACTAGGAAGGCACGAGCCATAACAGGTGATACCCGGGGGGGTGACACCACTGCTCCTCAAACATATACCTTTGAAATGGGCTGTTTAAAATGTTTTAAGCTCAGCAGAAGGGATGGTGTGAATGGAGGAAGGCTCAGTGAGAGGTGAAAGGAGAGGCCTCAAGTTTTTTTAAAAAATTAAAATTTAAAATTTATTTTTTTAAAAAAAATATTCTTTTTAAATTTTCTTTATAAAAACATCACATTGTTATGTATCAGCATCTTACAAAATTTTCACTTTAACCACATGAAACTATGTATAAGTAAATACATTTGGGCTGTGTGGGGTACAATTTAAGTTTCCCAGGGTGTTAATCCTTTTAAAGGGAAACAAAAATAAGTATGAAAGTCAAACCTGTCAGAGTCTAGCTTTCACCAGCAGTACAACAGAAGTGGGGGTCAGACAATATTTTAATATGCTTTCCTAAAAATAAAGATTAAAGAAACAACAAACATGCAGTTTGTAGTTTAAAAACAAACAATAATGGCTTTAATAAATATTTACATACGAGGAGGTATCGTAAAGTTTTAATTTTTTTGTTTGTTAACTGCCTTCATGTGTCAATCTTGGTTCATGGAGACCCTATAGATGAGACACCTCTAGGCCCCCCATCCTCTGCTGCTCTGCCCAGCTCCTGCAAACTCATATTCGTGGTCTCTTTAATAAAGTCCATCCATCTAGCGTGTGGCCTTCCTCTCTTTCTATTTCCCTCCACCTTTCCTAACATTATTGTCTTTTCCAACAATTCATACCCTCTCATGATGTGTCCAAATTACAACAGTCTCAGTCTTGTCATCTTGGCTTCTAAAGATATCTCTGGCTTAATCTGTCCTAGTATCCTTTTGTTTGTCCTTTTGGCTGTCCACGGGATCCTTAGCAATCTTCTCCAGCACTGCATCTCAAATGCGTTGATTTTCCTCCTATCACCTCTAAAAAATTCTGACAGAAAGTTTTTGATGTGTAGTTATTAACTTATCTCTACGTAGTAACTCCAGATTTACACATTTTTCCCAGCATTTTTGACCCTCCAAATACCGTTATTGTAGAAGTCTGCAGATTGCACCTTAAACCGCTCTTCCACTTCATGAATGACACCATCTGTATTGTCAAATTGGTGACCCCGCAACGGATTTTTCATGGGGGGGGAGAGAAAAAGCCACTTGGTGATGATGACACTGACAAAATTTCATCAATATACCATAATAACTTCTGAGTGATAATTATTTCTTTACAATATCTTACTTCTCCATCTTACACTTAGTCACTTCTGGCACAACCTGTAACAAAAATAAAGGACACAATGAGTTGATTTTCTTAACATCATGCACTTAGGGACCAATGATGACACTGACAAACTTTCATCAATATACCATAATAACATCTGGGTGATAATTATTAGTTTACAGTACACCCTCATTAATAAACTAAAACCTAATCTAACGAGATGGTTTGGGTATAGAGAAGAAAGCATTACCATCTTTTATATAGCAGGAAAATGGTGAAGAGACATGTTAGCCATGTTAGACTAATAGTTAGACTCACATTAACTGTAAGACTAACTGTTTAGATTGTGCTGGCCGAACGGCCGTAATAAAATAAATAAATAAATAAATAACTGTTTAGAATCTTGTGAGAGAGACATTCTTAAAGAGAAAGAGACGTGAATAGGAATCTCTATCTATATATCTCTAGCTACATAATGAGGGGGACAAGAAAGTTTCTTCCAACAGACTGTGCATATGATATTGAAATTTTAAAGTATAATTTTAATTTTGCTAGTTGTTTATGTCACAACTATTGTCATTACATTCACTGATATACGGGAATTATGATTTGAGTAATAGTACAAAAAACACTACTAAGGATTCTGTATGGTGTGGTAATGGGCAATGCAGGGGCAAGATTTCAGGCACTGGGACTTCCGGTGCTGGGACTTCCAGTGTCCAGGGTGCGGGGGAGCGGCACCCACACAGGCCAGAGCAGCACAGCAGAGCCTATGTGGGCCAGAGGAGCGCCCATGCAGGCCAAAACAACAGTCGCATGGGCCAAAAGGGCACTCACACCTGCATGGCCCCTAGAGGCACCCACATGGGCCCAACCAAAGTAGTGGCCACAGGGGATGGGGGGGCAACTAGGTGTCACCCCCCTATTGGGGTGTAACCCGGTGTAGCCCAAACCCCCAGCACCCCACAGTGAAGGTACTGGTAATGGGAAGAACTAAATGTGGGGTGATTCCAGGAGGTACCACACCGAGTGACACCAACCCTAGAGATGCCCTGTTGGATGGGGAAAGATTAACTGCCACTCTGCTGTATTTCTTCACTCAAAATCTTAATATTCCAAGGCTGCCTTTCTCAGCATGCAAAAGAGTCCATCAAGACATAGGTATATGCATTTGCATGTATATATGCAGTGGGAGGAAAATTCCCAATGGGTGGGACCTACAGCCTTCCTGATGCTGTCAGATTCCAATTTTAATCAGTCTGTTAGCATGACCAGTGGCCACAGATTATGGGAATGGAAGTCCACCAAAATCTGAAGGGACACAGGTTTCCCATCTAATCTCAACAACTTCTAAGGCAAGGATGGACAAACTACAGATCTCTATATTTTTTACTAAAGCTCCATTAATCACTGGCACCACAGCCAATGCTGAAAAACTGTCATTTTCATTTCAAAAACTGGGGTGGGGGGAGTTGCCCACCCCCATTCTAAAGTAAAAAATTGGATTCCAGCAAAATTACATCACACACAGAAGAGAGTTGTTCTCTTTTCAACTATTCAACAGTTCTGACTATTAGTAGAAAATAATATTTCATTGTTGCAAAAAGAACTATAACAATTCAAAACTGTTGGAAAATTTATGTTTAGACTCTCCTTTCCCTCATTATATAGATAGGGACTCTGTCCCTCTCTCTCATTCTATCATATGACTTTGGTCACTGAATCTTAGAGGCAGTTTAACAGCTCTCTCTGAAGATTCTGAACTTCCTGCTATTTAAAAGATGGTGAGATATATTTCTCCTTGCTCAAACCATCACCAGTTAGATTAGGTTTCAGTTCTTCTATATAAATATTTATTAAAGCCATTATTGTTTGTTTTTAAACCACAAACTGCATGGTTGTTGTTTTTTCAATTAGGAAGACAGATTTAAATAATAGTCTGACCCAAACTTTTATTGCTCTGTTAATGAAAGCTAGACTCTAACAAGTTTAACTTTCATACATCTGAATTTTTGTTTCCCTTTAAAAGGGTTAACACCCTGGGAAAATTGCACCCCACATAAACTAGTAGACATTTTCTTCCTCTTTCTCTAAAAACTCAGATTAGAATATTTGCCAGCTAAAGAAATCTTTTCTAACATTAATCTCTCAGCCGCTTAGCCCTATAGGAATGAAATGCCACCCTGCTGCACCAACTATTTGGTAAAATCTAAGAACAAACTATATGGAAATTTTTGAGCTATGCCTCCTTGTCTTATAGTCAATTCTGACCAATGGCAATGCCAACAACTTGTGTTTTCAAAAAATATTGGAATATATTTTAGGGCAAATTGGGGGGGGGGTGTGCTTTCAGAAGCATTGAGACAAAACAGACAGGCAAAATAAGCAGGTTTCAGGCCAGCTTCAAGGTGGGACATTTAGATGACGCACACTTTGAAGCCAGCCGGAAAGTGCCCTCTAGCTGTCTTATGGGGAGAAAAGCCGCTTCAAAAGGAAGCTGCTTTTTTCCACTTCTTCCTGGAAAGTGTGTACCTTTGCATGTACATATAAATGCACTAACATCAATGCGGCTCTAAAGGGGCGCTCTTTCCAAACCCTAACCCTAATTGTGCATATAAATGCACCATTGCAGGAGCGCATTTAAAAGGAACAGAGCTGCTGTACACAAGTGGTGGGGGTGGCAATGCCCAAAAAGAAACCATGGAACCTTTCATGGAGATGAGCACAACATACACAAAACAGACAGTCAAAGGGGGGCATAGGGTGAAGGGGGGATGATTGTACCTTGCCGGCATCTACATGGGCACACCTTTGCTCTGGTGACCTGTCCTGGTGAAGCGCTGCGCATGCGAATGTGTGCAGGTTCACAGGGATGGCCATGCAATGGGATGGCAGTCGCCAGTAGTTCGCTCCTGTGAAAGTGAGCAGGGATGGTGGTGGAGACAGTAAAAAAAAGTACCCAGCAGTGCGGCTTGAAACCGTGCTGTGTGGTCATGATATAGGCACTCCAGCCGCCTTGGGAGCCGGCGGTGCAGTTGGTGGGGTTTCAATGCAGCTTTGGAAAAGGCAGGTTCAAGCTGCTTTTTCCTGCCTGTCTGTTTTGCCCCATTCTTAACGAGTCTGTATGCACATTTTTAAAAAGAGAGGCAAAAGATGAATCTTAAGAGCTGCTGTCATCTGGAATACTGAGCCTCCTTGTCAAAACAGATCTAGCTCACAACAATCTCATTGCAATAGCCAATAAAGCATCAGGATTTCAGATTCCAGGAGCTGATGTGTCATGTGCATGGTCAGAATCAGCAGAAATTACTATTTGGAGTGACTAAAGTTATTCTGACATACAGCACATATAATTATGAGACTGTGGACAAACTCAGCATTTGAGTTGTCATTAAAGTGGGTTACATTAGCATAACTTTTTGTTTCTTCCCATCTTTGGAAGAAAGGAAGCAGTAACTTATATTCAAAGTGCAATGGATTAAGACCACAACTAAGAATCCAATTAAGACCACAACTAAGAATCTAGAATGGGGAAAGAGAGTAAGGGGCTATGAAGATGGGTGGCTCTGGGCTGCCTTTGCTAGCCACGGATCGGGGCCGTGGCAACTGCATGCCACGGCCCCGATCCTCCTTTTTGCCACCCCTAAAAGAGCGGCAAAATGCCTCTCCTCTTAGGAGACTCTTCCACGCCTTTTCAGCACAGCATTTCTGCACACTGCGCCAGGAGGGGATCCTGATGCTGCGCACCATGCGTACGGCTGCACGGCATCAGGACAGCGTTGGGCTGGGGTTGGGCGGCCGGCATGCGACTGCTCCGCCCCAACTCCACCCCCAGGCTGGCCCTTTGGGCCAGTCTGCAACGCCCCTAAATGATACAATCCTATGTATGTCTACTCAGAAGTAAGTCCTGGACCCACTTTACATGGGGATATCTATGGAAACTGTTCAAAATTTCAGCAGATCCAAAATGCTGTGGCCACAGTGCTGCCTGGGGTCAGTTACAAGGAACATATAACTCCCAGTGGCGTTCCCCGACCAGGTGACACCCGGTGTGGGGGGGACTTCTGGAGGGCAGGAGTTTGGGCACAGGACTTCTGGTGCATGTGGCGCATGGGAACGCGCGCATGCATGCCAGAGAGTTACCTGTGTGGCCCCAGGAAACAGGCCCCAGGAAGGAGGTCTGCGGCCCCAGAAAGGCCTGGGGAGCAGGCCCGCAATCCTGGTAAGAACCGGGCAGGGGGCCCACGGCGTCAGAAAGACCTGGGGAGTAGGCCCGCAGCCACAGAAAGGCCCCGCAGAGAACAGGAGACTAACCAGGTGTCACTCCCTCTTCTGGGGTGTCAACCGTTGTGGCCCACACACACCCCACACACCTCCAGTGACACTACTGGTAACTTCCTTGTTAAAACAGCTTCACTGGCTACTGGTTTGTTTCCAGGCACAGTTCAAAGTTCTGAGCATGACCTATAAACCCCTTTGGTCCAAACGATAGCCCTGTTTAAATATTTGAAGGGATGTCATATTGAGGAGGGCGCTAGCTAGCTTGTTTTCTGCTGCTCCAGAGAATAGGACTCGGAACAATGGATGCAAGCCACAGAAAAAGAGATTCCACCTCAACATTAGGATGAACTTCCTGACAGTGAGAGCTGTTTGATAATGGAACACACTCCCTCAGAGAGTGGTGGAGTCTCCTTCTTTGGAGGTCTTTAAACAGAGGCTGGATGGCCATCTGTCAGGGATGGTTTGATTTTGTGTTCCTGCATGGCAGGGGGTTGGACTGGATGGCCCTTATGGTCCCTTCCAATTCTATGATTCTATGATTCTAACTGAAAGACCGTATCTTACTTTTCTATTGATTGGTTGATTTGATTTTGATTTATATCCCACTTTTCTCCCAAATGGGTTTCATGACATGCTAAAGCTGATCACAGCATTAAAAGGAAATACCTACTGTTTTTCCCCCCCCAACAATTTTGATGCATATTACACTGAAGATCTAAAGGAACCTTAGCTATCTAGTAGAATACTGTACTCTTTCAAGGGAAATTCAAGTAAACATGTAATTGGCCAAAGGTAATTTTGCACTGATGTTGCTGGTGTTGGTATAAGTGTTTTACTACTACTAGTAGTAGTAGTAGTTCTGTACTTTTGAAGAAAAATTCAAACCAGAAAAATCT
This sequence comes from Phrynosoma blainvillii, assembly GCA_026167975.1. NCBI lineage: Eukaryota > Metazoa > Chordata > Lepidosauria > Squamata > Phrynosomatidae > Phrynosoma > Phrynosoma blainvillii. The sequence continues at coordinate 343,417,118 of JANUYF010000001.1, forward strand.
ATATAAATATTAAATCTATATTACATCAATGAAGGATCCACCTAATACAGGTGGTTGCATGAGAAAAGGCAGGCTTGAATGATTCTGAGTCCTCACTGTTCAGTCTAACTTTGTTTTGGATATGGACACCAAAACTAGCAGTCTGAATTATGCCCAAAACCAAATATTAGCCAGTGAAGACGTCATAAAACAATCATGATAAGATCCATGCAGACTGTATCTGTTAACACCCTAGCATCTATATGCTGGCACTCTTAAGGAAAGAAAGTTTGTTTCAATTTTTACAAGACATGATTTTGTTACTGGTTGACTTTATGCAGTAACTAATTTGGTTTGCAGCATGAAAACTTAAAATACAATGTCTTATTCCATCACTATAGCAACAACTCTAACTGCAGTGATTTTAAAACACTTAAGTATCTATGAATATCAATCACCCAGAAATATTTTCCAGTGTTAACTAGTATATTTTGTGTTAATTTTATACTGTTCTAACTGGATTATTTTAATTGTTTTAAAAATTTTGTTGTAAAGTTTTTAAAGTGTTTTTACATTGTAGCCACCTTCAGGGTCCTGTTCTCTGGAGCAGCAGAAAACAAGCTAATGCCCTCCTCAATATGACATAGCATAGCATAGCACAGCATAGCATTACATAGCATTGCATTGCATTGCATTGCATTGCATTCCATTGCATTGCATTGCATTCCATTGCATTCCATTGCATTCCATTCCATTTTTGCCCTAAGTGCGGTATCTTATAGTTCCCATGTTGAAATTCATTTTGTTAGCTTTAGCCCAGCTTTCAAATCTATTAAGGTCATTTTGAATGTTCATCCCGTCCTCTGGGGTATTAGCTATTCCTCCTAATTTGGTGTCACCTGCAAATTTGAGAAGCATGCCCCCTATTCTTTCATCCAAGTCATCAATAAAGATGTTGAATAGCACTGGGCCCAGGACAGAACCTTGTGGCACCCCACTGGTCACTTCTCTCTAGGATGAAGAAGAGCCATTGCTGAGCACCCTTTGGGTTCGGTCAGTCAACCAATTACTAATCCACCTAACAGTTATATTGTCTAGCCAACTTTTTACTATCTTGTTTGCAAGAATATTGTGGGGCACTTTGTCAAAAGCCTTACTGAAATCAAGGTATGCTATGTCTACTCCATTCCCTTCATCTAGCAAGCTGGTAATTTTATTTAAAAAAAAGAGAGAGAGAGAGAGAGAGAGATCAGATTAATCTGGCATGACTTGTTTTTGAGAAACCCATGTTGACTTTTAGTGATTATGGCATTCCCTTCTAAATGTTCACAAACTCTCTGTTTAATAAACTGTTCTAGAACCTTTCCCGGTATTGATGTCAGACTAACTGGGCAATAGTTATTTGGATCCTCTTTTTTCCCCTTTTTGAAGATGGGGACAATGTTTGCCCTCCTCCAGTCTGCTGGGACTTCTCCTGTTCTCCAGGACTTGCCTCTTCTATCTTTTGGACAAAGAAATTGTCTTTGAGGCAAGTGAGGAATTTGCTAGACCTTGAAGTATTGGCTGAGTTTGACTTCTAGCAAATATCAGGACAGTTGAAGTCATTCATCACTACTGCAGCTCTCCTTTCAGCTTTCTCTTCTCTCTCCGCCATCACTGCACAATGTTCAAAGAGTGTCTTACGCTGCCGTAACAGTCCCCAAGATGATTCTGATCTCTGACAAACTACTACAGCTACTTTCTCATAGCTTGTCTCCAAGAGTTTTCCCTTTTAAAACTGATGATATTCACTTCAGTGGTTCCTCTTACTCATCAACAAATCCATTATTTGTGATGTTCATACTATTGAAGGAGCTTACCAGCATAGTTCATTACACTACATAAACATATGGTCTCCTTTTAGCCTCCAAATCTCTTCCTAGCAGGGAGTCATGCTCACACAATTGGTTTATAGACAAAATATCCCCAGCCCCTGATATGCGATAGATAGATAGATAGATAGATAGATAGACAGATAGATAGATAGATAGACAGACAGACACATATACAAATATTATCTAAATGCCGGGATCCTGGGAGATTAATTAATATTCAGTGGGGGAATTTTTAGTAGCTCAAATGAAAGCAGAATGAGGGCTTGGGCAGTTTAAAGCAGGGATCAAGCCTCTGTATACTGGCTCGACAACAGAACTCCAGAGGGCAAGATTCAAATTAGTTTTATTTATTAACCACAAAGAAGCCACCATTTGCACAAAGACATTCTCACACACGCATCTATGAACTAACAATATAGAATGCAGTAGGAGATAGTGAATTTGAGGGGGTACAGAGGGCAATACTATACTGATTCCAGAAAAGGAGGTGCAAACGAGCGAATGCTGTGAAGTGAGCTGGCTCAGCAAGTGGCCTGGGGATTGTGGCATGCGCACAGTGCGTTGACCCAGAAACCAGTTGGGATAGGTCCATGTCTGTCATGGAATCCATGAACTGCCAAGCCGCACCTGTTAAACCGGTCTCAAATGAGATGTTGAAGTCATCCAAAACTAAAAGTCTGGATGACTCCAGCAGCAGCTCCGAGACTAGCTGCTTCAGCTCAGATATGGAGTCTGTTACACAACAGGGTGGACAGTATACTAACAGAATCCCTATACTATCCCTGACTTTCAGGGTTATGTACATACATTCAAAGTGGTCTATTTTCCAGATAGGTATCCTAGTCAGGGTGAGATTATCTCTATGAACTAGACCCACTCTGCCCCCCCGCCCACTTTTCCTTACCTGCTCTTTAACAGAGTACCCGGCCGGGAGAGCCTGATTCCAGGTGATGGCGCTATCCTCTCCCTGCCAGGTTTCCGTAAAACAAGCCAGGTCGGCCTTTTCATCCACGAGCAAATCGTGGATGATGTGGGTTTTATTCTTTACTGACCTGGCGTTACAGAGAAACAAGGTAAGGTTCTGTGGCATGGTTGACAAGCTCCCCAGCCAACTTTGGGTAACAGAGTGGACTCAAGGCGGGATCACTTCCAAACATTGAGCCCACCTTCTTTTGTAACAGTTTTCCTCTTATCTTCTTTCTTGACTGTCCAGCTCTCACATCCATACATTGTAATAGGGAATACGATGGTTTGTATGACTCTGACTATTGTGCTGAGTTGTATGTCTTTGCATTTTAGGATCTTTTCTAGTTTTTTCATAGCCACCCTCCCCATTCTTAATCTTCTCCTGATTTCCTGGCTGCAGTCCTCGTTCCGATCAGTGTTTGATCCCGGATGTGAGGATTTCTATTTCCTCATTGTCTAGTTTGAATGTAAGTTCTCTGTGGTCATTATTTTTGTTTTCTTTATGTTCAACAGTAAGCCTGCCTTTGCACTTTCTTCTTTAATCTTCCTTAGTAGGTGTTCCAAGTCTGTGAGGTTTTCTCCTAGTATTATGGTCTCGTCAGCATATCTCAGATTGTTGATATTTCTTCCTCCTATTTTCACTCCTCCTGTATCCAAGCCTGATTTTCTTACAATATGTTCTCCATATAAGTTGAATAGGTAGGGTGATAGGATGCAGCCTTGTCTGACTCCTTTGCCAATTGGGAACCATTCTGTTTGTCCTGAAAGTAGCCTCTTCCCTGAGTACAGATTCCTCATTAGGACTATCAGATGTGTTGGCACTCCCATGTCTTTAAGGGCGTTCCATAGCCTTTCATCGTCTATGCAGTCAAAGGCTTTGCTATAGTCTATAAAGCACATGCTGATTTTCTTTTGGAACTCCCTGCTATGCTCCATTAGCAATCATATATTTGCAATGTGATCCCTGGAGCCTTTTCTTTTCTTCAACCCTGTTTGGACCTCTGAGATTCTCTCTCCATGTGTGGTTGGAGTCTATGTTGCAGTATTCTGAGCATAATTTTGCTTGAATGGGAGATTAGTGCTACGGTTCTATAATTGCTGCAGTCTCTTGTGTCTCCCTTTTTGTGGATGGGGATGTATATTGATTGCTTCCAATCTGTTGGCCATCATTTTGTTTTCCATATCTGTTGACATATGTTGGTTAGCACTAGAGTTTATTTTGTCAGTGTGGATTGCCACAGTTCTATTGGTATATCATCTGTTCCTGGAGACTTGTTTTTTGCCATTTCTTTTATTGCAACTTCCACCTCAGTTTTTAGAATTTGGGTTTCATCTTCATATGGCTCTTTGCTCCATGTGTCCTTCATTTGGTTAAATGCCTGTACTGCAGCCACTCACTCAGACCACAAGGTTGTGAGTTCAATACTAGCCAGGGCTCAGGCTAGACTCAGGCCTGCATCCTTCCGAGGTCGCTAAAATGAGTATCCAACTGTTGGGGGGCAATGAGCTTACAGTTGTAAACCGCTTAGACATCCCATAGCGCAATATGAAGCGATATATAAATGAAGATGCTTTGCTTTGCTTTCATTTTGTCATCTCTTTCATGTAGTACTTCTGTGTATTGCATCCAACATCTTTTTATTCCTTCCTGGTCTTGAATTATGTTATTTTTATTGTCATAGAGTGTCCTGGTCCTAGGTTTGAACTTTCCCTTGATATCTTGAATCTTGTGGAATAGGCCTCTTTTTCATCCCTTTTTGTTGTTGTCTTCTATTTCTCTACATTTGTCGTTGTAATAATTTTCCTTATCTTTGCGCACTAGCCGTTGTACTGTTGCGTTCATGTTCCTTAGTTTATTCCTATCTCCTTTTTGTTTTGTTTCTCTTCTTTCCTTTATTACTTGTAGCGTTTTATCTGTCATCCTTGGTTTCTTCACTTTCCTTTTGTCTGTTGGAAGTGCTTTTATGCATTATTCTTTTATTATGTCCCTGGCTTCAGACCAAAGTTCTTCCGGTTCAGGATCTATTATACTTAGTACTGCAAATCTATTCCTTATATTGTCAATGAATTCTGTGGAAATGTTTTTTAAATCGTATTTTGGTATAATGACTGGTTTTCTTCTCTTCTTGAGTTTTACTTTTATTTTTGAAATGAATAGTTCATGATCTGTGCCACAATCAGCACCTGGTCTACTCTTGGCCACCAATATAGAACTTCATCATCTTTTACTTCCATATATAATCTATTTGGTTTTTGTGTTGGCCATCTGGTGATGTCCATGTGTATAACCTTTTCTCTGGTTGTATGAAAAATGTGTTTGCAATGAATAGGTTGTTGGTTTCACAAAAATCTATCAGAAGCTCACCTGCTTCATTCCTTTAGCCTAGTCCAAATCTGCCTACCATTTTTTATTCTTTTTTACTTCCAACCTTTGCATTCCAATCTCCAATTATCAGCTTGACATCCTGTGTTGGTGTGTTGTCAATTTCCTCCTGTACTCCTTTGTAAAATCTATCAATTTCTTCTTGTTCTGCCTCAGTGGTTGGTGCATATTCTTGAATTATAGTGATATTCATAGGTTTCCTGTGGAGCCTTATTGAGATGATTCAGTCTGATTTTGCATTGTATCCTCTGACTGCTTTTGCAACATCTTTTCTTAGTATGAAAGTCACCCCATTTCTTCTTGTTTTTCATTCCCGAAGTAGAACACTATGAGGAGGAAAGTCGTAGTCCACTTTCAGGTACTAATTAAGACTTAGTATGGACACTGAAGGAACTGCTGCCGTCACCTGCAATACCTGTGGGATGTTTGTATTCTTACCTACAGATGTGGGGAACTACACATGCTCAAAGTGCAAGTTGGTAGCCCTGTTGGAGGACAAAGTACAGCAGCTGGAGGCGCTGGTAGCTACACTTCAACATATTAGGGAACAAGAGGCTTTCCTTGACAGAACAGAACAAACGGTCTTGGATGGGGAACACACAGAGGAAGTCGCTGAGGAAGAGAAGGTCACATCACACACACAGGAGGTAGAAAGCTGGAGGAAGGTCACACGCAGAAGTAAGGAGACCAGGGATCGTACTGGGAGCATGCGGCTACAGAATCGATTTCAAGCTCTTACTCTTAGCAAGGAGGACGCAGAAGAGCAGCATGGACAGATTTCAGAGACAGAGCAGGGGACCCTGGCAGTTCCACCACAGGGAACAGTCGCTGCTAAGCCTCGGAGGAGGCGTGTGGTCGTGGTGGGGGACTCCTTGCTGAGGGGGACAGAAGCAGTGATTTGTGGGCCTGACAAGATGTCTCGAGAGGTGTGTTGTCTTCCTGGGGCAAAGATCAGAGATGTGACAGAGAGGCTGACAAGACTGGTCAGGCCTACAGACCAATACCCCTTCCTTTTGGTCCACGTGGGAACGAACGACACAGCAAGACACAGCCTTCAGAACATCAAAAGGGATTACGAGGCTCTAGGAAAGAAGCTGAAAGAAATGGAGGCACAGATTGTCATCTCGTCTCTTCTGCCAGTTCAAGGGCATGGTCCAGGAAGAGAGAGGAAGATAGCAGATGTCAACAATTGGCTCCGCAGATGGTGTCGTCGAGAATGATTTGGATTCTTGGATCATGGGCTGCGGTTCCATGAGGGCGGACTCCTGGCAAGGGATGGGCTGCATCTCACACCAGTTGGAAGAAATGTTTTTGCCAACGGTCTGAAGAATTTGATCAGGAGGGCTTTAAACTGAACTGTGTGGGGAAAGGAGACAACGTCCTGGAAGACAAAAGGACTGGAGAAAATAGTCAAACTGTCATAGAGGAAACAAGGCAAACAGTACAGGGACCCAACAGTGGGAGGCAAAAAAATGTGCACAGGCAGCAAGTAAAGGGGACACATGGTCTTAGATGTCTCTACACTAATGCACAGAGCATGGGAAATAAGCAAGATGAACTTGAACTCCTAGCACAACAAAGCAAATATGATATAATAGGCATCACTGAAACCTGGTGGGATGAGTCTCATGACTGGAATGTAGAAATAAAGGGGTATAACCTTTTCAAGAGAAACAGGACAAACAGGAAAGGAGGAGGAATAGCATTATATGTCAGGGATATTTACACCAATGAAGAAATCCAGGACATCAATCCTGGAAGCCAAGTGGAGAGCATCTGGATAAAAATTAAAGGGGAAGGAAACAACAGGGATGTTAGTGTGGGAGTCTACTACAGACCCCCAACTCAAGCAGAAGAATTGGATGAAGCCTTTCTAGAACAGATGACCACACACTCAGAAAGGAGAAATATAGTAGTGATGGGTGACTTCAACTATCCGGATATTTGCTGGAAGTCAAACTCGGCAAAATCCTCAAGGTCTAGCAAATTCCTCACTTGCCTCGAAGACAATTTCATTGTTCAAAAGGTGGACGAGGCAACGAGGGAGTCAGCTATTTTGGATCTGATCCTAACCAACAGGGAAGATCTAGTTAATGGGGTGCAATTGGTTGGATCCTTAGGCGGGAGTGATCATGTCCTCCTGGAGTTTATTATACAGTGGAAAGGAGAAGCCAGGCATAGTCAGACACGCATTCTAGACTTTAGGAAAGCTGATTTTACTAAACTTAGAGAAATACTGAGGGTGATCCCATGGACAGGAATACTAAAAGAGAAGGGAGTTCAAGACGGATGGGAGTTTCTCAAAAGGGAGATACTGAAGGCACAATTTCAAACCGTGCCAACAAGGAGGAAGAATGGGAGGTGTCTCAAGAAACCAGGATGGATGACTAAGGAATTTGCAACTGAACTATGTTTTAAACGGAACATGTATAAGAAATGGAAAAATGGGGAAATCACCAAAGAGGAATTCAAACAAATAGCTAGCACGTGTAGGGGTAAAGTCAGAAAAGCTAAAGCGCAGAATGAAATCAGGCTTGCTGGAGAGGTTAAGAACAATAAAAAGGGCTTTTGGGGGTATGTCAGTTCCAAAAGGAAAAAGAAGGAAATGGTAGGGCCACTGTGTGGGGAAGATGGCAAAAAGTTAACAGGGGACAGAGAAAAGGCAGAATTACTCAATACCTTCTTTGCTTCAGTCTTCTCAGAAAAGGCAAAGGGTGCTCAACCTGAGGATAATGAAGCAGAGGACAGAATAGGAGAATTTCAGCACAGAATAAGTAAAGAGATAGTACAGAAACATCTGGTTAATCTAGATGAATATAAGTCTCCAGGACCAGATGAATTACATCCAAGGGTATTAAAAGAACTGGTTCCCCATGACATTCTTGCAAGCAAGTTGGTAAAATGTGGGCTAGACAAAGTAACTGTTACATGGATTTGTAATTGGTTGACTGGCCGAACCCAAAGGGTGCTCAACAATGGCTCCTTTTCAACTTGGAAAGAAGTGACCAGTGGGGTGCCACAGGGCTCTGTCCTGGGCCCAGTGCTATTCAATATCTTTATTAATGACTTGGATGGGGGCATAGTTATCAAATTTGCAGATGACACCAAATTAGGAGGAGGAGTACCTAATATCCCAGAGGACAGGATCAAAATTCAAAATGACTTGAACAGACTAGAAAGTTGGGCCAAAGCTAACAAAATGAAATTCAACACAGAGAAATGTAAGGTACTGCACTTAGGGCGGAAAAACGAAAAGTACAGATATACGATGGGGGACACCTGGCTGAATGAGACTACGTGTGAAAGGGATCTAGGAATCCAGGTGGACCACAAGTTGAACATGAGTCAACAGTGCGATGCAGCAGCTAAAAAGGCCAATGCAATTTTAGGCTGCATCAGTAGAAGTATAGTGTCTAGATCAAGAGAAGTAATAGTGCCACTCTATTCTACTTTGGTCCGGCCTCACCTGGAATACTGTGTCCAGTTCTGGGCACCACAATTCAAAAAGGATGTGGAGAAATTGGAGCGTGTCCAAAGGAGGGCAACTAAAATGGTGAAGGGTCTGGAAACCAAGCCCTATGAGGAACGACTTAGGGAACTAGGGATGTTTAGCCTGGAGAAGAGAAGGCTGAGAGGTGATATGATAGCCATGTTTAAATATTTGAAGGGATGTCATATCGAGGAGGGAACAAGCTTGTTTTCTGCTGCTCCAGAGACTAGGACCCGAAACAATGGATGCAAGCTGCAAGAAAAGAGATTCCACCTCAACATTAGGAGGAACTTCCTGACAGTAAGGGCGGTTCAACAGTGGAACACACTCCCTCGGAGAGTAGTGGAGTCTCCTTCCTTGGAGGTCTTTAAGCAGAGGCTGGATGGCCATCTGTCGGGGATGCTTTGATTGGGAGTTCCTGCATGGCAGGGGGTTGGACTGGATGGCCCTTGTGGTCTCTTCCAACTCTATGATTCTATGATTCTATGATTCTATGTGATTGTCTGATTCAAAGTGGCCCATTCCTGTCCATTTTAACTCACTCACCCCTAGTACTGCTTTGTTCATGCATTGTATTTCCATTTTTACTATGTCTAGCTTCCCTTGGATCATGCTTCTCAAATTCCATGTCCCTATTTTATGTATGGTGCTGCTTAGAGGTGATATGATAGCCTTGTTTAAATATTTGAAGGGATGTCATATTGAGGAGGGAACAAGCTTGTTTTCTGCTGCTCCAGAGACTAGGACCCGGAACAATGGGTGCAAGCTCCAGGAAAAGAGATTCCACTTCAACATTAGGAGGAACTCCCTGACAGTAAGGGCTGTTCAACAGTGGAACACACTCCCTTGGAGTGTGGTGGAGTCTCCTTCCTTGGAGGTCTTTAAGCAGAGGCTGGATGGCCATCTGTCGGGGATGCTTTAATTGGGAGTTCCTGCATGGCAGGGGGTTCGACTGGATGGCCCTTGTGCTCTCTTCCAACTCTATAATTCTATGATTCTACGATTCTATGATTCTATGATTCTATGATTCTATGATTCTTTGATTCTGATGGGGTTTGTCTTTGAGAGTGTTTACTGCTTTCTTCGTCATTTTGCCTGCCTATAGCCCATAGCTGTTCTTGAAAGTGTTTTTCTTTAGTTCCTATCTATTTCTCTGTTAGTGCTCTTGTCCTGCCTGTGTGACACTTTTGATGTCTCCTCATAGGGTTTTCTAGGTGGGGGGGTTACACAAGGAGGACCACCTACACCTCCCTGTGTGCAGTGCTAGCAAATGTTAGCTATGATGTCACTGCTGTTCTTCACTTTAGTGACACCCACCACTACTGCTGCTGCCCAGTAGTTGTTTCCCTATGTCATTGTCCCTCCCCCCATTATTGTTGAATTGGTCATTCCCTACCCTTCTCCTCCCTCCTCCCTCCTTTTCCCTTCCCTCCTCATGTCCTTCTTTATTTTAGTCTCTCATCTATCTTCTGGCCCATGTTCCTTGCCCATCCTCTCTGTTTTCTCCTGTCCTCCCTCTGGAAGGGGGGGGGGGTCTGAGATGGTCTGTGCTGGGGCTGAGATGGACTCACATGGCTGGCTTTTCCCTTCCTCTTCCTCCCAGCTGTTTCTCCTCTCCTCCCTCTGGAAGGTGGGGGGGGTGGGGCACTGAGATGGACTCACGTGGCTGGGAGGTGATTAGATAGATTCGTTTTCCTACCTCTCCTTGCAGCTTCAGATACTATAAACTTCAGATACTTTATAGATACATCAGTCAATAATTTCCATTTATAAGCAAACTTAGATATTTGAATGAAGGGGATAGCTACACTCCAAAAGATTATATATTCATCAAAGAAGAGTTCAACACAAACTCTATTAGTTTCACTTAATATGAACAGCAAAAATGGATCAAGCGATATGGTCGACACAAAGTACAATCTGTTACAGGGCTATGTGGATTGTGAGGAGAGGTTGTTTATTTGTTTGCTTTGTCTATTGTGTGCTATTGTTACCACTAACATATTTTAATAGAATGATAGACTAAAAATATAATACCATTGGGAGGTTGTAGAAAATAAAATAATAAATCAATAAAATGTGCTTAACTGTGGTCGATGTTCCTTTTTTCTCCTCCACCAATGGAAGCAATGCATTGGGGAAGGACATGGGAGAGCACCTTCTCTCATGTGGCATCCCACTTGTAGATTTCCTTCCCCTTGAAAGCTTGATTGCCACTGGCTATGGCTTCATTTCAGCACCAAGTTAAGATATGGCTATTATTAAAGCCTTTGGGGCATAACTGATTTTGTGTAGTTATATATGTAAGCATGGTTTTAAACCTGTTTTATCTTGTTTTAATTTGTTGCATCATTTAATATGATTTTAATATGTTTAAATTATTATTCATTGTTTTACATTTTAAACTATTTTAAACTATTACATTTGATTTGGTTTTGTTTATCACCCTAAGAACCTATAATCTAGAGTAAGATATAAATATTTTAGCGAGGAAATAAAATAAATTTTTAAAACTATCTGGGATTAATGGTACATCCCATATCCCATATCTTTGCTTGAAGCTTCACAGTATGGGCTGACCTTTGCCATATATACACAGACAGCAGATAAAATAAAAAAGAATTCCAAAGTATCTGAGACCAAAAGGTGAACACTATTACTGAAAAGACAACATATATATTGTTCTTCTACAAGGAAGCATGGAACCAAAATAAATCCCTTTCTGGCACACAGTTTCTTTCAAAAATTGAAAATCTTCACCAAAATGAATAACCATGGGCTACTGAGAGAACACACAAGCTATTTAAGCCAAGGGCTAGTCCTTTGCTCTTGTTAGTCGGCAAAGTATCATAAACATGACAGTCCAGCTGGATCAGACAGAGGGTTCATCTAGTCCAGCATCCTGTTTCCAACAGTGGCCAGCCAGATGGCTCTGGAAAGCCTCTAAGCAGGGAACGAAAGCAACAGCCCTCCTTAATATATGCCCAAAATCTGTTCAGTGGTGCCTGAGTTTTCTTGTTTTGCTCTATGTCCCTTTTTAGGCTTGTGTTCTGTTTTCACATTGCAAGCTTGAAAGACAGTTCCCATCTCATTTGTTAACAATCTTATGTCAGCTGTTTTGTGAGTTTTTTCAGTTGACAATTGGGCAAAAATGCTTTAAATAAATGACAAATGCACAGTACGTGGAGATTCCAGTAAACTATGATGGCTATAGACCAAAGACAAGGAGCCTGTGAGCCTCCAGACACTGCTCAACTCCACCTACTATCATTCCCAACCAATGCAACATGTGGTCAGGGTGATGCCAAGTTCAACATCTCGAAGGTCACAGGTTTACTACACACAAGAAAGCCACTGACAGATTATAATCCCCAAACCTAAGTTAATGGTGTCCTTACATTACATGTACGTGCATTGTACACGTGCCTAGAAATCCTAGAAAATAATGAGTTCAAAGTATTTTCTTCATCCTCTCTCTAACTATCATTGCTTTTTGTCACTTTAATGTATGACATTTAAGAATAAGAGAATATCTGCAACTAATACACAACACAAGCTGTACATAATTAATGCTTTTCCATTTGTTTTGTCATCTCAATAATACTAATACAATTAATACATGGAAGAATTATTTTATATAAACAGAGTGGTAAATGTATGCACTTATAATGTAAAATGCAGTGGTCCACTCCTACCTGTCTGGTTATCTAGTTGAAGCTTGAAGTGAAGTAAAATAAATAAAATAAACTTTTAATTCTTGCCTTAAAGCACAAAATTAAAAGAAAAGAAAATCTAGCACAGAATAATTGGTGTGTCTTATAGTGTATATCCATCAGAATAAAACCAGTTTTTAAGAGCACCATCTTAAACATTCAGGAGGAAATCAGTGAAACAGCTGACTAATGGGAATTCTAAGCTAGAAGTGCAATCAGTGCAATTTGCTATCTCCTGCTAATTGCAGTGATTGCATTTATAGTTCAAACCACAGAAACCGTATCACTTAATTACTAATATAAACAGTTCTGTAAATTATTTATCATTTTGGCTTCAATAATATGGAGTTCTATTAAATATTTAAGCAACACAACAGGGTGTATCACTGCATCAAGTTAGGTATGTGTGCCCACGGATGAATGCCAGAAATAACACATTAGGCTTGTATTAATAAAGCAAACTCTCTTTTGCAGCACACATAGTTTGACTGAAATATTTCTGAAACAGATTATTGCACTTTTCATTCCTTAATACTCAATAAACATTATACTCCCAAAATTAACAACAGTGGTTTTAAACAAGTATGAGAGAGAGTACATATGTTACCATTTCTATCTATAGGACACAATTAAAAAGGAGTCTAGCTATCTGTTTATCTATTAATCCACTGCCTACAAAATGTTGCTTCTCTAGAATCTGTTCCTCCATACAACTTTTAAAGTAGCCATTCTTCATCCTTGTTGTTTTGCTCTTTAAGGTTTAATTTGCCCTTAAAATTAGGATAAGAGTTAATGGAGTCAGCAATACCTGGTGAGCCTTTTTCTGCTCTAATATATACATTGTAATCATGTTAAACACTGCTGCAAGGTTACAACAAAACACAGCAAAAAGATGTTTTCAGCATCACTTTCATTTTTAATTCTCCATGAAAATGTGCTCTAGGATTTGCAGAGAATTTAATATTTTTGAGTTAAATGTATTATTCTGTAAATGGAATGGTGTCTGGCATAGCCTTACAATATGTATTAAAAACATGTAAGCCACTGGAGTTCGCACAACAAACCAGAGGGGAGTTTGCTACCTCAAGATTATCAGCTAGCACTTACAATTGACTATATATACAAATATAAGCAACTGCATATACAGCCTAAATACAAACTTTAGATCAAATACATGACAACCATATTCCACTGCACAGTAGTTACTCTTCCTGAGATAACCGGGTTGTCCTGGGTGTAAGTGCTGGAGTGATCTTGGATTATTGCCTAACAGAATGCCTATATCCATGCTGAGTCTTCACCACTGGGAGAAGCTCTCGCCTTCATGGGCTTCACAACAATCACAGGTCTATCTCAGTATCTGATCCCATTCATGCAGCAGAGAACACCCGGGACTTGGATTTCTGTGGTGGAAGGATGAATATGATCCCAGTGTTCAGTCAGACAGGTCACTTATCTGGTAGGGTTTTGTGTGTGTTATGTGCCTTCAGGTCACCTGCCAACTTATGGCAACTCCATGAATTTCCTAGGGTTTTCTTTTAAGCAAACAATATCAAGTGGTGGTTCTGCCAGTTCCTTCCTATGAAATATATAGCCTACAATGCCTGTTTTTTGTTGGTCTTCCATCCAAGTACTAACCAGGGCTGACTCTGCTTACCTTCCAAGATCAGAAAGTACTTTAAGGATATTTAGGCCTCTGGTGGGGTTTAGACTCTGTAGAGTCAGAGGTTAAATTTAAAAGGTCGGTTCTGGGACAACCCATATGGTTTGCTGATGGCTCGTTGGGATTTTTCTGTTGCTTTGGCCAGCAATTCTGTCACAGTCCTGGCAGAATTCTCAAAAGGGGAAGTGGCTTAGAAAATAGGCACTGTCTGCTAGACCCACACTGGCCCTCTGGTTTTCTAGGGAGTTATCAGTGATGAAGCAGATGGGTTAATGTCTGGAACAACACTGGCTATTTGTAGACCTAGTCCATGGCAGTAATGGTAGATAACAAATAATTTTGTCTGTCAGAAATCTAGCCCAACAGAAGTAGTTTTAAAACATACAGACCAATTTGTATAATACCTGCATATCAAAATCACTCAAATCTGTTGAGAGTTAGCATGCCACCATTGACACAGGTCCAGGAGATGTAACTTTGTTCCCTCTTCCTTTTCTGATTCCTTTTGCTTGCATGGTATAAGCCTTCCTTGTAAATTCTTGAGCACTGCTTTGCTTCTATGGCAGATTACTGCGACTGTCAAATAGTTACTACAGCCCCTGGTGTTGTTGGTCTTGGGGCCTATAATGTATATTGGGCACTTTCAGTCTGCGGACCATTGTTTTCTTTTCCATATTTATTGAAAGATTTTCAATGCATTTCATCTCTATTGCTTGAAATAGCTCTACTGGTATGCAATCTGTTCCTAGTGATTTATTTCTCCCAAGATGTCTGGGAGAACAGCTTCCATTTAACTCACTTTGTAAAATTGTGGGTCCCCATCAAAAGGTGCTTTCCTGAAGGATTCTTTATCCTTTCATCTCTTTTGTATACTTCTTCAATGTATTGCTCCCATCATCTTTTTATTTTTGTCCTGATCATATACTGTTCCTGGTTGTACAGCATCAATGCTCTTGGTGTAAATTTCTCTTTGATTTCTCAGATCTTGTGGAAGAGATCTCTTATTTGTTCCTTTTTTGTTATCCTCTCCTATTTCTTTGCACTTATTATAATAGTTCTCTTTGTCCCTTCATACAAGGCACTGAACTATTGTGTTCAGGTTTCTGACTATTTTTGTCACTTTTATTTTTGTTTCTCATCTGTCCAATACGAAGATGTTTTTACTCATCCAATGAGGGCTTGCTTGCTTGCTTTTTAACTACAGAGTCAGTCTGTCTGTAATGTCCCTGGTTTCAGTCAAGAGTTTTTCTGGTTCCCAGTTGATTAGACTTACAGGGACGTTCTTTTGATTGTATTTTGGCACTACAATTAGTTTAATGTACTTTAGCTTTACTCTAATTTTTAACATTAGCAGTTCACTATCTGTGTCCCATCTACTCCTGGCCTTGTACTACCCATTCCTTGCCAAGGTTTAGGACGGTCATATGTACAGTTCACTTGGGGCTACAAAACCTTGCAGTCAGAGGATGCTGGAGAGGAATGGGAGCAGTAACAAGGGCAGTGAACAATATAATACAGATTTTTCATACAAATCTGTAGCTGCATCCATGCATGAAGGGTGTCTTAGAGATACAGCTTCTTTTGCAGCTTTTTTCTTTCTGTGATCACAAGAACTATATTATATAAAAAGGTATGTCCAAGTACACACATTAGCAGCTAAGATACAATCACATGACTTAGTTGTAAATATTAACAGTAAATTCATTAAACAAGTCATAAACTTTTAAGGCACCATGTCATATACTTTTTCCAGGTCTCTCTAGGCACCACCTATACAGCACCCACAATGATTCATCAGTTCTCCAAAAAGCCATAATCTGGAGATGTTAATAAGAAAGTCTGCCACAGTGGCTTTACAAATGCGCACTTTATATTTTGTATTTATGTTGGCATCACCCTAACACTTTTTTCAATATATACTGCTGCTGTGAGAGCAATTGGATGGACAGAAATTTCATGGCAGCTCAGAACGAAAGGATCTGAAGTCTAATGTTCAACTTTTGATTAATTTGCAATTCATTGATCTGGATGTCCTCTATACTAACTTAATCAAAGGAGACACCTTGCTGCAATACGCAAAGTCTGAGAACTCAAGCTAAATGTACTATTTGATCACTACCCTAGATAGACAATCTACAAAGTTGCCTTTAAATTGGCCACTCTAGCACCTTCCCAAAAAACAGAATTGACACAGTCTTATCCCAAAACAGATCAGCAAATTAAAACATCTCTTACAGTATCTTTTTTTATTCTATATACCTGTTATCTAGACAGGTATCATAATCATGTCAGCTTATTTTAATTCAATCCAGTAGCCAATGGCTAAGAGCTAGTGTAGTATGGGTGCTGAACTAGAATTCCAGAAGACTGGGATTTGAATCCACACTCAACCATGAAAACCCACAAAAACTGGTAACTATGGTCAAGTCATACTCTCAGCCATAGAGGAAGGCAATGATAAACCTCCACTGAATAAACCTTCCCAGGGAAACCTACGTTAGGATTACTATAAATCAGAGTCAACTTGTAGGCATATAAGAAGCCAGTAACTTCCTTATGCTTCCCTTTCATTCTCACTGTCAAGGTATTGATCCCTTTGTCCTATCCCACCCTGAGTGTACCCAAAGCCATTGCCTCACTACTGAATCCTCCAATTACCCATACTTCAGGCACTGAGTGCTCATTTTTTGATCACAGAACTCAGCATGGATAGGACCTCTGTCAGATGCATGTACTGCAAGTTATAATCTTCCTGCCTTCCCCTTAACCAGGGGTAGGCAACCTTTCCCCTTTAAGGGCCGAGGGACTTCAGCTCCCAGAAGCCTCAGCCATGTTGGCCAATAGTCCCATGTTGGCCAATAGCTCCTGGAATTCTGGGAGCTGAAATCCCTCGGCCCTTAAAGGGGAAAGGTTGCCTACCCCTGCCCTTAACATTTCCCATTCTACCAGCAGTACAATCAAGAGTGCCAAACAGCAATGTTCTTATGCTGGCCAATCCCATAGACAAGTGATTTAAGGGTAGGTAAGAGTCCTTATGCCCAGGGAATAACTCATGCTGTCTGTAACATTTTTCCAGCTCATTTGGAGGAATGTGAGCCTTTGCTTCCCTTAAATGGTAAGTCCCCTTAACAAATGTCAGATTGGATTAAAGTCCAGTGTTTTGTCTGAATTACATATAGCAAGAGTTAAGAGCTAACAATCACACTTCCAAAAAGGCAACTGTGTATGGGACACACTTCTGTGTCTTCAAGCAAAACAAATGTTTTCTCATTAATACAGTAAAATTGCATGCAATCAGCATGCAACACTGAACTCATAAACTGCTGTTCTTGTTAACTTGTTAACTGCTCTCAAGTCAACCTCAACTCATAGCGGCCCTGTGGATGAAGCATCTTCAAGATCACCTGTCCTTCATTATTCTGTAGAATCAGACCTGTGATCTCCCTGATTAAATCTAGCAATCTGGCGTGCAATCTTCCTCTTTCTTTATTACTTTTACTTCTTTCTCTACTATCTACTTCTCATGATGTGGCCAAAGTACAACAGTCTCAGTTTCATCATCTTGGCTTCCAGGAAGAGTTCAGGCTTGATCTGTTCTAGAACCCATTTGTTTGCCTTTTTGGTTCTCCAGCACCACATCTCAAATGAGTTCTTCCTGTTCACTTCTTCACTAACAAGATCTTGCATCTCTACATGCTAATACAATGGCTTGGATAATTCTGACAATAGTACTCAGGAAGTTCCTCCTAAGGTTGAGGTGGAATCTCTTTTCCTGGAGCTTGCACCCATTGTTCCGGTCCTAGTCTCTAGAGCAGCAGAAAACAAGCTTGTTCCCTCCTCAATATGACATCCCTTCAAATACTTAAACAGGGCTATCATATCACCTCTTAACCTTCTCTTCTCCAGGCTAAACATCCCCAGCTCCCTAAGTCATTCCTCATAGGGCTTGGTTTCCAGACCCTTCACCATTTTAGTTGCCCTCCTTTGGACACGCTCCAGTTTCTCCACATCCTTTTTGAATTGTGGTGCCCAGAACTGGACACAGTATTCCAGGTGAGGCCTGACCAAACCAGAATAGAGTGGCACTATTACTTCTCTTGATCTAGACACTATACTTCTATTGATGCAGCCTAAAATTGCATTGGCCTTTTTAGCTGCTGCATCGCACTGTTGACTCATGTTCAACTTGTAGTCTACTAGGACTCCTAGATCTCTTTCACACGTAGTCTCATTCAGCCAGGTGTCCCCCATCGTATATCTGTGCTTTTCGTTTTTCCACCCTAAGTGCAGTACTTTACATTTCTCCATGTTGAATTTCATTTTATTAGTTTTGGTCCAGCTTTCTAGTCTGTTCAAGTCATTTTGAATTTTGATCCTGTCTTCTGGAGTATTAGCTACTCCTCCTAATTTGGTGTTGTCTGCAAATTTGATAACTATGTCCCCAATACTGTCATCCAAATCATTGATAAAGATGTTGAATAGCACTGGGCCCAGGACAGAGCCCTGTGGCACCCCACTGGTCACTTCTTTCCAGGTTGAAAAGGAGCCATTGTTGAGCACCCTTTGGGTTCAGCCAGTCAACCAATTACAAATCCATGTAACAGTTACTTTGTCTAGCCCACATTTTACCAGCTTGTTTGCAAGAATGTCATGGGGAACCTTGTCAAAGGCCTTACTGAAATCAAGGGATACTATATCCACAGCATTCCCTTCATCTACCAAGCTGGTAATTTTATCAAAAAAAGCGATCAGATTTGTCTGGCATGACTTGTTTCTCTGAAACCCATGTTGACTTTTTGTGATTATGGAATTACCTTCCAGGTGTTCACAGACTCTCTGTTTAATGATCTGCTCCAGAATCTTTCCTGGTTTTGATGTCAGACTAACTGGACGATAATTGTTGGGATCGTCTTTTTTTCCCTTTTTGAAGATGGGGACAATGTTTGCCCTCCTCCAGTCTGCTGGGACTTCTCCTGTTCTCCAGGAGTTCTCAAAGATTATTGCCAATGGTTCCGATATTACATTTGCCAGTTCTTTTAGTACCCTTGGATGTAATTCATCTGGTCCTGGAGACTTATATTCATTTAGATTAACCAGGTATTCCTGTACTATCTCTTTACTTATTCTGTAAGAAATTCTCCTATTCTGTCCTCTGCTCCATTATCCTCAGGTTGAGCACCCTTTGCCTTTTCTGAGAAGACTGAAGCAAAGAAGGTGTTGAGTAATTCTGCCTTTTCTCTGTCCCCTGTTAACTTTTTGCCATCTTCCCCACACAGTGGCCCTACCATTTCCTTCTTCTTCCTTTTTCTGCGGACATAACCAAAAAGTCCTTTTAATTGTTCTTAAGCTCTCTAGCAAGCCTGAGTTCATTCTGCACTTTAGCTTTTCTGACTTTACCCCTACACATGCTAGCTATTTCTATTCCTAGTCTTATTTCTTGACTGCAGTATCCGTTCTGATCAATGTTTGTACCGAGATACAAAAAATCTTTATTTCAATTTCCTCATTGCCTAGACTGAATGTATATAGATTCTCTGTGGTCATTATTTTTGTTTTCTTTATGTTCAGCTGTAAGCCTGTCTTTGAACTTTCTTCTTTGACCTTCCTTAGTAACTGCTCTAAGTTCATGATGTTTTCCACTAGTAATATGATGTCATCTGCATAGCTTAGATTGTTGACATTTCTTCCTGCTATCTTCACTCCTCTTTCTTCTAAGTCTAGACTTAGACAAGCCCAGGACACCATCTCCCTCTCAGCACCAACCGCGGAAGGGCTTGTGGGCATGTGCCCTGCCCAGCCGATTCCACCTCCTCAGTGGCGGCGCAGCAGTGACGGTGAGGGAGGGGGCGGCTATCCAAGCCCAGGACACCATCTCCCTCTCAGCACCGACCGCGGAAGGGCTTGTGGGTATGTGCCCTGCCCAGCCCTGATTCCACCTTCTCAGTGGTGGCACGGACTATATTATACCGCTGGAACATCAGCCTAGAAATGTGACACCAGTGGTAGGAGGAGCGTAGGCCTTGGCCTAGGCCTCCAGCCACTCCATCTTTTAAGTGGCTTTAAGCTCCACCGTTTTACCTGAGGCCGGGAATGAGGCGGGGGTGGCTATTGGAGTTGTGTTGGGGAATGGGAGGTATGGTCGGAATAGAGCGAACGAATGTTACAAAAGAAGACGGGATCGCTGTTTGAAAGCTATCCTGCCTTCAGTTCTCTCTGTTTCCCAGAATGGTTTGGAGAGCAGACCTTCCATTCCACAGAACCTCACTCTGCAATGCCAGGTCGGTCAAGAATAAGACCCATGTCATCCATGATCTCCTCTTGGATGAGGATGCCGACCTGGCATGCTTTACAGAGACCTGACTGGGAGAGGATAGCGCAGTTACCTGGGTGCAGGCCCTCCCAGCCAGGTACTCTGTCAGTGAGCAGGTGAGGGGAAGTGGGCGGGGGGGCGGAGTGGCTCTAGTTCATAAGAACACCTGACCTTGACCAGGATACCTGTCCGGGACACAGCCCACTTCGAGTGTATGTACCTGAGCCTGAAGACCAGGAATAGTCTGGGGATTCTGCTAATCTACCGACCACCCCATTGTCTAGCAGACTCCCTAACCGAGCTGACACAGCTGGTCTCAGAGCTGTTGTTGGAGTCCCCCAGACTTTTAGTTTTGGGGGACTTCAACATTCCGCTCGATACCAGTTTAACAGATGCAGCTCGGGAGTTCATGGAGACCATGACAAACATGGGCCGATCCCAATTGGTCCTTGGGCCCACACACTGTGCGGGTCATACACTCGATGTGGTCTTTAGTACAGAACAGGAATATCCGTGGGCAGAGGTTGTAAGTACCTCCGCATTGTCGTGGATGGATCATTTCCTGGTCAGACGGAACTTAGAGCCTGTACCCGCCCCACCGGGGGTGGTGGACCTATTAGAATGGTCCGCCCTCAAAGGCTAATGGAACCAATTGAATTCTAGGAACCCTTAGAGGGTTTAATGGTTGGGAATGCCGGTGATCCTGTTGATGCTTTGGTTAATACTTGGAACACCGATCTCACCAGAGCTATCGACATGATTGCTCCCAAGCGTCCTTGCCAATCTGCTTCAAACCGTAAGCCATGGTATACACCAGAGCTTAGGAAAATGAAGCGGTTTGGACAACAACTAGAGCGCAAGTGGCGGAAGACTCGACTCTTATCCGACAGAACTCGCCATAAGAACTTTCCTGCCACCTATTGGGAGGCAATACGTGCAGCACAGAGATCCTTCTCCTCTGCACATATTGTGTCTGCAGAGTCTCGTCCAGCAGAGCTGTTTAGGGTGGTGAGGGAGCTGATGCAGGTACCCCCTGCGCCAAATCCCTTACTTAAGCTGACGACGGCCTGCTACGACACATTTAACAACTTCTTTGCAGATAAAATCTCTCAGATAAGAGCCGACTTAGATGCCAAGGTTTTTACAGAAAGCATAGGCGAGGTGTCCAGCGACTCCCCCGATGTAATTATACTGGATCAGCTGCAATCTTTGAGTACCGATGACATGGACAAGCTCCTTGGTAGGGTGAGGAAAACAACTTGCCCTCTCGACCCTTGCCCATCATGGCTGGCCGTCCGGGGGGGGATGCATTGGGGAAGTTCCTTATGGAGATCATCAATGCATCCTTCAGGGAATGACACATTCCATCTTGTTTGAAGGAAGCGGCTGTTAGGCTGCTTCTAAAAAAACCTTCCCTGGACCCCCTGGATATGAATAACTACAGGCCAGTCTCTTTACTACCATTTTTGAGCAAGGTGATCGAGAGGGCGGTTGCTCTTCAACTCCAAGCTGTCTTGGATGAAACCGATTATCTAGACCCATTTCAAACTGGCTTCAGGACAGGCTTTGGGGTTGAGACTGTCATGGTTGTCTTGACCAACAATCTGCGTCTGAGCATCAACAGGGGTAGTGTGACCCTGTTAGTGCTCCTAGACCTCTCTGCGGCTTTTGACACGATAGATCATGGCATCCTCTTGGACCACCTGAAGGGCTAGGTATTGGAGACACGGCATTGCAGTGGTTCCAGTCCTTCCTCTTGGGTAGGTCCCAGAGGGTGCTGCTCTGGGACAATAGCTCCAGTAAAAGGGAGCTCACCTGTGGGGTTCCACAGGGTGCTATTCTGTCCCCAGTGTTATTTAACATCTGTATGAAGCCGCTGGGTGAGATTATTTGGAGTTATGGAGCTGAGTGTTATCAGTACGCTGATGACACCCAGATCTATTTCTCCGTGTCTCGTTCATCGGCCTCGAATCCCAATGGCGTCTCCTCTCTCAATGAATGTCTTCGGACAGTAATGGGCTGGATGAGGAAAAACAGATTGAAACTGAATCCCGACAAGATGGAGGTGCTCACGGTAACGGCCCCGAAACCAAGAATTGGGCTGCAACCTCCAGTCCTGGATGGGGTCACACTCTCCTCCAGTGACTGTGTTCGCAGCCTGGGGGTGCTCCTTGACTCGTCGCCCCTGATGACAAATCAAGTAAATGCGACAGTCAGGAGCGCCTGTTATCAGCTTCGGCTGATATGCCAGCTGCGCCCTTTTCTGGAAGTAAGGGATCTCGAGACTGTTGTCCACGCGCTGGTAACCTCCCATCTAGATTTCTGCAATGCGCTCTACATGGGGCTACCCTTGTACTTGGTTCGGAAACTACAGCTAGTACAGAACATGGCAGCCAGATTAGTGTCTGGAACATCTAGGAGTGATCATATTACTCCAGTTTTAAGGTCCTTCCACTGGCTGCCCATAGGTTTCCGGGCCCAGTACAAGGTGTTGGTTATCACCTTTAAAGTCTTATATGGCCTGGGTCCAAACTATCTCAGGGACCACCTTCTTCCCTATGATCCTCCCTGTGCACTCCGGTCCTCTGGGAGGAACTTGCTGCAGCCACAAAAAGCTAGGCTTATGGCTACCTCCCAGAGGGCTTTTTCGGTTGTTGCCCCCAGACTATGGAACCGCCTGCCGGACGAGGTCCGTCAATTGACATCTTTAGACAGCTTTAAAAAGGCTGTCAAGAAGGTGGTCCCTCTTCCGGCAGGCCTTTCCGGGATAGGCCTTTCCTGGCCTCAGGAATCACTCCCTTAAGAGGGTCTCTAGGTTTCCTCTTTAAATATGTAATTAAGAACGGCTGCCGTACAGTGGAATTGTTTTTAAATATTACTGTTGTATTTTAAATTGTATGCTTTTAACTTGTAATTGATTTAATAACTTTTTAAGGGGGGACGGAACTAGATTTTGTTGTTGTATGTTATATTTTATTGTCAGCCGCCCCAATTGATCTCAAAGGGGCGGGATATAAATAAATTATTATTATTATTATTATTATTATTATTATTAACAGTGTCTTTGTATGATATTTTCTACATAAAAGGTGAAAAAGTAAAATGATAGAATTCAACCTTGCCTGACCCCTTTTCCCACTGGGAACCATTCTGTTTCTCCATATTCTGTTCTAACAGTGGCCTCTTATCCTAAGTACAGATTTTTCATCAGGACTATCAAATGTAATCTTTACAAATATTTATGAAATCCCTCCAAAACAAAGGAAAAGCATTAAGAACAGAATTTCAGTATTTAGTCCCATAATGGATTTCCATCTACATATTACAAGACATTCTGACAAATTGTTTCTGGTTTTAAAAATGTCCTATGTTTACATTCAAGCCACTACACTTTTATGCAGAGTCCAAAATCTGTTCAATGCAGGATCTCCAGACAAAGCATCCCTACAAGGTAGCTGTACAAACTCATTCTGAAGATGTCCAGAGAAGGAGAGCCTACCAACTCTCCAGGTTACATTGTCAAACCTCTCTTACTATCAAGAAGTTCCTTCTAATGTTCAATGAAAATCTACCCCCTTTTAACCTATAACCATTAGACCTGGTCCTACACTCTGTGGCAATGAAGAACAGTGCAGTCCCTTCTCTCTGTGATAGCCCTTCAGGTATTTAAAGAATGCAATCATGTCACCCCTCAGTCTTCTCTTCACCAAGCTGATCATGCTCAGCTCCTTCAACCTTTCTGCATATGTTTCATTCTCTGAACCTCATATCCTTGTTGTGCTTCTCTGAATCTGCTCCAACTTGTCTACACGCTTCTTAAAATGAAATGCCCAGAACTGAACTCAGTACTCCAGCTGAAGCCTGACCAGTGCAGAATAGTTTCCCTTGATTTGGAAACTATGCTTCTTTTAATGCAGGCTAAAATAGCATTCACCTTCTCTGCTGCAATATCATACCGCTGGTTTATGTTCAGTTTATGATCAACCAAAATCTCAAGGCCCTTTTCACATGTAGTACTGTTGAGCCATTTGTATATTTGGTTTTTGTCACCTAAATGTAGAATTTTGCATTTGTCTCTAATGTAAACATGTAGTTTAATGTAGTTAAATGTAAACTAAAGAAACATTTCAAAAAGATTACTGAGAATCTAGTCCTAGCAAGCCATGGGCTATAGGCTCCTAAGATTATTCTCTTTCATATCTCTTAACTTATGACTTCCTATATGACTCATCTCTCTTAGGAAAATAATCAAAAGCAAAAAAGGTAAATCATTCAACTGAGGCTTATGAGGTATGTAACACAATTAAGTACATCCATTTTATGTCTATAATAAAGATTTTAGAAAACCATTCCATTATTAATCAAATTCTTATCAGACACATTTCAGTGGAGCACTGATTTGATAGGACATAGTTTTTAAAATGAGTGTATTAAAAATTCCATTTGAAATATTAAAAAATTCTTGTTGTCTTTTCTTTGCCTAGAGAAGAGACCGGTAGGGTGGTGAAACCAGGAGACTTACCAGCTTCTGAAAATTTAATTCTAGTAAGCACTAGTAAAATTGCTATAGCTTACTTAGCTGAAAAATGTAAAGTTAAAGCAGAGCACTGAGGTAAATGAACAAATGTATTAATAAATAGAATTGAGCATTACTATCAAGATACTCCAGGGAAGAATATTTATTAAGAGACATGCATTCTTCGCTGCTAAAATAAGAAAAGCAAGAACATTTTGTACATAAGCACAATACACTGAGAGCAGCAGAACATTTGTTTATTCACCCATATAAGCTTTGAACTGCAGCCCAAACCACTATGCTGTGCTTAATAATTCTTCATAAAAATATGCCTGCAATATATGTGACAGGCATTACACATACCATACACCCCCAGGTTTCCTTTATCAACCCAATGGCAAAATAGTATGAGATGAAAGGCACTACAGATATGGATGTTCACTTAACTTAAATAGAAAAGAAAAGGCCTATGGGATCTACTCCCTATTCCATACAAAACTATTTATGAACACTAAACAGTTCTCATTTATTTCAACAAGACCTAATTATCTGTTTTGCATCACTGAGAAACAGGGACCTTAAGATTACCAGCAAGTGTGTATAGCGTATTGTATGCCTTATTCATGAAGCTTTCAATTAATCAGTGTTTGTAAATTGCTTTGAAAGTTGCAGTACCTTGCAGATAACACAACAAGGGCAAAGTCTTATGAATAAGGTAGACAAAATTGAATTCCACAATACTGCCAGCATCTCTACCATTCCATTAGCTTCCAGTCACTTTGAAGGGTATGCATTTGTCACAGCCAAAAGACATAGATTTTCACATCTCCACCTCTGCCCACTACAATAGGTTGTATAAGCCAATATGAATGTTTAATAGTGAGCTTCTAATTTACTTCCACTCTACCAGCAATAAACTTTAGTTGAACACACTTTTGGCATTATCTCAAAAGAAAATTAGGCAATTCAGGCAGTAATGACCAGTTAAACAGAGGCTCCTGACATCAAAATTAGATGTTACCCTGGCAGTTTGGCATGTACTAACTTCATTCACTGTAAAATATTCATAGCAACCAAGTCCCAAAAGGAGCTAAAGATGAGGCAAGATTTCTTTACCTAGTGGTTTCTTGAAGCAGTGAGCTTGAGGGATCTCCTGAGACACTTGTTAAAATACCACTACCAAAGTAAAAGGCAAGATGATTTTCATACAACTGGCAGAGTGCCTATCTTTCCTTGAACCTAGTTTATCCCTTGAGCTTATATGAAATACATTTCTTTACATGAGTTTTCTAGTCTTCATAATGAAACCAATGAACCAACAGAAAGAGCACAATATTAGGAAAAAGTAGAATCCTCAGAAAAGCAATTCAAACAAAAAAAACCATATAACTTTCTTCAGAATCTCTCACAATATCATTTGTTTTCACTTGAATAAGGGCATGCACACCCTGCCAGGGCTCTTGCTTCAATTTCAAGATTATTCAACAAAAATCTAATGTTATTTGCCATTAATAAATTATTTTCATTGTCCTCCCTTTATTCCTTATTGTTATTATTATTTGGCATAGCAATGCAAAAGTGGGACTGCCAATGGCATAGAGAACAGCTGTAATGTAGAAAATTTGAGTATTTGCTTCTGATTGAACCAATTGCCTTGCTCACTGCCATTCAAATTAAACCAAACTCATCTTTGACAGCAAACCTGATCAAGTGTTGTATCTACACACTACTCTGGGGCATTTAAAATATTCTGTTTTATTGGTCTGCTTTAAGCTGTCTTCCTGGACATCAGAACATCAGTTTTCTTGGACATCAGTTATTCTCAGTCAATGGTCCTCCAGATGTTTTGACCAAAACCAGCAAGGCCAATGGCCAGGGATTCTGGGAGCCAAAGTCCTTTGCTGGTTCTGTCTGGTAACATCTCCATCACAAAAAAATATTTGCAAGTTCTCTTCAGATTCTTCATTTGATAGACTCAGGAACTGTAAGACATTCTGGACTGATTATAGTGGCTCAAGAGCACTATAAAATAGTATTGCTTTAACAAGAGAAATCAACATGCCATCTTGGAAGGAGTCTTTAGGGTTGTAATTTGGAAGGTGAAATTATTACCAAGAATTATAACAGACATTATAGTTCTCTCTCTTTCTGTATTATGACTGGTTCATAAATTTATCCAGTCCAAATGAGCAAGAACAGCTACCAGGAGAAGTTCTCAGATGTTTTGTGCTATGAATTTCTTATGTGAGTAGAGATATTTCAGGTGACACATTAATATTTTGAATGAAAGATCCCATTTCCTCAATCGCTGAAACACCATCTTTTAAATTGGAATAGGACAGGGCAAAGCAGTATGAGTTGTTCTTGTGTGTCTTCAAGAACATTCCAACTTATGGGATCCCTAAAAGCAAACCTACAATGGAATTTTCTTGGCAAGTTTCTTTAGAGGGTTTTGCCATCCTTTGAGGCTGAGAGAGTGTGACCTACCCAAGGTCACCTGGTGGGTTTACATGGCCAAACCAGGATTCAAACCCTGATATCCAGAGTTGCAGCCCAACTCTCAAACCGCTACACCACTCTGGCTCAGTATGGTATACTGAGTATGGGTACAAAGATTAAACTAATGTATAAGTCTGTGTTCCTTGAGTCCATAACAACCATTTATATTAAAAATTATAATATAATAGTACAGTGGAAAGTGGAAAAGATGTTCACCATCTACTATGTATCAAACAAGGAATTCACCAACTAAGAAGGTAATTCTAGAACAATCAGTTTAGTTTTTGTGGTACTGTAGGAGACACATCCCCTGGCTTGCTTGGTATGAACCAGGATTGTGCACATAACTCAGTTGTTCCCACCTGCCTCATGAGAAGCTAAACTACAGATTTCCATGGTTTGTTTATTATGCTGTATGAACATAGTCAGATTCTCTTCTCTGATTTGTTTCTCTTCCAACAAACCAGAAAAAATACAAAGCAGGCAAGATCCCATGTTTGAGCAACACAATAAATAAACCATAGAGCAAAGATGTGTGAGTTTTTTAAAACTATAATCAGGCTACAGACACCAGTACCCTGCTCATACACGGTCTTGGTTTGTCATGTTGTGCCAAGTCACCCACAGTGTGTCTGTGGATGAATTGTACTGAAAATGGCACATGTCCTTGTAGTGAAAAGCAATCTTTAAAATAGTATTCTGGTCTAAGTAAGTGAAATATCAAATAACTACTGGCAAAATGCGAAATGGTAGTTAAAGCAGTACACTGAGAAGAAAATGAGTTATTCCTTTGCAAGCTACCAGCGTGGTGTAGTGGACTACAACTCTGGAGGATGGTAAATGTCATCCCCATCTTCAAAAAAGGGGAAAAAGAGAACTCAAACAATTACAATCCAGTCAGCCCGACATCAATACCGGGAAAGGTTCCTGAGCATATCATGAAATAGACAGTCTATAAACACTTAGAAAGAAATGTCGGGATCACCAAAGTCAACATGAGTTTCTCAGAAACAAGTCATGCCAGACTAATGATAGCTTTACAAGCTTGGTAGATGATGGAGATGCTGTGGATATAGTTATCTTGATTTGACAAGGTCCCCCATGATATTCTGGGGCGGGGGGGGGAACAGTAAATTTATGGCTGGACAACGTGACTGTTAGGTGGATTTGTAATTGGTTGACCAGCCAAACCCAAAGGGTGCTCACCATTTGCTTCTCTTCATCTTGACCAGTGGGGTGCCACAGGGTTCTGTCCCTGGCCCAGTGCTATTCAACTTCTATTTAAATGACTTGAATGATGAGACAGAGGGCATGCTTATCAAATTTGCACACCAAATTAGGAGGGGTATCTAATACTCCAGGGGACAAGATCAAAATTCAAAATGACCTTAACAGATTGGGGAGCTGGGCCAAAACTAACAAAATGAATTTTAACTGGGAAAATTGTAAGGTACTACATTTTGGCAAAAAAAAAAAAAAAAATTAAATGCAGATACAGGATGGGCGACACCTGGCTTGACAATATGTGAAAGATATCTAGGAATCTTAATAGACTCAAGCTGAACATGAGTCAGTAGTGTGATGTGGCAGCTAGAAAAGTCAATGTGATACTAAGCTTCATCAACAGGAATATAGTGTCTAAATCAAGGGAATAGTACCAATTTATTCTGCTTTGGTAAGAGCTCACCTGGAATACTGTATCCAGTTCTGGGCACCACAATTCAAGAAGGATGTCGACAAGCTAGAGCGTGTCCAGAGGAGGATGCCTTCTAACAACAACAATAATTTGCAAGCTACCAGGCAACTAAAAATGACCAGACACTAAACACAATTAGCTGCTCCATAATTATTTTGCAGAAACAACTGGAAAGGTTTACAAACCCCAATCAGATCTGTCACCAAAAATGCAACTTACCAATTCTGCTTTTTTAAAAAACAAATGGTCTCGGCTAAAGGATAATAGGAAAAAAGTTGAAAGGACCAGGGTTACGAATGGAGCAAAGTGAACTCGGGATAAAAAGGGAAGTCCTTTTTATAACATTTATGTCAAGATTTACATGCCTATTTAGGGAGAAGTAAATGTATCTAAAATCCTCTTGTCAATGTCAATGTCCAAGTATATCTATGTAGTTAGGATCACTAGACATTTTAGGAATCAGAACAGACTATTTAGCCCAACATAATTGTCCTTTTCTGTTTACCTTAATTCTTTGAGAAGGCTAAATCTTTAATCTCCTCCTTCTCCAGAAATTAATCTCTTAAAGTCATTTGAGTCAAAGAACATAAATTACTAACTTGTTGAAGTTTATTACTCTTAATATATATCCTGAACTCCATACACATAATTTATGCAACACCAATAACCTATGTCATTGTTTCATTAACAATAATACTACCAATAAGCCATTTCAAGGATGTTTAGGTACAGTAGGGCCTCTGAGTTTCTAACGCAGTGAGTCTCTTTTTGAGGCCAGCAGCAGTAGTAAGATCTATATTATTTGTTGTTTAGACCAGTCACAATGAGAAGGCTCTCACTCACTACCTGCATTGATAACGTTATACCCTGCTGTCCGCAAGAGCTTTTTCCAAGCCACAATGTCATTTAAAAGTTCAGATTACCATTTGCTTATTCTAGTCAGCACACAGAAGTGCAGAATCTAGCCAAAGGCTTCTTCCCTCCCACTTTCTCCTGAACTGAACTGTGTTTTAACAAACACTAGAAGATGATATACAAATGTTTACAAGGTGTGCAGTGGTTATTTCTGATAAATTCTTCTAATCACTCTGGAGAAGCTTCTATTGGCTGTTTATCATTTAACTCGTTTCTGAATGCCCCTCTTTTCCTGTTTCTTATCCCCCAATTCCTAAAGAAAAACAAGTCTCTTTCAAATGGTTCTCAGGAATTTTTAAAAATATCCAAACAATATTTCTGTTTTCCTGAACTGTTTTGAGGCTGTTCCCTGCACCAGCTCTAACATTTTATTTCCACCCTCAAAGTGGGTTTCTTTTTAATTCCAACATATGGAGGAATATGCTTTCTTCTGCTTCTTATGGAGCCCTCCCTCCACTCCATCCGATGTCATCTGGGGGAGAGACACCAGGCCCAGCACCATCGGGCCTAGAAGAAGAGCCCTTACTTCTTAAAGGACGGGTGGGATTTGGGATTTTTATGTTCTGTTTAGACTGTATTAATATATCTGTATGGAAATTTTAATGTTGTAAGCCGCCCCGATTGCTCTGCAGAGGGGCGGGATATAAATAAATTATTATTATTATTATTATTATTATTATTGCTGCTGCTGCTGCTGCTGCTGCTGCTGCTGTTGTTGTTGTTACCATAGAATTACAATGCTATAGTGCATCAGTGGGATAACACTTGCACACAATAAAAATGTAACACTTTAAAAAATTCAGAGAAGAGGAAGTTTATCCTTCAAACCATACCCCTACATCAGCAAACCATGCCCTGCGGTGTTTTTTTTTTTAAAAAAAAACCCTTTGGAAGAACAGAGCCCTAGTGCATATCTAAGAAATCGTTACAAACAGCCCCCAAACAAATAATGGAAATACATGGCAAAAACTAAATATCTATATTGCAAGAACTCATGCTTCTCTAGACCAATCAGAAAGAACCTTCAGATAAATGGAAGAGAGCTAAAAGTGGAGGGGAGGGACAATGGGGGGAGAAAGACAACCACTGGCTCCCACTTCATTGTATCATGATTTCCATACTCTCCAGCTTTCACTGTCTATCAATTGAGGAGCCAACAAATATGGAATATAAAATAATCGTCAACAGACTGGAAATATTCAATACACATCCCCATCCAGAACAAAGGAAAGACAAAAGACTGCAGCAACTACAGGACTATAGCATTAATCTCCCACACAAGCAAAATCATGCTCAAAATACTGCAACTCAAGTGGGGTTCAGGAAAGGAGGAGGCAATAGGGACCACATAGAGAACACACAATGGCTAATGGAACACACCAGAGAATCAGAAAATCAGCATGTATTTTATAGGCTATAGCAAAGCCTTTGACTGTATAGATCAGGGGCCGGCAACCTACGGCCCATGGGCTGGTTAAGGCCCAGGTCCCCGTACTTACCGGCCCAGGCGGACCGCCGCCATGCATTTTGGCTGCCGTGCGGCCACGCGCACCACGGCCGCCATTTTTATTTCCAAAATGGTGCCCGCGACGCGTTTGCACATGCGCAGTACTCAAAATGGTGCCCGCGCCACGTTTGCACATGTGCAGTACTTTGGAAATCAAAATGGCGCCCACGACATGCGCGGAGGCGGCTGCGCAGCGGTGGTGGCAGTGTGCGCGCGGGGGCCGCGCGCCACCATTCCTCCCCCCTCGGCCCAGCGGAGGGGAGGACTTTGCGGGACCGGCCCCCGGCTTAAAAAGGTTGCCTACCCCTGGTATAGATCATAAAAAGCTATGGAATGCTCTTAAAGAAATGGGAGTGCCACTACATCTGATAGTCCTGATGAAGATTCCCAATTTAGGACAAGAGGTTACTGTCAGAAGAGAATATGGAAAAAAAGAATGGCTCCAACTTGGCACAGGGTCAGGCAAGGATGCATCCTATCAACCTATTTGTTCAACTTCTACACAAAAAATATCATACAAAGAGTAGGTTTAGACTTAGAAGAACAAGGAATGAAGACAGGCAGAAGGAACATGAACAACCTAATGCAGATGACACCATACTACTAGTGGAAAATATCAGAGACATGGAAAAACTACTAAGGAAAGTTAAAGAAAGAAGTGCAAAGGCAGGTTTATTGATAAATATGAGGAAAACCAGGATAATGACCATGGAGGATCTACATAAATTCAACCCAGATAATGAGGAAATCAAAATAGTCAAAGATTTCCAATATCTTGGATCAAAGAAATCAAAGCAGTCAAGAAATCAGAAGACAATTATTAAATGGGAAGGACAGCTATGGTCCAAAAAACACACTGCAGAAATAACCCAGTTTGAGACCAGACCACTTTAACTGCCTTGGCTCAATGCTCCCACCATCACCCAGGCAAAGAAAAATGCTTTGGTAATTAATGGTGATTAGGAAACCAGTGTCAAGCAAAAAATTAACCATGTTACCACTACTTGACTGCTCTAGATTGTCCCCTCCTGAAACTGTTGTTCTTAAAGAAAAGGGGCTATCAAGGTCTCATACTCACATATAGCCTATATCCAATGGCATAATGACATCTGATCACCAACACAACTGAACATTTCTTCTCCCCTCTCACCTTTCCACAACATCCAAAAGTAGCAGCTACAAGGGAGCACAGGGGACTGGAAAGGAATCATTCCCTCCCAATCCTACTGACAGAAGAATTTCCAACAGAATTATGCAGAATTATGCCCTTTGTAACATGCGAGTTGGCTCTGGATTTCCCACATAAATCTACCCCTTACTTATGACTAATTTATTTATGTAGCCTAAATATACAAGTTCATGATTAGGTCCCAGTGGGATTTAAATCTGAAGCTTGTATAAATGTAATTTTCTACACTAAATATCATGGTCAAAAGCTACAAAATTAAATTTTAATCAAAACTTTATTTTTCTTGCAACTGCAGCTCAGTCTCACTCACAAAGTAGGTAGTTTTAAACAAGCTAATACATCCAGAATGTTTTACTTGTTGGATGACAAAAGGAAAATTAAAATAAGAATGCTGGATGAGAACCAAAGAAAACAAAACAAAAGCAACACAAAATTATGTGGGGTTTTGATGCAACAATTTTATTAGCATCCACACCTTTTCCATAATATATTATAATTATATGCAATCAATATTCTTATATTCCTCTTTTCCTTTAAGCTGTGACTCTTTGAAAGAAGCAATGCATCAAAGTAGTTCCATCTGTCATAAAAATTAAACAGAAATCGAAAGAATAAGCAAGTCAGCTTTATGTGGCTTCTTTTAAATAGGCTTTTCAGAACTTTAGCAGTATGCAACTTGAAACAATTCAACTTCTTTTATTTGTTTCAAAACAAACAACCACTGTTTGATAATACGCTTTTCTCAAGGATACTTCACCATTTTACCCTGCTTGCCATTTCTGCCTTTGCAAGTTCTACTTTTCTAGTAACATTTGCAATTTGCAAAAGCAAAAACAAAAATTTCTTTGTAGGATTTGTTCCACTTCTGTTTCCATTAATTCATTACAGAAGTCATTTTTATTTATCTTGTAAACTTCCTGTGTCAACTGAATAGGCTTTTATCCAACAGACTGATTCTGTAATCTGTTCTGTACTGTGTTTAAGTAACAGGTCCCATTATAGTATAATGTCCCTTTAAATATTGATAGCAACTAACTGCATCATCCCAGACCCTTCACACAAATTGCCATATTGGAAGACATTTCATTTGTATAAAGAACTAATATGCTATCCAAGCTGTATAATAATACTGAATTTGCTGACACTTTTCATTCATTTTTAGGAATTATATGCTAGTGTTCCCCTATTTTTTAAATTAACTGCTGTTGTATTACTTAAAAATATTTTATTGTAATTTCTAACATTATACATTGATTGCAACTGAATGTTACAGAACAGAAGGTATGTAGAAGATAGAAAAGGAGTTCACAGTAATTTCGTTCATGAGATCTATCTGCTCTTCTAAGTCCAAACTTCTCCCTGTGTTACAATTTAAAATCACAAAAGTATTCCATGTCACGCCAGGTCTGAAACTATCTTCTAAAAAAGTAAAAACTACATTTAACTACACAGTTACAGATTTATGAATATTAAATGCCTCTGGAATTCAAGACTGCTTACTCCAAAAAAACATTTCAAGAGGAATGGGAAAAATATAAACCAAAACCCTGCCAGTTGTCTACATAAGTTGGATGTACTATTAAAACAAATCATATATAGTACTGTATTGTGGGATTTACTGAATTGCCATATGAACTGCTCTTATATCTGCATCTGACAAGTAATGGTCAATGAATATTATACCAATTCCACAAGGGAAATCTATGAGAAAGCAACCTGTATAAGTGGCTTTCTTTGACTGATCAAGATCCAGACACATTGATGGGACCTGGGTGGCTACTCTGTCTGCACCTAGACCCCGATTGAGGCCAGTATCCAACAATGCCACTCCTCAGCTTCAAAAGATGGGTTTGCTCCTTTAGCAAAGCAGCACACTCATGGAGTACACTTCAAAGACCGTTAATTACATGGGAGTTTAATAGGTGCTAAAGACTTGCTTATTTAAATAGGGCTAGAGTGCACAAAACGCTTCTTTTCAACAGGATTTAAACAATTGTGGGCTGCATCCACATTGCTGATATAATCCGGTTTGACTCCACTTCAATTGCTCAATGCTATGGAATTCTGGGAATCGTAGTTTGTTGTGGTCACAGAGCAGAGCTGGGGCCACAACAAACTGCAATGAGACAGGGCAGCTGAAGTGGTGTCAAACCAAATCATTTCTGCAGTGTGGATGCAGCCTTGGTTTTCTCTGGATTGCAACTTGTACAAGAACCACAGATGATAATGATGATGATGATGATGATGATGATGATGATGATGATAAAATTTATTTTTATCCCGCCCCTCTGCATAACGCATCCGGGGCAGCTTACAACATTAAAATATACATTTCATATCCCATATATTAAATAATACAGTACCCTCTGGTAATCAAACTTGGAGTTTTCACCAATTATAGGTAATCTCCTACTTTACCACATCTTTTTACCTCAGGGATTGCTATTTTGTTTAGTATTGTATTAAACCATACAGAACAGCAAACAAAAAAGTTCACAGTGAGTCATTCCAGAAAATGGACAGGAAGAGGCACTCTTCCAATAATCTACAGGGAATCCTCCTTCTAGATCCTAAAGAAAGTATTTGAGACTCCATAAGGCTTTCTAAGCAGGAGACTTCTGTCAATTCCACACACACTTTTGAAACAAAAGCTAACCATATTTTAAGGACCATCTTTGCAAGCCGGCAGCAACCTTGGTTACCACAGAAACAAGGGGAGGAAGGCAAGGGGAGGAAGGCAAGAACTTCCAATCCTTCCTCCTTGCAACAATAAACCATGAATATTAGCCAAATAAATACTAAAAACAACAGCCAGAACCCAAGATTTGTCAAACTAGTGCTGGACACTTCAGATCGCTTCATTGTCTATACTAGTCCCTGTTAGCCCTGTCAAGCTATGTCGGAAATTGAAGGAAATTTCACAGCTACATTGAACACATATTCAAAGCAAAAAATGAGGTTTATAGTTCAAAGCCCCACTGAACATACTCCAATGGAAACAGCCTAAGGCAGGGGTAGGCAACCTTTCCCCTTTAAGGGCCGAGGGACTTCATCTCCCAGAAGCCTCAGCCATGTTGGCCAATAGTCCCATGTTGGCCAATAGCTCCTGGGATTCTGGGAGCTGAAGTCCCTCGGCCCTTAAAGGAGAAAGGTTGCCTACCCCTGGCCTAAGGTCTGCAGCCCCAAGCCATTAAACCATGGCTTAAACAGACATCTTTCAGAAATGGGATTATGACCCATGCTTCTCTTAAATTGTGACCACCGTCAGATCCATACTATTTGCCCTGTATCTGAATGCATGCAGCAGCTCACAGCTTGGTATCAGTCTTGGCATTGCTGCTCCTTAACAGAAAATTGCTCAGAAGCGGGTTGTTGTTTTTTACTCCTTTAGGCATGCACTTTTCTCCCCCCTCAAGATATGTTATGATGCTCAGTTCTGAACTTTTATCTGCTTTACACACATCTTATCCCCTTCCCCCACTAAAGAAATCAGATAAAGAAATGAGATAAAGAAAGTAATCCTTTGAGGTAAATAATAACAACTCATCTTGTCCAACCCATTACCCCCAGGTAAAACGCAGAATGAGGGAGAAAAATGCCAGCCAAAAAAAGGTAATAGGGGACTTTTTCCACTATAAGCATGCATGGCCTAAACACACACACACGCATATATACTGTATATAAAATGGCCCCAAAACACACACTGTATAGGTATAGATAGATAGATAGATAGATGATAGATAGACATTAGACTAAACATACATCTTACACTACAGAAAAGGGGCTATGACCCATGCTTCCCTTGAATTGTGACCACAGTCAGATCTATACTATTTGTCCTGGATGTATTTGTGTTGTGTGTGTGATTGTATGTGGGTATATATATGCCTCAGCATACCATCTGAAAATCAGCTCTATTTATTCTTGTGTGGGGTGGGAAACCCTCATATTTTTGCACACAGAGGAAAACGAGGAACGTCCGGGGATTATTCTCTGCCAATGCTCCAGGCTCCCTCTCAAAAAGTCAAAGACGGCGGCAAAGGCATTGCAGGGAAGCGGAGCTATTCTGCAGAAGGCTATTAACTTTTTCTCTGTCAAAAGCTGCCTGGGGGAGAGAAGATGGCCCCTCTCCCCTACACCCAGCGGCCTCGGAACCGTCCATTCCAAGTAGGGGGGGGGGAAGCAACCAGGTGGGCTCTCGCACCAGAAGGGCGTCTTCCCTCACAACCTGTTCGCCGACTCCCTGCAAACCCCATGAGAAAGAATGGTGCATTCCTGAAGCCCCCTCCCAACCGCCCCCCCCCAGCGCTGCGAGAGATGTCTGTGGAGACAATAACCGCCATCGCCGCCGCAGCAGCAGCAGCAGCAGCAGCAGCAGCAGAGGCTGGTGGCAACCGCGACCCCTCGCCAGTCCCTCCTTCCCTCCCTCGGTGGCTGGCCCTTTCCTCCCTTACCTTGCTCCGCCTGGACGCGGTGGCAAAGGATTAAAAGCACCCCCAGGAGCATGGCAGCTGCCTTGGGAAGGGGGCCACGGACGACGCCCGACGAGGCTTCGGCTGCTCTCCTGTCAGGGCATGGCGGCGGCGGCGGCGGAGGCAGGCTTAAGCCAAGGGTGCTCGCCCACACCGGCCAGGTGCCTCTGGCGGCGGCGGCGGCGGCGGCATCAAAAAGTCCCCTCAGGCGCACGAGGGGCTCACATGCCGCCGCCGCCGCCGGCTCCTCGTCTGCCGCCTCTTCGAGGAGAGCCATTGGCGGGGCGTCTCCGCTCCTCACTCATCCCCCTCGAGCCAGGGCCTGGCGGTGACCGTTGGGGTCCCTCACTGCGCCATGAGAGGGGAGCCCGCCAACGACGACGCCTCACAGCAGCAGCAGCAGCAGCAGCAGCAGGTGTAACGGCTGCAACGGTTGCTGCTGGTGCTGCTCCTGCGAGACGCTCTGCAGAGCTCCCTCATAGATCCGCCCGCTGCCGGGCCCTTCCCGCCTCCGCCTCGCCTGGCTGTGGGCGCCACGGAGGACGAGGCTGAGGGGGCTCCCTCCTTCTTTCTCTTTCTCTTCCTTCCTTCACAGGGGCGCTGAAAAGGCGCCTCCTCGACAAAGGAATCACGTCGCCGCCACTGCCATCCTCCTCCCCTTTCTCCGAGATGGCGGCGCTCCTACGCCGAGGGGGGCCACCTCTTCTGGAGGCTCTTCACGGGACGAGGATGGGGCGCCATTCCGACAAAAGGACACACTTTGCAGTTTCATCCGCTCCACTCCGCTCCGCCACCACCTTCCTCCTCCGCCTCACTATCCATCATTTCTATATGTGTGTGTGTGTGTGTATATATATATATATATATATATATATACACACACACACACACAAAATGAAGTGTGCGTGTGTATACACATATATATACACAGTACTGTATATACAGTATATCATGATCTTGTATATAATGATACATATACAATTATTTGTATATATTGAATATATACAATATAGAGAGTGTATATATCATATGTTCAATATATACAATGAATTGTATATAGTGAACATATACTCTCTCTCTCTCTCTCTCTCTATATATATATATATATACACACACACACACACACACACACACACACACACATGGCAACCCTATGGATGAGACATCTCCAGGCCCCCCTGCCCTCTACTGCTCTGCCCAGCTCCTGCAAACTCATATTCGTAGTCTTTAATAAAGTCCATCCATCTAACATGTGGCCTTCCTCTCTTTCTACTTCCATCCACCTTTCCTAATATTATTGTCTTTTCCAACGAGAAATATATATATATATATAGAGAGAGAGAGAGAGAGAGAGAGAGAGATGATCTTGTATATGTATTATAATGGATAGCGAGGAGGAGGAGGGTGGTGGTGGATTGGAGCTAGTGAAACCACAAATTGGGTTCCTTTTTCCTTTATCTATCTATATATATGAGCATGAGCATCCCTAGACTTGAACTCACTTCCTCAGACGTTTGTTACGTACCAAACACTGCTTAATAGCCAATTCAGGGGAGGGGGAAATAGGATTAACACACAAAACATAGGTGAAATTTTGGTCTCCGGGCAGCACAAGCCTTTGCAAGCAACCTTGGGCAAGTCACAGTCTCTCAGCTTCAGGGGAAGGCGATGGCAAACCTCTTCTGAACACGCACGCACACTAGCAGCAGCAAATAATTAGCAGTATTACAAACATAAGAAATCTTAGGTAATAGTTGTTTCCAAAGAATATATATATATATATATATATATATATATATATATATATGCCTGCCCACCACCAGCCACTAGATCAGACTTCCCCACAGTGATATCATTCTGCTCCTCCACTTTTGAAGAAAGCTCTTCTAACACCAGCTTTCAAGAGATTAAGAGTAGCTAGTTGGTAGGAATGGAGTCCTCCCATAAAATCCCCTCATATACAATATGGATATAGCCATGTTAGTCTGTACAATCAGTGTGTAGAGAGATCTTATAGCACCTTTGAGACTGACTGAAAGAAAGAAATTGGTAGCATGAGCTTACCTAGACTTCAGTCTATCTCCTCAGGTGCATTTGGAAGTAGATTTAAGCCTAGGAAAACTCATGCTGCCAAAACTTCTTTCCTTCAGTTAAGGCCTAAGCAGACTGCCAGAAATAGTGCACATTAAATTGAGGCACTGCCCTGGCTCAGTGCTAGGGAATCATGGGAACTGTAATTTATTGTGGCACCAGAGCTCTCTGACAGAGAAGGCTCAATGTCCCAGAAAAAAATACAATTCCCATGATTCCCTAGCACTGAGCCAGGGCAGTGCCTCAATTTAATGTGCACTATTTCTGGCAGTCTGCTTAGGCCCTTAGTCGCAAAGGTGTTACAAGATCCCTCTGCATACTCATTTACAGTACTTAAGCACTCCTTTGCAAGCTTGAGAACAGGGCATCAATGCACAAAATAAAATTAAAAGGCCTAGCCATCAGGAAAAATCAGTATGCAAAGGGATCTTATAGCACCTTCGTATGTTTGTTGTGTGCTTTCAAGTCGTTTCCAACTTATGATGGCCCTAAGGTTAACCTATCATGGGTTGTTGGTTTTTTTGGCAAATTTCTTCAGAGGGGGTTTGCCATTGCCACCCTCTTAAGGCTGAGAGAGTGTGACTTGCCCAAGGTCACCCAATGGGATTCATAGCCAAGCAAGGAATCAAACCCTGTTCTTCAGGGCAGCAATCCAACATTCAAACCATCACACCATGCTGGCTCTCTTGAGCACCTTTGAGACTAACAAAGAAATAAGCTGGTACCATGAGCATTACCAGACTTGAACTCACTTCCTCAGAAGTACCAAACAGTGCTTAATTCAGGGAAGAGAGAATCATGATTAACAAAACATAGGTGACATTTTAGTCTGGCAGCACTAGCCTTTGCAAGCAACCCTAGAAAATAATTGATATTTCATACTCTTGCAGTAGATATCCAGCATGACCTAGTGGTGAGAATGATGGACTATGACTCTAGAGACCAGAGTTCAATTCCCTGCTCTGCCATGTAAACCCACCAGGTGACCTTGGGCAAGTCACACGCTCTCAGGGGAAGGCAATGGCAAATCTCTTCTGAACAACTCTTGCCAAGAAAAACCCCATGACACCCCTTAGGGTCACCATACGTCTTGAAGGCGCACAAACCACACACACACCAAACAGGGATTTTAAGTCCTTGACAAAAATTTTGTCAGCAATCAAAGTCTTTGTATTGCATGTTGGCATGTTAAGTACTGTATTCCTCGAAGATACCAAACAGGGATTTTAAGTCAAGACACAC
This sequence comes from Phrynosoma blainvillii, assembly GCA_026167975.1. Lineage (NCBI taxonomy): Eukaryota > Metazoa > Chordata > Lepidosauria > Squamata > Phrynosomatidae > Phrynosoma > Phrynosoma blainvillii. The sequence goes on from JANUYF010000001.1 coordinate 343,457,623, forward strand.
ACACATATATATACATACACTAGCAGCAGCAAAGAACTAACACTATTACAAACATAAGGAAACTTAGGTGAGAATCATTTCCACAAAAGCCATATCAAATAAATTCTTCACAGTTACTGACAGTCCCCAACTTGTTGCCCTCCAAATGTTTTTGCAATGCAACTCCTGTGAGCCTCAGCAAGCATAACCAGAGCTCAGAGATACCAGGAATTTTAAGACATCTAGAGGGCACCAAGTGTCCTTCCATCCCCAAACAATGGCCAGGGCCTATCCTTACCTAAACAGTGGACAGGAAGGATTTGAACTAGAACAAAAAAGTTGGGAACATGTGGAGTCAATGCTATGAATTTGATGAAGAGGAATTGTATAAAGGTCTTGGGAAATTTTATTCATTTAGACCAGTGATTCCCAAACTCAAGCCTTGCAGGTGTTTTGGACTCCAGATCCCAGAAGCCTCAGCCATCTTGGCCAATAGTCTGGGATTCTGGGAGCTAAAGTCCAAAGCACTGGAAGGCCAGAGTCTGGGAATCACTGATTTAGACTATTTATATGTTGCCTTTAAAAAAAAATTCAAGGTGAGTCAAATATTTTTTAAATCAGATAAACATATTACGTTAAATGCAAAAGCTGTATTTAAAATCCCAGAAATATATCCTCTAAAACAGAGTAAAACAAGCAGGAAATTAAAGATTGGGCTTTACAAAAAGCAGAACCAGTTTCAAATGTAAAAATTTAGATCTTTAAAAAACCATTTAAAGTGAGGGAGAGGGGAAGCAAATTGCCCTGGCGGGGAGTTCCCACAGTAACTAAGCCAGCACTATCAGTTTTCTGTCTTTTTGGCCTCATTGGTTCATGTTAATAGCCACACAGGTTCAAATGGGTACCAGTGACCTTTAAGCACTTTGAACTGGGTCTGGAATTGGCAACCAGTGCAATTTATATGCTCAAATCATCAGGTCATCAGAAGCACCTGGGAAGTTGAAGCTTCTAACATGTCTTCAGTGGTTGTGTCACATAGGATGCATTAGGATAGTCCAACTCTGAATGTAAATAATATTTGCTTCCCATGAATAGAGAGTCAGCTGGAAAATAATTTGAAAAGCATTTCTGTCCTACCTTGTAAAAGGTAAAGGTATTCCCCATTGACAAGGTTGTCAAGTCGTGTCTGACCGTAGTTGAGGCTGTGCTCATCTCCATTACTAAGCAGAAGAGCCAGCATTGTCAGAGACTACTTTGTGATCATGTGTCTAGCATGATTGCACAGAATGATGTTTACTTTCCCACCGAAGTGGTACCTATTTATCTACTTGCATTTGCATGCTTTCGAACTGCTGGGTTGGCAGAAGCTGGGACTAGTGAGAGGAGCTCACCTCATCATGCAGCACCTGGGCCTCGAACTCCCAACCTGCTGATCTTGCAATCAACAGAGTCAGCGTCTTAACCACCTGAGCCACTGCATCCTTGTAAAAGCCACCATTAAAAGCTTCAAATCCAGGAAAACACACTAAGCTGCACACCTAAGCTTTCAGGGAAACACAGTCCCATCCAACATCAACTGCATTCTTTTATCAAATTCAGATTATTTCTCAGACCAACTTTTTGTAATCTGTCTATTGTGGACTGAGCCTTGTCTTGCTCACCAGCATCAGCCCAGACCTGCCTCCAGGTAACTGTTAAAGACTCTAAGGACATTATCACACAGGGTCTAAAGCAGCCCCATGCCTGCGCCATTGCAGCATCATTCTGGATCCTTTGCCCCTGTGATCAGACGACATCGCAGCAAACCCCGCCCATCCCTGCATCATCCCTGTGCCATCGCTGCATCGTTCCAGCTCTTTGTAATTCCTCTTTCAAAGAGGAATTACGGCTGCACGACCAGAATCATTCCGGTATGGTTCTGGATTGATTCCATGCTGCTTTTCTTGCTGCTTTGAGACCCCTGGTGTGATAACGTCCTAAGGCTCCTGGATGGGAAGATGGGGTAGAAATACGTACCAGCAACATCCTGATGATAGGGCCTTAGTTCATATTTCTGGGGGACCTCCACAAACAATTTCAGATAGGTGTTAAAACACACAAGAGACAAAACTGAACCATTAGCCGGCAGCCCATAAGTTAATAGAAAGGAACAATCCCTTGAAGCCAAAACTCAACAAGTTTTAGACCCAATCATGACAAGGAAGTTAATGAGACTCCCTCATTCTTACATTTCCAGCCTCCTGTCCGCTTGTGGTAATCAGGTCAAGAATATGCTCTCAAAAGGCCTGTGACATGTTGAGATAACAGTATGGGATTCAAGACCAGTCTGAACTGTTAAAGACGCATTGGCACTGATGTTGAGATTCTCCAGAACCCACAAGCTGAGGTTTATCATCCACTAAATATGAGTACAACATGCCAGGGGCCCATTCATACTACAAAATTATAATGCTGATATTCCATTTTAACTGCCATAGTTCTTTCCTAATAGCATCCTAGGACTGGCAGTTTAGGAAGGGGCATTTAGAATTCTCAGCCAGGGAGCTCTAGTGCGTTACCAAACTATAAACCCCAGGATGCCATAGAATGGACACAAAGCAGTTGAAGTGGAATAACAGTGCTATAATTATATAGTAAAAATGGCCTCCAGGCCATTTCTGTCATATATAATTGGGTTGTGAATAATACTGATCTTACCCTGAACTAACCTGTCATTAAATAATAGAAGCAGAAGGCTTAAGACCAAGTTGTGCAACTTCAAGAGCCAGCATGGATGAGGATTAGGACTGGAGGAGAGAAAACATGAAATAGCTAACAAACACCACCACCCCCTACCTGGCCCATTCTAACCCTGGCAATTTCCCTGCCCACAACCAGTATTATAAAGCACAACATATCCCAGGCATACAGTTATACCAGGATGAAGTCCATTTCTCTCGTGCACTTAAAGAACTGAGATTCCTTGTGCATTGTGATGTTCAGAAGCTGTTAGCATACCCTGCGCTCCCAAACTGTATATGGAATTTCATATTTTCATATTTTGATATCCAGAGCCCTGCACATTTTAAGAAATCACAAGAGACCTTTGGAACATTAGGAAGTTTCCCATGGGAAAGGCACATTGACCTGAAGACATGTGGAGGATCTAGATGGTACTAAATAAAGGTTACATGGGTTTACTGATCACTCCATTCTCCCCGCCAGCCTTTCCTCATATCCTCTTGCACTGGAAAACAAAGGCAATCCCATTGCACTAAAATGAGTAAGACTATATCTCCTACCCAGCCCTGCCACATTCCCAGCCAACTTGCCTCTCGACCTATCTAGGGGTTGTCCTATAGCCAATCACTGTTTTGTTAAGTTAAGACCATCTGCCAAAATAGTATCCCTCGAAGATACCAAACAGGGTATAAATATCCAACCCATACATGGTTACTTTGCACATTCAGCTGCCACCTCCTGGAGCTCTGCCCAACTGTTCAGAGTTTCCTTTTCCTGTATCACCTTCAGATACCACCTGAGCCACACTTCACTTTTCTCTGGATTCCTCTTCAGGACTGGTAAATATCACTCTCGCTAAACCCTCAGCCTCCACTATCCAATTTTCCAAACCTCTACTTCAGTTAGCCTTGCATGATGTTTCTGATTGAACTGGTACTGTATGTTTGTGTGCTGCCTTGCATATTTCTAAATAAAACCTTCTCTTCATTAAATTTGGAGTTCTCCTGCAGTTAGTTAGTACTGGTACACACAGGTGAAATTATCTCCCGTTACCCACCTCTCACAGGCTTTCTTTGACCTAAGCAATTCCACCAACGTTTAAGCAGACACTGACACAGTTGGCGGGGACTTCCAGTCCTTCCCCACCTTTTTGGGTAACAAAGTTGAAGGTGGGGTATCCATGGGGAATCTTGGGGCACAGTGTATGAGGCTTTCTATTGTATGGAGCTTTATAGGGGAGGGGGAGCCAAACAATTCTTGGTTGGAAGGTTGTCCCATGGAAACTCTGCTTTTATCTGATCTCTGACTGGATATAAAAGCAGATTGCACTGCTCAAATTAGGGACACCCCACTATACCATACACTAGGGTTTCTCAACCAGGGTTCCCTGGAACCCTAAGATTTCATGAGAGTTCATGGTGTGTGTTTTTTAATAAGCCATTTTCTGAGATGTAGGTATAATAATTTTTATGCATGGATTTCCTGAGACCTGAAAATTATTTCAAGAGTTCCTCAGGGGTAGAAAAGATGAGAAAGGCTGTCAACATTATTCCAGTTGGGAGAAGGAACAATATGCAAAGTTCCTTATTGTCAGTAGGAGGCTGAACCTCCTGTCTCAGAGGAAAAAGCAACCATTGGAGAAGGAACAGCTGAAAGGAGCTTGCTTCACCCTCCCCTGACTGGAAAAACACATAGACATGCAGGAAATTTGTCAATAAGATCATGAGGCTTCCAAAGGCCACCTGTGCTGCCCCCGGACCTTTTCCAGAGCTACCCTTCTTGAAAAAAAATAGAGGGGAGACAAAAAATGGAGATACCTTTGCACACTATCAGGATATGTTATTTGGGCCTAAACTCACACCTTGTTTTAGGCCAAAACCTGTTTTGTTTTGTTTTTTAAATGTAAGTGACCAATTGGTTTCCCTGCATGGAGTGGTGCCCCCTACAAATGTTCGAAGGGGTGGAAATGGGGTAGTGGTGGTCCTTAGATTCTCAGTGGCTTCCTATCCCTGATCTAGTGCACAGGTTTGCTCCCCCATCTCTTTCCCAGTTCCTTTTTCTTTTATGTAGTTTTCTAGACTGTAAAGCCAAGGGTAGGAATTTTCTTAACATTGATCTAGAGCCCCCCCCTTTTTTTTTTCCTTCTTTTTTCTTTTACTAATAAGTGGAGTAAAACTGCCTAGGCTGATAAGTAAAAACACAAAGGGCACCATCTAAATACACACATATGCAGTTTGCCCACTGCCATTTATAATGTGTGCTGTGCTTCTTCAACACTGTACCTGTTACTATTTCTTCTGCTTGTTTCCTCAAGGTAATATTACCATATTTGTTGCATAGATAAATGAGGAAAGCATTGGGAAACCTGTTCTTTTGCTTGAGTGGTCTGCCTTCAAATGGCAAAGGACTTCAGCTCTCACTATCCCATGAGCATTTACCATACTAACTGGGTGATGGGAGCTGAGGTCCAACCTATGGAGAGCACCAGGCTGGGGATTTACATGGTGGAGGGAACACTTTTCACTCCCAATCCTTTCTAATCCAAGTTTTTTTGGTTAGATTAAGAACCCTTAATTCAATGTCCATTATTTTCCCATGACAAAATTCTTACTATCTAGTTCTTATTTTTTCTTTCGTTCCTGTGCATAATAAATTCCAATACTTGTGGGCTTGGGGATACTGCTTGGAAGAAGCAGAATGCTTTCTAAAAAGTATGAGAGAAGGAAGGAAAGAGCAACATACAAGAAATGTGTAAGGAAAAAATACCCTCCACTTACCATTTTAACTAAGGACAGAAACATCAAAATGCAGGCATCTGACTAACGTCTCCATTTTTTTCCTCCTGTTTGGTTTGTAACATCTTGCCTGAAGAAGCCAGTGGAGTTTCAAAAGCTTGCAACAAGTATATTGTGCATTTTGGTTGGCCAATAAAGGTATCACTGTTTGGTGGATTTTTGTTTGAACTCTATCAACTATTCACACATTTTACAAATTCATAAGATAATGTGGAGAATTAAGATAATACATTAGTTTCACTTTTCAGAAGCAACACAATTAGGCATACTGATGCTAGTATACATTTGTGCAGACATTTTGCCAGCAAAGTTCTGAGGAAATAATTGATAGACTAGAAGATATTTCAGGACTTACAACTAACGTTTAACATTATATCTCCTTCCTCCAAATTTCTGGCTGTAATAAAAATGTTACTTTATGAAATAAAATGTTGTGTGTTGTTACCAGGTTTTTTAAAAAAATGCATCCTGAACTTAGACAGTTGACCCAGCATGTCAAACACCATGCACATCCCCCCCGCCCCCATCATAAGTTTACTTTATGATGAAGAAACTCCAATAGGGAAGCCTGTTGAAACATCCACAAGAAAGTAGAATGAACTGCATGTACCATAGCAATCGACGTCAACTGTTAGGACAGGGCCCTCTGGTGGCATTCACAGGTTATTCCATTCTATTATTTTAAATTTTGAATGAGTTGCTTTTTTCAGGAAACATATTGATCGACTAGATATGATTTAGTGTAGAAATTTGAATTCAATGGTCAGATGATATGTCTTACTGATGAGCATGCCTGATCCAACAACTCTCTTTGTTTTCTGAGGATGTAGCAAATGAAAATATAGACAACAAATACAGTTCTGATTTGTAGAAATGTACATGCTAGGGCCACATTCTTGAGTGTGTTTTCATTGTTAGCAGCCATCACAGGGAGGTAAATTTCACTAACAACACACACACACACACACAGAGTTCATCCTGCAGCTTCTTGGGCTCTCAGAAATTTGCCCTGGAATATTATCTGGAGCAATGAGGAGGAGTTGTACACAGGAAAGAAGAAAGCAGTTAACATTGTTTCTCCCCTCCCTTCTCCCAGAAAGATCTTATGTTTTTAATTATTTTTTGTTTTTAACTGATTTGAATTTTATGAGAGTGTAATTGCTTTTTTAAAAAATATATCCTGTGAATTTTTAACTAAAGTTTGTTTTAATTGTTGTAAGCCGCTTTCATACTAGGAAAAACATGGGATATCAATAAATGTAATAACAATGTGTCATAGTGGTTTGGGTGTTAGATTGGGAGTCTAGATACCAAGGTTCGATTCCCGGTTCAGCCGTGAGACCCACTGAGTGACCGTGGACAAGTCACACTCTCTCAGCATCAGGGGAAGGCAATGGCAGGCCTCCTCTGAACAAATCTTGCCAAGAAAGCTCCATTTCCTCCATAAATCAGAAATGACTTGAAGGCATACAATACACACACAACAACAACAACAACAACAACAACAACGGACTAGAATAATTATTGTTTCCTACCATGTACCTCATAAAAGTTACTAGGTCTTATCTATAAACTCATTGGCTTCTTCCCTTCATGAATACCAGTTAGGAAGCCTATGTTCAAAACTAATCAAAATTCTCTACTGTTCTTGTAACTTCTTTATACAACTTTATGGACAGATAAAATACATTTGTGTATTTAGCTGCTACCATTTGTGGATTTCTGTTCAACACTATGGCCATTGGCCGATGGCCCTGTTGTCTCTCAAAACATTTCACATACATACAAAACCACTGGGAGAGGTTGCCTGAAATTCAGATGACACCCAGCTCTTTCTCCTTATTGCACCTAAATCCATTCCCAGATATTAGTAAGATACTCAAAGAGGGTGAAAAAATGTAATTTGATGGGGAAAAAGAAGTACTGCTGATAATTCAAAAGCAAGTAAGGAACAGGGATTCAACCTATGCTGGATGGGATCACATTCCCCCCATAGACTAAATTCACAGTTTGGGGTGAACTCATGAATTCAGTACTGGACCTGGATGTCCTGAATTTGGTGTTGGCCTTGTGTGCATTTGCAAACTTATTAAAGTTTGTTTATGCATTTCTCCCTTGAGACATCTGATCTGGGCACGATATGTATACTTTAGTTTAAATATTCTTTTCAAGGGTTTGTCTGTGATAAGTGTTCAGAAACTTCGGATGGAGCCAGGCAAAGGGTGGTAACAGGGATTCCACTTTTTACAGCATTTATTGGCTACTTGTCTATTTCTGGGCACAATTCAGATCCAATGCATAAATCCCTAGATGACTTATTGAGGAACATATTCTTCCATATAAGCTTGCCCAGGCTTTGGAGCCTTCGGGGAAGATTGAAATCTTGGTCTTATTGTGCTCAGAAGCATGTCTGGAAGGAACATGAAATAGGGTTTTTCCAGGGGCCATTCTGGAATTTCCTACCAATTGTCTACTGATGGAAGCTAGGTGGTCTAGTTGTTTTTCCCACATAACTCTTTAGGTCCTTGCATTTGATGGCATATGTAACAAAACCATACAAGCCAGTGATAATGGAACACCCATCCACAGGAAATCTGTTTTAAATTATATAGCAGTGGTGTATGTGAAGTGCTGTGCTGCATTTTTTTTTAAAAAAGTATCAGTTTTTAACTGTTTTAACCATGGCTTTTAATAATATTGGACAGAATTCTCTGGGCTAGTCCTAACTAGAGTAGACCTATAGGCTGGCAGGTGAATCAACACAAAAGTAAATCCCATTGATTCAATGGTTCTAATTTAATCAGAATTTAACAACAAAATGCAGGCCATTCTTATTTAACTGTTGTAAAATAAGATTTTAATCTTGTTTTAAATTTCTGTACGTTGCCTGAATCCCATCCCAGGAAGAAAGTGGGATATAAATTCAGCAACTAAATAAAACTGTTACTGCAAAGGCGAAGTGATGTAAAGTGTACTTCTGTTGATTAATATGCTCTGTAAAGTAAATAATCTTGGAAGTGTGCCTGCAATGGACTGGTAGGTCTGTTTACATCAGGGGTAGGCAACCTTTCCCCTTTAAGGGCCGAGGGACTTCAGCTCCCAGAAGCCTCAGCCATGTTGGCCAATAGTCCGATGTTGGCCAATAGCTCCTGGGATTCTGGGAACTGAAGTCCCTCGGCCCTTAAAGGGGAAAGGTTGCCTACCCCTGGTTTACATCAATCAAAGCATTGTTTGATGTTTCTGTTCCTTGAAACTTCTACTCACTAAAATATGTTCTAATGTTTCTAATTATCTTAAAGGAAATCCCCCAAAGTTGATATATGTTGAACTCTGAACCAATTTGTTTTTAACAAAAATTCTGTAAGCTATTAGTAATGTGATTGAAGGTAAGGCTACAACTGAGATGGTTGGACAGTGGTCTGCCTTTTTAAAAAAAAAAGTTAAATTCAGAAGAAGGAAATTGAGATACCTTGTGCAGAGCCTGAAACACAACCTCCTGTGGATACCGTCCATGGGTTGTTTTCTCAATATACTGGATTCAATCATACTGCCAATAAAGCTTGTTCTCAAAACCGAAATAATTCTCAAGGCTGTTTCAACTAGAGAGGTGCACTCACACAACCCATCCTGCCTCCCCTCTGGTTCAGGTCCGTTTTGTTCTTTGGTCCACTTTGAAACTGAGGGGAGTAACTTGGCAGTCCCAGACAGGTGCGGCAGATAGGTTTCCCACCAAACTACTCAGATCTCAAACATCCCAATTTAGTCTCTCCATGGTTGCAAGAAAGCATTTGTGTGAAGCAGAGAGACTACAAATAAGAACATGTATTTTATCTGCACACAAGATCTTCAGCAACTGCAGATGTCTTGAGGCATGCTTCATAGTGTAAATCTCAAAGTAAATGGATATTTGTCTCTGTGTTCCCATTTCAAATCCATTTGAACAGACCAGCACAACTTGGAAGTAGGCAGGGGCCAAAATTAAAATCACCAGACCTCTTCGGGCCGCAGATGTTTTAATTAATTATTATAATGAATTATTTTAATTACTAATTAATTATTACTAATTATTAATTACTATTAATTCCATCCTATGCCGCCGCCACCACCCTGCTCTTTCTTGGAAGAAGGCCAAGCACTGGAGGAGTCTTGAGCAGAGTGACCAGATGTCATGACCAGAATGGAGGAAAAGAAACCATACGATGTAGGACGTTCAAGAAAAATGTAGGCGACATTACAAAATAAAAGCTAAAAACAATAGTATGAATTCACAGAATGTATATATATAAATGCACAAAAAAACCTCCTGATGGCCCCCATGCTAAGTACCCCCCTCCCCTCCCCTGTCAGCCCCCTCCTTAGAGGTGAGAGTCCGCTAGAAAAACACATCTCACTCCAGAAGATAAATATACTTGAGCAGATTGCACTCTATGTCTTTCCATAATAATAGCTACAAAACTGAGTAATGGTAATAGCATATGGGCCACTTAGGTCCAAAACACACTGCAGAAATAATCCAGTTTGAGACGACTTTAACTACCCTGGTTCAATGCTAAGGAATCCTGGGAACTGTAATTCTGTGAGACATTTAGCCTTCCCTGTCAGAGAGCTCTGGTGCCACAACAAACTACAGCTCCCATGTTCCCTAGCATTTATTTCTACAGTCTGTTTTGGACCTTATCATATCTGCAGTGTGTTTTGGACCTTACTTTTTAAAAAATAGTCCAGATTTAAATGCTGCTTTAAAAATTATTTCCATCTCCCAGCTATGAGATGGTTGGGGGGAAATGAGAAAGGGTTGGGGGGAAGGACTGCCAATATATTTGGTGATGCATTCTGGGGTATGTACAATTTGCAGCCAAGTGACCCTGGGCACATCACACACTCTCAGCCTCAGAGAATGGTAATGGCAACCCCCCTTTGAAGAAACTTGCCAAGAAGACCTCATGAAGTTGCCTTAGGGTCACCATAAGTCAGAAAGGACTTGAAGACACACAAGAACAACAACAAAAAAGTCTGCAATTATTTCATAGGTAGTACATGGGAACAGGAGCCAGTATGGTGTAGTGGTTTGAGTGTTGGGCTATAACTCTGGAGACCTAGGTTGGATTCCCCACTCTGCCATGAAACCCCCTGGGTGACCTTGGCAGAGGCAATGGCAAACTTCTTCTGAAGAAATCTTGCCAAAAAAAACCCCAATGATAGTGTGCATAGAAAGTAAACTGTAAATAGGATTTGTGATCACAGGACAAGTCTGTTAAGACAACCTTTGGGGGGTTGCAGACTGCCAGAAATAGTGCAAATTGAGTCCACTTTTAGGGTTAGGTTTAGTGCTAGGGAATCATGGGAATTTTTTTTCTGAGACATTGAGCCTTCTCTGTCAGAGAGCTCTGGTGCCACAATAAAATACAGTTCCCATGATTCCCTATCCTTAACCCTAACCCTAACCCTAAAAGTGGACTCAATTTGCACTATTTCTGGCAGTCTGCAACCCCCCTTTGCTTCCAATTTTTTGGGAGACAACATAAGATAACATTAACTCTGACCTTATCTCAGTGTTTTTGTTGTTGTTGTTTGAATAATGGATTGACCATAATTATCCTATGCATAGGAATTGCAAGAGTAGGTATTCTCCCAGAGTCAACATCTTAAGACTTTCTGACCTTCTTGAATAAATAGCTTTAAGCTTGTTTTCCCAGAAGAAATGGTGACAATGGCTGCAATTTTCACTGAAATCCTTATGCCCAGGTTACATTTCTACTGACTATACCAAGAATAGAGGCTCCAGAGCCTGTGGAGCATTGCACTGCTAAAAAAACAAAGTTTTTCCACTGGAATCACACCATGTAATGAATAAGAAGGCTGGTGGACCCACTTGATTTATATAACCTCTAAATACAACACATACATGTCAGAATTCAGTGGGAACAGTCTAGATGTCTAGGAAAAGGTAAAGGCAGCCTGTTGACATGTCTAGTCATAACCAACTGTAGGGGGTGGTCCTCATCTCCATTACTAAGCCTAAGAGCCAACGTTGTCCGAGGACTACTCTGGTGGTCATGTGGCCTGCATGACTGCACCGAATGCTGTTACCTTCCCACCAAAGTGGTACCTATTTATTTATTTGCATTTGCAAGCTTCTGAACTGCCAGGCTGGCAGAAGCTGGGACTAGGAGCTCACTCCATCATGCAGCACTCGGACCTTGAACTGCCAACCTTCCGATCATCCGATCATCAGAATTGGTGTTTTAACCACCAAGCTACCGCATCCCTAGATATCTAACTTTCATCTATTTTAATAAAAATAAAAGTCAACAAATTCCATTTGCTGCAATATATATTTTAATTCAAAGTGAATTTTGACAGTAATACACCATAAATTCTCATTTTGACACTCACCAAAATAGTCACCTGGAAAACCCGCTTTTTGTGACAAAGTACAGAAGGCTTGGTCACATTTAAATCACTGAGAACTAGAGAGAAATACTATCGCAAACTGTAGGAAACATTACATCCATAAAAATTTTCCCAGTCCTCTTATTGTAATATTGCACAGTGCAATTGCTACATGGCAAACTAGTGTAGCACAGAAGTCAAGAACAAAAAAGCCACAAGTCTACAAATAATTGTTAAATTGTAACAGTTCAAACTTAATAACCAAATCTCTATCATTAGTTCTAAACAAATCTTTCTATAGCTTGCAGTTTGATTTTCACTTTTACTTAACACAAACCAAGTTAAAATTAGCAGTAAATACATAATATTTAAAAATTAAAAACAAAATAATTAGTTAACACAGTAGTATATTTGATCAATAACACACCCTGAATTAAAGTTAAAAACTGAATACAAGGAATATAAAAATCAATCTCCAAATTAAAAACAGTATGCAATTTTGTTATCGTGCAGTGTTTTATTTAAAAGGCATTAGAACAATGAGATATACAGATTTATTTGTCTGGGATTATTTTGAGTACAGGTTTACACCCGTGCCTAGTCTTGCTCTCTGCAGACAGACCCTTGGTTCTCCAAAGCCACAGCCAACAAGCCAAGGTATTTCACAGAGCAAACAGGTTTTGAAGTGAAATTGTGGACAAAAGCCTGAGAGAGTGGCAAAGATCTGAACTTTCACTTCAACTCTCATGCTCAGTTTTGGTTGTGGCAGATTTATGTATAGCATCTGAAAAGTAAAAACAACTTATGTTTTAACAATATATTTAAGTGCCACAGGCATCATTTGGAGTATACAGATAGAAGAGGTTTCATGTTTATCCTGGCACAATGTGCCAAATACATTAGCTTTATATCCTAAACAGTTTAAAAGCACAGTAAATCTTTTAGAGAAAGAAAGGTCCGAGTAAATAAAGAATTTTTTTTCTGTTTTGCTTTGTTATTCTTATAGAAAAGTAATTCACTTCTGATGTTCATAGTTCCTGGTGAGTCCAATGCCAGCAATGGAAGCAGCACCAAGAAATCCCATTCTCAACACCAGAAAGTTCTCAGAAAACAGGGATTTGCTGAAATCACAAATGTCAAGAAGCATGACAAATCTACTTGATTAGTTCAATTTCCTCTGCCTAAGCTTCAGAATATGCTGGGGGGGAAATAACCAGGTTATCTAGTTTTTAAGAGATACATGCACACATCTGTACTTATACAAAATGCATAAAACAGTTTATGAAAAACGACTGAAGCTGCAATCTAGAGCATTTCTATATGCCCAAAGGTGTTGTGTGCATTCAGTAGTACTTTCTACTCTTCTCGTTCGAACAGCAGCTCTCCCATGTCATAACGCAAACAAGTTTTTAAGCTTTCCAAACTTAACTGATTTGCTATATATGACAGGGAGAGAGTGTTCAAAAGAAAAGGAGAGAGATAGAGAAATATCCAAAAGTGTCCCACTAGCCATACAGAGCTCTGGCTCTCTGACTGTGGCCCAAGAACTGTTGGAAAGGTTAGGGTTTATTTCTATGTTCTGCCTTAAAACGTACTGCTGGTTTTGGGTTTATGAACTAATACTGTTGCATTTAAGTCCTTATAAGTAACTCAAATGTAGGCACATTTATTTCACTCAGACATTCATTAAATAAAACACTGCTTGTGTTAATGGAACAAGAAAAAAAATCAATCAGCTACTAGCCTGATGAGGCTGCAATCCTTTGTACATTTTCCACAGAAGTAAGCCCCACTAAGCTCAGTAAGATTTACTTTGAAGGAAACATGTTTAGGATTGTGCTTGAAGGAAATCCTTTGCACTCCTATTCCAGTCTGTGTTGCAAAAACTGTATTCCAGAAACATTTATTTTTTTAAAAAGTAGTTTTAAGTGTCTGCACAATGTCGCTATGAACACACAAAAATTAAATTACATGGAAACACCCACATTATATGCAATGATAGTTAATGGAGATAAAATACTGATGCAAATAACACACCCCAAATTAACATTTTCCATCATCTACAATATAATAGTTACAACACTCCAAACATGAAAGCAAACAAAACAAATATCAACCCCTCTACTTCCATTTCATGTAATTAAAATTGTACAGAAATTAGAAGGCTAAGAACTAGTTAAATCACTTAATTTCACAGCTATCTGAAGTGGCAATCATTATATAGCAGCTTATCTATGATACATTCAAGATAAATGATACAATTTATTATTTGCCTCATAAGCTAGATCACAGCCTCACTTTAATATCTTCGTTTAAACCCATCCCTAACACTACAGTATACTTGAGGTCTATGAAAAAAGTAGCTACCTTTTATAGGAAATGGATGATTAAGTCTTTGGTGCTGCAAAAGCAATTTAATTTGAACAAGAACAAAAACACAGAAAAGATGCACTTCTACTGGAAAAAAAAACATGTAATTTGTCGTCCCTGACGGAATGTATTAAATATGAAAGAAGGAAAAGTCTCCAAAAGGATAGAACAAATACTACAATGTAAAAAAGGCTAAAATCTCTCCCATGCATAAATGAAAAATTGCACACAAAGTACTCACATCTTTTCAAGCTTCAATAGTAAATATTTTGCTAATATTTATTAAATACTGCATGGTTTGCTCAAGCTAAGATGAAACCACAGCATGAATCAATGAGCATTTTGTTTTTTGTTTTTTTTCTTTCACAATCTAGCCAAATCATGCCTACTGCACCTTTAAACAGGTTATTAAATCCAGCTGGACATAAACACTTTGAAAATAAACTACCTAGATTGTATTGCAGTTCCACTGAATAGTATAAAATATTAATTTTTATTCAACAGCTACTGAATAAACTTTTTCTAAGTACTACAAAATGCTCTTCTCAAAGCTGATCATTCGGGGGCGAAATATAAGACAGCAGAATTCAGAAACAGCAAAACATGCTGCCCTCTAGATAAAGAAATCACACTCAATACTAAACTCATTCCACACAAAACTAAAAAAGAAAAAAGAAAAGTGAGCACTCTGTCAAATAATCAGCAAATCTGAATGTTAAGTGCTGCAGTCCTCAACATTTATAATATAGTAACATTAACAACTTCAAATATTTAAGGCACTATGTGTGGGAACTGTTTACAATGCAGCTGAGTTTATTAGGATACCAACATTTAAGAGCAAATTTCTAGGCAAATTTATCTTTGCCCATGCAAAGGACACATGCAATGTGAAAAACAGCTCAATCTTTTTAGATAAGTGACTCAACACTGAACATCAAGATACATAGTACAAACAAGTTACTCATACATGATACTGATGACACATGTGCATCTGTTGCTCTAAATCTGTTTACTCAATGGCTTCCCAAATGTAGACGTGTCTCGCACTAGTTAGAAGGCAATTTTATAAAAAATAGTAGGAGCAAAACTGGATTTCTGCTCCCATAAGTCACCTGTATGGAGTTACTCTATAAGATAACATGACTAAAGACAAATTTATACCAAATGTGCAAAAACACATTAAAAGTGAGTTAAAGCTCAAAGTTGTTTAAATTGCACCCAAGTCTAACATGATTAAAAAAAAAATTCTTGTGCCATGGCTAATATTTATTAAATACCATGTTCTCCTCTTAAATCAGATGTATGCATCACTGAGTTTCATCAGCATACTGTTAACTTGAGTCTCACATAAATGGATACTGGCTGAGTTTCGTTGGACTCAGTGGAAATCCTGTGTAAGCAGGGGATGCAATGTAAGAATGTGGTGGGAAAATTGGTTTGTACTGAGTCTGATGAATGGTGGGGGAAGGCAGCAGTCGGGGATTTATGCCCACAGGGACCTGGTGAACTATGCCACTGTGATGGGAGATACTGTAAGTGGGATGCTGTAATATGGGTCTTGAGGTACATGACGAAGCCAGAATGTGGGCAACAGGAGCAGCAGTACTCAGGGGTGCAGATGATGGATAAGACAGAATAGCAGGCTGTCCTCCAAGATGAGTACTTCCAGCCAAATGTGCATGGACCGAGGTATGAGTGGGGCTTCCTTGTTGAAGAGAGAATGCATGACTGGCAACATTAGTTGGGATGTACGTCTGCTGTCTCCAATGACCACAATTTCCATTCCACTCCTGAGTCCCTGCGCCAAAATGTTGAACCTGTTCCAAGAGAAATTACAATTTCACCTTCTTACATGCAAACAGACTTCCCCTCCAATGAACTATCTTGAGGAATGAGATTCTTCTTTCTACTTACAGATTCTTCCCTCCACATCAGAACTTAAAAACTACCCTAGTGGAGCAAATCAAGGGGTCCTGTCTTCAAACATGATCAACTGAATGCTTCTGAGAGGATGGTAAACAAGGGATGTGGCAAGTCATCCTGCTCTTTTGCTCCTCGGTGTCAGAGGCATATATCATCTTCCTTTTAACTAGCATAGCCAATAGTCATTTGCAGACCTAAACACCTTGACTTTACCTTGTTGTTGCTGTTGTTGTGCTTTCAAGTTGATTCTGACTTATAGAGACTCTAAGACGAACCTATCACAGGGTTTTCTTGGCAGGATTTGTTTACCTAACCCTGTTTAAAGCGACATACGCCAACCACATGGGCAAGGATCAGCAGAGTGACTACCAACACCAAGGATCTAACAGATCTTCAGGGTATTTATAAGGTGCTTGATACACAACAAAAGCAAATATACAAATGGAGTAAGGGAAATATTTGTAACCAGCCAAGGAAGATCGTTACTAATAAATACCATTTTAGCAGATATTTAGAAGGTGTATGAGTGAGAGTATGTGGGAGAGTGAATACCACCCCATTAATGTTGTTTGATAACAGCATTCTGTTAGTAGCAGGACAAATAGCTCCCCTCACCAGCGGGGTCTCAGTCCCACAAACAGAAGGAACTGTTCCAGTCAGAATTTGTGTTATAGCATTTTTCTGTCTACTGACAATCAGTTGGCTGACTCCCAACTTCTAATACTGTTAAAAGCAGAAAAATGTATCTTCTTCTAGTCTCTCCACACATCTTACTCATTCCTAACAAAATAAAAGGAGAAAGAGCAGGGAAATGAGTACCAGAAACTGTGAACTAAACAGTTATACTTTAAAACAAAACAAACACCTACATTTCTTTTTGATAAAATCCAGACTCTGCTCCTCACATGCAAACTGAGTATGTAGAAACCAGTCTTCTTTTATAATCTTCCACACAAATACACTGTGGTGTATTTGTGAATACCACAACATGGAGACTTAAAATCATGGAAGTACCACTCAACTAAGTCAGTTTATGCAGATGCAAAACCTTGCACACAGCTCCTACACAGTTCAGTGAATAAGGTCTCAGACTCTAGCACAAGAGATCCTGACTGTAGATAATTCGTTTTTGTGCAAGCTTCATGGCTCTGCCAGCATTTGAAGCTCTAGACCCGCTTTATAGAATAGTACTGTATATTCCCTTCATGCTGCTTTTTGACTTCTTATACTGTACTATTGTTTAAATCTACAACCTATAGTGGCCGGGCATTAGGTATATAGGTTGAAAACAAAAGCATTATTGGGAAGGCAAACAAGAAACAATGCATATCCTGGACGATTTATATCATGTATATTTAATGGTTTACCTCACATCAGAATTTGTGTTGTCAATTTCTGTATGAACTTCAATGTGTAGATAATTTCCAAAGGAAATCCTACCTTCTACACTCTAATGAACTCTCCCTCAACAAATCTGAAGGTTTCTCTTTGGATAATTTGACTATAATAATTGCTTACAAGATAGATCAGTAAGAAATAGGAAATGGAAAGCTGGGTTGTCTTGAATTCTCTGTATACAGCAGGTTCAAAGTAAAATCTAAATCACACCTGAAGTATTAAATATGTGTTTAACAACCTTTGAATACATACCTGACTGAGGTTTGAGTGATGTTGATGGAATGCTGATGCCAATTTTCGTTGACGGTTACCCGAGCCAGAAGGATGGTTCATTTTTACACGGGTAGATCGACGTTTTACTAGTGGTTGGCAGGTGGTAACTAGGCAAACAAACAGGTCATCATAGCTTCACTTTCTAAAGCACTATGTCTACTGTTTTTGCGTTACTCAAAAGCTGCACTGCAGAATTCTAGGGGACTAGGGGAGGGCAAGGAGAAACATACATCCTTATTTGGTTTGAAAAGACTGCACTACTCAAAGGCTAGGCTGGCACAGATGGTATAGATACAGGGTTCTAGATAAAGGCTGAATAAGCCATATACATAACAGACTTCTCTTCTCCATGTCCTCGCAAAGCATTACAGAGCTGAAGTACCTTCCTTAACAGTATGACAGTGCTCATGCGTGCGTGTGTGGAGGGGATGTCATAAGGAAACAGAGCACAGGATACTCACACAAATTGTTAAAGAACTCGTCTCCTCCAAATTACCTGCATTTGTTATTTGCTCATCTACGTTTAACCTATTCTGTATCCTCATTGGTGGCACAACTACAGTGCAGACTGCTGGTTTGGCTTCCAAGTTAGCTGAGCTTCTGGTTTCTGAGTTTTCATTGTTGTCTTCTGCAAAACCATTTTCTAAGAATGGGCTGTCATGACCTGAAGAGTCTGAACTTGGAGAACCACCCACAGTATCACAGCCACTTTCTTGTTCATCATCTGACATGCTACAGTAATAAAGGAAAGCACTGTTATAAATTCTATATTCTGTTAATTATAGTACATCTAATTAGATTTCATTTTTTGGGGGGGGTGAGGGAAATATTTACTAGCTTAAGAAATATTAGTAATATTTCTTAAGCAAGATATCTGCATTCTTAAGCTTACAAGTACAGATATTTGGCTCAAGAACTTGTTTTTCACAATCCAGCCTTTTAAAATTAAGACAAGGGTCATTGTATGAACAAAATGGCTGAGCATACATATGAACATCTTCAAACTGAATTTCAAATTTTTACATTAACATACATTTCCCAAAGAGATTCCATTCTCTCAAGATTTTATTTTCTTCAAGACCACTTATAATGCTAAGCATGGGTTCAACTCTGTACAGGTTTGAGTCTCCCTTATCCAGAATTCTAAAATTCAAAATATTCCAAAAACCAAAACCTTTTTCATGGGTGGCTGAGACAGTCACACCTTTACTGGTTCAGTGCACACAAACTATGTTTCATTCACACAATTATTTTAAAATAGTATATAAAATTACCTTCAGGCTATGTGTATAAGGTATACGGAGCATAAATGAATTTTGCGTTTAGCCTTGGGTCCGATCTCCAAGATATATTATGTACATATATGCAAATACAAGTATTCTAAAATACAATAAATACATAAATTCCAAAATCCAAAACATTTCTGGTCCCAAGCATTTTGGATAAGGGAGACTCAACCAGTATAACTTTAAGCAGCTTCAGGTTTCTCTAACTGAGGGGTAAGTGGAGTGTTAAATCTGCCTATTAATTGCTGGATAACTTCAAATGGACTGAAGGAAAGCCATTAATGCTTCCAATAGACTTCAACCGGAAAAGGAAAACCTGTGGCTCTGACACACAGACCCCCTATGTGAGCTTCCTCTCTCTCCCACAAGACAGCTGGTAGCAGTCTCTTCACAGGCTTGATCAGCTGCAGCTTCAGTGTCATTTAATGTTTAAAATAGCCCTTCTTCCTAGCAACTGTAATACTGCTCTCAACTAACTTAAACCTATCCTAAATGATGTCATCATTTAACCAAAGTTCATTGGTTGTCTGGCTACATTACTGTTACTAGGAAGGGAAATAGCCATTTTTCCAAACAAAAAGTGACACCAACTTTGAAGTCAATAGCTGGTGTAACAAAAATTTAGCTGATAGCTGGAGTAACAAAAATTTAGGAAGATTTTTAATCCAACAACTTGTGGTGGGCAAGACCTTATTCGTGTAAAAAAATGTTCACTAAAGAACATTTGGCTCAAGCCCCATAATCTGTTTCATCTTTTTAATCAGAGTAGCTGAGTTGTCATGACAATCATGTCATGGCAGCAAGTTAATTTTATAGTGTTATCACAAATCCAAGATTCAGAACTGAAGAAAAGCTGCTCATTTTAGTTGTCTCTGACAGACCATTGAATACTTAGAAGCGTTAGAAGGGATCCCAAGGGTCAACAATCCCAAACTCTTGGGCCAGTGTAAGAATCCACAACCAAACAAGTTCTAAGAGGCAGCCACCCAATCTCTGATTAAAAATCCCTAACAAAGAAAAGTCCACCACCTTCTGATTCTGTTTATTCTACTGCCACACAGTACTTACCACCAGGAAGTTCTTCCTAATATTTAGTAAGTATCTCCTTTCTTATAATTTAAATCTATAGGTTTGATTTCTATCCCAGCAGACAATAAAATTGCTCCATCTTCCACATAACAGCTCTTCAGATATTTAATGATGGCTATCATAACTCCTCTGAGAGGGAATATGCTAGCCATTCCTCGAAAGGTTTGGCTGCCAGACCTTCTACCATCTTGGTCACCCTCCTCAGGATAGGTTCCAGCTTCCTGATATTCTTAAACTGTGGTGCCCAAAACTGGACAAAGTACTTCAGATACATTCATATTCAAGAACTAGTGACATGACTACCCACAGCCCTAAAAAGGTTAGTTTTGACAACATACTTGCTTTACTAAACTAAAAAGGTTGATTTTGACAGTTCCATCTATATTCATCATCATAGATTATGTATGACTGGCATATTGAAACAGTGGTGCTGAACTGACACAGTTCATGCTTCTGGAAAATAGCCTTTAAGTGAGATCTCATAATACGCTGCAACACAAGAGCCACATTTGCATGGAATGGAAGCTAAAAATCAATGCTTAAGCCAGGATATTCATAAGCAGCATGCAGATACAGACAGCCCACTCCTTCACTCTTCACTTCTTTCATTCAGGTGGAAGGAAAATGTTCAAGTCCCCTGCACCTACAAAGAACTACAGTTTAAGTGTTAAATCCTGGCTTGTTTTCCTCCTGTAGGAGTGAAGTTGCCACAAAGGAGCTTGCTATGGGTGCAAATCACTCATACATATCCTGGCATATTAAGCCAGGACTGCAAACTTAGTGTGATTTTAAAAATCCAGGTGCTTAATGTTTATTACCTGTTAGGTCTTTTACAAGGGGATGGACTGGACTGTCCAGAAGAGCTAGTACTCAAAGTGCTATCAGGACTGCTTAATGAACACACACGGTCAATATTTAGTGTACTCTGACAAGCTTCACAATCTAGACTACCTTTACATCTGAAAGAGAAAATCAGAGATACTTTTAAGGCTGTGTCCACACCATATTTATTCAACATTCATCTCACTAAACATTAATTGTAACTATTAACTTTTGATTTAACACTGAGAGTATGTTAAACTGTAACACAAAGGCATACATGTGCCTTTGTAACCGATTATGCCAGGGGTAGGCAACCTTTTTGAGTCGGGGGCTGGGTTGCAAAAAATAGTTCCTACATACACTGCACACATCATATTTTGAAGTAAAAAAACAAAACGGGAACATATACAATATTTAAAATGAAGAACAAGAACATGTAATGTTAAATAAACAAACTTTATTCTGTATTAAATAACAGTGTATTTTAATGAAGAACAAGAACAAATAAAGTTAAATAAGCAAACTTAATTCTGTATTAAATAACAATGTGTTTTAATGGGAACCCTGGGCCTGCTTCTGGCTAACGAGATGGTCAATGTCCAGTTCCATATTTGTCACTGCCCTCTCGCACGTGGCCGCTCCGTGCGCAGTCTTCTATTTAAGCGGCGGAGAAAGAGGTGGAGAAGGAGGAGGAAGGTGGAGAAGGGTCGTGCGCAACCCAGCCTCCATTATGTTGTCCCCAAGACACCCTCTACCCCCTGTGCCTCGCCCCCTCCCCTCCCGGCCAGCCGGTCAGCACGCTCTTCTGAAGCATGTTTCCTTTGCCTCCTTGGCTGTCTCCTCTCCTTCGTTCTTCCCGAGGACGAAGGAGAGAAGACAAGCGAAGGAAGCAAGCTTCAGAAGAGGGTGCTGGCCGGTCAGCACGCTCTTCGGAAGTTTGCTTCACC
Organism: Phrynosoma blainvillii; assembly: GCA_026167975.1. Lineage (NCBI taxonomy): Eukaryota > Metazoa > Chordata > Lepidosauria > Squamata > Phrynosomatidae > Phrynosoma > Phrynosoma blainvillii. Next base: position 343,479,619 of record JANUYF010000001.1, read on the forward strand.
TGCCGGGATGGAGGGGATCGCAGCGTAGGGGGGGGAGTGTGCTGAGAGCAACCCGGCAGCCATTTTGTGTTGCTACACAAAATGGCGGCCGGAGAAGCCCGGCAAAGAAAAAGGCGGCACCGCCAGCATCGGCAGCAGGAGCAACCAGGGGCTGGTAACAAGGCCTCTGCGGGCCGGATCCGGACCGCGGGCCGTAGGTTGCCGGCTCCTGGATTATGCAATGAAAAGACTGTGCTGTATTACTTCTGTGTTCAACTATGGAAACACATTTCCATTAGTGCCCCATCACAAAGGCACCACAGGATCCAAGCCTGTAATGTTATTTTCAGTGATTTGGACCAAAAGACCCCCTTGTGTGGGCAGAGAATCTCTTTAGGGTAGGCAAAGGATAATCCCAAATTTTTGTGACCTTCCCATTCTGACCTCAACCCCCAAGCAATAAAGACCTCAACCCTCATAAACAGATCTTTGGGAAGCACAGGGGGGCTGCACGAGGTATAAAAGTCCCATTGTGGAATCAGTGCTCCTCTTGTGAAAACTGGGCTCCATACATATTTGGACACCGTTTTTCAATTTGTACTTGGTTAAAGTACAGCAAATATGCACATACAAATCTTTTTCCTTATGCTACATTTCCCTCAATTATACATCAAGCCCTTATTGCTTACACACACAACTGCCATAAATAATGTACACAAAAACTGAGTAACTGGCCAGTGTAATGAAAAACAGAATAAAAATGTGGGGGTTTGTTTCGTTTTAAAGTCATTTCATTAATGCTGCATTGTTTAGGAAGCTATGTTATTGGCACCAAAGCACAAAGTTTACAATATCAGCCTAACTCTTATTAAAACAGACAAGAGGAAGTACTTACTCTGCAGCTGAATGCCTTTGTGCCACATCATCTTCATCTGTGTCACTGCTAATAGTGATCACACTGACGGCTGGACTTGGGGAATCTGCAATAATGATAGCCTGGCGCTGTTTGTTTGAAACAGATGAATCAGGGTTCTGCCTGACAGATGGTTTGCAACAGTTGCTTTTTTGCCCCTCTGAGTTATGATTGTCCTGTGTTTCCACACAACTTACTTTCTCACCAGCTTTCACATTAAATATCTTTGGAGACACAAATGCTGAATTTTGGATATTGGTATTTTGTAACACATTACTCCTGTGAAGAAGAGATCTATTTAGAGATGTCATAAAGATGTTTGTTATGAAGCAAAGCTCATAACTTTATTCTGTTCTCCCTCCCCAAATTAAAGTAGAACATAAACTTGGAAACATCAATGAATATAAATCAACAAATGGAACATAAAACAATGAACATACAGGTAACACTGATAATGTTGTTTTCCAGAACAATCGTGGAAAACTTTCCAGGTAGCTATTGCATATCACAAGCAAGGTTCAGATGCTGCAATGCAAGGTTCAACGTTGGATTTACCAATGAAATGTAATACGATACACTGAAGGTACCATTCTCTTATAAAAAGGAAAGAAGAAATGAAGAAATGCTGGCTTGGACGCCATAGACATTTTTGAATGAGATTCAAAATCCACTGAAAAGGCACCAGGAACTGTGTTCACTGAATTCAGTGGACATGAATCAGGGGATTACTTAACACAGTTCATCACTGTAACTGTCCTTCTCGGTCTTTCTCCGTTACTGAAATGTCCCATACCTTTGTAAATAACTTCTGTAGTGATGGGGCACATTTTCTCCACAGAGCACTTAAAGTGTTTCTTGCTGCCAGCAAAAGAAAGACTATTCTTAATACTATTCTAGGTCATATCATGACTACTATTATACAAAATCTCTATTTTCAATATTTCAAATTTGACAAGTCCTCATGCACATAAATTTAGGAACAGCTAACTAGAAGTACCTGATTTGTTTTAATATAACCAAAGTAAGGTCTACTTCTGCAGATACATAGGCAAGTCACTATAACAAAGGGGGGCAGATTACAGGGCAGCAAATGCTACTTTGCAAATTATCATTATCATCATCATCATTATTTTGTTCTTGTTGTTGTTCCCATCCCTTGGCTTTAATTAACAGATTTCTGAACAATTTGTACTCTAACACAATATATTTAAAGAAATAAACGTTCTATAAACACTTGGGTGTTTCAACAATTTGGTGAGCATGCATGTTTATAATACACTGTCCCTTCATAAAAGGGATTCTTACGTTAAGAATTTTGTATCTAAATCAATCACATATGCTACACAATACTAACCTGTTCTGGCACACTTTATTTCTCTTGGTTGGTGTAGGCTGAGGCCAGACCACATGTGCAATGCCCACACTGATTGGCTGAGGAGCAGATAAAGTAATTTGATTGGTTAAGAGAGACTGTGTCATCACTGAGTTGTAATGGTTGCAATGAGGAAGCATCTTCCTGGGGAGGGCAGAAAATTGTCATTCAAAAAAAATGTTAAGCTTCATGGTTTGTTTTTAAAATGAAAAATATGCTGTATGAAAATTTAAACAACCATTTCAACATACCCCCAGTCTCCAAGTCCCTGCGGGCCAGCCACAGTATCAGAAGCCAGTGTTGTTGCAGGAGCCATGGGGGTTATTTGTTGCCATGTAGGAAGCAATAGTTGCTGAGCTGTATTAGACCAGGTCTGTTGCAAACACAAATAAAGTATTATAAAGAACTACATCCAACATACTCTTATATTGAATCAGATCATTGGTCAATTCAGTTTGGCATTGGAGATGCCATGGTGAGTTTGAGTCTTCATGTTTAGCAAGCACAGACCACATTTTGATGGAATTTTGAAGCTTTACTGACTACAGCTGAACCAGCCTGATCCATAGCATGAATCCAGATCCAGGCACTGATCAACCTGTCTGCTGGCAATGGCAATGGTAAACCATTCATCAATCAACCAATGGCAATCCAATCTCCCAGCACAGCTGCTGGGTAGTACTGGAATGACAGATGTAGGAATCCACTTGGACAGAAGCTACTGCTGTTCCCTTGCCACCTGGGAGTGAGGCACAGCCATCTCTCCACAAGTTGTACATGACCTGGTTACATACCAACACCACAAAGGTTCCTTAAGGGGACCCCTCATATTAAGAATGATGGGCATACAGATCCATCTATTCCCAAATTGGATCCAGACACTGTCAAAACTGCCCAGAGTTGTGACAATCACTATTAGCAATGTGATAACACTAACAAAACAATAATCTATACAAAACCCAAATATTGAGGAAGAGTGGATAAGAATTATGATAAAAGCAGTATGATGAGGAAAGTAGTTTATTTGGGCCAGGAATGGACCTGAGTGAAGCCTCTATTTGTCCCAAACCTCACTCCCTGCCAATCAACAAGGCTCCTTCTGACTGGCTGCTCTTCCCACTCCATAAAGAGCTTGAGATGCATGAACATCTGAGAAAGAGAAACAACCTTGGCACTTGGAACATTGTGTTATCCACTGCTGTGATCAGTAAATTGGTGCTCCCAATAAGTCAGGAATCACACTTGTCAGAGTAGACTGGCAACATCTCTCTAAGATTTTATATAAGAGGTCATGCCAGTTTTGTTACCTGAGATTCTTTTAGGGCAGGGGTAGGCAACCTTTCCCCTTTAAGGGCCGAGGGACTTCAGCTCCCAGAAGCCTCGGCCATGTTGGCCAATAGCTCCTGGGATTCTGGGAGCTGAAGTCCCTCGGCCCTTAAAGGGGAAAGGTTGCCTACCCCTGTTTTAGGATAGAGAATGGAAAAGGAAACCACATGTTCTTTTAGTGAAGTGTAGCCCTCCAAACTGATACAATTTTTAAAAATTACATTTTAAAAAATTAACCAGAATAACATTTACAGCTCTGAAAGTATGAGATCTGCAGTGGCAAACAAGTGGGCATACCTGAGACAGAACTCCTCTTATCTGGAGTGGTTGCAGGGTTGGGGCCTGTGTTACCAATGGCACTGCATTATCTACTCTTAGAGAATATCCATTGGGCTTCCCATGATTAGCAGGAATTCCTAATTCAGAAACAGAAATAAAGAGTAAGCCTGAATCCAACTTAATAAATGTAAGCTGATACAATTCATTTTGCTTATGTTGAAGGATTTAAAATTTTAATCACATGGATTATATACTTCTTTCTACTTTAGTCTTTCCAGTCTGATGCCAATTCTGTACATGGAAATGTTGCTTCGCAGTGGCCCAGTTCAAAAACTACATAAGGCCAAAGTAGACCTGATAAAAGATATTCATACTTAGGCTTTTAAAATTTACTAATCAGAAACCCTATGCAGTTGCTTTCAAGAATGGAGACATAGTGCTTGCTATAGAGCATTTACCTTTTTCCCAATGAAACACATTTCCCCTACAAGCTACTATTGGCAGAAAAAGATGAGGGCAGGTTCAGATTTAATTTAGTGATTTCTTTTTTGTCTCCACAGCTAAATAGTTATTTCAGAAAGCAATTTAAATTGAAGAGAGGACAAGTGAGGAAAGCATCTTAAGCACCTTCACAAGAACACCACTACCTCTGCATTTATTTTTAAAAAACTTAGGTTTTAAAAATGCTCAAAATCCTCATCACTTATCTCCCACAGTACATCTAGCTTGTTCCTGCACTGATCACTAAGCCATCCATACGCAATCAGGAGCATGTCTTTACATTCGTTCCACTCCTCTCATTACTCATGAACCTTTGCTTTCATAACGTGGTATTATACTTGGCTGTGACAAAAGAATGAGAGAAACCATGGTTACTACTAGCCACAGTTTTCTTTGAAACAAACCAACTCCAGGGCGAACAAGAGCACCTGAAAATGTTGTAGCAGCAGCCTTGAGGATACCTGCTTCCATGTTGTTTCTCTCAGAGGCAGGATGAATGTCAACATACCCCCAATGCAAGTTAACCAGTGCTTAAACAGTGAACTGAAATACAGCATAACACACAAAACTAAAAAGAGATGATCGCCAGAAAATTTTAGAACAGTCTGTATCATGTGTATCAACAAATAAGCCCTTCACTCATCAACTAGATTCTCTTGAGTTCTGGGATTAACAACCAGCACATGTCACAACCCTTTTGAAGCAAGATGTATCAGACAGATGGGACACTACTTAAACTTGACATTAATAGAAATTCCACAAAGTCTGCACCATTTTAGCCCCCTAGTCCTCAATGTGATTGATAAAAATAAAGATGCGTAACAGAAATTTTGCTAGACGTAAAAGTAAACCCTGGGCAAAAAGGCAGACTATTAGGGAATATGACCCAGACAACATGTGTCAAGGGCTGAAAGACTAAAGAAATGATAGACAATGACAACCCCACAATGCTTCTAGATTTTCTCCATGTAGTGAGCACTGCAGTAAATGCAGGCCAAAGCATAACCCTTAGGTATTTAGTAGATATTCTTTTTTAAAAGTATGAATGCCTAAACAACTGTGTCAAAGAACACATTTTTAAACATTTTAAATGGCATCCTTACACATTAACTTCCTTCCTCATTGTAATACAAGAGTGGTGGTGGTTTTGTTTTTGTTTTTTTAATTAAGATGTATGTATGCATGAACTAAGCTCAAATAAATGTTTAAATGAAATGACCAGTTGTACTGAAGTATTATTTTAGGAACTGATTCTATACATATCGACTGAATTCACACATTGTAATAATGAGTAGAGAGCCAATGTGGTGTAGTAGTTTGGGTGTTGTACTAGGACTCTGGGGAACCAAGGTTCAAATCTCCACTCAGACATGGAAACCCACTGGGTGACCTTTGGCAAATCACATTCTCTCAACCTCAGAGGGAGGCAAAGGTAAACTCCACTCTGAACAAATTCTACCAAGAAAACCCCATAGGTTTGCCTTAGGGTTGCTGTAAGTTGGAAATGACTTGAAAGCACCACCACCACCACAATAATGAGTAACATCAGTGTCACTGAATGTGGAAGAGATATAGGCACAACAAATGAGAAATTGAAAATCAAAACTTGTCTGATTCTATTCTCACATTTTAAAAAATCACCTTAAAAATACTTTACCCACCACCAATAAAATAGAAAGTATTTAGAAAAATACTTGGTTCTTATTCCCAAGTTTATCATAAAGAATATGATACAAGTAACATTCAAGCACATATCCAATACACAAGCTATATAGTCTCTTTCCATTATGTAAAAGTTTCCTAGAAAACTATTAAGATTTTAGTGTTAGTGTTGAAACAGTTAGCTTTGTTTTCCATCCAGACAATTTGATCATGTGATATGGGTCGCACAAATCAAGACACACACACACACACACACACACAAAATCCATGTGTGTCTTAGGTGTGCTTTCAGTAAGGAAGACTCCCTGCATTAATGGAAAAGTTTTAGATTCTGTGGATAATCCTGCTGGCAGAAAAGCAATTTTTGCCAGCTCTCCCTTCCCCTGCAAACCCTCACTACTATCATTCCAGAGCACCACCCAAATCCAGAACAGATTTTCACAGGGCACAAGGAGCTTATTGCAGTCTGTAGGGAGCTGACAAACATTACCTCATCCCCTTTAGGAGGAGAGCACAATTTGATTAATGGGATATTGCTGCAGATTGAAATAAACTCAAGATCCAAGCCAATGTACTTGAATAAATGAAAAGCTCTCTCTCGCTCTCTCTTTTTAAAAAATATACTAAACTTGTAAAATAAGCTCAAACCTTGAATTGCAGGGGGACATATAATCAGTGTTTGATGAAAAGCATCACTGCAACCAAACTGAGCAGTTCCTGCCTGTAATGGTATTCCATGGGGCAAAACCGAATGGGCAGATGCAGCTAATGCCTGAAACGAAAAATATGTCATAAATTAACAAAAAGATTCTTGTGCTTTTCACTTTAATATTTAAAATGCATGCTAAGTTGTATTAAACTGTGAATGTTTCATTTGCTGTGATAATGTGAAACCATGGACATTTGAAAAGTTCATAAATTATAACATTACACAAATTATTTATGTTCTTACTGTACACCAGCAAGCTCAAGCTGGCACAGGAAGATCAATTTATTTTGCACGTCAGCAAATGTAATATTTGACCACATGGGGGCACTATAATAAAATATTTTGGGAATATAAAACACAGGTTTAGCTTTACTTTTGTAAAATGTTTTCATAAGAAATACTACAAAATGATCAAGAAGGATCAACAGGAACAGAGAAAATGAAGAATCACAACTGAAGCCTCCTCTGCAGCCCTCTTTATCCATGTTCGTTTGGGCTGAAGCAACAACAAAGGTGCAGAGGTTAAAGGGAAAGTATGATAAATAAGTATGCCACAATAAAATCCCAAACAACTTACGGAAATCCCAGTAATTCAAATTTGCATCACATAGAATTCCAACTATGAAGAGCTTCAGGCATGACCAATGGTGATGAGAATGTCCATAGGTGCCTATCATGTTCTAAACAGAACTTTTACACCTTCATCCATGGAAAGAACTGTATGGTCCTGATGCACATTCCATTTAGATTAATACAGGTAACCATGGGAGTGATGAAGCATTCCCCATTGCTCTCCCCTCAGCATTTCCACCACATCCAGAGTCACTCTGTATGCTAAACCAACAATGAATCTAGTGGTGCTTCAAAAACTAATCTATTATGGCATGAGATTCTGACAGCTGGAAACAATTTTGTCCGATGTATAAAGTGGGTTGTAGTCTTTATTTGCTTACTTTTCAACATATTTCACTAATTTCTACCCTATCTTTTTATTCAGAAGGGTCCCCAAGATTATGATGATTTCTTAGATGACTTACACAGAGTAATATTCAAGCAGGATTATACTGACAAACATGCAGTTATAACCAAGTATGCATTTTGTTAATACAGCTGCTGCATGTCTTATTACCCTGCACTGATCTAAATTTTGGGATGGGAAGGGAAATAGAAGACCTTAATTTTTAAGTACTCACCTGACTTCGAACTGCTCCCATCTTGCCAAAGTTAGCCGTCAGACCCGGTGCATTGCTTGAGGCAACTGGTCGTAGATGTGTTGTTTTATTGCGGTTATTCATATCATATGAATTGGATCGGTACTTGCAAATGTCCATGATATGAAAACAGGATTTCACTCTTATGACAAAATAGAGGAGAAAAAAAAAGTTGTAATAAGTAGGTAAATGCAAAAGGTGATGTATATTACCATAATGAAAGTCAGTACAGATCCCAAGGCTTCTTCTAGCTCTAACCATTGGAATAGCCACATAACTTCCCAGACCATTTACTCTGGAGACTAATAATTAAAATTCTTAATTCTCAGTTGAAACACAAATACACTCACTCACACTTTTTCATTTCACTGTGGGAACAAACACTACTGAGTACATGAAGGCAGTATGTGTTTATTCCTTCAAGAAATCTTCAGTTTATACCAGTGACTTTCTTACTCACTAGTAATCCTAATATTAATGTCTTATCAAACTATTACATTTCAGACCAACAAGAAGCAGGACCTCAATGATCCTGCTCCCTATCATTAGTGTGCATTCTTGTTCTTTTGGTTGTATAGAATACATAAAAAGGGAACTTCCAGTTTTTATTCAGAATACCTAATGAACAGGAAGTTCTGACATATACAGAACAACTTCACACTACAGCGGTTAAGTCATGAAATACAGTTGCCCCTCCGTTCTTGCAGACTTGAGATCCGCATCCCTCGCCTATCCGCAGGCAGCGAATGGGGGCCACAAAATGGGGAGTGTGCCTGTGGTGCCCCCTATGTACACCTGTGGGCACATGCAGGACATGAATATATGCAATTTTCCATTCTCGCGGGGGGAGACCGGAATTGATTCCCCGCGAGAACGGTGGGTGGACTGTACACATTCTTGTCACAAGGCTACATTATAAAAACAAGTGTGTCTCAGATTCTGGTCAAAGGGTCAAAGGGGGGAGGATATAACTGCATAAATGCTGATACTAGTACTAATATGGTATTTTGTATGCTGTAGTAAAACTTTACGGTGAGTTAACTGCATCAGAAATACGTAGAGATTTGTAATTGTACTGTCTCTAAGGGGGGGGGGTGCAGACATGCGGCCATGGGCCGCCCTAGGAAGTGGAGGATTGGGGCTGAGACTGCCCCACGCCTCGGCCTCAATGCTCCCTTCTGCCAGCCCTGAAAGGAGCGCTAAAATGTCGCTCCTTTCGGAGCCGGCAAAGGGACATATCAAGAGCTGCCGCACGGCTCTTCCGGCGCAGCGCATGAATACACTGCGCTGGGAGGACATATTCAGGGCACATGACATGCGTAACGGCGTGCGCACTGATGACATCCTCAGGGAGGGGTTGAGGCAGTCGCCATGCGGCTGCCCCTCCCCTTCCCTAAGTCCAAGATGGCACTTTGAGCCGTTTGCAGAGGCCTTCAGTAATCTGGACTGGTAAAGCACAATAAATAAATAAATAAATATTTAAAAATAAAAATAAAAATATGCATGCACTCTCTCTCAGCCCCAGAAAAGCCACGGCAAAACCCCTGTGGAGATTTTGCCAAGAAAACCCCAAGAACAAGTAATAACAACAATAATCAATATCATCATGGCGGGCGGCGGCGGCAGGACCGGCCTGGGGCCAGTCCAAAGGCCTCGGAGGGGGCACATCCGGCCCCCGGGCCTTAGGTTGCCTACCCCTGCTTTACAGTAAGTCAGGGAAGGACAGGATATGGCTCAGTGTAGCCTAGGTCTTCATGCAGATTTTTATAGAATACTGAAGGTGTGCTGTATTCAGGTCTTAATGTGTTAATGCCTTCCAGAAGGCTTTTCCCTATTGATCCATTTTATTTATATTTTATTTATTAAACAGTAAATTTGTTATTACTAATGAGTACAGTCCACCCTCCGTATCCGTGGACATGCCATCTGCGGATTTAAGCATCCACGGATGGCAGGCCCGCAGTGAGGCAGGAGGAAGCGGGAGGAAGAGGAGGAGGGACCGCCCGCCCGCCCACCGCCGGTGAGACCCAGGAGGGAGGGGAGGGAGGAAAGATGAGTCCCATTGTCCTCAATGGTGGCACGAGGACAATGGGACTTGAACATTCATGGATTTTGGTATCTGCAGGGGGGGATCCAAAACAGATTCCCCATGGATACCAAGGGCCAACTGTATACATTTACCATCTATGAAGTAGTTTGAAGTCAGAGTTAGACAACAGAAAAACAGAGAAGTCAGAGTTGAAGGTTTGGCATAACAACTCTACAACACTGACCACTGTTCTTCAATCTAAGTAGAATCTCCCTTCAATGAAACCTGCATCTAGTATGCATGCAATGCCAACTTCAGCAGGATAAAATTAACAAATGCTTGGGCACTGGCAGAGGCCATCACTTCTGTAACTCTGGCTGACATAATTTTCACCAACATGGGTCAGAATCACATACCACAAGAGTCATTGCAAACATAGCAGCACAAGAAACATGGAACCTTTTCAGATAAGGTTAACCCAAGATTATTTTAAAAGGTGCTTTACACAACATACTGATTGCTATGGGGAAAATCAAGGAGGTGCTTCATGGTAACAAAGGGATGGTTCAGTGTGTCAACCGGACTGATTCTTAAGTCAGCATCAATCAACAGCATTTTCTTCAACAGGCTGACAAACTCTCTTCTGTCTGCTTTCTCTGCCAAAAGGTCACTTCCTTCCAAATCCATCACCATGTTCACCTGGTGTTGAATAAATTAAATGTATGAAAACAATATGGCATTTTTCATTAATCCCTACAATATTTTCATTTTAATTTAGGCATTTATGATCCACTTCTCTGTGATAAATCATACTGAAAATAATGCTTGATAAAAATATAAACTGTAATATATAAAAAAGAACTACTGAATAAAATAAACAATAATAACATACCCAAACCCAAGGACCAAGACAAAACATATTAAAAGTAGAAGATAGTGGAATCTGAAACTACATTCCCATCAAAAGCACCTTCTAAGTACTTCTCAACATCTACAAGAAAGCAGATAATAGAAATGGTCAGGAAGGGTAGGGGCTGGAAGGACAGGTTGCTTACCTGTAACTGTAGTTCTGAGTGGTCATCTGTGAACTCATACAAATAAGGGCTATCTGCACCTGAGCAGTGCTTCATTTGGAATCTTCTAGAGCTATACATATATAGAGAGAGAGAGCTGAATAGATATCCTGGCCATCAAGAGACAGTCCAACCTGCTCCCCTGACTCTGCTGCAGTTATTGTTATTTGTTTATTTGTATCTTATTTTAAGTGTGTTTTAAATTGTTCATTGTTTAATGGTATTTTAAGGGGTGGGTGGTATTGTGAGATATGTAGTGTATTTTTAATGTTGTAAGTCGCCCCGGTTGCGTTATGCAGCTCGAGGCAGCCCTATCCATCAATTCTTTCCTGAAACCCACGGTTCTGCGGACACTCTTGTCGCAGAACCCATGGGACCAAAGACAGGCAGGACATGACAAGGGGAGGACAAGTGGAGTTGTGTGAGTTCACAGATGACCACTCAAAGAACTACAGTTACAGGTAAGCAACCTGTCCTTCTTCTCCATGGTCTCTGTGACTCACACAAGTAGGAAACTAGCAAGCTATTCACCACAGGTGGGAAAGAGTTCCATGTTATAGGCAGCCGAAGAGGTGAGACTGAGGGTCACGCCAAAGAGGAAAACAAGACAGCCTTCCCGAAGATGGCATCAGCCCTGGATTGTGCATCATTCCTATGATGGGAAATGAAAATCAAGAGCTGTGACCAGGTGGCTGCTCCACAAATGTTCTCCAGTGGAATGCATCTCAGGAAGACAGAGGATATAGCAATAGCTCTGATGGAATGGCTGTGGATTCAAGCTGGGGGAAGGGTCCTTCCTCACCAGTTTGTAGGAGAGGATAGTTGTGGAGGACACCCCTTTTGAAAAATGCTGTGTCAAAACAGAGTCCCTTACTATGGGAAGAACAGCAAACAGGCAGATAGAGGAGCAGGATGGAGCTGTCCTGTCAACACAGAATGCCAGAACACGCTTGATGTCAAGATAATGTAGAGCCTTATCAAAGTCAGTGGAGGGATTTTGCATCAAGGCTGGGAGTATGATATCTTGATTCAGATGGAAGGCTGAAATCATCTTTTCTAAAAAGGAAATGTCAGGGTGGAGGACCATCTTTTCGCAGTGGAACTGTAACTATGGCGGGTCCATCCTGAAGGCACAAAGTTCACCCACCTGCTGCACTGATGTTATGGCTACAAGGAACACAGTCTTCCAGATGAGGAGGTGATGGTTACACATCACAAGAGGCGCAAAGGATTTCCCTGCAAGTTGGAAAAGAACCAACTTCCCAGAGACTGAGAGTGAAGGGAGGAGGGTGTTTGACCTCATCCTTCCTGGCTTGTTTATGAGTATATGCCAATTGTGCTGTGTGTTAGTACCTGAACTACTGGAATCTGAAGGCCTTGAACATCTTTTCAACTGCAAGCATTTCAAGGGCATTGAGGTGAAGAGGTGTCTCTGCAGGGATTCAGTGACCCTGAACGGAGAAGCTCAATAAGTGTGCTCCCCATTTCTTAGAAGTACCTGTTGTGATTATGGTGTTGGATTGGGGAGCAGGAAGGGCATCTTGGCCTGCATGATTTTGGGTTTGAGCCAACAGGCTAGCAATCAATGAACAGACCTCGGTACTATGAGGCAGAGATGGGAGAATCCACGTGAGGTTTGAATTGGGACAGGAACCACTCCAGCAGCAGGCACATGCGAAGGCAGACTGCGGTGATGGCTGTGGTGGAGACCATGAATCCCTGGAGAATCCGTACTTCCCTTGCTGGTACCTGTCATGTAGAGTGGAGCGTAGAAGGGCACGAAGAAGGGATCAGTGTCAGTTGTCAGCAAAGTAGGCCAAGATGATCTGAAAGTCAAGCATGGCACCAATGAAACGTATGGACTTGGATGGGCAGAGTTGGAATTTTTCATGGTTGATGATGAATCCTAGTGCATGGAGGAGATGGAGGGTAAGATCTATTCTGTCCAGTAGGTCCTGAATCCAACTACCAGTGGCCAGTTGTTGATATAGGGATAGACGATGACCCCTTGTTGTCTCAAATATGCAGTTACAGCCTCCATGATTTTAGTAAACACCCTGCAGCGATAGAAAGACTCTGAATCTTCTCACAGCAAAGTATAGGAAATGGCCACATGAAAATATGCATCATTGAGATCCAGTGTTGCCAACCATTCTTCTTCTTGCAACAGGGGGAGAATGGTAGGAAGGGTGACCATTCAATATCATCTGGGGGGTATGTAAGTACTGAAAGTACTGACTCCTTGAAGTTCCAAAATTGGGCAGAGGCCTCCATCTGATTTGGAAACAATAAAATAGCAGACACCCCCCCCCACACACACACACACACACCTGAGGTAGTGATGGTTTTTTGATGCCACCCTTCTGGAGAAGAGTGTCTATCTCTTGAAGAAGGGTGTGTAATAGAGGAGTGAGGTGTAAGGTTCCCATGGGGGGATAGTTTTAAAATTTGATTGCATATTCTCGTCAATTATATCAAGGTCCCAAGTGTCCAATGTTATGGACAATCAAGCCTGGTGATAAGTGGAGAGTCTGCTGCCGAAGAATGGAGACAGGGTAAGAAGAGGGACCAGCATGCAGTCAAAGGCACCATTTGCCCTGGTACTAAGGCCTCTACTTGTTCTGCTGGAAGCAAGGTTGATAGGAGCAGATTTACAAGAGGGAAGAGGTGGTGCTTGATATCTGGATCGATGAGACTGAAGACTAGTACGGGCGGAATCAGCCATAATAATGCTGAAAAAAACTGCTGGCTTTGAGACGGAAGTCCAAATTTGCAGGCTGTGTTGTGTACCTTTTGAGTGTGCTCCAGCAGTCATCCATCTCACTGTTGAAGCGGCCCTCTTTTTGCATGGTAGGTCTTTAATGGCCAAACATACCTGGTGTAAAATGGTCAAAGATACAGTGGAACCTTGGTATCTGCGGGGGATCTGTTCGACCCCTCCCACGTGGATACCAAAATCCACAGGACCTCAATCCCATTGTCCCCAATGGCAGTACATGCACGTGGCTGCACCACTATTAGGGACGAGACATCAGGTGAAGTCCTGTTGCCCCTAATGGCAGCACGACCATGTGCATACACCTCCACTGGGGTCAACAGGGGCTTGCCAATCGTGGATGCTTAAACCGCGGATGGCAAGTCCATGGATAACGAGGCCCCACTGTAGTAACCAGTGTGCCTGTGTAGGGCGATGGAGCCGGCTAGGCAACCAAGGCCTACTCATAGAGGAAAATCTTAAGTCAGAAGGAGTGTTTTTTGTGGGCCTATGGAGTAAAGACTTTGGAATGTACACAAGAAGTAATTCTGTGAGACTCTCCCAAATAGATAAGCCAACGACAGTGCCTTTGTCATCCAGGATTTTGGCACCACGTGTTGTGTATTTTTAAAAAAAAAATACAGTAAAGGACATGGCTGTTTGTAAAAGAAGCCCATAAGAAGGCGAAGATTACTGCTGTAGGTGAAGAGAAGTCAGGAAACCAAAGTCAAAAGCCGTAATAGGAGTCCAATACCAGAAAATAGTCATAAAGAGTCCAAGGTCAGAAAAATGAGAAAAAGAAAGCAAAAGCTCAGAGGTGTTCTTTTGAAGCTGCTGCAGCGGCAAACAAAAAGGAACTGAGAGTTTCAGGCAGGCACCAAGGGTTGGTGGGCAGAGGTTGCTTAGAGGTGGGCAGGGTTACAGCCAAAGTTTACTATCTATAGCTTCAGAAGGTTCTGAATGAAGCACTTGCACAGGTGCAGATAACCCCCATTTGTGTGAATCACAGTGACCATGAAGAAGAATATTACTTACCCATTTCAAACATAACTATTACAAAGAGAAATATTTTCTTAAATTGTGCCTCAAATATTAGGCAAAATATTAATGTAGTTTTTAGAATATGAGAACAATCACGATGGTGCATTAGAACAATCAAGATGATGGACCCTGACAAATGTGAAGTGTCCCTCTCCCAACGGACCAAATGTTACAGTGGCATTAGGCTGCCTCATAGTAACTGTAGTCTCTGAACTGAGACAAGAAAATCTTCTCTATCTACAGATAGGATGAGGCTGAAACAAGAGAAGATTATGAACTTAAATGTAATCATAAAATAATAAATAAATACATTTGTATCAAATATATATATTTATATACTCACATGCACTATTTCATCCAAACTGCTGAAAATGTACTTTCGGGCCTCTTTAGATTTCATTCCTGTCTCTCCTTCATGTTCTTCCAATGTCTTCAGGAATTTAATTGGAAGAAAGTGTTTATATATTATTGTGAGCACACTGAAAAATTCATCCTGTTAACAAAACTAAGGGAACATACAGTAGGCACTTCTGTGTTTTCTCTTTGCTGTTGTAAAAGTGTAGCAGCCTTTTCCAAATATTAGGATAGTACATTTTAAAAGACGTGTGCTATAATTTTGTTCTAGACAAGAAAATAAATTGTTCCACCACTGTGAATTAACCACCATTAAATACTAACTTAGTCAAACTACAAATTAAGAACTGTAAATCCTACAACAATTAAGAACTAATATGGTTTTGGTGCATTTCAGAGAAGTCAGATTCATTTTATATTTCTGCCCTGTATTTACATGAATAGCAAAATTCTCTGTTTCAGCTCTATTAGGAACAAATGGGAACAAAAGTAACCTTGCAAGGTTGTTAAGAAGACTGACTAAAAGAATGAATGCTAGATACACCAAAAGGAATATTATTAGTGCTGTTTTATCGCCAGTGTAATTTCCCCATCATTAGAAGACTTCCAGCAGGCGGTCCATTAGTAATATATTTATGCCAATGACCATGTCATTTTAGACTTGTTGCACTTTGGATACTTGTAAGGCCATAAGAACAGCAGGAAACAGGGCATCACTTCTGAATTTTGCTTTCTTCCTCTGACACAACTCAGCTGTGATTGGACACAGAAGAGCCCAGTGCTCTACCTCCAGTGTCCCCTATTCCCATTCTTGAACATTAATGGCAGGTAAAGCATCAGTGCAGGGAAAGTATACAAAGAAACTAATCAGAGCAAACGAATCAGGTTTTCTTACATCAGCTTTCATACAAACTGCAGTCTACTGTTGGAGTCATCTGGATCTTTCATATCTACCCAAGGAACAGCCAGGCAAATGAAGTGTAAGAAAATTCTTGAAAGTGAAATGAGATTACTCAAGGAACCAATACATTACAATGCATACAGTGGATCCCTGAATTTGTTGTCGTGTACCTTCACAAGTTTTTCTGACTTATTTTGACTCCAAGGAAAACTATCATGGGATTTTCTTGGAAAATTTTGTTTTGGGGGATGGGATTTGCTTTTCCTCTTAGGTTGAGAGAAAAGGTGACTTGCCCAAGTCATCCAATGTGTTTTCATGGCCAAGTGGGTATACGAACCCTGGTCTCCAGAGTCGTAGTCTAGATTTCTGTCCAGATATCTGAATACTGAAGTCTAAATCTTACATCTACATTAATCATATATTAATACCACAGTATTTGCCTTGGAAAGTGAGCATTCATGAACTATTCCCATCTCATTCAGTTGATCTCTTTAATGAACATGTGAGTTGTGTTTTAGAGTTGTTGTGAGGGGTGGAATTGGAAGAGGTTAAAATGTTTCCCAAAGGCACTCTTTACAAAGTTTATCTCTTCCTGACAATTGGCTGCTGTTAGAAGTCTTGGTTAGCTGCAGCCTGAGGTCCTCAGCGTTTGAGAAATATTTTATCCTCCAATTAAAAATGGCAGCATCAAATGGCCACTCTGGTCGGCTAGATAATGATATCACAAAACAAACAAAACAAACAATAAAAAGATGCTATAGGTGTCCTATTGCAACAGAATCATTCCTTGTCTCCAAAGCAAACCCATCGGGGTGGGGAGGAGTGGAGCTGATCTCATGTAGAAAATATTAAACTAAGTTTTCCATTCTGGTGAAGTATTCCTTCCTCAAAGCATACAACTGTAAACATGGAACATGATGGCTCATCTTACCTTTAATCTCCAACTAGAATATGGTGCATCTGTTTCTTTACAGAAAAATCGTGTGGTCTTCGTTCCAATGTTCAACAACTGCTCTGCAGGCAAGCCTTGTGTTTGTGAAATATAACGAATCTGGAGAAGTTAAAAAAAAAAACACTGACTTTTTGATTTTACAGTGGGTCCTTGGTATCTGCTAGGGTGTGGTTCCAGGACCTGTCATAGATACCAAAATCCACAGAGGCTCAAGTCCTACTATATATAGTGGCATAGGAAAATTGTGTCCCTTATATAAAAAAGAACAAATCAAGGTTTGCTTTTTGGAAATTTGTAAAAATATTTTCAAGCCATGGATGTCAGAATCCATGGATGCAGAATCTGTGGATACAGAGGGCCGACTGTACACCATTTACTGTATATACTCACGTCTAAAAAAAGTCTAAAAAAATTAGTCAAAAATTTGACCCAAAAAACCTGGGTTGACGTATCCATGGGTCAATTTGACTACTATACCTTCACTCTTACCAAAAAAGCAACCATTCCCTTCTATGAGTAGAGTAGCAAAAGGTGAGAGTTTAAGTCTGTTCTGGGAGAACCTAAAAGAAGTACCAATCCCCTGTACTCTGTCCACTGCTCCAATGCTTCTGGCCTCTTTGAAAGCCTGGGTAGGAAAATGGTGATGGTGGTGACACAAAGGAGCACTGAGAGAGTAGAGAGGGTTGGTGATTCTTTTAGGTTTTCCCAGGATGGACTAAGCTCTTGTCTTTCTCCATTCTACTCAGAGAATGAGATGGTTCCTTTCTGATAATACTGTAACTTAACTTTTGCCTTTACATCCTTTTTGCCATGTGCATGTTTCCTTAGCCCCACTCATGCCTGGCTGACTCCACGGGTACACATTTATCATTTATCACTCTGTTGTGTTTAACATGATTTGTTCAATATTGCAACAGGTGGACTGCTCTTTCAGATCATGAACAAAAGTGTTCTGTATAAAACAAACACTCACATCCATGTAGTGTGCAGTGTGTGCTAAATTATAACTGGTAGAAAAAATAGCACTTCCCAATCTGTAGATCATGGCACCAATAAAAGTGGGTTTCAGGCTCTATACATTTTCTTTTGTAGAAGAAACTAAAAACTTCTCTGAGTGAGAAACTTATTAACATAAGTCACAAAGCTGACTTTGTACAAAGAACAACTCACTGAACAATCTGTAAGATGACCTTTTGGAAATAAGGTTATTCAAATCATGGCTTTATGTTACCACTGACTGTGCAGAGCTTACTACATAGCAGTCTCTGTGCTGCTACCATTTTCTACTACATATCTTTGCAAGAAAGATTTTTTAGAAATAATTGTTATGAAGATGAAATACAGAAGAAGTCTATCTACCAATAATGGTCTGAGACTGCCGCTTGTTGTTTTGAGCTTTTAAGTAGTTTTGACTTATGGTAATCCTCAGGCAAACCCATCACAAGATTTTCTGGGGCTGAGAACTGTGTGACTCACCCAAGTTCACCCAGTGGGTTTCTGTGACCGAGTAAAGAATCGAACCCTGGTCTTCAGGGTCATAGTCCAACACTCAAACCACTGCAACCACAGATTGTTTCTGACAACAATTAAACTTTGCAGTGACCTACTTGTAGGCAAAATGTAAGTTGCAAGCTCAGTCATCACTTTGACACTTGCCAGAACTTTATTGATTTTAAAAAAATCTCAATTAATTATGTCTTATACTCTAACTATATACATTTAAAATAATCTTTTACAGATTAAAAATATCCCATAATCAGATAGTTGATGCTTCTAATGTCACATAAACAGCTGTATTAATATTATTTGTGAATGCTAAAGATTTTCACTGATATCCACATTGCCAGGGGTATCAAGTAGTATTTGTCTAAATGCCTCTCATTATTGGAAGATTTAAGTTGAAATAAATGATGTTTATGACTGAAGGTCCACAATTCATGTGGTAAGTAGTTTGCTGTATTTTGTAAAGCTGGATTTGTGGGTATTCATGCCAAAAAGGCTGGAAACTTGCAGCCTATAATTCCCATGAAATCATCCTATTCACTACAGAAATTAAGGAATAGTTAACTCACTGCCTGTTATACTGCATTGTAAAGTTCCTGTCAACTGGAGGCTAGAGAAACAACCACCACTGATCAAACAAGAGGCCAAAGTAAAAAAAATATCAAATACTGCTGTGTGTATGGTACTGAAAACTGGGGAAAGTCCAATCTTTTTTATTATTCTAAGACAGCAAAGCAAAAGACCTACAAAAAGATTAATGCTGCAGGTATTTGCTATTAACTTTCCCTTAAACCCAAGGCACACAACAGTACTAACCTTGATGGCAATCTTTAAATCATTTACACAATATCTTTAACTGATGATACCCATCTTAAATTGAAAACCATATTATAAGATAGTAATGTAAGTTTCCAACTAAACAGGTAAATTAAAGAATTTCAAATCACAGTTATAGTTTCTACTACCTGGTCATATTCGAGGGCTCCTGGATATAGTGGCCATCCAAGGAAAAGTTCAGCAATCACACAGCCCAGTGACCACATGTCTATGGCTTCACAAAATGGCAAACCCAATATGATTTCTGGTGCTCTGGAAATAAAAGAGTTATGGTTAGCCAATATACTACATAACATAACCAGATTAAAAACTGAGATTTTATAAATGTTATATGTTGCTTTAAAAAGCCAAACCACCATTATCCTCTTTCCTTAAGAACAATACTTGCCTTTTTCATTAAAGCCCACCTCTTTCCTAAATAACACTATGGTCTATATCCATCACCACACTAGTAGATACCTGCTAATACAGCAGAAATATTATTCCTTTCCCAAACTAACCCTCTTAAGTTGCCCAAAATACCAGCTCTGGGTGGTTCCTCAGCCTTCCAAAACTGTTTAAGGGAATGGACGTGGACTGTGGAAACAGGGGATGACTCCCTTTCTGATTATACTAATGGAAACCATTCAAACAGCAGAGCCATCCCATTGGATCCTGGCCTAGGTTTAACTCATGAACCCACCAAGGGTCCTTACTTACTCTAAGAGCAGACACAGTCCAGATTCCCAAGGATGTACCAACTGACCTCTGGAACTTAGGAGGCCTGCAGCTGCCTCACCACAATCAGGAATGTTTTGAGCCATGGGAGGTGTGGTGGGAGGGAGAGATCTTGCTATTTCAGGGTGCGTTATACTTACTGATGTGACACAAAATATTATTTACAGGCAGAGTGAGTTGAAAATAGCTTAGCAGAAAACATACACTGCAAAAATAAAATGTTAAGAAAACACAAGGTCCCAATTAATCATGGAAAAAACAAGGCTAGGACACAGGTATTTAATTCGATTGACAGGCTGCCCAGAGGCTGCTCTGACATGAGGGAATGGAGTGTGCGCTGAAACACCATCACACTGTCAGACTCCTCCCTATCTGATACACATGTCAAGTTTCTCCATGCAGAGAGGGGAAACGGTTCTCCATGACTATGTGACTAAGAGAACTTGGCTGATACTTGTAGAAACTCTTTCAAGTGCTGTCTGCTTTTTGCCATGAGTCATTCCAATAGGGACAGTGCTCAAGGACAAGAATTTCCATGTTAGCTCTCATCACTAATCTGTGTGCTGCTCGTCCTTCCCTACTGAAAAGCCAAGCTGAGGAACTGCATCATTGCACGAGACTGGACTTCTTTAAGACACTCTTCGTCCCTGGGGTTATTCTAGCCCATGAGGTTGTGTCCCCAAGTTGTTTCTAACTTATGGCAACCCTAAGGGAAACCTATCACAAGATTTTCTTGACAAGATTTGTTCAGAGGGGCTTTTGCCTTTGCTTTAATCTAAGGCCGAGAGAATGTGACTTGCCCAAGGTCATCCAGTGCGTTTCCATGGCTGAGTGAGGATTCGAACCTCGATCCCTAAAAGCACAGTTCAATGCTTAACCACTACACCACACTGGCTTTACCAATACTTTAACGCATAATAGTATATTTTTAAATGATCTGACTGCCATTTAGAAAAATAAAAATGTTTCTTCAAGTTAGAAAGAATATCAAAGTCAACACTACTTCAGATAGGCTCAGATTTGCATGCCTTCTAGGAATACATAATACATATAGAGTCTTTCAACTCTATATATCTCCTAAAATGGCATGACAATCATGTGGAGAAGGTTCCCATGAAAAGCCAAAAATGGTAGCAGCAAAATATCTTTATTGTGGTATTTTGACATGTTGAACTTAAATATTTCTGAAATGATGAAAAGACTATTTTTAGCAAACAATTCACTAAGATGCCATTCTGGGAAAGTAGGAAAAGAAAAAGCAATGATTTTGTTTCCAGTTCTAAGGGCCACATAAGAAATATCTCAGTTCACTATTCCAAAGCCTGCCCTGTTTCATACTCCAAGACTCTTAAGATCAATTAAGTAAGCTCAATAGATTTCACGCTGACACCAAACTCTGCATAGCTGCCATCCAATCCCATTGTTTTACATTTTACAGAATCAAGAACAGCAGATATCACATCAAGTTCTAAGACAGATGCCAATCCTTTCAAGACAACAAAAATGCTACCATTACTGGTGAGCTTGTGCAAAGAATCAGGTTTGCTTTGTAGTTCCCATAACAACATCATAAATGTTAGACCAAGGCTGAGGAAAGCTTCATATTTTTTTTTTTTGGACTAGAACTCTCATCATCCACAGCTATCCAAGTCAATAGCGAAAGATGACAGAAAAGTGACTAGAGCATGTGTGCCCGCACACATATACTCACAAACCTGGTGGATAACAAAAATACTTAACAGAATAGTCTCTTTTCTTAAATTACTTCACTGATCACTACAAAGAGAAGGTTCACTGAAATGAGGGAGCAGGCTGTCAGAAGGACAAAATGTCTGCTCTTGCTTCAGCAATTTCTATGCTGGGTGTGGAAAAAGGCACTTTGCCTTGTCCTGATCAGCTCAGAAAACAAGTGGGCTCTGTGGGCAACAGAATGAAATGTTTCATCTCTCTTCAGGAAACTCACATATTGGACGCACCAAAGGTGAAGCTACCTCCAAAACTCCTGTACCGAAGAGGCTAACAAAAGGGCTGCCAGCAGAGGTAAGGAAGGCTCCTTTCCATGAGCCTCCTCAGTTTCTACACTGGAGACACAAGAGGAAAAGCCAAGCAAACTCTATCCTAAAAATGCTTTATTTGCTTTCTACTTTTTTTATAATCAAAAGAGGCTAGTGGAGGCTGGACACCACACTCAAGCCATCCTTCTTCCAGCTCCAGATTTACCAGCCCCTCTGGTAAGAAAAAGCAGGCAAGTAAAAAATAAAAATAAAAATGGCATGCTAGTAGCTATCAGGAGCTAATTTGCAAGGCTGCAATAAAATAAAATGGTCAATGTGTTTAATTTTTTTATATTCTTCAATTCATTAGACTATTCTCTCAACCTATTTATTCTGGAGGAATCCTTGAAATAATTTTCAGGTCTCAGGGAACTATGCATAAAAATTATTTTATCTACAGCTTAAAAAAAAGAGATTCCCCCCATCACAATCTCTTGCAGAACCCCTAGCAACCTCTTGCTGAGAAACTCTGCATCCAACTACATTAGGCAATAAATACTTACATTGTGAGCCTAAAGAGGGAAGTAAGGAAGCCTGGCTGGTAGACAAAAAAAACTGACTAGAGAACACTGTCCAACATTTCAGCAAGGATCTGATGACATTAGGGGATACACCCATGTCCTGGTGACAAGGGACAAGACCACAGTCTCTGCTAAAGCCTGCTTCCATGTAGGGCTGTAATGTGGGTCTATTTTCCCCAGTCCGTATGTAACTGGAGCTGAGGAAGTGCTCCAGTGGTTCTGCTCTGCTTTGGAAATCTTCAAGAGGGCTTCTGAAGTATAACACAACGTCCCCCTGACATGCAAACTCATTTCCTTCCCTAAGCTAAAGTGGAGGCTTCTTATGTTGCCTTTCTAAGCAGAACAGCTCAGAAGCTGTGGATTTGATAGCCTGTTCTCTCAGGTCATGAGCTTCAACCCCAAAGCACCAGAAACACGGTGGAAATGCAGTAAGGCTGCAAACGTTTGCAGTTTACTGACAGACTAATAATTTTCAATGATGATCCAGATCAAATCCAGAATTCAACTCCTCCTGCTAGTTTGTACTATGTATTTGTGCAATTTACACACTGAGATGAGATCTTTAAAGGAAACAATGTCCTAAAGCATGATAATTTGTAAATCATAATGTAAATCAACACACATCTCTCACTTCAGCCATTTGTTGTGTTTCACTCACAGGTGTCACCAATTAACAGTTGTGAAAATTGAATGGAATGCTTTAAAAGGGCAGAACCACGGGTGGATGGGCAACTGAATGGTCATGCCTTCACCTCTTCCCTCCCAGCTGCTACTTAGATTATCTATCCCATTTCCAAAAATTAATGGGAATCTATTGTGAACCACAGTTAATAGGAGAGACCCATCAATTGTGATTAACATGTCAGGATAGCCTTATATTCATGGGTCAGCCAACGAGATTCCCACTGGAGCCTACAGGAATTCCTTGTCAGAGTTGCACCTCCAAAGCACTATGAGTGTGTTGCAACTAAAATTCATGGCTCCTGCCAGCTCAGACCACTCTTCCTTGTACCTACACTAGCACCTTTCTTGATATACAAGCATCTAGCGGTCCAAACGATCCACCCAATTAAGCATAGATATACCCAGGAATACCCAGGAATACCCAGGAATACCCAGGAACTTGCCAATCAATTCAGGTGATAAATCAGTATAGGTTCTTTGAATAATAATAATAATAATAATAATAATAGTAAAAAATTGGGGAAAGTGGTATATAAACACCTAATATCTAGTTATTATTTTTATTAATTATTAATATCATTATTAATTGTTTTATTTGTTTTGATAACCTGCTGTTTGCTGCCTTGTTCAGACACAGAAGGGTAGAAATATGCATTTTTATAGTAAGTACCCGTGAGCCCTAAAAAGTGAGCCAAGAGGAGAAACAACAGGAGACTTTTTCTGAGTTGTTCTTCTGAGTCCAGACCTGTGAATGATCTTACCAGGAGTAGGCAACTTTTCCCCTTTAAGGGCCGAGGGACTTCAGCTCCCAGAATCCCAGGAGCTATTGGCCAACATGGGACTATTGGCCAACATGGCTGAGGCTTCTGGGAGCTGAAGTCCCTCGGCCCTTAAAGGGGAAAGGTTGCCTACCCCTGTGTGTAGCCTCATGAACAGCATGGGAAGGAAAGGAAAAAGAACTACAGTGGAAAGAAGGACTTCCCCCAAATGAGGCAGGAGCATCTTGGATGAGCTGAGTGCCATTCATATAAGATACCTCATGCCATGGTGGTCCCTGTATTTTAATACATCCACTTTCCAATAAGACTATCTGCACCCTTGCCCTGTACTACAGTTCTTCTGATTTTGTTCTGCACCTTACTCTCTTCTACTTGCACAGCTTTTTCCTCATTTTTATTTTGAAAAGATGAGCTAACAAAGACAGTGACAAAGGGCTGGCTGACTGCAGCTGTTGAGAGAATGGCAAGCATGTACGATAGCACATGTGTTAGTTACTAAGATGTGTATCCAGAGAAATGTAAGCTGAATTGTATCTGTTGCCTCTGCATGCTCTCCTCCACAACCTTCTTACTCCCAAGCCATAAAAGACAAAGCAGATGACAGCAGACACATAAGACCAAGTAACTGTGCTGCAGTTAATTTGACCCAAAAGGAAATTACCCACTTGATTCAACAGGATGTTCTGTCTTGCAAATAAGATCTACATATACATAATATAATCTTCTGCTTTATGCACTAAGTGAAAGAGAATAACATTCCTGTTGATGTCTGCAAAGACATTACATGTGATCTCAACATATGGAGCTGCCTTAGATTGAATCAATCCACTTCTCATATTCCACATGGAAACCTGTATTTTCCAGCCTACTACAGAGATCCTTTCAACCGGAGGTGGTGGGGACATCTGCTTACAAGCACATGCACTACCACAGAACTACAATACATATAGTATCATACTCGACTTATGCTATTATTTCTTGTCATGCAAAGTCCACAAACCCAAGTCTACCCCAAATTCTTCCAGAAACACTGGATTTACACTGGCAAAATTTATTTATAATTTATTGCTGTTTGTGTACATGTCTGTTTATGTATTCGATAAACTAAACAATGTTTACATGTTTGAATGTCATTTTTACAAGCAATGATTTTGTCCACATGACTACTGTATTTCCCTAGGAAAGGCTCTTGACTTAGCTGGATTAGCACACTATTGAAAGCTGGATTCCACTGCTATGAGATACTGTCAAGTCATCATTTCCAGAACAACCCTATCAAGCTGTTTTCTCTATTCAGTATGCATGCCTATTAGAACAGCTTATCATGAATTTGCTCTGCAAATGCAGTTTAAAACCTGCTCCAACGAATATTCAAGAGACGCATGACTCAGGTCTAGCTAATTAAACGAAATCCAACTGTTCATCAACAACTGTTAAAGGTCGTACCACAGAACTACAGAGACCATAAACACAAACCAGTTCAAAATAACTTAAGCATGTTAATTAATTAAATTTCAACAAAATCAGTGATGCCTTACATATTATGGATTACATACAGAGATGAAATTTCAGTAGCCATGAATGAAATCTGCTCATCTCAATTCAAAGAAGACAATGCCTATGGGAGTCTTTTGGGAGAGCAATTTGGAAAAGCTCAGACTTTTCTAAGAGATCCCCAAAGCTTGGAAAGATCTAACCTGGGGTGGCTCCACTACTGCACTTTACTTGGCCTTGCTACTCTCAATGCCATTTACACTGAAACCTCAACCTCACTTAGCCATGAAAGGAATGGAAATTAAGACAACACTAAATTCTCCACTCTTTACAACCAAAGGATTCTAAGCATGATTGTTGGGAACCATTACATTTGCCCAGAAAGGGTTAATAAACTAGGAAGGATTAAATAAATAAACAAACAAGCAGGCCTAAATCCAATTAATAGTCCCAAATAGAGTTGATGAATTGGATGAATTGCTGAATGGTAAACAATAATATAAATCCCATTGATTCAATAAGTCTATGGTACTGGGGCGGGGTTAGCAAATGGATTTCAGCTACAGTTCTCAGATTTCCAAAAAACAGATTCCAAATTTGTACACACACCTTTATTCTTCCCATTGTTAATGGCTTTCTCCCGTAAAGGGCAAATTTCTGGAGCTGCAAGTCCTCTGCGGAGGCTTGCTTAATGAATGGTGTGTGGAATTCTGGCATCTCCCTCTAAAAGGAGTAAACTGAAATAGTTGGGTATGTGGCTGATGCAGAATTAGCAGAAAGTGCTGTTTGCTCCTTTACTAGTCTGCTCCATGTCTAGCCTTCAGAATATTTCTTGTCTGCTTTTTGTTCACAAGAGGGGCTAATGAAAGAGGATTACACTAAACAAATTTTCATCTAGTTTGGAGTAGATTTATAAGCCCTGGTTAACAGCAACCATAGCAAGTTTCAGTACAAATTAATTACTACAAGTGTGATATACAGTCAGCAAAGCAAGGGATGGAAGAGAGTATACATTCCTGAGGTTGGCTCCCAATTTGCAAGTTAAGTTTTGCAGGGAACCAAGTGTTTCTTCCACCTGTTTTTTTGCCCTCTATATTGAGAAGACCTCTTGAATGAGTAGCATTGACACACAGCAGGTTAGTGATAAGAAATCAGCTTGCTCTATTCTGTCACTTCAATTCTAAGTATGTTAAAAGCAAAGCCCAGTCTTGTACACAAACCAAATGGGTTAATAGCAAGTACAGTACTGCAGAATACTTTCGACTAACCTGCTATGTTTCTATGCTACATGATCAGGAAGAACCTTCACCACCAGTTCATCTAATACAAATATGTAGGGGTCATTCCTTTCCTCATAAGTACTGTATATATGGTTCCGAAAGTTTGATTCTCCAGGTGTTTGGAACTTCAATTTCCAGGATTCCTGGATGTTGTCCATGGTGACTGAGGCTTCTGGGAGTTGAAGTCCAAAAGTTTGGGAATCTCATAGTATGCACTGAGGATTGGTTAGTCTGACAGCAAGTGTTATGGTCTATTAGGAAGAGTAATTGCTCCCAAAATAAGCAAGGATCTGCACTATAGTTGCTAGACAGTACAACAATCAGATACTTAAATGAGCAACAGTTGGCTTGTTTACTGCAAGAGTGACAACTTGCGCTGGATCCTGGCTTATTTATTCTTGTTAAAATAAATTTTTGTTGCAAGATAAACCTTTAATTAAAATATTCACTTAAAATTTTGATTATCTTTTAGTTATGCCTCACTAGCCAGAAAGAAAGAAAGAAAGAAAGAGATGGTCAGGCAAAGAAATTAGAGCCTTATCACACGGAGGAAAATTGGAAATTTAAATGGGGTTTATCTCATGAAAATCACGTGATTACTATTAAATCACAATTAAGATTTTTAGAAACGGTGAGATAAAAGAGCCATTAACCCGGAAAAAAACAGGCAATAAACAGCAAGAAAGCATTTTTGGGATTTTCCCATGAATGATCTACTGCTGTTTATTGCCTGGTTATTCATGGGTTAATGCCACTTTAATCACTTTTCAATGCAACGTCATGTGAAATGCTTTATTGCAATTGCGCGATATTCCCAGGAAAATGGCCATTTAATCGCAACGTCGTGTGAAAATCTTAATTGTGAATCCATGATTTTCACAGGATAATCCCTATTTATACTTCCATTGTCCCCATGTAATAAAGTCCTTAGAAAGGCATAATCTAAAATGACTTCAGAGCAAGCAAGCAAATACAGGGCTCAGCCAATTGCTGAAGAAAATGTAGAATAGACTGTGTACTTTTTATTTAGACTATTTCCATGCTATTTTCAACAAAAATTCTCAAAAGCAGTTTACACAAGGCATATTTGGAATAACGTGGTTTACAGTCTCAGCCAAGGCAAGCTTTAACATGTAGACTTTCCATCTTAGAACAAAGAAACAGACTCACTCACCCTAAGCTTTCTCAGGTTTTGGTTAGCTTTGAAAGCATTGCTGCAATTTCTGTACAAAACTCCCGTATTCTCCAGAGGGATGTGTGTTTTTCCTTACATTGCTAATCAGTCTCTTGCACATTTCCTCTTCTAATTTTCCTTATTTCCAATGCTCGCGTTCAAGCTATTCTTACCCCAAATCTTCACATTCCACAGGCATTCAGTCATATTTAGAAAGCAAAGGCAAACCCCCTCTGAACAAATCTTGTCAAGAAAATCCTGTGATAGGATCACCTTAGGGTCGCTATTAAGTTGGAAAGGACTTGAAGGCACAGAAGAAAAACAGGGCACTTAGTTCCTTAAAAAGCTTCCACAAAACATATATTTTTCATTGATGGTTATTTCTAAAGGCTTCATGTAGACCAGGGGTAGGCAACCTTTCCCCTTTAAGGGCCAAGGGACTTCAGCTCCCAGAAGCCTCAGCCATGTTGGCCAATAGTCCCATGTTGGCCAGTAGCTCCTGGGATTCTGGGAGATGAAGTCCTTCGGCCCTTAAAGGGGAAAGGTTGCCTACCCCTGATGTAGACATTAGATAACAATGGGACAAGATGATACCCTGTAGCACCTCACAGCTCAAAAGCCAAGGGAATGAAGAATACTGTAGTTATCCAGTGTTACAATCTGAAACCAACCTCACAGGTAGGAAAAGAACCAATGAAGATAGGAACTGAAGCACTGAAATATGTCTTCAACACCTAACACTTGGTACTGGTCCAGAAAGTCCAAACTTAGCAGCTTCTTGTTTGATATTTTGATATTATCAAAAGCTTATGAGAGGTGACATTTATCAATATTTACCAAAGCAAAGTCATCCTATTAGAAAGAAAGAAAGAAAGAAAGAAAGAAAGAAAGGACATACACTCTGAATAGGGAACTTCTTGGGTCATGTTTAAGCTTTCTTTTGTAATTCCCTGATACAGCATGAATTGCTGCTTCACAGAAAACAGCTAAGCCAGGGGTAGGCAACCTTTCCCCTTTAAGGGCCGAGGGACTTCAGCTCCCAGAAGCCTCACCCATGTTGGCCAATAGTCCCATGTTGGCCAATAGCTCTTGGG
This sequence comes from Phrynosoma blainvillii, assembly GCA_026167975.1. NCBI lineage: Eukaryota > Metazoa > Chordata > Lepidosauria > Squamata > Phrynosomatidae > Phrynosoma > Phrynosoma blainvillii. The sequence continues at coordinate 343,508,813 of JANUYF010000001.1, forward strand.
ATTCTGGGAGCTGAAGTCCCTCGGCCCTTAAAGGGGACAGGTTGCCTACCCCTGAGCTAAGCAATCCATGGTTGAAACATAGCTCAGTGTTTCTACCCCAAAACAAAAGGCAGCAGCAAATACAGGAATTCATGACCTTCCTCATTCAGGACGTATGTAATACAGAAAATTCTTCCCCCTGAATTTCTCACAATTTTATAACAACTCTGATGATAAAAATTCAAAAACTTCACGATAGATTCCATTATACAGGGGTAGGCAACCTTTCCCCTTTAAGGGCCGAGGGACTTCAGCTCCCAGAAGCCTCAGCCATGTTGGCCAATAGTCCCATGTTAGCCAATAGCTCCTGGGATTCTGGGAGCTGAAGTCCCTCGGCCCTTAAAGGGGAAAGGTTGCCTTTCCCTGCATTATAACATCAGGAACAAGAAATAACTAATTAAAAGAAATTAAACTAAAAATTAAGTGGCGAAGCCGCCACTTCCAAAGCTGGATTGGGGCCATGGCAACCACATGCCACAGCCCCAATCTGCCATTTTGCCAGCTGAAAAAGGAGCCGCTCCTTTTTGGGCTGGTAAAAAGCTGGCTTTTCTGCCGCACCGCGGCCAGAAGCCAGCTTTAAGGTGCTCTGGTGGTGTACATCATATCAACGCTGTGCTGCTGGGGCTCCTGGAAGCTGCCCCGTATAAACAGACGGGAGACTTCCAGGCAGCTTGGGAGCGTGTCTGTTTTGGCCCTAAGTTAGACACTTTTTAACATAAACGAGCAACCTGACTCATTTATTTTTAACTGATTGTCTTAAATTAGAATCTCACCATTATCTTAATTCCCAAAAAAATAAGTTCCTAATTAGTTCATTTATTTAAAAAAGAGACCATGAGCCAGCAAATCCCACATTTCCCATCTGATTCTTTACTCAAAGTATACCTCCCTTGGATTTTTAAAAATAGCTTCTTGATTTCTGTTGACCCTTAATAACAGTATTTTGTACTATACAATGGAGAATTAGAATGTTTAGGTCACAACATTAAAAGCCCTGGGAACAACAACAAATATAGTATCCTTTATTTATTTTCATGGTTAGATTAGTTAAATTCAAGATTAAAGGATCTTAAATCAACAAGTAGTTGGAACAACTTAGAATGGGAGTGGTCTTCTCTGCCTCAAGGAAGCCCTCCAGTTTTGTACACCACTCTATTGAGTACTTGATCTGAATTAGGAAACTGAATTTTGAAATACTTAGCCTTGGGACTTTTACTGGGATTCATGTGGGGAGTCAACTAAAGGAGGGAGATAAGGGAAAAGATGGGAAAGGATTGGGAAAGCAAGAAAGGGGATTTTGGTAGCATAGATGGGAAGCTGAGTTTTCTAAAAATTCAAGCAATTGCTTTCTTCTCTCTTAAGCTTGAAATGGACAAAAGGAGGTTGGGAGTAAAATCATAGAAGACATTTTTAATCTTTAGTCTGTAGTTATTTTAGTGCATAGTTTTATCTCAAACTTACTAATTTAACAATAATAGTTATTTTTGGTCCTTTCTAACGCAAATGTAATTAAATTAGATTTCTTAGCATGTTAATGATTAACAAAACAAATGAACTCTTTTGTGCCAACTTTCCTTTCCCTGATAACCATATTGCAGGGGGCAAGGACAAGAAAAGTGAGAGTTATCCTAGCCCTAAAAATCAGCCCAGTGCTGTGTCACCCATTTTGCGGCAGATGGGATGGGAAAGAGGGGTGTATGACAACACTGCACTACAGTGAAGTCTCACAGTGTAGAGATTTTTTTTAAAAATGAAAATGAAATGAAAGGGTGGCAGTTGAAAAGCTGACTACAGCAACACAACTGGAAATGCTGGTTCAAAGAAATCCTCACAAACAAAAGTCAGGGGTTTCACAGTCATATATGGAAAGCTATCCAGAGAGACAGTACATCTACTAAGACTTATGCAAGGTGTCTCTTACAAATTTTCCAGCTCCATAAACGTGCTGTGCAGACCTACCGGCCTCTCAGTCAACAGAGGTCCCAGAAATCACAGGCTTATTATGAATTTATATACTTCTTTCCCTGCACATCACCAAGGGGGGAATTCCTGCAGATCCCCATAGCTATTCTGTGGAGAGTCCTCCTGATTTAAGTGTGTTTGAGTATTGCACAGTGGTTAGCTAGTTTCTGTATAATTCTCTAAATTGATTTTCTCAAGGAGTGTAGCATTTTTAAAAGATCTGAGTCAGACATTTGTCTTTTCATTATAGCAGTAAACACCCAATTACCATTGTTAGTACAAATGTCTCTAACCATTTTCTCTTTTAAGATATCAATAAATACAACATCAAAACAACAATTAAATACTGAAATGCTACAGGGTAATCTAATGAACCCATGACAGCATACTGGAATATCTTACGGTGGCAAGACAGCCGGCTATCCCCTACCCTACCCCAAGGCTACCTTACACCATTTGCCCTGGGGAAAGGAGTCCCAGAGGGAGGGAAGAGAGGCACAGATAACACTAGGGACCTGAACCTTTTCTAGCCTGGCTTTATTTTATTCCAAATGTTTGGCATTTAGCTGCTGCCTTTTCTGTGAAGAAAAGCTCTAACAAATTGACGAAATAAAGTGTCATACTGTTTACTCTTTTGGCTATAAGAAGTCTTTGATACCTCCTTATGTTATACAGTCAGCCCTCAGTATTAATGGATTCTTTATCCATGGATTCAAGCATCCACGGCTTGAAAATATTAAAAAATATATAAATTCTGTAAAGCAAACTCTGATTTTGCAATTGAGAGAGACATGATGTTATCATCCATTTAATGGGACATGAATATCCATGGATTTTGTTATCCATTGGGGGGGGGGGTCCTGGAACCAAAAACCAGCGTATACCAAGGGCCCACTGTATTTTCTCACAGAATAAATTATGCAGTAATAAGAATTCTGGGCTCATTCTACCCATGTCTAAAACTGGTAAGATCTACATATTTTTTTTAAAAAAATTGTAGGGGTAGTTATGCTGACCTTACAACAAAATGCAACAAAACCCAAAATACACATCACAATGGTACCTTCATTAGTCCAACCAAAATGCACAAAATATAGCACAGTAGCTTTTGTCTTCTTCATCAGGTTTGTTGTTGTGTGCCTTCATGTCATTTCTGATTTATGGCGACCTCATGGGGTTTTCTTGACAAGTTTCTTCAGAGGGGATTTGCCATTGCCATCTTCTGAAGCTGAGAGAGTGTGACTTACCCAAGGTCAGCCAGTGGAGTTCCATGGCTGAGAAAGGATTCAAACCCTGGTCTCTAGAGTCATAGTCCAACACTCAAACCATTATGCCACATATGTAAAAAAATCATGGGGGGCAGGGAATGATACTGTCAGTATCAGAGATCCGCATCTTGCGTGAGATGTTTCCTTAGGTGCTGTTTAAGAAGGTCTTGGGGAAGAGCTGATGCAGTAAAACAAAATAAAATGTTGTTTCCTTCTCCAGATTTCTATGGGCAGGTTACTGACTGCTGAAATAATATAAACAATACTCTGTAAGCAATGTTTTAGGAGTATTGCTGTCTGTTCCTGGAAACTGGAAGCCTTTGTGACTTACAAGAACAACCTGGAATAGTTATTTTTCCGGACTACAGTTCCCAGACACCCCCCCCCCCAATAAGCATGGTCACTGACCATGCTGGCTGGGGGTTCAGGGAGTTGTGATCCAAGAAAGTACTATATATGTCACTCTGCACCATATTGGCGGCAGTGGGGAGGCGGGGGGAAGAGTTCAGGAAAGAATCAGCAATGGTGGATTTCCTTAAACAACGGTAATACTCTTTTGATTTGGGCAGACAAAAGCCCCAAAAGTAGAACTGCAAACAGACACTCTGTGAAAGTATACAGAGACGGATTTATAAATAGAAACAGATAGACCAACCTTTTTTCAATCCACAAATAGCTTTCTCTCAAGGGAACTCTTGTTTATCAGGAAGGCTTGATTTGAAGATAAGAGAGCTCTGCAAAAACATTCTATACACCAAAATGGTATATATGGAACAACCATTGGTTTATAGTGGTCAATATGATCCTAACAGATCCTGATGCATCTGTCCTTTGTTAGATCTGCCTAAGCCCTCCAATAAACTAGTGGTACCCTGGAGGCCAGGGTTCAAATCCCTGTTCAGCTATGAGAACATACTGTGTGATGTTGGGCAAGTCCCACACTCTCAGCCTCAAAAAAATCTGAGATAGATTCACCTTAGGGACACCATAAATAGGAAACAAAGGACACAACAACAACTGTACCTTGCCCAAGTGAGATCAAAAAATTAGTTAATTTCAAGATGCATTAAATTACTCTTTTATTTTCCTTCAATCTATATAGCAAGCCAACTTCAGAAAGAACAGTAGCTTTAACATTTTGAAAACAGCAAAATAGGGATCTCCAGTGCATGCTCCACACACATTCACAACTCTATAAACCTCTATTACTCTTCCCTTCAGTAATTTTTTTCTCCAAATTAAAATTCACAGCAGTTTTTCCTTCTCCTTGTAGCTCAGTCTTGATCACTGTTATCCTTTTTTGTACCTTTCCTACTATTCCTTTTGTAGCTTTTTAAAGTTTGTTTGCAATTTCACCAGCCTGAATTTTTTTGTCATCAACTATTCACTCTGATTCTAGCACTGATTGTGTTTTCAGTCAGACAGGAGTTTCTCATCATAGCCCTGATAAGATATTTATAACAAATTCAAAACTGCCTGGTTTGAACATATATCACTTAAAAAACAACAGTAGCAAGTCCCAACAAGAGTAGACTCATTGAATCAATGGAATTTACATAAGTACTGATTTATGAAATTTCCACTGATTCAATGGGTCTACTGTAACTGAGACAGCTACTGGATTCAGAGCAAAATGTTTAAATTCAATGTTACTTCAGATTTTTTTTTTTACCTTGACTAACAATAAATGCGGACTGAATCTGGAAGCCCCTATTTCCTGTATCTAAGTTAGTTTCATAAATGGAATTAACCTACTACAATCCTAAACATATTTATCCAGAAGTTTGCTCTACATCAAGTAAGTATGCCTATAATTGCTCTGGCCATCAGATATTGCCATTATGGTATCGTACTCTAAAGCTACTTTATAGCTGAAGTAATAGTATTAGCCCATTCTGTGTTACATTGGCTGTTTACAGAACTAAGTTATAAAATAGTAAGACCTATCCTTCTTACCTCATAGTTACTGATGTTATACAGGAGTACCTGGCGTGGGCTTTTAGAAGGGGTGTGTGTGTACATACATACCAACAATACAACCTAGTTCCTATAGTGACATTCTCAAAATAATTAAAAGATTTAATTCCACAAGTAAAAAATTGTGCTACTTCTTCCTCAATACAATAAATGCTTTGATATTCTATATCAAAAACAAAAAACAAACAAACAAACAAAAACGTTTTTACCTTAGACAAAACCTGGGCTGACAAGACTTTAATTTTGTGAATCCTAGAACATCATATTTTAAAACTGACACTATGCTGGCTACCACCCAATCCTCAAATCCTCAGATAAGGATTTGAATAATGTTAGCGTATTTTTGTCAAAATGTTAATACTTTCAAAGTTATCCATTAGCAGTTCAGTCATAATGATCTGTCATTTTTGTCAGAAGAAATTCACAAATCATTCAGAAGTAGCCAGGGTATAGTACTATAGCAGATGATTTTCCTTTTCCCTCCTCCTGACCCTATTGTTGTTGCTGCTGTGTGCATTCAAGTTGTTTCCAACTTATGGCAACCCTAAGGCAACAGGGTTTTCTTGGCATGGGGTTTTCTTGGCAATATTTGATCAGAGAAGCTGAGAGTGTGACTTGCCCAAGGTCACCCGGTGGGTTTCAATGACTGAGTGGGGATTTGAACCCTGATCTCGAGAGTTGTAGTCCCACTCTCAAACCACTACACCAGGGGTAGGCAACCTTTTTGAGCGGGGGCCGGGTTGCTGTCCCTCAAACAATTGGGGGGCCGAAGTACCAAAAATAAATGAATAAACAAATAAATATAAAAATTTAAAAAATTAAAACAATATGCATGCACACTCTCTCAGCCCCAGAAAAGCCATGGCAAAACCCCTGTGACGATTTTGCCAAGAAAACCCCAAGAACAAGTAATAACAACAATAATCAATATCATCATGGTGGGTGGCAGCGGTAGCAGCAGCGGCGGCAGAACCTGCCTGGGGCCGGTCCAAAGGCCTCGGGGGGGCGCATCCGGCCCCCGGGCCTTGGGTTGCCTACCCCTGCACTACACCATGTGACTATCCTTGTCCTATTGCACCAGCTTTAAGGGGTCATTTTCTCTTTAAGAACCAATGGGAAACCTTAGGCCAGGGACCACATCTGGTCCTATGAGGTTGCCCAGATGGCAACACCCCCAGATTTTGTACAGGTTTTCCTGTTCTATTAAGTTGAAATGCCTCTCTATAAGTTTAGTTACTAGCAATAAAAGCTTTAACCTAAAGTATGCTGGGTGTAGGAGTCCTACCCTTTTGCCTATGGACCTGCCCACCACCACAATGTGGGTCCTGAAACTACCTCAATTTGGCTTTGAGCAGAAAGGGGGCTCCCCCTTGCTTTGTGGCAAAGTCGAGCACAATATGACCTTCAGATGTTAAAACTCCAACTCCCACCAAACTCTAGCCAGTATAACCAATACTGAGGAACACCAGAAAACCCAGTATAACAGATGGCGAGCCCCACCAATCACCCCTGCCTTAAAGCCAGAGAGATAAAGTGTGTTTAGATGCCATATTTGATTCAAGACATCCGGTGGAAAGAATAGGAAAGTCTGTGTTGGGGCAGAGCAAAGGCACATTAGAGTTCTCATGTCCCCATAAACTGCAAATACCAGTTATTTTTATCCTGGTTCTCTGCTACTCATGAATAATGGGATGCTTTTTCAATCCCTCATTAAGTCTTATTCACTGTTTATTTCTGGTGAATGCGAAATAAATTATAACTTTCTTAAAGTAAGGTGATATATATATAACTGCAAACATACATTGAATAAGTGTAACAAAGTGTAACAAAGAATTTCAAAAGAAAATCAGTCTGTTCTTTATAGATTATATCGAACTCTTTGATTAATGTATAGATTCTGAAGAACTATGGATCACTCTTAAAGAAATGGATGTGTCACAGCATTGGACTGTCCTGATGTGTAACCTGTACTTAGTAGAAGAGGCTACTCTTAGGACTGAATATGGAAAAACAAATGGTTTTCAATTGGCAAGGGGATCAGGCAAGGCTACCTTCGATCACTCTATTTAACTTGCATGCTGAACATATACCTAAAGCAGGATTAGACTCAAAGGAAGGAAACGTGAAAATTAGAAGAAGGAACATCAACATCTAAGATAGGCAAATGGTACCATACTAATAGCAGAAAATAGCAAAGACTTGGAACAATTTCTGAAGAAAGTCAAGGAAGAAAGTGCAAAGGCAGGTTTACAGTTACACGTTAAGAAAACAAAACTAATGACCACAGATTATTTGCCTATGGTCCTGCCCACCACCACAATGTGGGTCCTGAAAACTTTAAAGTAGATGATGAAGACATTGAAACAATTCAATATTTTCTCTTGCCACAAGTCAAAGTCAATTATACACACACACACATACATATATATATATACATATATATATATATATATGTATACTGTATATAAACGTGTGTGTGTGTGTCTCCTATATATATGTATATAGGATGCTGCCTTTATCCCAGAAGGGACCCAAAGTGGCTCACAGGGTCAGAGCAGATGGGTGCGAAAGAACAGCCTGAGTCTGCTCCAGCCACAAATGGGTCAGGACCGTGCCAACCGCATGAAATGCTCCCAAAGCGGGCTGTGGCTGCAGGACCCAATCCATGCTGCTGGGAGCAGGATAATCCCGGTTCCTTTTTCCTCCGGTCCAAAGGACTGGAGTGTGGCTTTGAGCTGTGCTTGCACCGTTTGAACGCCATGCCTCTAAACCAGCCAGAAGCCGCTTCATTTGGCCCATCTGTTCCGGGCCCTAGATAAAAATATTTTTAAAAAATTACAATAAAATTCAAAACAATTTTTAAAACTCTAATAAGAATGATATAAAATCTCATAAAAATATACAAAAGTTAAAAGCATGACTAAAACACCATAAAAACCACCCCTGATACTACAGTATATATCAAACACCTACTTAAATATAATATCAGGCAAGGCTGCCTTTGATCACCCTATTTAACTTGCATGCTGAACATATACATAAAACAGGATTAGACTCAATCCTGCCTAAAAAGAGGCCTGTGGCCTCCTAGGAACTGAGGCACATTGAATTGCAAGAGAGGGGTCCTTGTTGAGATCCAAATGAACTTTAAATTTCCTGGTCTTTGTAAATCTCGCAATAGCCACACGGTCAGAAGGAGGAGGGGCCAGCCTGCAAAAGATACCCTCCACTTACCATCCTAACTAAGGACAGAAACATCAAAATGCAGGCATCTGACTAACATCTCCAATTGTTTTTCTCCTGTTTGGTTTGTAACATCTTGCCTGATGAAGAAGCCAGTGGAGTTTCGAAAGCTTGCAACAAGTATATTGTGCATTTTGGTTGGCCGATAAAGGTATCATTGTTTTGTGGATTTTTGTTTGACTATAAAAATTACATTTGACATCTCAGCAATCGTATGTTGTCAAATTAAGCCACTGTATAATAGATTTTATAGGCGTTGGTTTTGGTAAAGCACCAACAAACAGTGTTAGCTCCCAAGTGGAAGCAAAGTTAACAATTATACAGAGAAAACAGATGTTAATGCTGCTTGAGGTAACACTGTATGTTTTTTGCTATGAAAACTGTTTGGGTCAGCAGAAGGCTACTCCAGACAGAACAAGTCTTGAAAAAAACAGATGGGGAGGGGGAGAGAAAGGTCTCTCAACCCATCACAACTTTTAGTAAATTCTTACTAGTGGCCAGAAAAGTTCAGTATCTATCCCAAAGCAAGAAGTATAATGGGCAACATCACAATTATAGTGAAAATGTATGGGAACTCTCTAGAAAGTTTTTTTATTTTGTTTTGTTTTAAAGTAGAAAGCTAAGAAGTTGTCAGTTCAAATTGCCTGCCTGAGAAAGCACAAATGCTAGAATAGTAAAAGAACTGCCAAGCAGCAGCATGCTTAGCAATTACAATTCAGTTTGTTTACATCTACACCAGCCAGCTGAGCCAGTTCATGTTTTCAGTTTTGGATTAAAAAAAAGAAGTAAAAGCAAAACCAACTCCCCAGCCAGGGGGAGGACAAAAAGAAACACCACAACATCTCGTGGGCTGAATCTCTCCGATGTTATCTTAACAAGCTGCCTTTCTTTCTGCAGGAGCCCCAGCCTCCTTCCTGACAGTAACTGTGCTTACAAGCACAGCAGCTGACTTTGGGCATGCTGACCTTGAGCAACTGAACGCGCTTAGCAGCGTGTACTTCTGGCTTATTTCACCGCAGCAGTGAAACAGCCTCACCATCTATAGTAGTCAACAGTTTCTGGCCACCACCCCCTACCTATTTTAAGATATACCCCACAACATTTCAGTGATGCACAGTTCAAAGTGACAGAATAACATCTGAGACCACATTCCAGCTCAAGTTGTTTACAGAGGAATCTTGTTCTTGTTCCCATGCTGTTTCTTTCATCAATGAGTAGATTATCCTTGTTGAAACTACGCAATTCTTTTTACCGCTCAAACATGGGTTTACACCGTTTAGCTTGTTTTAAATTGTCGTATTGTTTAACACATTTTAGTCTGTTTGAATTATCTTTTAGTGTTTTAACATTTTAAATTATTTTAAACTGTTTTAAGTTGCAAAATCAGGATGTTTTTTTAATTGTACACTGCCCCGAGATCTTTTAATACAGGGCAGGATATAAATGTTTTAACAAAATAAAATAAAATAAAATTACACAATTTCACAATACTATTTCACAATATCTCCTGAATAACAACTACATCAAGGAATGTGAGAAATAGTCATCATCATAAAAGAGCTAAATTATACAGGCATGTGACAAGAAGGGAAAAACATGTAAAGTATCAGCTTATCGTTTCCAATATTACACAAAGCATGCCACATCTCTAAATATATTTTGGTTCTAGAATATAAATGAAGTTTGCAACATAGATAAATGAAAATACCTGCTTCATCTGATTATGCCTTAACATCTTTGTTGAACTTTATCTGGGAAACATTCTTAGCTCAACCTAACCACAAGTTTACCTCAAATTCCTGAGACATGTTTAAGACCTAACTTTAATGCAACAGGCAGGAAAAGTTCTTCCATGTGCAGTTTTTACTATAAAACAGTAAAATATTTAATTATTAAAAGTAAGTAAACAACCAGCTATATGGCATGTCATCTTTGGTCTAATCCAGGACTGGAAAATCCTAGTCATCAGGCCGGTTCTGTAAATGAGCAATTAACAGTTGTAGTAAACAGTACTGTTTTTTATAGACAAGGCTGGAGCCTGCAATTCAAAAATATAATTCTTATTTTTACTAATATTATAGAAACCTGTGAATTTGCATAATTTTCTCTGCTTTGGAGAACAGGAAAAAAGCCCTCTACATTTCTTTAGTTTCAAATTTTAAAAAAACTGGACTACATTGTCTATTGTCTATGACACTCAAATACACCAGATATTTTATATGTATTATCATCAGACAGAGAATGACTACAAATTACATACCTGAAGTATAGTAAAAGTTCTATTATACCCCTTTGGTGGCTATAAATTTCATGCATACTAGCTTCCAGAAGCAGTCCTCTGATAACAAGACTGAAGGGAGATAACGGGAATATCTCCTGTTCAACATTCAATATCTATCTGAGTTCAAGAATTCTCTGCATTTTCAAGTACTCTCCTTAGAGTATGATAAAATGTATTAATACTATATATATATAGTAATCAGAGATACAGAAATGTCAAAACTCCTAAGAGCAAAGGAAAGTCCTTGTTGCCCTCTACCTTATGGCTAAGGCTGCATCTGCACTGCAAAAATAATAGCTTGACACCGCTTTAACTACCATGACTCCATACTGTGGAATCCAGGGATTTATAGTTTGTGGTGGCACCAAAACACTCTGACAGAGGGCTAACTATCTCACCAAACTACAAATCCCAGAATTCCATAGCATCGAGCCATGGAAGTTAGAGTGGTGTCAAACTGTATTATTTCTGATATGCAGGTTATGTCTTAAGGTGTAAGGTAGATGGCAACAAACAAAAAAGCCTAAGTGAAAATTAACCAGTCACAACAGTATGCCCCCTATTCCTAGACACATTCAACAAGAAAAAGAGTCAAGAAATTGACAACGTGTGCGTGTGTGTCTACAAGTCAGCAGTTGACTTATGGCAACCCCATGAATTTCACAGGGGATTTTTTAGACAAGGAATACTTAAGAAATGGTTTTGCCAGTTCCTTCCTCTGAAATATCCTAACATTTTAACAGTACAAACAGAAGTGTAGTAGTAAATACACTGATATCCACTTCAGACCTTGATACTTGCGGGAAACACCAGAAAGACAGACAGACAGACAGACAGAAAACGCCAAGGGGCGGGGGATTTTTCGGCAACAGCCTCTGGTAGTAAATGCCTTGCCCCTGAAAAGGCTTGAATGGTACCAACACTGGTCTCATACTTATGCCCAGTTAAAATTTCATTTCACCAGAGCTTTTGAACCTCAGTAATCGAGTTGGAGTTTTGGACTACTGGATTCTGAGTTTTATTATGATTCTGATCAATTACTTTAATTTATTTTTGTCCATTATTTTAAAATTATTTATTGTCCTCACTGCTAAAATCTTCAAATATGGGAAGAGATGGAAATATTTTACTTACTTAATTATCAAATTTGGAACTGCAAGAGCTCATCAAGACATCATCATAGCCATGCCCCCATGCAACACAGATATTATATTATATTAATTATATATCTTACTTTTCAGGTATTTACCAGATATACTCAACTATATCTCAATCTCACGTATAAGTCGAGGGCAGGTTTTGGGGTCAAAATTATGGCTTTTGATATGACCCATGGATAAGTTGAGGGCAAAACTTAACTTTTTGAATTTTGGGCATGCAGCAAAGGATGTAAAGCAGGGACCGACAACCTACGGCCCGGGGGCCGGTTAAGGCCCCGGGCCCCGGACTTACCGGCCCCGTCCGAAGGCTGCTGCCGTCGCTGCCGCCGCGCACCACCCCCGCCGCCGTGCGCCGCTGCCGGGGAGCGTTTTCGGGCGTGCTTGTCGCGACCGCCATTTTGGCTTCCAAAATGGCGGCTGCGCATGCGCCATGGCAGCTGCTGCGGTGCGCGCTACGACGACGGCTGCGGTAGTGGCCGCGCCGGCAGCGTGCGCGGGGGTCGCACGCACAGAAGGAGGGTGTGCGCACGCATGTGCGCGCGCGCTCCGCCATTCCCCCCCCCCTGGCCCAGCCGAGCGGCAACCTTTTTGAGACCGGCCCAGGTCTCAAAAAGGTTGCCTGTCCCTGATGTAAAGGATGAAGCAAAGGACAAAAATGCCAAAGAACTTTAAAAATTCAAGCAGGCATGAATGTTCGTGTTCACACTAAAGGATGGATGGGTAAGGGAGGGGGTCAGTGCTTCCAGGATAGATTACACTCTTGCCTTTCACCAGAGGTTGGTTACTATATGAGAGAGATAAAATACAGTATTTACATTGACCCATGGATAAGTTGACTCAGGGTTTTTGGGTTAATTTTTTTGAATAAAATTTCTAGACTTATCCATGAGTATATACAGTTGGTTTAATTAATATTTTGCTTGAAAAATCCATCATAAAACATGTAAAACCAAACTGCTTATTAAATTAAGTCTAAAGGGTATGCCTCCAATCCCAGGAGTGAGTTCAGTGACACTTATGGTACTTCTAATTCAATAGGTTTGACTTATAAAACTCATGGAGCTTCAGTGAATAGTTCAACTAGTTGAAGTGCAACCTTTAGGTTTTAATTAGGAATGAAAGCACAAAGATGTGTTACTATTGAAACTACTGGAGTAAATGACCAAAGAAAAGGAAAGCATCAGTCTCTACACCAGGGTGCGGCCCCCCAAGGCTTTTGGACCGGCCCCAGGCCGGTCCTGCCACCGCCACCCCCCGCCGCCGCCGCTGCCCGCCATGATGATATTGATTATTGTTGGTATTACTTGTTCTTGGGGTTTTCTTGGCAAAATCTCCACAGGGGGTTCGCCATAGCTTTTCTGGGGCTGAGAGAGTGTGCATGCATTTTTTTTTAATTTTTAATTTTTTTAATTAATTTCTTTATTTTTGGTGCTTCGGCCCCCCAATTGTCTGAGGGACAGCAACCCGGCCCCCAGCTCAAAAAGGTTGCCTACCCCTGCTCTACACAATTATTTTCACTCTCTGACTTCCTCTATGCTAATCTATCATGAACAACAATAAAACTTGAAACCTCATTATATCCTCTTTTATTTGCCAAAGCAAGGCGAGTTCACCAGTAACCTTTATGGTGCTTCTGCTCAGAAAAAGGTTTTGCTTCCCTATGTTCCTGCCTCTATTTGTGTGCATGTGCCTTCAAGTTGCTTGTCAACTTATGGTGGCCATATGAATTTCATAGCATTTTCTTAGGCAAAGAATACTCAAGATTCTTTGCCAGTTCCTTCCTCTGAAATGCAGCCTAGAACACTTTGTATTAATTGGTGATCTTCCATACAAGTGACCCTGCTGAGCTCCCAAAATCAAGATCTAGTACCTTTAGATTATTTAGGCCCCGTTTCTACTACATCACAAATTATGAGGATGTGTGTGTGTGTGTGTGTGTGTGTGTATACATATATATCACAGTATTTTTTAAGAGGGAAACAGCACAGAGCTATCACCTCATCTGTTTATACTCTGCTTGCTTTAGCCCAGGGTCCACAACCTTGCTATCTTTCTTTTCCTTCTGTTTTGCCCTTTCTTTTTTCAATCATATCCTGTGTTCCTCTAAGGAACTCAAAGTAGCATCCATAAGTATCCTACACTTTTAAGAACTCAGTTTTGTTCTGAAAATGGAAAATGGGACCGGAACAGGCACCTCCACATTGTTATCTATATTAACAGTTTCAATATTAAAAATAAGGCATTTTAATGCCTTTTTACTAAAGCAGTTAATTGCTCTAAAAGTTATTACAACTTTAAAACACTGTAGCCAGAATACAAGAAAAGCAATACAAGACAGGTGCTCCCAGATTGTTCTTCATATCACACCTGAAAAAAAGACCAAAACAAAACACCCTTGCTGGCTAGGTTTCATGTTCCTCAGAGCGCCTAGGGCAAAACAGCATCCATTCGCTCCATCAAATAAATTCATGAATTTATATCTGCAGGCAAGGTGTACGAGTCAAATCTGACTTTGATCCATTTCCTCTCGTGTGTGTTTGTGCCCTCAAGTCTCCTGTCAACTTATGGCACCCCATGCATTTCATAGGGGTTTCTTAGGCAAAGAATACTCAGAGGTGTTTTTGCAGATTCCTTCCTCTGAAATATAGCCTACAACATCTGGTATTCATTGGCAGTCTCCCATCCAGTACTAACCAGGCCCGGCCCTGCTTAGTTCCCAAGATCAGACAGGATTTGGTGTCTTCAGAGTAGTTGGGCATCCCCCTCCCACATCAATACAGTGTCTCAAACAGGGATCTGCCATTTTCTCACATTCAACAGATCAACAACTTTACTGCTTTCGCACAAAGTCACAAACTGCAAAACAAAACCAAAAAAAAGGAATAAAACTCAGTCCAATGTTCATGGTAAGATCAAATCTACATAGAGTGTTATGATAGATTTATTGAGAATAAAATATATCCACATTATAAACTTAACTAATTAATGATTAACTCATTATATAACAACAAAACACTCAAGAATGAGATAACTGATCTAGCTGTCAATCTTGTTTGCCACAGAAATTTTAGGCTTCCACTTTAACTTGTATTTTAGAACAGCAAAAGCAAACCTTGCTGTTCAGTGTAACAAATTTATCTTTATCTGATATTGTCATCAATTTATCATGATCTGCTCTTCTTAGAAGTTGTTCTAAAATGGGCTGCAACAATTTTTCCTGCTCAATCAAAACTACAGGACGTTTCATATAAACCAAATCCTTTGCAGACTTGTGCTCTCAAAGACAAAGTCCAATCACAGCAGTCATTTAACTCAGCAAGAGACCAGTGGAAGATGAGGCACATCTATCTTCACACCGCTCACATTAATGTATTCTATGGTTAGGAACATTTCCTAGTGAAAGAAACTGTTAGTGGTTCCCAACCTTGCTGGTGGACACCTTTGGAATTCTAGCAATGATGTGCCAAAAAAAGACTGGGTACCATAGAGGGTTCCCATTCATGTAACACATGCAATGGTAGGTGCAACCAATCACAAAATACTTAATTCACAGAAAGGCAAACTAGTGATGCAAAAAAGCAAGGACCTTGAGCCTAAAGCACAAATACAACACAGAAGTTGAGACTGAGAAATCAAATCTACTCCTCTTAACCCACAGTGTTCTTCTCCACATTTCACAGGAAAGCAACACTTAAACTTCCCCAAATTCCTGAATACACAACAAAAGTGGTGACTGATCCCCAAACCCCAAATTTAATTTCTTTTAACCCATAGTCTTTCCCCTTACCCACAACACATACACATGAAGCTGCTACAACACATACCTGCACACCCATTACTTATTTCCCTCTTTAAGGATCATGTTTTTCTCAATCTCTCTCTTACCTCTTCACACACACACACACACACACACACACTATAAACCCATACTCAAAACCAGGCACAAACGCAAATCCCATTCTCTTTTTTTTTCCTGCCCACTGAGTTATTTCACAGGCCTTCTTAACTCTTTCCATTACTCCCCACAGGCCTTCTCACTTTCTCTTCTGGATCAGGTCTCCCCAGCTCTTGCCCAAATACCATCTCATAGTAGCAAGGCCATCTATCCTGTCCCCTCTTTTTTTTCTTTTCTTTTTTTTTTCTTCTTTTTTTTGGTCTTGCTTTGCTTTTCAGAGAGCTAGGAACATTTCAAAAAGAAGTCCCAGACTTCTGTTGCCCATTATATTTGCTTCATAAGAGTATATGGAAGTAAAGAGACCAATACAAGAAAGTGCTTCCTTTTGAAGCACTTATGGCCACCCCTCTTAATATTTTATTATGCTTTAGAATGGCATGAAATGGAATGAATCAGTGCAATCAGCAAGGCATGTTAGGAACACAAGGGGAGTTATTTACAGGTACTGTAGTGCTTATGGGCACTATGTTGTCTACATGATATACAGTCGTCCCTCCGCATTTGCAGATTTGACACTCACGAATCTGATTAGTTGTGAGTATCATACCACGTGTGCGCACACACCCTCCTCCTCCCTCCTGGCTTTTCTCCTTAGGGCAAGGGGGAAGCCCAGGAGGGAGGGAGCAGCTGGAAAGGGTGCGCGTGCTGCTCTCTCCTTCCTCCATGCCTCAGAGACCTCAGGGAAGCTCTCTAAGGCATCAGAGGAGGGGCGAGAGAAGCATGGACAATTCCCCTGCCTCCCTTCCAATGCCTCAGAGAGCTCAGGCAAGCTCTGAGGCATCAGAAGGAAGGCACGGGTCTCACACGCGTGCTTCTCCCGAACCCGTCACCCTGGAAGGGCTTGAGAAAGCTTCTCCCAAGCCTTTCCAGGGCAGTGGCCAAAAGAAGGGAGAGCGAGTCCGTTTTCCTTCCAATGCCTCAAACAGCTGAAGCAAACTCTCTGGGGCATTGGAAGAGAGCCTGGGGAATCGCATGTGCTTCAGAGGGTTTGCCTGAGCTGTCTGAGGCATCGGAGGAGGCGCGAGAGCAGCCCGTGTGAGTCCCCCCCGCAGCTTCCTTCCAATGCCTCAGAGAGTGAAGGGAGAGAAATGCATGCACGCTTCTCTTCAACCCCTCCCTGCCGCCCCGTCACTGATCCAGCTGAGCCAGTTACAGGGCGGCAGGGGAGGGAAGAGAGGCAAGCACACATGCTCAGCTTCTACCCCACCTTGCTGCCGCCCTGTAACTGGGAGGAGGTGTTATTTGCAATTTTTCCACATTTTGCGGGGGCCCTTTGCCCCAACACCCCCGAATGTGGAGGGACGACTGAATTAAAATATATGAACATAGTACCTTTCAGAACAACATATCTTTCCAGTGTCACATTTGACTGTTAATCAAATTGATATCCTTACCTAGTCTTGTGTGTAGGATCTGAAAATTGTAATGCTCTGCCTCATACAACAAATCCTTCAGGATACATTTTATTTACCATCTCCATTAAAAAGTTGAGATACTTAACAAATAATTTAATTATATATAAACATTTCAGGAAAGTAAGGCTGCAAAAATAACGTATGTAAGGTAGAAATAAGAACAGGAAGATACATACCTGTAGTACCGAGACTGCAAATATGTTGAACAGACAGTCTTTGATACATGGCTAGCAGACCCAAAATCAATCACCTTAACTCTGTAGGGCTGCCGGACTGGATCCACTAACATAATATTTTCTGGTTTGAGGTCAGCGTGTATTAAACCAAGACTTTTTAGTTTTTTCAGTGCAGTGGCCACCTGTTGTAGAATAGGCCGTATTACTTTTAGCTGAAGAGGGCTAAATTTGTTTTGCTTCAGAAAGTCATATAAATTCTGTTCCAACATCTCAAAAACTAAGCAAGTATGATTCCGATGCTGAAAACACTCATAGGCTCTCACAAAATTAAACTCATCAGCATTCTCTGTACTTAGTCTTGCTAATATGCTCACTTCTATTTGTCCTTGACGTGCATAAGATGGATGGTTCTTTAGAATTTTGATTGCCACTATTTCATTTGTCTCTCTTTTCCAGCACTTTACCACTTGTCCAAAAGTTCCTCGCCCAAGGAAATCAAGAACCTCATAAGTACTTTTCACAGAGCATAAGACCTCGTGATGCACTAACTGATAATCTCCATCACCACTGGTACCATTTGGTTTTGAAGGTGCAGTCGTCACAACCGTCACTGGGTTTCCCAAGTTTGTTTGCAACATTGCAGGCAATATAGGCAGTTCATCAACAATCTGCATTGCGTCACTGTGATTCTCCAAGTCTTCACTCTTACGCTTCAGTCCACATCGCTGTGGGCGGTCCAAGAGGTTTAGACTTTCCTGCGTGCCAGACCAAGGTGCTTCCACTTGAGGTTGCTGTGCCTGCACTGCTAGTATCTCTGTAGCACCTGGAATATTTTTTAAAGCAACAGCACTGGTCTGCAACAAAAAAGTATCTCTTTGAGGTCTGTCAAAAAAATTTGTAGCCTGCAAAAAAGTACCAAGCCTGCTGGGAGGCTGAACGATTCCAAAATTTTTACCATTCACATAGACTTGCGGGTAGGTTCTTTCGTGGTACACACAACTACTTGGTTCCACTTTGAGTTTCTTCACACTACAAAAGGCACTTGACTGAGTTTGATAAACATATGGTGGATAGACCAAGACTTGTGAGGCCATACCTGAAGCAGGGAGGAAAGGGGAAAGAATCAATACAGGTTGTATTCCCCCCACCCCAGTAAAAATGTTCACTTCTAAATCTATGACATCATTTAAGTTTTAATTTTTAGGTATGTGTTTGGAGCTTCTGCCTATCTCCACACACAAACATGCAAATTATTTATACATCAGGACTTAAACAATAGTGTTGCTGTATAACTTACACTGTCATCACATTTGCTTCAATACTATCTGCACTAATCCTTAGAGGGTAAGTGTATGATTAGTGTAGGATTAAGACATCTTAAATACTAAAACTGTACATCTCATTTTTTGTTTACCTTTGTTGAGCTACTTCCTCAAGATACTAAAATAACAACACTGAAAACTACAGTACAGCAATATTACCAAAATATATGATTAAGGGCTTTCTTAAAGCTACTCTGGGAGCAAATTAATGTCACAAATGCAAGTAAATATTAAAACTTCTAGTTTAAACATCTTCACTGTGGCATGACACAAGAAGTCAGTGTGTTGTTGTGGTTCAAATGTAGAAGTAGGACTCCAGGAGACAAAGGCTCAAATCCCAGCACAGCCGTGGAAGCCCACTGGGTGATGTTGGGCAAATGACACTTTCACAACCTTGGAAGAAGGCAATGACAAACCTCCTCTTGCCAAGAAAATCCTCTGATAGATCCACCAAAGTTCAAGCTGACATTAGTAATAATAATAATAATAATAATAATAATTTTTATTTATATCCCGCTCCTCTACTGGGCAATCGGAGTGGCAAACAAAATTAAAAAGAACAAAGTTAAAACAATTCCATCTCACCCTCAATCCCTAACCCACCCACCCCCCATAAAATCAAATTAAACTGTATTATAAAGTAAAAATAACCAGCAGTAATTTAAAACCATTAACAAACAAACATTAAACAAACAAACAAACAATGGAGGATGGGAGCAGAAGAACAATCATTCTCAAATTAGTCGGGAAAGTTATTCTGTGAAGGCCTGTTTAGACATTAAGATATCTAACAATGTAATGCTGTACCTGCACTTGAAGGGACTGGAAGAGATATTTGAGGTCCTTTCCAGTTCTGTGATACTCTGTTTACAGCCTACCACATGTTATAAATCCAATTCCACAAGGCTTCTTAGGCTTTTTGAAACAGGACATGAATCTTTGCTCTTATAAGTTCTCTCATTTGATCTGCTACTCTCTAGCTAAAAACTTTACAGAGCACACTTTAAACCCAGCTCAACAAGCTCAGAAATACAACATTAAAGTTACTCTAAAACCAATTTCTAACTGAAGATTAAAAAAAAGTCTCCTGAGTTTACTTAAAATTTACATCCTAACACAGTAGACATCTCAAACAATCATCTTCTCCGCATCTGTATTTGCCTTTTCTAATTGTATGCTAATAGGTATGTGCAAAACAGTACTGCGTCAAAGGCACAAGAACAGAACTGCATGTCCCTGCAAATATTCCTTAAAGATAAAATTGGTTTTTAAAGATCAGGGAACAACAACATAAAAATAATAACAACAACAACAACAATAGAAAGCACCATGTAGTCCTGATTCTGAAGTACCTAACAATAACCATGTGGAATTTAAAGATATAGTCATGTTAGTCTGTAGAATTAATATATATATACAGACAGGAGTGCAGGAGTGAAGAAAAATGAAAAGAAATGAGTAGAACCCATAAGCTCTACAGTTAAACTTCTTCACTCCTGTCTGTCCATGGCTTCCACTCCACCATAAGCATCTGAAGAAGTAGACTACAGTCTAAGAAAGCTAATGCTACAAACTTCTTTTTTTCAGTTAGGGCCTTTGCAGACTGCCAGAAATAGTGCAAACTGAGTCCGCTTTAACTGTTCTGGCTCAGTGCTAGGGAATCACAGGAATTGTATTTTTTTCTGAGACATTGAGCCTTCTCTGTCAGAGAGCTCTGGTGCCACAATAAACTACAGTTCCCATGATTCTCTAGCACTGAGTCAGGGCAGTTAAAGTGGACTCAATTTGCACTATTTCTGGCAGTCTGCAAAGGCCCTTAGTCTTAAAGGTGCTACAAAATCTCTCAATATATTTATATCCATGTGGCGATACTGAATGAATGTATTGATTTCAGTAAATAACTACATTTATTTTGGTAAATTTGTACTATCAACTGCAATGGATAAATTTAGGTTGTCAAGCAAAGAAATTTGAGATTAGTCAAAACTAATCAAATATCACTCACTTCTATTTCCTATGAGTGCATACTGCTAAGTGAATGCTGCTAAAAAGTAGTGTATTCAAAAGGAAAGTGATGGCATAGAGCAGGGACCGGCAACCTACAGCCCGCGGGCCTGTTAAGGCCCAGGTCCCCGTACTTACTGGCCCAGGCGGAAGGTTGCTGCCGCCGCCACCGCACGTTTTGGCCGCCGTGCAGCCGCATGCGCCACGGCCGGCATTTTGATTTTCAAAATGCCGGCCGCGACGCGTTTGCACATGCGCAGGAGTACTGCGCATGCACAAACGCGTTGCGGCCACCATTTTGGAAATCAAAATGCTGGCCGCGAGTGGGCTTCGCGGGAACGGCCCCCAGCTCTAAAAGGTTGCCTACCCCTGGCATAGAGCACTCTACTTCTGAGCTCACAATCATACATCTTTCAGGGTGGAGGCGTTTTAGCAAAGACAACTGCAGCTGAACAGAAAATCAGGGCTCTGTTTTGGCACTTGAATTTTTAGAAGCAGTCCCATGTGACCATCCCAGACCAGATTAATATGGAGTGAAGCAGTCAGACCAGCTTCAGCTGGCCAGAGTGCTAGGGGAAGGGAGAATGAGGCCTAGTAATAACCAAGTGGTGCTGTTACAAACACTGCTAAAGCTAAATAGTTGTGCAAGAAAACCTCATATATACAGCTCTGAACTTGTAAAATAGTGGCAAAAGCTTCTCTTCCTAACAGCCTTGAAAGTTCCTTATGCACTCTTTTTTGATCACATCTCTGAATGAGAAAACATATCCAGAGGCATATCCAGAGGTAGATGTTTACCTTCCTAACAAAGTGGTACTTATCCATCAACATGCATTTGCATGCTTTCAAACTGCTAAGTTGGCAGAAGCGGGGACTAGTGACAGGAGCTCACCCCATCATGCAGCACCCAGACCTCGAACTGCCAACCTACCGATCTTGCAAGCAACAGAGTCAGCGTCTTAAATCACTTGACCCACTGCATCATTTGGCAGTTATACTACCAAATTATCTGACAAAAGCAGAATGGTTATCTCAAGGACACTGTGGAGATGAGAGGCATCAATCTGTCAGGAATACTGCATTTATACACCAATTTCCTATTAGTCACTGAACTTCAGAACCTCTGGGTGCTCTTGCCTGCTATACCAAGAAAACAATGACAAAGAAAAAACATTTTATATTTATTTTCTCCCTTTTCCCTAGAACTAGGACTTGAGAAGGCTAGAATTGTAATCTTCATGATTTGGGAAGGCCATCAGGTAGTCTGTTAGCTTGACCACTCCATAATTGAAGTGCTCCAGATGCTTCAATCCAACTAAGCAAGGTCCACTCACCCTGTTAGGAAAAGATGACATTTCAGCAGTTCTAACAGAGGGAAACCTCAGAATTAAACCAGCCAAAGTCTTCTGCCCAAACTTGGAAAAAGACATAGATCAACATGCAGCTACCATGACAATTCATCCATCTATGCACTCCCAAGGCTAACCACTCATCATATCTTAGGCAGCAGCGCATTCACCATTATGAGTAAAAGTGTGGATGTCTGTTTGCAATAGTGTCAAGTAGGCCAATATTACAGACCAAGAAAAGAGGTTACAAGGCAATGGTTTGCCCAAGCTAAAGGCTAAGAAGAGATTTAAAGAGCAGATCTTCCTGGCTGATTGTTCATCACTCAGACTTTAATCCAATATACAACTAACCAGGAGTAAGTCCCACTAAAATAAATGGAGGTTTCTTCTGACATGCACAGGATTGTGCAGTTAACCTCCTTGCTAGTAAATAGATCATGAGGAATATAAATCAGTACAGCAGAGGAATGAATTGCAACAGAGAATTCATCATAGCAGATTGAGTACAGTGCTATTAAGGAACTTCTCCTCATTCACATTTCTAGGTTCCTCTTTCAATTTGTTTCCCAACAAAGATGTACCTCAACACCAATCATGTTCTTTTAAGACTTCAAATAGAGTAACTGCAAAAGTGCCCACTATTGTAGCTTAACAATGAAAAATCACAGGTGACTGGTTGGAAATTACGAGTGTGGACACTATTCCCTGGAAAAGTAAAGTCTAGAGTCTTCTCTGAATGATACCTAAGCAATAATTCTTGTAAATGTGAATAAACTGGACCATATGGCTGGACTGCTAATCTCTAGGCCACTGACAGATCTGAGGCTAACTGCCAAAGCTGCTCTGCCCCAAAAGGAATGAGCTTTCATATGACCTTCAAGCTATTTCAAACAGTACAGAAAATAGAGGCATACAGTTTATCATATATGCTTTTATTTATTTAAACATTTTTGTTATATTGTTATGATAAAAGTATGCAGTGGCTCAAGTGGTTAAGATGCTGACTCAGCAGGTTGGCAGTTCGAGGCCCAGGTGCTGCATGATGGAGTGAGCTCCCATCACTAGTCCCAGATTCTGCCAACCTAGCAGTTCGAAAGCATGCAAATGCAAGTAGATAAATAGGTACCACTTCGTTGGGAAGGTAAACAGAGTTTTGTGCAATCATGCTGGCCCCATGATCACAGAGTAGTCTCTGACAATACTGGCTCCTCGGCTTAGTAACAGAGATAAGCACCGCCCCTATGGTCAGACACAACTTGACAACCCTGTCAACGGAAGCAGCTTCATTTATATACCGCTTCATATCGCACTATGGGATGTCTAAGCGGTTTACAACTGTAAGCTCATTGCCCCCCAACAGTTGGGTAATCATTTTAGCGACCTCGGAAGGAAGCAGGCCTGAGTCTAGCCTGAGCCCTGGCTAGTATTGAACTCGCAACCTTGTGGTCTATGATTGAGTGGCTGCAGTACAGGCATTTTACCACTGCGCCACCGGAGAAAACCTTTACCTTTACCTTTACCTTTACCTTTACATTATGATAAAAGTAGAAGGGAGGTAAGATCTAGAATTATTCTTTTTGTACAACCCTGTCAGTGTAAAAATGCTCAAAACACATGGACAAAATAATACATTGGTAATTCTGGCATGTTTAACTGGAAGGGAAAAAACAGAATGAAGTAGCAGGATGAAACAGAGGAATAGAAAGATAAATTTACAATATTAGCAAGAAGATTTCACACATGATTCAAACATTGGTTTTGTGTCCGCATTAGGTTGATTAAACTCTGGCTTTAAAAGCCAGGATCTGCACCACCAAACAGCCTCTCACTTCACTCTTCCCTTGCATGCAAGCCAGGAAGCTTCTTGGATTTCAATTACGTTTGAACCAGGGAAGTTGGTTTCCCTACAGCTTCCAAGCTAACTTGTAAAAAGAGAAGCAAGAAACAGGAGGAAAGATCTTCACATGCAGGTAGAAAGTTTGGGTATATCATGACTGAGTAAACCAGGGCAAGCCAAGGTCAATGGGCCAGTAAAACATTATCATACTTTACTTTTATGTATGATTATACATAGTCAGATTTTAGGCTTACAAGACCTGCTTTTTATTTTTTACAGAACACCAATATTGGGAGCTCAGTACAAAATATATATGCTTATAATGAAAGAATTGTGAGCTCAGTACTGTGTTCAGAGTACTAGAAATCCAGGGGCTCAGAGTCCTTGCACCCCCAAATTCATTTCCAGTTACCTCACATTTCCTTCATTTCAGCAGTATAATTTAGACAAGGAAGGGCAGGTTACATACCTGTAACTGTGGTTCTTCAAGTGGTCATCTGTGAATTCACACACTGGGGTATTCTGCACCTGCACAGAGCATCTTTGGAACTTTCTAGAATAGACATACAAGCTTTTTGGCAATAGCTCCACCCACCCCGGCTCTAGCTCTTCCTGTTCCTGCTTATTTCCCTCAGTTCCCAAGGATACTGCATAGCAGCATCCCCAGAACCAAGATGCAGGACACATAAAGAAGAGAGGAAGGGCAGGTTTGTGTGACTTCACAGATGACAACGTGAAGTACTATACAGTTACAGGTTTGGAAATTGTCCTCCTTCCTCATGGTCTCTGTGACTCACACACTGAGAAGACTAGCAAGCTACTTGCACAGGTGGTGGGAATGTCATGCCAGGAAAACCAAGTGCAACATTGAGCAAAAAATTTATTGAGTACAATGCATTACATTTTAAGAATTCATTTCAAACTAGAAAGCAACACTGCCCTTCCAAAGGCCACATCAGTCCTGGAGCAGGCATCCAGTTTATAGTAAGAAACAATCACACAGTAGTCCTACAAACATCTAGTGGAAGGCCACTCAGAAACACATATGAAGCAGCTACCACTATCGTAGAATGTACTTAATTCGAGTGGGTGGTTCTTTCTCTGCTAGTTTGTATGTGAAATGAATTGCAGAGACCACCCATTTCAAGAAGTGTTATATCAAACCTGGTTGACCAAGTTTCGGAGTTGAATATCATAAAAAGTATCATACTCTTTGTCAAATCCAGTGTTTGGTTGGTACAGAATGCAAGGGCTCTATGGACATCTATAAAATGTAGAGTGCACTACAAGTCAGAGGTAGGGCTTTGCATCAATACATGTAGAACAATGTCCTGGTTCAAATGAAATAACAATACCACCTTAGGAAGGAATGAGATATCAGGACAAAGAATGATCTCGTCTCTGTGAAACCACAGTGTGCACAACTCACTTCAAGCAGAAGTTATTGCCATGATGAAGGCAATTATCCAAATGAGCAGACAGATATCACACGAAGCCATCAGTTCGAACAGTTTCCTGGTTAGTTCAGACAAGACAAGTTCAAGGCTCTAGGCAGGGGTCGGTCCCAATACTGGAAGATGCAAATTTCTGCCCCAGAGGATCTTGAAAGTAAAAAGGAAAACCTGAAACTGTTGATGAAATGCAATGGAGGACAAATAGCAATGTAGCAAAACAAAGAGAATCCAGAGTCTGTGGGAGAAGGCAGGAATTTGAGAATATGTCGAATCCTGGCCTGAGAAGGAGAAAGTCCCTTGGATGACCCAAAAGTTACAAACTTGTTCCACTTGTACAAACAAGATTTTGGGGTAAAAGGCTTCTGAGCAGCCCCTAAAACATACTGTATCAGATCAGGTAAGGCAGTCAAGCCTTGGATCCTCCACACCATTAGGCATAAGGTCTCTACATCTGAGTACAGAACCTGGCCCTCGTGGATTGAGAGAAGGCTGGGACAGAGAAACAGATGAACGTACAATCTAGAACCTAGGTGAAGCAGAGGTGCAAACCAGGATTGTCTGGGCCAACATGGCATAATCAGTATGACATTCATCCTGTCTGCTTGCAGTTTCAGCACCATCCTAGTCATCAATGGAAACAAAGGAAAAGCACAGATGAATGGTCCATTACATTTGCAGAGGAATGTCTCCCTGAGAGTCTCTCCCTTGAATTCTGGAGCAAAACTGGATGCATTGCTTGTTCAGCAGAGATGCAAAGAGGTTGACCATCGGAGTCCCTCCTCAAAGAAAGAACTGTCAATCACAAGGGGAGGGAGCATCTACTCATGACACAAACATGACAACCGGCTTAGTTCACTGACTAGAACATTTTCTTCTCCAGGAAAGTGCATCGCTTGAAGAAAAATCTTCCTTTCAGCACACCAGTCCCAACCCAAATTTGAGTGGTCAGTTGAGGCAAGATCAGGAAATTTGTTCCCTCTGCTTGTTTAGGTAATTCATTACCATGGCATTTTTGGTAATAATCTGGACTATATTGCCTTGTAGAAGAAATCTGAATACTTGGGAGTGCTTTTTCGACTGCTAGCATTTCAAGTTCACTGATGTGGAAGGAGCCTTCCACATTCAACCACTTCCCTTCCACAGAGAGTCCGTTCTCATGAGTGCCCAACCTCTCAGAGACGCATCCAAGGTGATAGCTATCTGAAGATGACTTGGAAGGAGGGGCATGCCCCTTCAAATATAGGTCGAATTGAGCTACCAGTCCAAGCAGCACTGGACATAACTCAGCATCATGAATAACCTGCATGGTGGGTCCTAAAGCAAATCAAAGACATTCAGGAACCAAGACTGAAGTGGTCAGAACTGTATACAAACAAAGGGTGTGACTGCAGTGGTAGATGCCATATGATTGAAGAGTACGTGATCACGCCATTTGGTAATCCTTCTGGACTGTTGGCAGCCCAGGATGGTGCAGGCCAATCATCAAAACCACTTATCTGAGAGGTACGCTTTCGCCATCATGGAATCGAGGATGGCACCGATTAACTTTATGCCCTGAGATCACCAGTCCCAAGGATTCTATCAATCACAGTGTGTAATCAATGTGGCATTCCAGCAGTGGTCTGGAATGCACAACTTCTTCTTTATCTCAGCCAGCCTGCCACCACTGACATACATTTCATACAGACTCTGGATGCCATGGAGAGTCTGAACGGAAGAACACGGAACTGAGAGTCTTCCTCCAACTGAGAAAGAGAGGTAACAGCAGTCGAATGCCAGTAGGGAAGTATGTATCCTCAAGACTGAGAATGGCGAACCAGTTCCATTCTTGCAACAATGGGAAGATGAAGAAAAAGTCACCACCCTGAAGCATTTGTGAATTATATAGTCATTCAGTGCCCTGAGATCCAATATAGGGCAGAAGACTCCATCCTTTTTGTTGACAATGAAGTATTAAGGGCAAAAAACTCCTAATAAATCAACATGGCAGGAAGCAGTTCGGTGCCTTTGTTCAGTAAGTATGCCATTTCTTCAAGGAGAATGTCAGATGGGGGATTACCCCCATTGGAGGCTATTCCTCAAATATGATGGTGTACCCTTTCTCAACAAACTCTTAAGAACCAATCATTGGTTGTGATCATGGCCCAGATTGTGTCTGGGGTTCCTCTCGTACAGAAGCACTCATCTGAGGTACAATCTCCATTACTACAGGTTGGCTGGAGTAACATGCCTCCCCACTGGAAGAGTATTCACCTCTCCTCTCTTCTTGTGCTCCCTCTTCTCTACTAGAAGTTTTGAAGTGGAAGGCTTGATTTCCCCAGAATAACCCAGCGTGGAAGGAACATTCTGCTGAGATGGTAGCATACTGTCAGGAGTGACCCTCAAAAACGTAGTTCTGGAATCGAAGCTCACATCTGAAGCCCTGGAATTGATGGTCAGGAGTGATGTGGACTTGCTCAGTTTTGCATCCTTAGCAGATGAATCAAATTCGAGAGGGTGTTTTGTTGCAGGGTGCACTGCAGAGTCTCTTCGTAGAACAGAGACGGTAGTAATGGGCACCTGAGGCAGTTTCAAGGCTTATTCATACAACAGCACCTTAAGGTGAGACTTGTGATTCTTGCAGGTCTGAGGCATAAAAGCCTTAAAATGGGCACATGGAAGTATGTATGTTGTGTCCCTCACCCAAAGAAGGCAGCGTGAGTGGATGCCCTATAACTTTGCTGCACAATCAGCACATCTCTTGAAATGAAGGATGAAGACACCATGTTTTGTTTTAAATGCTGTTGTCCCCCGCCCCGATTGCCTTGCAGAGGGGCGGGCTACAAATAAAAATAATAATAATAATAATAATTATTATTATTATTATTATTATTATTATTATTAGAAAAGGCTGTAACTAATCCGAGTGAATCCAAGAGATCCATAAAGAACAAAGGAGTAGACAAAGGAGTAGTCAAAACAGTCCGATTAAGCCAAAAAACAGACAGAGCCAGAAGAACAGAAGTCTAATAAAGTCGAGGGTCAAAACCAGTAAAATCTCAACCGAAAGTGAAAGATACTCTAGAGAGGTTCCTAGGATTCTGTTCACATGCTGGACAAAAAGGAACTGAGAAAAATGAGTGGGAAAAAGGAGGGATAGAGCTGAGGCTGGGAGGAGCTACCAACACACACACACACACACAGTACATCCATTCTAGAAGCTTTCAAAGATGCTCTGTACAGGCACAGAAAACTCCAGTATGTATGTCACAGAGACCATGAAGAAGAAAGTTGGTTTGTTATTACTAATCTATTAATCTAAGAATCACATGTCCTTGACAATCTACTATAAACGACCTACAAGTACATGCAGCTATATCCTCTAGCCAACTCTGATGTCAAGCATGATTAATGGATGAGTGGCATCAGCAACCATGAATGGCAGCTGGCAGTCCTGGCCACTTGCTACACCTGCATGATGCTGGCTGAAGGGGCACTCTGGTATGCACCTTTCACCAGATGCCGAATGTACTTAAGTCATTTCTTTAATACCTATCTATTATGGATCCTAGGAGACAAGTCACTATAGAAAGAATGGCCTTGAAAAACATTTCTCTGAAGATCCCAGCCACAGATGCTGGCGAAACGTCAGAAAGAAACTCTTCTAGAACATGACCACACAGCCCGAAAAACCCACAAAAAACTATGGATGCCGGCTATGAAAGCCTACGACTTCACATTTCTTGAAAAAGTACAGGTGATTTCTCAAGTCTCCCTGCTCCCAATACTGACTTGGCTCTGAGTACACCTTCAGAGATAGGCATTTTTAAAAAGAGAGAAGACATCTCAGAATAAATCTGGCCTCTGTCAGGAGAATGTGCTGGGTGATCAGGAGTAACACCAGCAGGGTGTTCTGCTTAACCAGAAGTGAATAAAAACAATACAAGGAAACTACAAGGCTATATAGACCAGCAAGAAACACCAGTATTGAGGTGGAGTGGGGGTATGATGACCACATGCCGCCTGCCCCATCACACCACCCGCCCAAAGCAGCTTCAAAGCAAAGCAAAGCAGCTTCATTTATATACCGCTTCATATCGCGCTATGGGATGTCTAAGCGGTTTACAACTGTAAGCTCATTGCTCACAGCGGGCGGCATCACGACGTTTCTTTAGCGCAGCGTTTCAACATGCTGTGTCAAAGAAATGTAGAAAAGCTGCTGCCACAGCAGCAATACCAACTTTTTGCCAGCTCCAAAAGGCGTGGCTTTCTGCCGCTTCTTTTGGAGCCGGCAAATCTCCAGATCAGGGCCGCAGCTTGCAGTTGCTGCAGCCCCAATCAGGTGCTCAAAAGGGCAGCATAGAGTCCGTCTGCTCTGCCTCAAAGTCTACTTTTGTTTTGTAAACATTGCATTTCTTCCCTTCAGTTAAACTGATGTTGTCAGCAGCTATCACAAGTATAGTTATGTGTTTATTGAAATCCATCTTCCATAGCTTTCCTAATCTATTTTATATTCTTAGACACACTACTTGAAAACCAAGAATCACAAGTTACCTGAAATTAAATGTTTCCTTTACAGAGACCAACCTGTTACCATAAACTGTCACTAAAGCAACGGGCTTGTTGCAGTCTGTTTTCTTATTCTCTTATTTGTATATCTCCATCCCTTTAGAACTCCAAGACACAGCTTTCCTTGAAAACTATGCAAATCTTTCATAAAGCAACAGACAACCATAAGTTTTTGCTGCTCTTGGCAATGGTAAGAACTATTTTGTGCTCCTTTTCACAGGCTGTTTCCAAATGGAAAACAGTTAATACAAAGCTGGAAATAAGTTAAAAGAATATTTTCCTAGACAGAGAGATAAAGCAACCATCTGCCTGTAATTCAAGGCTAAGTTAATGTGTAGGCTGCGTAAAAATACAAAAGCAGCCAACAAAACATCATTCTCCAAACAAGTGAAATCTTGGATCTTTGCAGATTGTTAATTAGACAATCCAGTAATAAGGAGGTCAAAAAGAAAAAGAATTCAGCTACAATAACACATAAAGTAAAGGCTAGAACATATTGACAAATAAGTAAACATACTTTAACAAGAGCTTATAGAAAAAGAGAGCCAACATAGTGTATGGGTTTGAGTGTTGGACTAGGACTCTGGAGACCAAAATTTGAATCCCTGTTTGGCCATGAAAACCAACTGGATCGTCTTGGGCAAGTCACACTCAGCCTCAAGGTATTGCAATGGAAAACACCCCTCTGAACAAACCTTTTCAAGAAAACCCCATGATTATGGCCTTGGAATTGCCATAGGTCAGAAATGACTTGAATGTACACAACAACAACAACAATGGGAAAAGAGCAGATAATATTCACAGGTGCTCTCATTCCAGTACTATATAGCACACCCAACACATATAGGTGTGTTTAATATCAGTCGTGTTTATTTATTGCATCAGTTCAGAATAAGAACACAGAACAAGGAGAGAGCCATACACTGCTTCAGGGGATGTACAGTTGCTCCTCCCAATTTGCAGGGGATCCGTTCTGGACCCTCCCCCTGAGAAAATGGCGGTTCACAAATATTCGAGCCCCATTTAAACTAATGGTGCACATGCCCATGGTGCGTGTGTGGCCATTTAAAGTATAGCCCTTGTTCCTCTCCACGAAGAGCAAGACCACGGACTTGAAGTCCACGAATGGGGAGGGACAACTGTACTCTGAAGCAACAGATCAGGGGAAAGGCAAAATGAAATCTGCTATACCACATCACCCTTTGCTGTCAGAATTAGAAATATTTAAATGCAATGGAACCACAGACCTTTTTTTAACACAGGAGGATAGAATGTAAGAAGTGGTGGTGAATCAAACTAATGATTCATTTTTGGTCTAACATCCTACTTCCAACCAAATATTTCCAAGGCCTCATGAAAGCAACCACAATTCTCTATTTGTTCCCTAGCAACTGATACTTACACTGCATTTGAACATGTAGGTTTCATTTAGCTAACATGGCTAACAGGCCTAGCTTCTACGAATCTGCCTAATCCATTGTAAAGCCATCTAATCAGTGGCCTCTGTAGAAAATTCCACAAGTTAACTACACACAGTTTCATTAAGTGCTTTCTTTACCTGTCCCTGAAGTTAATTAATTTTACTGCATGGTGGATCTTTTTCTAATTTTCTATCATGCTTCCAATGCTTTTATTTTTTCCTCCCTAAACTGAAGAGCCCAAAGTTATTTTATATTTCCTTGTAAAGCAGGTGTTCCCTAACTTTTAGTTGTCTTTTCACTTTATCTTTAGGAGACCTAGTGGAGCAGTTATGTGCAGTGGTTAAATGACTGTACTGCAGCCACTCACCCATAGTCACAAAGTTGTGAGTTCAATACAAGCCAGGGGCTCAAGGTCGACTCAGCCTTGCATTCCATAGGTTGCTAAAATGAATACCCAGCTTGTTGGGGGCAATTAGCTTACACTTTGTAAACCGCTTAGGGAGTGCTTAAGTGCACTGATAAGCAGTATAGAAATGTACTTGCTATTGCTATTATCTTTCCAAGCCCTGTCATATCCTTTTCCAGAACAGTACAAAGCATTCCAAAGATCGGCTACATCAACCCTCATGCCCTGTTTTCCTAATAATCACTAGAATAATTTAATGTTTTCCTGATCACAGTGTTATTTTTAAGGGTTTTCTCATTTATTTGTTGTTAATTGCCCTCAAGTCAATCTCAACCCATGGTGACCCTATGGATGAGACATCTCCAAGACCCCCTATCCTCCACTGCTCTGCTTAAATCCTGCAACCCCTTAATACCCATGACCTCCTTAATAGAGTCCATCCATCTGGCATGTGGCCTTCCTCTCTTCCTACTTCCCTCCACATTTCCCAGGATTATTGTCTTTTCTAATGAGTCCTCCCTTCTCATGATGTGTCCAATGTACATCAGCCTCAGTTTGGTCATCTTGGCTTTCAGGGAGGTTTCCAGTTTGATCTGCTCTAGGACCCATTTGTTTGTCCTTTTGGCTGTCCATGGAATCCTCAGCACTCTTCTCCAGCACCACATCTCAAAGGAATTGATTTTCTTCCTATAATTTTTCTTAACTGTCCAGCTCTCACATCCATACATGGTAACAGAGAATGCAATAACTTGCATGATTCTAACTTTTGTGCTCAGTTGTATATCTTTGCATTTTAGAATCATTTCTAGTTCTTTCATTCTTAATCTTCTCCCCATTATCCCCATTCTTAATCTTCTTCCGATTTCCTGACTGCAGTCCCCATTTTTATCAATGTTTGATCCCAGGTATGGGAATTCTTTTGCTTATTTCTATTTCTTCCTCTTGTCTAGTCTGAACTTGTGGATGTCCTCGGTGGTCATTATTTTTGTTTTCTTTGTGTTCAACATTAAGTCTGCCTTTGCACTTTCTTCTTTGATCTTCTTAGTAGGTGTTCCAGGTCTGTGAGGTTTCCTGCTAGTATTATGGTGTCATCTGCATATCTTATATTGTTGATATTCCTTCCTCTTATTTTCACTCCTTCTTCTCTATCCAAGCCTGCTTTTCTTATAATATGTTCTGCATACAAGTTGAACAGACAGGGTGAAAGTATGCCACCTTGTTTGACCCCTTTGCCAATTGGGAACCATTCTATTTCTCCATGTTCTGTTCTGACAGTAGCCTTTTGTCCCGAGTACAGATTCCCATGAGGACTATAAGATATGTTGGTACTCCCATGTCTTTAAGGGCATTCCATAGCCTTTCATGATCTATGCAGTTAAAGGCTTTGCTATAGTTTATAAAGGACATGCTGATTTTCTTTTGGAATCCCCTTTTGGAATTCCCTGGTGTGCTCCATTAGCCATGGTATGTTTGCAATGTGGTCCCTAGTGCCTCTTCCTTTCCTGACCCCCACTTGGACCTCTGGGATTTCTCCCTCCATGCGTAGATGGAGTCTATTTTGCATGATTTTGAGCATAATTTTGCGTGCATGGGAGATCAGTGCTATGGTTGCTGCAGTCTTTTGTATCCCCTTTTTTGTGAATGGGGATGTATACTGACCACTTCCAATCTGTTGTCCATTGTTTTGTTTTCCATATCTGTTGACATATGTTAACTAACACTAGAGTTGACTCTGACAATGTGGAATGTAGCCGTTCAATTGGAATATTGTCTGTTCCTGGTGTTGTTGTTGGGTTGTGTTTTTTTTTTTTTTTTTTTTTTTTTTTTTTGCTATTTCTCTTATTGCAGTTTCCACCTCACTTTTTAGAATTTGGAGTTCATCTTCATATGGCTCTTCATTCCATGTGTCCCTCATTTTGTAATCTCTTTTGTATAATTCTTCTATGTATTGCATCCAACATCTTTTTATTCTGTCTTGGTCTTGAATTATGTTATTGTTATTGTCGTAGAGCATCCTAGTCCTTGGTTTGAATTTTCCTTTGACTTTCCAGATCTTGTGAAATAGATCTCTTGCTCTTCCTTATTTGTTGCTGTCTTCTATTTCTCTGCACTGGTTGTTGTAGTAATTTTCTTTATCTTTCTGCACAAGCAGTTGTACTGTTGCATTCATAACTCTTAGTTTGTTCCTATCTTCCTTTTTTTCTTCTCTTTTCTTTATTGCCTGTAGTGTGTTGTTTTCATCCATGTTTTTTTCCCTCTTTCTTTGTTTATTGAAAGTGTCTGTCTGCATTCTTCTTTTATTATGTCCCAGGCTTCAGACCATAGTTCATCTGGTTCTCAGTCTATTATGCTTAGTAGTGCAAATCTGTTTTTTATGTTGTTAATAAATTCTGTTGAGATATTATTTAGATTATATTTTGGTATAATCACTGGTTTGTTTTCTTCTTGAGCCTTACTCTTATTTTTGATAGGAGTAATTCACGATCTGTGCCACAGTTGGCACCTGGTCTAGTCTTGGCCACCAGTATAGAGTTCCACCATCATTTACTTCCAATTATATAATCTATTTGATTTTTTTATCGACCATCTGGTGATGTCCATGCGTTCTTTCTGGTTTTATGAAAAATGTGTTTGCAATGAATAAGTTGTTGGCTTCACAAAAATCTATCAGACGCTCACCTGCTTGGTTTCTTTTGCCTAATCCAAACCTGCCTACCGTTTTTGAGTTCCAATCTCCAATGATCCGCTTCACATCCTGTGTTG
This sequence comes from Phrynosoma blainvillii, assembly GCA_026167975.1. Classification (NCBI taxonomy): domain Eukaryota; kingdom Metazoa; phylum Chordata; class Lepidosauria; order Squamata; family Phrynosomatidae; genus Phrynosoma; species Phrynosoma blainvillii. The sequence continues at coordinate 343,543,393 of JANUYF010000001.1, forward strand.
GTGTACTGTCAATTTCTTCCTGTACTCCTTCATAGAATCTATCAATTTCTTCTTTTTCTGTCTCAGAAGTTGGTGCATATACTTGAATTATGGTTATATTCATATGTTTCCCATGAAGCCTTATTGAGATGATTCAGTCTGATTTTGCATTGTATCCTTTTACTGCTTTTGCAATATCATTTCTTAGTATGAAAGCCACCCCGTTTCTTCTTGCCTTTTCATTCCCTGAGTAGAACACTGTGTAGTTGTCTGATTCAAAGTGGCCCATTCCTGTCCATTTTAACTCACTCACCCCCAGTACTGCTATGTTCATGCATTCCATTTCCATTTTTACTATGTCTAGCTTCCCTTGGTTCATGCTTCTCACATTCCATGTCCTATTTGATGTGTAATGCTGCTATGGATACCATTTGCCCTTCTATTTGTCTTGGCATCTTTCTTATGCCTTTGGGTAATCTTGCAAATGTGATATCCCTTTATTTCTTCTTCCTTCCCTTTCTGTTAATGCTCTGATCCTGCCTGTATCTCACTTGGGTGTCTCATCATAGAGTTTACTAAGTGATGGGGTTATGCAAGAAGAGCCACCTACAACTTCCTGTGAGCAGTGCCAAGTAATGTTAGCTTTGGTGTCACTACAGTGCTCTCCTGTCAGTGACACCCACCACTACTGCTACTGCCCAGTAGCTGTTTGTCTCCCTGTATTATTCTCCCCGCTGTTGTTTGTTTTCCTATCCATCCTATCCATCCCCCTGTGCCTCCCTAGGTTTCCCTCTTTCCCTTCCCTTGTGCCCATCCTCCTTTAGTCCATCCCCGTCCCCACTCCCTCCTTCCTTTAGTTTCTTCACTTCTTTCTCCGTGGTTGGAGGAGGGCAGAGATGGTTGGTTGCCCTCTTTCTTCCTCCACTTGCCTGCCTAGTCCTCCTGCAATGCTCTGTTCTCTGGAAGAGAGACCAGATTGACTAGATGGAATCCTTTCCCACTTCCCCCTGTTGCTTCACTGAGGCTCCTTCAGGATGAGGAGAGGGGATTAGATGGGGATATTCACATGTGCAAAGATTGAATGGATATAAAATGGTAAACAGTTATAAATGAATTATTTTATATATTTAAATATAACCTCAATATGTAAATACAAAATAACAATTAATAAGCATGATCTTGGGCAGACTATATTTCTCTATAAACATAGGGCAGGGGTAGGCAACCTTTCCCCTTTAAGGGCCGAGGGACTTCAGCTCCCAGAAGCCTCAGTCATGTTAGCCAATAGTCTCATGCTGGCCAATAGCTCCTGGGATTCTGGGAGCTGAAGTCCCTCGGCCCTTAAAGGAGAAAGGTTGCCTATCCCTAACATAGGGAGTTCTCTTCTACTCAGTCAAGCCATTGATATATCGAATTCAGTAATATTCCAACTAATACTGGCCTTCCAATGATTTAAGCAAAAGAGCACCTTCCTAGCTTTGAAACTTGAGGTTCTTTTTAACTTGAGACACCAGGGATTAAAACTGGGACCTTCTGCATTCAGAGTATGTGCTCTTTCTCTGAGCTATGACCCCTTAAGTTTGAACAAGATAAAATTCTTGAATAACCATATTAATGTTATTATTTAAAAATGAAATCCATATTGTGAAAATGGGTCTTGCGATGTCTAAGATTCATCTGTCTGAAAAGTAGCTTAACAAAAGCACAATCATTGCATTCATACAGTAACACTCATTTAACCATGTGATACTAACATGACTTTAGTCATAATTAAATGGGATGAACCTTCTTTGCCTTTTGTTGCTAGGCAATAAATGGGCATGCAGTTGGGGGATATGTACATTATGTGTTCACAATTAAAGTCCAATGTAGAAAGAATGTCTGAAATATACTTCAGGCCCTAGGAAACTTGTTTTAATACAACTCATTATTTCACGAATGCTGTAAAGCTGTCCCCATGCTGCCATTGTTAGGATTAACCACTATGAACTACCACATACAATTATTCATCTTTTAATTTATTTATTTCATTTTTATGCCACCTCTCTCCCAGAAAGGGACCCAAGGCAGCTGAGAACAGTCAAAGTACATCATGCAGGGGCTTATGTATAACTTTGGCCTGTAGCATTTAGAATACTTTCATGTCTCTTGAAATGTTCAAACTGAAGTGAGACATAATCTCAAATTATGTCTAATAAAAGCAGAGTGATAAATTTAAATCCAGGTCTTGTGCAATCACTTAAAAGGGGGGGCACATAAAAGGATGCCTTTTTGGATAAAAGGGTTTGTAGGTAGTGGGTACTCAAGCATCATCCTATTTGCCTTTCCATAAGTATCTATATATTCCACCATACTTCAATACAGTCAGCCTCCATATCCATGGATTTCTTATCCACGAATTCAAGAATCCATGGCTTGAAAATATTTTTTAAATTATAAATTCCAAAAAGCAAACCTTGATGTTGCCATTTTATATAAGGGACACCATTTCACAATGCCACTATATTTAATGGGATTTGAGTATTCATCAATTTTGGTATCCACGGGGTCCTGGAACAAGGGCCCACTGTACTGATTTGAAGAAATCTGCTTGGGACGCAGAAAGAGGTTGTAAGGTAACCAAGAGTCACTGAAGGGTTCAGCTCGCTATACAGTTAACCAGTATATCAAATGAGGTATTTGCTCCCTATGTACTTTGAGCTTCCATTTTCTCATAAACAGGAGCTTTTTATGGTGAACCTCTATGCTCTATGTTCAATATAGTTTAACTACAAAACTATGATGTTAATTAAAGGGAAACCTATATTCTGTTTTACATGAGAAGATCTCCACAATATGTACTGCATGAATACAAAGACTGGAATATCAATCAACACAAAAGTTGCATTAGAAACCAGATGAAGTACTAAAAAGGGCCTTTACAGACTGCCAGAAATAATGCAGCTTGAGGCCACTTTAATTGTCCTAGCTCAGTGCTAGGGAATCATGGGAATTGTATTTTTTTCAGGGACATTGAGCCTTCTCTGTCAGAGAGCTCTGGTGCCACAATAAACTACAGTTCCCATGATTCCCTAGCACTGATCCAGGACAGTTCAAGTGGCCTCAAGCTGCATTATTTCTTGCAATCTGTAAAGGCCCTAAGTCAATTTGCTTAAAGTAGATCATGTCGTCCACCTCATGTCCTAAACTAAACTCCAAACCATGAGCAATGTAACTCGGAGCAAAACTAATCAGGAACTGCAAATCCTCAAACAAATAAGTAGTACCAAATAAGGGCTGTATAAAGAGAACAGACCCCTGACTCACCAGAGAGAAATTTTGAGACAGAAGAGGTCTTGACAGATATAGGTCAGCAGACCCTGTCTCAAGAATCCCACAACTTGCAATCCGATCCCAAAGGCAGACACACTGCAGTCCACTCAAAGGAAGAGGACATGGAGATTCAAAGAGGAGAAAAATCAGATGGAGTGTATTTGTGTGAGAAAGATACCAGAATAAGAATGCCCTGCCAAAATTGATAAGCAGTTTAAATTTCCTTCTACAAAGTGTCCAAAATTTACTTTGCTTCACAACTCCATTCTCTTCCCTGGGTTCCTGGAATGGAAATACTTGAGTAGTGAACAGATATAATAAGTTATAAAGCAACAATATTATGTTGATGTAAAACATATTTGCTCAGAAGTAGCAAACTATTTGCCTAGAACAGAAATTAATAGAATGAAATATATCTTGTTGTGATTACATATTTTATGGGTTAAAACAGAAGTCTTGTCCAATCAAGAAACAAAGTGAATGATCTTTTACTGTAGGTTCTGCAATCTAACATGAAAAGACAATTAGAAAAGCAAAGCAGGAATTCTATATCCAAGTTATATAAAACAATTTCCTAAATTTTAAGTTATAGTTCACTAGCACTTTATTAGCTATTCAGAAATACCACTCTGCTTGATTAACAAAGTGTAATGCAGAGGTTGTACATTTGCAAATGCAAACTATAGTGGGGGGGGGGAGCAAAATATTCTGGACAACTACAGCCAAAGACACAATATAACTCATATATAAGTTGATTCATGTATAAATGGGATCAAAACTATGGATTTTGCTATGTGGATAAGTCATGGTAAAACTCAGGGATATATAACAAACAAATCTTTCCCTCTCCTTAAAAAAATGCATAGAGGGGACATACTTTAGAAGAGCTAAAGACAAGGTATCTCCTATCTGAGTATCTGAGACATTACAATGGAGCAGGGGTGTAAATGGCACTAAATATTTTGCAATATCTACTTCTATACAAATAGACACAGATAGGGAAAGGAATATAAATTAGGAAAAAGAATGAGAATGTGTTCTGAAAAGAGGGAGGTGACAAATAAAAGCAACCTGCCTCAAATAGGGACACAGCAAAGGCAGTGACAAGAGGAAGAGGCAAGAAGCCCCTCTTGGTGTGGAAACAGTACTCCCACCCCTTTACCTCTCCCCTGGCGAAACTGAAGACAGACAGCCCTTTCTCCTGCCCCACCTACTTTTTCGGCCCAGGTGGTATTCAGCAGCAAACTGCGAGAGACCGAAGAGAGACTGTAGTAGCCATTTTAATAAGGGCATAGTATTTTAGCCTCTCTGTAGAGAATGCATCAGACATTTTTAATAGGGTCATAGTGCATAAGCATCTCTACAAAGGCTACCAAGCCTCATGAGGCTTATATAGTATGCCCCTACTAAAGATGGCTGCCTCAATCTCTGCAAAGAGACTTGGAGGACTCAGGCCCATAAAGGACTCTCTTGCCCCTTGCTGTCACCTGGGGCGGCCGGGAGCAGCTATGGACAGCGCGGAACTGGGGAGAATGCCATCGGGTTTAAAATTATTGTTCAATTGCTTATTGTTTATTGTTTAATTGTTTAACTATTGTTATTCAGTCTGCTTAGTTTGATTTGTTTTGGGGGATGGGTGGGTGTGGGGAGGAGGGATGGGATGGGATTTGAATTGATTTATTTGTTCTCATGTTTTGAAATGTTGTACGCCGCCCCGATTGCTTGGAGGAGGGGCAGGATATAAATAAAAATTATTATTATTATTATTATTATTATTATTATTATTATTATTATTATTATTATTATTATTATAGTATGCTTGAATTAAAAACTGGCTGCCACTCTTCAGGCTCCTCCATTACAGCTAAGGGCGACTCCATTACAGAGGAGGGTGACTAAAATGGTGGAGGGTCTGGAAACCATGCTCTACGAGGAACGACTTAGGGAACTGGGTATGTTTAGCCTGGAGAAGAGACGGTTAAGAGGTGGTATGACAGTCCTGTTTAAATATTTGAAGGGATGTCATATTGAGGAGGGCTCTAGCTTGTTTTCTGCTGCTCTAGAGAACAAGACCCGGAACAACGGATGCAATCTCCAGGAAAAGAGATTCCACCTCAACATTAGGAGGAACTTCCTGACAGTAAGGGCTATTCGACAGTGGAACACACTCCCTCAGAGTGTGATGGAGTCTCCTTCTTTGGAGGTCTTTAAGCAGAGGCTGGATGGCCATCTGTTGGGGGTGCTTTGATTTTGAGTTCCTGCATGACAGGGGGTTGGACTGGATGGCCCTTGTGGTCTCTTCCAACTCTATGATTCTATACCCTGCCACACCAAGAAGTGCTTTTCACCTCTGCCTCTTGTCACTGCCTTCGCACTGGGTCCCTGTTCCAGCAATGACCTGTATATAAGTCAACCCAGTTTTGGGAGGTTGAGTTTTTGTGAAATATATATATATATATATATATATATATATATATATATACACACCATACACGAATACATACTGTAGTAGTTAGAGATCCACCCATGTTGGTGGAAGTGTAGTCATAGCAACTTTCAGTAAAAAAAAGATCCCGCCTAGACTTGCAGAACTACAAATAGAGTTGCTAAGTTGCGGTTTCCAGATACTGCTATCTCCCTCCACTTATCTCTAAAGACCAAACTAGATATTACACGGGAGATGTGTCCTCTAACTGTATGTCCAGATGGCATTTTTAAAATTAAAAAACTAGCCACTCAGAACTGACCAGACACAGGAAAAAGGTTAACTCTTTCCCTGTCAGCTGGTTTTTATACAACCTGTTTTATGATTGCCTATCTCTGAGTCTAAAGCACGGGTAGGCAACCTTTTTGAGCTGGGGGCCGGGTTGCTGTCCCTAAGACAACTGGGGGGGGGCAAAGCACCAAAAATAAATATAAATAAATAAATGCACACTCTCTCAGCCCCAGAAAAGCCATGGCAAAACCCCTGTGGAGATTTTGCCAAGAAAACCCAAAGAACAAGTAATAACAACAATAATCAATATCATCATGGCGGGTGGGCGGCAGGACCAGCCTGGGGCCGGTCCAAAGGCCTCAGGGGGCCGCATCTGGCCCCCGGGCCTTAGGTTGCCTACTCCTGGTCTAAAGCATAGGCACAGTCTTCTAAGTGGAAAACAAAAGAAAGCAAAAGATCAAGCAGCTCCTTCATCCTATAATTCCTTTACTCCTAACTGTAACCTCTTATTTACTTTTCGTTTATGCTATCTTTGGGACACATGTGTGTGTTGTGTGCTTTCAAGTCATTTCCAGTTTATGGCAACCCTAAGGCAAACCTATCAAGGGTTTTTCTTGGCAAGAGTTATTCAGAGGTGTTTTGCCACTGCTTTCCCCTTGAGGCTGAGAGAGTGTGACTTGCCCAAGATTACCCAGTAGGTTTCCATGTCTCAGCCAGGATTTGAACCTGGAACTCCAGAGTAATAGTCCAATACTCAAATCACTACACCACACTGGCTCACTTGGGACACTTACACCTACCTATATTCTGAACCTCAGTTTGGGTCTTACAGAATATGCCAGCTACTCAAGGGGAAGAGTTTTGAGAAAGATGGCAAGAAAGGGGATCAACATTTGACATAAACTGTACTTAAATGGGGCAAAAACTTATCTCTATTAAGTGAGACATACAAAACTTGTATAGTCTTTCTATTTCATCTTCAGCTTACAACCTGTAAACCAGGTAAAGATGGCAGCTAAAATCTTTAACCAAATGAGTTAGCTATCACTTATCTATCAACAAAATGCATAATTTAAAGTTATTCTCATTCCTCCTTACAAATCTTAATAATAAACATAACATAGGAGAATCTTTTTAAAGCTGTGAAAATATTCAGAACAGCACACTCATGTATTCATTTGATCCATTTACTTTTGTAAATATACTTAGAGCAGAGCAAAAGAGACAAGCCTGTTAACAAAAATTAATTTTGTACAGAGGAATAAGAAAAAATAATATTGGGATTCTTCTGAGACACACTCCAGTCTAGGCCTGTTATATCTGCCTTCACTTTTGCTGCAGGGAAAGCCATTCAAGGCATGTTAAAGCAGATAAATTCCAAGCAACACATGCAAGAGAACACAGTATTAAACAGACACACACACAAAAATATCTGCTACATTGGGCAAACCAGCTACGAGGAAGATGTTATTCATACAAGTCACGATGCTTTTAGTAGACTTATGACAATTTAAAACTTTCTTAACAAATAAGCCAATAGTCTAGAATTGGAATGACATTATGCCAACATGACAAGAAGACTGAAGTACACATGGATTAAGTCATGGTGGATGTTTAGCCTTTCCTCTAATGTAGGGCTAATCCAGCTGTTCTTTGTTTATTCAAAAGACTTTTAGCACACTCTTCTCAAAGAGGTTTAGTGTCTCTGCAAAATTTCACAAGTTTTTCTTGTATTTGTGCATGTGATATCCAATCTAATGTTCTAGCAACTGAAGGTATGTTTCTTTAATTTTTCAGTTCACACAGTTCAAAGGGACAAATTAAGAAACTGAAACATTAAGAAACCTTTACTAGAACGTAGTAAGGTATTTTAAAGTGCTCCAGAACATGGACAGGCTGATCAAGAGGATCAGTTAAGGCAGCATCCAAGAGCCAAGCTATAATCCCACATAAACTGCAGCATGATGTAAAAGTTCCACTTAACACACTTGGTGTTCATAGCTGACAACATGTGATCCTATGTCAAAAGCCATAGAGCTGGCCATTTTCAACAAAATGCACTAATACACTCTCATCATACTGCAGTAAAGACTTTGTTGTTATTTTGTGTCTTCAGGTCGTGTCTGACTTATGGCAACCCTAAGGTAAACTCACCATGGGGTTTTCTGGTGTCACAGTCCAATGCTCAAACCACTACACCACGCTGTCTCTCAAATATGAATAAAAAATGAACAAGCCTAGCTGCTTTGTGGCTCAGGGAGGGTATGAGTCTGGCTTTTCCGTCTGCCCAGACAACTGGTCTTCAATCTTTTTTTTACTCCACAATCAATGTGGGAAAGGATGTTTCCCCCACTAAAAAGAACTGCATATTTCCAAACAAGCAGTATTTGCTAATAAGCATAGTCTGTGTAAAGAAACTAAAAAGGAAAAAAAAGCTATTTGCCAAGTTTCATTATTATGGGAAAACAAACCAACATGTTTCAGTTCGGCACAGATAACAGTACAGGACCACAAACCTTCAGTTTTTTAAAAGCTATATATTCAAACTAAACAAAGAGGAACTTGCCTGGTTGGCTGGCTCCTGAGCCATGCTTCACATTCTCAAAGCTCTGTCTGCACTGAAGAATGTTTATATTTCAAGTGCATTCTAGTAACCGTATCTCCTTATCACTGTTGCATTCATAAACAACTCTAATAGGAAAGCAACTAGTTTCCAGCAAATGAACTATATACATCAACCCTCCTTCCAAAGAATGTGAGGATGTATCTGTTTCGCTTTAACTTTACAGATTCTAAATTTACTCTAGCCCAAGTTTTAACTTCCTGGTTAGGGGAGATTAAAACAACAACAACTATAAAGCCAAACAAATCTCCAGTAACTCAAATTCAGTCTTGTTTTATCAAAACTAAAGAAGTGAAGGGTGTGATGCTGAGATACAGTCAGGCAACACTATTAAAAGTGGTGTTAACCAGAATCATTTTGTTGAATTACTACCTAGAAAGTATCAACATGATTTGACTTGGCCTTGAGAAGATTAGAGAATGATATAATTGTTTCTTAAATTAAAGAGAGAAAAAAATACTGTAGACAAAACAAGATGCAACGGTTTCTACTAAAAAAGACCAAAATGAAGAATTGTGACAAGCGTCTAGGTGGCCTCTTGCCTGTTGTTGTTGTTGTTGTTGTGTGCCTTCAAGTCACTTCCGACTTAGCCACTTGGAAATAATTACAGCCTCTAGACAACTGAGCAAGTAAATGTGTGTAAGATACTATCTTTTTTGCTCCCTTTTTACACTTAAATATCTAAGCTGTCCCTTTTTTTAGTTTATATTGTTTGGATGACTCTATACATCTGTCTGTCTCTGAGCGAAGAGTCCTAATTTGGATATGGACTCATATGGGAAAAGTTCTCCTACTGAAAGTATCCTACTTTATAGAAGGAAAGCAAGGTTGAACTAAAATACTCATAAATATGTTTGTGTCAGGATCCTGCCCATAAAGGATTTTATGCCCTTCTCTGGCTTTTAAATTGCTGCCTACTGCCCATGTGGATGTTATTAGCACATAAAAGCAATTACTATTGTACACAAGTGCCTCAGATTCCCAATGCTTACATCATCAACAGCACATTACACAACAAGAACTCTTGAAACATCTTAAAGACTAAAACAATTATTAATATGAGTAATGTATTTTGCTCCTTTTGATTAGCCTAATAAAGGTACATTACAATGTATATTTTGGATTTTGCTATGACTTACAAATTTATGGACTGAAGACTATTACATCATAATAAATGTATCTGTTTTTAAGGCACCACAAAACTTTTGCTGTTTTGATGCTAAGCCTCTGGAAACAGATTATAATTTAAGTAGATCTGACATTTGAAAAACACGGTGTTTTAGCCTGCAATCCTGACTTAGGCGTAAGCCCTACTGAACTCAATAGGGCATACTCCTGAAAAGCCAGATACAGATTGCACTATTAACAAAAAAAGTAAGAAAGCTAAATTTATTATTTACAATATACACTGATTATGCAATTTTAAATGTATTTACTTATAAAATACAGACAATGTCACATGTGTGTGACACCAGTGTAATTTTTTTCCCATTGAATCATAATCTTTTAAAACATAGCTCATTCATAAATTCATCTCCATACCTAATTGCATGTTTGTTTAGCTGCTTTTTTGTGGCACTTTTATTAAAATTAGGGTCCTTAATAACTTTTATCGCATTCATGTCACAGAATTTATTTTCTAACACAATTTAGACAATGTCTCCAAGAAGCTAAAAATCTAAATTTATCAGTACATTACTCCTTAACATCTCCAGGAGCTTAGAATTCACAAAAAGTTGTAGTTTTAGTTAACATGTCGGCTGTACATAACATGCTAACTGCCCTACTATAAGGAGGCTAAGCAGAATAGCTTTTTAATTAGTCATCTAAGTAAGGTTATGAACAGGTTTCAAGGTTTATCTCCACAAAAAATATCTCCAATAACCCATTTAAATCAAGCAAGATACCAAAAACCTATCAAGAGGAATAGACAATACATTACTGTCTGTTATTATTAAATTACTATTGAATTATTTTTAAAAACCTGGATTTTAACCCAATAAAACAAAGAGAATGATTTAGAGTACACTTTATATAGCACTCGGCGCACAGTCATGGCTTAATATAAGTGCATTTACAAAATTAGCTACATGCATATCCAAGTACTGTATCTGGTTTCACAAGGCACATGAGAATAAGACACCGACATTTGTAGCCAAGAGAACCAGTAAGACATGCACAGAAAGCCTGCCCAAAGTTACACTCAGATTCAGATTAGCATGTCCAGGGGAAGGAAGGGAGGGAAGGAAGATCTCAGTATTTTAAAATGTCTCAATATTTTAAAGAATCTGAAAGAACTGAAAAGTTATTTCCTTCACAGTAATATCACAAGCTATGAGTTATCCAGAAAACCACCTTACAATAAAGCTGCTATAGTAAAAGCACTCCTTCCCCCAGATAGAAATCATAGCATGCTTATCTGCTTAAACCACTTCAGCAGCAATCATATACCTTGACTTCACAAACTTCATGTCCAAATGGATATAAGAGCTTATCATCAAAGAAAGGGGGGGGGGAACCTAACAACCCAGCTGCCTGTTGTTGCAAACAGTCATAATTCCAATAGTTCTTTTCCTACTAAACAAAATCTACAGTATGAAAAAGGATGGATGGAGGAGGAGGGAGGGGATGAAGTTTATAGAGACGAACCTAAACACCAGCATTTCGCTCCTGAGAGTCCTCCTAATTGAGGACTCAAGCTCTCATCGCCAAACTCCAGCTCAGCTTTTAAGTCACCTTCGCTCTGGTTGCCTGCCAGTCCCAAGCGATGCCTCCACGTCCCATTTTAAGTCGGCTTGTTTAGTTTTATTATTCTGACGTGGAAGTAGCTATTCCTCTCCCAAAACTATAGAGTGAGTCAACTATTACCTCCAAGCGAGTCCCAAAGAGAAAGCAGTCCTCCCCTGTAACAGGAGTCGACCACGCCTTCCTGCCGCCCCAGCAATTGCAAGAGGAGCACCGGGGTCGCATTTCTCCTTTCATATATATACACACACACACACACACACACACACACACACAAAGACACAGGGCTGCAGGGATCTCATCCAGCAGCACACACACACACACACACACACACACCCATAAAAAAAGTCTGGGGAAGCGACAGGGACACGTGGAGAAAGGGGCACAAAAGGGAAACCTCTGGTTGCCAAAAGGGAAAGAAAGCCCCAGAAAGGGAACTGTTTATATACCAATCTGTTTGTTGCTCTCTGGTTTGTGGGTGGCTTGGACACAGAGAGGAAGGAGGAGTGGAAATAAGGGGAAGGAATATCAACAATTTCAGATATGCAGATGACACCATAATACTAGCAGAAAACCTCACAGACCTAAGGAAGATCAAAGAAGAAAGTGCAAAGGCAGACTTAATGTTGAACATAAAGAAAACAAAAATAATGACCACCAAGGACCTTCACAAGTTCAGCCTAGACATTGAAGAAATAGAAATAGTAAAAGAAATCCCGTACCTGGGATCAAACATTGATAGAAATGGGGACTGCAGTCAGGGAGTCTAAAAGGGCCTTTGCAGACTGGCAGAAGTAGTGCACATTAAATTGAGGCACTGTCCTGGCTCAGTGCTAGGGAATCATGGGAATTGTATTTTTTCTGGGACATTGAGCCTTCTCTGTCAAAGAGCTCTGGTGCCACAATAAATTACAGTTCCCATGATTCCCTAGCACTGAGCCAGGGCAGTGCCTCAATTTAATGTGCACTATTTCTGGCAGTCTGCAAAGGCCCTAAGAATGGGGAGGGCAGTTATGAAAGAAATAGAAAATATTCTAAAATGCAAAGATATACAACTCAGCAGAACAAAAGTTAGACTCATACAAGCCATGGCATTCCCTATTACCATGTATGGATGTGAGAGCTGGACGGTTAAGAAACAAGATAAGAAGAAAACCAACTCTTTTGAAATAATGTGGTGCTGGAGAAGAGTGCTGAGGATCCCATGGACAGCCAAAAGGACAAACAAGTGGGTCCTAGAGCAGATCAAACCAGGAACCTCCCTGGAAGCCAGGATGACCAAACTGAGACTGTTGTACTTTGGACACACCATGAGAAGGAAGGACTCTTTGGAAAAGACAATAATGCTGGGAAAGTTGGAGGGAAGTAGGAAGAGAGGAAGGCCACATGCACAGCTAGATGGATGGACTCTTATTATTAAGGAGGTCACGGGTATTAAGGGTTTGCAGGAATTAAAAAGGATAGGGGGCCTTGGAGATGTCTCATCCATAGGGCTGCCGTGAGTCAAGATCGACTTGAGGGCAGTTGACAACAACAAAATACTTCCTCATGCAACTCACTCACTTTGCACACTTGTTCAAAGATATAGCTGTACTAGTCTATGGAATCAGTATGTGGGAAGACATCTTGTAGCACCTTTGAAACTCACTGAAAAGAAAGAAGTTGGTAGCATGAGCTTTCCCAGACTGAAGTCTATCAACTTCCTCAGGTGCATTTGCCTTCTCTCATCCTCAGAGCAAGGCAATGGCAACTGCCCTCTGAACAAATGCTGCCAACTTCTTTCCTTTGGTTAGTCACAAAGGTGCTACAAGATCTCTCTACATACTCTGCACACATAGGGCCTGAACAGACTGCCAGAAATAATCCATTTTGAGACCACTTTAACTGCCTTGGCTCAATGCGAGGGAATCATGGGCACTGTAGTTTTTTCTGAGGCATTGAGCCTTCTGTCAGAGAGCTCTGATGCCACAATAAACTACAATTCCCATGATTCCCTAGCATTGAGCCAGGGCAATTAAAGTGGTCTCAAGATGGATTATTTCTGGCAGTCTAGTCTGTTCAGGCCCTCAGGAGAGGAGCGAGAAGAACAGGGGAATCCAGGTGGGAAATGATGCTCTGTCTCCCTCATCCCCCTAAGAAAAGTCAGGCTGCATCCCCAAGGCAGAAATAACCCAATGTGACACCGCTTTAACTGCCATGGGCTGTGCAATTCTAGAAATGTTAGTTTATTGTGGCACCAGATCCAGTTTGACACCGCTTTAACTGCCATGGCTCCATGCTGTGCAAGTCTAGAAATGTTAGTTTATTGTGGCACCAGAGCTCCGCAGAGACTACCATTTCCACAATTTCCAACAATTCCAACAAATAAACTATAATTTCCAGAATTCCATAGCACTGAGCCATGGCAGGTAAAGGCTATACCCACACTGCAGAAATAATCCAGTTTGAGACCATTTTAACTGCCCTGGTTCAGTGCTAGGGAATTCTGGGAACTGTAGCTTATTGTGGCACCAGTTCTCTCTGACACAGAAGGCTAAATGCCTCACAAAACTAGTTCCCAGAATTCCCTAGCACTGAGGCACAGCAGTTAAAGTGGTCTCAAACTGGATTATTTCTGCTGTGTTCACTGAGACATCAACTTCGGGGTTGGGGCACGTGCCACAGGCTGCCTCTGCACTGCAGAAATAATCCAGTTATACCACTTTAACTGCCATGGATCCATGCTATGCAACTCTGGGATTTGTAGTTTTGTGAGATATTTAGGGCCTTTGCAAACTGCCAGAAATAGTGCAAATTGAGTCCACTTTAAATTGAGGCACTGCCCTGGCTCAGTGCTAGGGAATCATGGGAATTGTATTTTTTTCTAAGACATTGAGCCTTCTCTGTCAGAGAGCTCTGGTGCCACAATAAATTACAGTTCCCAGAATTCCCTAGCACTGAGCCAGGGCAGTGCCTCAATTTAAAGTGGACTCAATTTGCACTATTTCTGGCAGTCTGCAAAGGCCCTCTGTCTTCTCTGTCAGAAAGCTGTAGTGCTACAACAAAGTACAAATCCCAAGTTTCCAAAGTATTGAGCCATGACAGTTAAAGTGGTGCCAATTGGATTATTTCTGCAGTGCGGATGCAGCCGATGTTAAGCCCCAGAAAGCAAGGCACTGGCTGGTTTCTGGAGAGAAAGAAACGTGCCAGGGCTCAAGTCTGCCTTGGAAGCCATGCCCTTTTTACCTCAGGTTCCCCCACCCTAGTCCTAGATACATTGAGATGGCTGGCAGATATCATAAAAGCACTCTGCACATGTTCACAAATACCTGTACTCTGCTGGAGCCAGTGTGGTGTTGTGGTTTCGGTGGAGTTTATCACACGGAGGCAAAGTCTCCAAATCCCATGCAGCAACAGGATTTAAAATCCAGGGGAAAAACGCAAAAGTGGGTTAATTTTCAGACAATGAGCAATAACGCGACATTAACTCGGACAGAAAGGCGACAAAACTCACTTCTTTTTATTTTCAGAAAATCCCGAAAGTAATTGCTATGCAGAGGGGCGGGGTATAAATAAATTTTATTATTATAATTATTATTAAAAAGAAGTGCGTTTTGTCACCTTTCTGTTTGGATTAATGTCGCGTTATTGCTCATTAACCCTAATGTCATCTGAAAATCAACTTTTACACTTTCTGTGTGGATTAATCTCAAACGTCATCTGAAAAACAATCCACTTTTGCAGATTTTTTTCAGTTTAAATCTCGTTTTTGCACAGGATCCCGCTCGTGTGATAAACTCCTCTGAAGACCAGGGTTCAATTCCCAGTGGCCATGAAATCCACTGGGTGATCTTGGGCAAGTCACACTCTCTTAGGGGGGTTGCAGACTGTCAAAAATAGTGTGAATTCAGTCCACTTTTAGGGTTAGGGTTAAGGTTAGGGAATCATGGGAACTGAATTTTATTGTGGCACTAGAGTTCTCTGACAAAGAAGGTTCAATGTCTCAGAAAAATAACAATTCCCATGATTCCCTAGCACTAACCCTAACCCTAAAAGTGAACTGAATTCACACTATTTTTGACAGTCTGCAACCCCCCTTAGCCTCAGAGGATGGCAATGGCAAGCCCCACTCTGAAAAAACTTTCCCAAGAAAAACCCATGATAGGGTCGCCATAAGTCGGAAACAACTTGAAGGCACACAACAACAACAACAACAACAGGTGGTTTAGTGCTTTGCGTATTGGACTATTACTATGGAGACGAGGGTTCAAATCACTGCCTGAGGACCCACTGTATGACCTCGGGTAAGTCACACACTCTCGGCCTCCAAGGGTAGCCATGGCAAAACCTCTCTAAGAAACCTTGGCCAAAAAAAAAACCTGTGATATGCCATAATAATAATAATAATAATAATAATAATAATAATAATTTATACCCCGCCCCTCTGAGATCAATCAATAGTGTTGCTATAAGTTGGAAAGACTTGAAGGCACACAACAACAAAAGCAGGTAGTGTAAGTGGTTTGAGTGTTGGACTACGACTATGGAGACCAAGGTTTAAATCCCTTCCCAAGCATAAAAACCCCACTGGGTGACCCTGGGAAAGTCACACTCTCTCAGCCTCAGAGGGTGGCAATGGCAAACTCCCTCTGAAAAAACTTTGCCAAGACCTTGGGGTTGCTGTAGGTCAACAATTCAGAACCACCAGACAACAAGAAACAGGTCCAGAAACAGATTCCCTCCTGCCTCCGCCCTTTCTGGACAAAACATAGCAGCCCTGGTTTCCCAAAAAGGGACCCTCTTTGATGACCGGGGGAGGGAAAGAGGGAGGAAGAAAGAGAGGCCACTTCCCAACCCAGCCTCCCCAGGGTGACCACATGGGTCCTAACCTCAAAGGAGGTCAAAATGTAGGACATACTAGGAAAAAGTGTAAGGCATGACCAAATCAAAGCTCAAAACACTCATAGAAAGATCAACTCAAGCTTGTTAGCCATGCTCAAAATGGAGGACACTTTGGGATTCCTCCTGGAGAGGAAGCAGAAATAGAGGATATGCCCTGGTTACTCAGTTCGTCGTGGTCAAAATGGAGGACATTTTGCAATTCCTCCTGGACAGATAGCTGAAATGGAGGACCTGTACGGGGAAAGGAGGATGTGTCTGGCCACCCTGTTCTTAGCCATGCTCAAAATGTAGGACATTTTGAGCTTCCGCCTGGGCAGAAGGCTTAAATGGAGGACCTCTCCTGGAAAAGGGGCCTCTGGTCACTCTGTTAGTCCTGCTCAAAATGGAGGACGCTTTGGGATTCCTCCTGGGCAGAAGGCTTAAATGGAGAACATGCCCGGGAAAAGGAGGACTTCTGGATACTCTGTTCGTCATGCTCAAAACGGAGGACATTTTGGGCTTCTTCCTGGGCGGGAAAGCTTAAATGGAGAACATGCCCTGGAAAAGGAGGACGTGCCTGGTTCCCTCTGTTCTTAGCCCTGGCCAAAATGGAGGACACTTATTGGAACCCCTCCTGGACGGGTCCGGGAAAAGGAGGACGCGCCTGGTTCCCCCTGTTCTTAGCCCTGGTCAAAATGGAGGACATTTATTGGAACCTCTCCTGGAGAGGAGGCTGCATTGAGGGGGGCGGGCAGGTCCGGGAAAAGGAGGAGGACTCCCAGCTCTGGTCACCCTGAGTCTTTAAAAAAAAAAAAAGAGGGGAAGAAGAAATTAAGCCGCTGGAAAGGAAGTTGGGCGCTGTGAGGTGTTTTGTTTGGGAGGGATCCTCTTGGGCTGCTGCTCCTCCTCCTCCAGCCCCTTCTTCTCTCGCCCCGCGGCCCCAAAAACTCCCAAAACACCGGAGGGCCGAGGGGGAGAGGGTCTCCTCTGTGGGTGGGTCGGTGGGTCGGTCTTCTCCTCCTCCTCCTCCTGTCCCTCACCTTCACAGATCGGGCAGCAGCAGCAGTAGCGCTCCAGTCCCGGCCACCGCCTCCGCCGCCCTGGGCATGTCCGGGGGGAGCCTCCTCCTCCTCCTCCTCTGTTGCTGTCCTACTACTAAGTCCTACTCCTCGGCCGAGGCGCCTCCCAGGCCGGGCTCAGCCTCTGCCTCCCGCCGCCGCCGCCTCAGCCGCTGCCATCTTGTCCTGGCGGCTGAGAGGGAAGCGCCCCGGCTCGGCTCCGCGGCGGCCCTCCGCCTCATCATCTTCCCGGGGACGGACGGACGCCGCCGCCCACTGCTCTTCCCGCTTCTCGGGCGGAGCGGAGGAGCTCAATGGCCTCCGTGTTGGGGGCTCCTTCTTCTTCCGCCGCCGCCGCCACCGCCCACCTCAACCCCGGGGCTGTGAGGAAGCCGCCGCCTCCTCTGCTACTTCCTCCTCCTCCTCCTCCTCTTCCTCCGTCAGCCCTGCCGCTGCTCCGCCGCCATGGCTCCGCTCCGTTTCCAGCCTGAGGAGAATGAGGCCTTCGTCCGCGGCTGGAGCGCCCCCGGCTGACAGGAAAGATGGAGCAGGCCCAGGCCTAGTCTCTCTCTGAGGGGGCAGAAAAAACGCCTCTCCCGCCTCTCACTACGGTCCAAAACACGAAATAATCCAAAGATATAGCCATGTTAGTCTGTAGAATCAGTATGTAGAAAGATATCGTAGAAAGATGTTGGCAGCATGAGCTTTCTTAGACTTCAGTCTACTTCCTCAGGTGCATTTGGAAGCCGACTGAAGTCTAGGAAAGCTCATGCTGCCAATTTCTTTCTTTCAGTTTGTCTCAAAGGTGCTACAAGATCTCTCCACATACGAAATAATCCAGTTCGGGAGCGCTTTAACTGCCCTGGCTCAGTGCTAGGGAATTGGTTTGTTTATTTATTTGTTTGTGTGATTTCTATGTGCCACCTTTCTCCCAGAAAGGGACCCAAGGCGGCTCACAAATTTAAAAAAAAAAATCTTTAAAAATGTTCTCTGCCACAAAGAGGCCTGGGACCTCACTGGAATGGAGACATATTGGATTGCAAAAGAGGGGTCCCTGTTGAGATGCAAATAGATTTTAAATTTCCTGGACTTTGCAAATCTCCCTATTATAGCCACAGGGCCGGAGGAGGAGGAGCCTGCCTGCAAAAGATATCCTCCCCACGTATACCATCTTAACTAAACTTTAACTAGAATTGACATTCTCACACACCAAGGGCATATATATGTCTGTCCCTGGCCTCCACTCCACCAAAAGCATCTGAGGAAGTAGACTTTAGTCCATGAAAGCTCATGCTGCCAACTTCATTTCATTTAGTCTCAAAGGTGCTACAAGATCTCTCTTTAAACTGTATTACAGTTGGCCCTCCACATTTGCAGATTTGAGTCTTGCGGATTTGATTATTTGCAGTTTTGATTAATATGTTCTCTCTAGGAATCTCTAAGGCCTCCAGTGCAACTCTGTCAGAAGTTGGCCATAGAGTTGTGCTGGAGAACTCTAGCTGTTCCTAAAGAAAACACTTCTCTAGGCATTTATAGGTCCTCCAGCATAACTCTATGGTCAAATTCTGGCAGGTCTTGACCACAGAGTTGCACTGGTGGACCTGGAGATTCCTAGAGAGGTATTCTCTCAGGGGGAAAAGTATAATGTTTTTTATTTGCAGTTTTTCCACATTCACTGGGGTCCTTCAAGGCACCGCAAAATGAAGGATATTCAGAAAAATATAGGACATGACCAAATAAAAGCTAACAAAAATACTTCTATAGATGTAAATCCAGGCTTTTTAGTCATGCTCAAAATGGAGGACATTTTGAAATCCGTCCTGGGCAGAAGGTTGATATGAAGGACATGTCTTGGAAAAGAAAGACATCTGGTCACCCTCCAAGTCATTTTTTACTTGTAGTGACCCTAAGGCAAATCTATCCTAGGGTTTTCTTGGCAAATTTTTTCAGAGGGAGGTTTGCCATGGCCATCCTGAGGCTGAGAGAGTATGGCTTGTAGTGAGCCCTCTTTTGCGCTTTCACAGGACACTTTTCTTTGCGGGGAGAAAGAGGAATGAAAAGTGGGTGAGAAAGAGAAGAGCAAGTGCCGTTACATTCAGAGTAGTGGTCCTTCCTATACAAGTTCTCTCTACTAATAGGGTGACCAGAGGTCCTCCTTTTCCAGGACATGTCCTCTATTTCAGGCCTCTGTCCAGGAGAGATTCCAAAATGTTTTTAATGAACTACTTTCAGCCTCCACAAAATTGTGGATTTTCCAAAGAAAAAGCCATATTTGTATCCAGGTTGATTCAAAAGACCAGAAAGTGCCAGATTTTGTTCCTGTTCTTTCCAATTTTATTTTGGAGATCCATACATGTTTTGTTTATCCAGAATATTTTTGTCAACTCCCAGTACAATAGAGACGTTTTACACCAGCTCAGTAGGTCGGTTTATTTTAATCCGGTATAAAATCGGAAAGAACAGGAACAAAATCTGGGACTTTTCAATCAGTCTGGATGTACCCTTAATCTATTGTTTCTGAAATTAGTATCTTGTGGTATCTTCTTTCCTCCCACCCCTTAAAAAAAGCTAGATGTGTTCACATAAATGTGTTTCATTCACATAAAAAGTTATTCTAATAGTTTTAACATGCCAACCTTTTACCTCTTTTTCCTGTCACATGATAAGCAAAGAGAAAACACATGATATATACATTCCTCTTGGCCCATTCTGAATGCATGTGGCTGCTCCTTTATGAGTGAATAATACAGTTAATTACCAGGTTATCTATTAGGGCTAGTCTCAGGCCTTTAAGTATAATAAACAAAGACTGGAAATTTCATTAATCAGACTTCATTCAGGGTCCCACTCTGGGATCTATGCTAAACTACACATTGTTTCTTCGCAGTGGTTTTCAACCTTTGATCTTCCGAATGTTTCAATTACTAGAATCCCTCAGCTTGGCTGAGGCTTCAGGATGTAAAAGTCTAAAACTCTTGGGAAACCGAAGGTTGAAGACGCTTGCTGCCTACACACCATTCTTCTTCCTACACCCCACCTCAAGACCTAAATCAGGGGTAGGCAACCTTTTTGAGCTGGGGGCCGGGTTGCTGTCCCTCAGACAATTGGGGGGGGGAGAGCACCAAAAATAAATAAATAAATATTTTTTTAAAAAAAAAATTTAAAATATGCATGCACACTCTCTCTTTTGCCAAGAAAACTCCAAGAACAAGTAATAACAACAATAATCAATATCATCATGGCGGGTGGCGGTGGTGGCAGTAGGACCGGCCTGGGGCCGGTCCAAAGGTCTCAGGGGGCCGCATCCGGCCCCTGGGCCTTAGGTTGCCTAGCCCTGACCTAAATTATTGCACTCTTCTAGTCTGGTAGAACTTCTATAGGTCCAAAAAATGTTGGCCCAGATACAGTATAAATATACATCATGTCTCACCTATGTTCCCAAAACAGTTTATATAAACAATAAAACAAAAAAAACAGAAATGCAAAAAACACCCCATAATAAGGTTTAAAAGACTCAGAATAAAAAAAGTACAAGCTCTTTCACATTGCAAAACAGTAAACAATTAAAACTGCATCTAAAAAATAAAGGAAAAGCTTTGTTGCATCAAAAACGTACAACATCAGGCAAAACTCTGGCAAGCTGGGCATTGTTGAAATGCCTCTCCTTCTCTCCTGCTACAACCAACATCTGAAGATATCTTGCAGTACCATTCAATCACCAACTCCTGCTTTCATCAATCTTCTCTTTCACACACAGTCTTGTACTGAACAATATTGCCTCACTAGGGTTGCCAGTTCAGGACTGTCCCAGGCCCTGACGTTTCCAGCCAAAGTGTGAAACCTAGAGATGGTACCTGGTGATGCATATTAAGTACGGTACCTACCACAGTTGGTCACAGCTTGTCATTGAAATACACACACACACACACACACACACACACACACACAGTCTCATGTTTTGAAATTTTAGCTAAAGAAGCTGTTCTCAGAGTGAGATGAAATGAGGGGGGTTATTCTTTGTCATTCTTTCGCAAGGAGAGAGGATAAGAAACATTTAATCTAGCCTATTTGCTTCTAGTCAGAAGGTGAATACAGAACAGAGTAGAGGGTGAGCCCTGGTGCTACTACAAGAAGGGAAGGATGAAGCTAAGTAAATAATAGACCCTCTGGAGAGTCTTTGCAAGTTACAGCAAAAAAATTAAGCCTCATAAATTGTAGCAAGCTGCTGCTGCAATAGCTGACCTGGAAATTTGCACAGAGTCCTTTCCTCTTATCTGGAGATGATCCCACCAAAGTTGGAGAATTTACATTGTCATTTGGAGATGATTCACAAAAACTGGATGCTCAGGAATAGGCCCCAAGATGTGATAACCCTATTCACTCTGCTGCTACATGGATGACCCACTCTGCCTTCTTAACAAACTAAAATTCAGCTGGGTTGGTCTTTCCCCTTAAGAAGGTACAGTGATGAGAAATTCAACAGAGCATAAAACACAGGACTTGCTACAAAAATACTTGGAACACTTTGCTGTCCACTACAATGTGTTTCCTTTAAACAAGCTGCTCACCATCCCAGACAAAAGCTTCACATCTCTGGCAGGTCAGACCTTTGTCTATACAAGGTCTTTTTGCCTTGTTTGGTATTAAAGACAGGAACAATGGAAAGACAGAGAAGCTGAAGTGTGTGTTAGTTGCCCAACATGCAGAAATTGTGTCTAAAATAGGCTCTCTTAAGTCCTTGTTTTCAACCATTTCTGGTGAAAACAAGCTGCTAGATGTCTTTAATTTTCAGGAAAATCCCAGTTTTGTGACATCTCCACTCAGCTGTATCAGGTCCTTTCAATTGTCCTTCCTTTTACTATGTTCTCTGAAATCTATAGTGAGCTGGACTTCTGCCACAAGGCAGATGGGTTTGGAGGTCCTTGTTAGCACCATGGCCAAACATTAACAGCTGCCCTGCAGTACAGAATGGGTTAATTATAGTATTGGCTTTGTTAAACAGCAGCCCCATACAGCCAGTTATGGGGAACTGAATTGCTGGTCAGGATTAATCTGGGTAGAATGAGTTGTTTAGGTATCTAATTCTACTGTTGGCTGTGAGAGAATGCTGGACCCTATCATTGAACAGGCTGGAATGTTTCTCTACTGTACACCATCTGCTGCATCATTTACCACCAAAAAAGCTTATCTTATAGCAATAATGTGTGTCAGCATCAATCAAACTTTTTGGGAGGCCTGAAACTATGAGCTTTGTCACACAATAAAAGGAAGCCAGTGGGAGAGTAGTGGCTTCTCCGTGCTTCTCTGCATGCTGTCATTGCACTTCCATTCCTGAAGGAGACAGTCGTAAAAGTGCCTTTTATCATGCTGGAAAAATCCGTTTGGCAAAAGGCATGCTTTTACAACCATCTCCCTTGGGAATGAAAACAGAACTGCTATGACCGCATGCGGAGATGCACAGAGAAAGTTGCTACTCTCCCACTCTGTTTCGGCTTTCTTTTCTCATACAATAAAGCCCTATACCCAGTTCCAGAATGAAACATTTTTACATTTTGCGGTACTGTTCTTTTGATGTTACCTGCTTTCTGCTTTAAGGTGAATGACAGCATCGTATATGCCAGACCTTTTGAAAAAATTGATATTTTTCCTTTCACCACGGCAACCTCACTAGCTGCCACCTGGTGAATAGCACCAGAGCTCTATAGAAATTACTGCTGATCAAGTCGACAGTCTTTCAAATCTCCCCTGAGACAGATCTGACACGTCAACTCCATCAGCCCTAGCCAGCATAGCAAAGGATGGTAGGGTAAGCTGTTCATCAGCATATAGAAAGCTAACATGTTTTCTATTCCTGACCTACCTAAAATATTATTTCAAATTCAGTTCAAGGATTATTTACACTGGACAAAATAACATACGTCCAGATCATATATTGCACATTCCGACATCTCTGACCACCATTATAATATAAATAGGTTACTGTTTTACATCATTTTCTTAGTCAATGCCTCTTTATAATGCTTGAGCTGCTGATTGTAATGACAATGCTTCATACATATAAGTACAACCAAATGTAAACACAATGTAGCTGTTTGCAGGAAGGCTATAGGCAGTTCCTACAAAAGAATATGGACTGTGAAGAGGACTTGAAGGATAGTTAATTGACAAAATAGTTGATTGTCATCTTCCCCTCTGTGCCCACCATTCTTTCACTCTTGGTAGCAAAGGCACTCTAATCTACATTAGCCATACCAAGTATAGAAGCACAATCTTGTGTATGTGCAAAGAATTGAGAAAAGCCATTTTTGACAGTACCTAGAGACAATGTATTGATCCTTCTGTCTGTTTCTAAGTCACAGTATACTTTTCTGACATGAATAGTCAAGAAGCTATCTTAGATTCAGATAAGTGCCTGCCTATGAAAACGAGAAGAGGAGTGTGGAAAAAAAGCACATGGGAGAGGGGCAGTCTGCAGTAGACCTTTAAACCAAGAGAGATGCAACTCCAATAAGCATAGATCTCTGAGGGGTCTAGGAACTCGAAACTGCTGCTGAAAGCAGGAAACGAAAAGTCCTGTTGCTCAAGCATAAGCAGTGTTGCAGTTCTCTGGATCCCAGCTGTCGTACTGAAAGCTGTTATTGTACACCCTCCTTGTGCAGCACAAAGCCAGCCACTGGAACATTGCATCAACCTGCTTTTATTACCCAGAAAGCACTTCCTACCACCACCCCCCTTTTTTCTAAAGCACATACGTAGTTCAGCTCAGTGGGCCTTGATCCTGCCAAGAGGTTGCCAAATAGGAGATTTATATAAGTCTGCAATCCGGTCAACAATTTAAGCATTTTTTAAAAAATAATATAGCAGTAGACCTTTCTGAAATGCAGCTCTTAAGAATTCTAAGAAAATCCTTTAAAAGCTCCTTTGTTATTCTCGTTCAGTGAAAACACAGCATATTATCACTAGTTCACCAAATGATTATTACACCTTGCTTTCTAAAGAAAGCTAATGAGTAACTTTGTTCATGTGCGTACATTTATAGGCTGACAGGAAGCTTGGTAAATGTCCACTAAGTCAGAAAATAGTTCCTGGGGTGTTTTCAACCATTAGAAATGAAAATAACTACCCACTGAAAGCCATTTGTATGCCTTTGTTTTCAAAACAAGAATTATGTAAAGAGTGCACAGCCTCAGACTATAACATTAGTAGAGCTTGGCCTGCAGGAAAATACCAGCTGCCTACATTAACTTTTGAAAAAACTAGTATAACAAGTTTCTTCTTTTCAGGTATGCACACAACCCAAGTAACACAGAGAGATATCTCCTCCACCCCACTGCCCAATGCTTAGGTTGCTGTTCCAATGTTCATTACTGCAACGCCTTTACCATTTCATGTACTATTGCCAACTATCCTAATTTTGAGAAGACAGTATTTAAAAAACAGTATTCAAATTAAGGACCATTCATCCCAAGACAGCAATATATCATTACCTTAGATAACATTAGTACAATGTCAGCCCTCAGTATCCATGGGGGATCCATTCCAGACCCACCCACCCCAGATACCAAAATCCACAGATGATCAAGTTCTGTTGTCCCCAATGGCGGTGTGTGCATGCAGTCGCACTGCCATTAGGAACAATGGGACTTCAATGGTGGTGCATGCAGATGGCCGCACCACTATTAGGAACAGCCCCATTATCCCCAGTGGCAGGACTTGTATGCAGCTGTGCCACCATTAGGGACAACAGCACTTCACGGGGGCTGTTCCTAATGATGGTGCGGCAATGTGCACCCACCACCATTGGGGACAAAGTAGGCACAACAGTTCCTTTTGAAGTCAGTGAAAGAAGAAATCTAAGAAAGTTGTACCTTCAACAGAAACATGACCATGAAGGCTATAGGTCAGGACATAATGCAAGCACGTTCTTCCCCTGTGGGTGCCTTTACAAGACATTTTGCTGCCTGAGGTAAAGGATAAGATGGCACTCCCTACCCTGCATATACAAAATCTAATACAAAATATCTTTCTGTTACCCCTGAGAATTTTGTGGTATACAATAGGCTTATATAAGCCCCAACGGGGGCTTATTACATAAGTGTGAAATCAATTTATTTATTTTTTATTTATTGAATTAATCTCTTGCCTTTCTCCCAAAATGGGATTGATAAGGAGGATTAAATCAGGTATTACCACATTGAACAAGTGGATCAGCACATCCACTTGTATAGTTCTGACTTGTGGGATCTTAAGAATAAAGGCAAGGTGAGTCATAGGAGCCCAGGATAGGGGGTCCATCACATTTATGTAACTAATGGTTAACAAGTCCCATTCATTTCATTGGAACTACTCTCTAAGTGGTCAGGGCTTCTTAAAAAGTGAGAAGTGATTTTCATTATGCCAAGGTTCCATCAATTAATGTCATAATAAGTTGTTATCTTCAACAGGATGGGAGCAAAAAATAATAGCAATAATAATTAGCAGTTTCTCTGGCATTCTGGCAACCTACGATCTGTTCTAAAGTTTTCGGATGATGTGTACCTCCAGGAATTGTCCTAGTTAGATCTTTCATTAGAGAGGGATGATGCACAGTTGAAATACTATTTTGGAGAGTAAGATCACCAACGTTTGTGGATACAGGTTGTCTTTTTGACTTGCTCTTACAGAGGATTGAATTACTTTAAAATATACTTATGCCAAGTTAACATGAAAGCTTAAACTGGGATCATTCTTGCATGTAAACACTGGAAGAGATATCAAACACCTGCTAAATCTTTTAAAGTCTAATTCGTTCATCAGCAGAATGCAAAAAGGAAATTCTTAAAACTCCAGTAGTGATGTGTCACTCATTTAAGAATGGCACAGGAGTCTAAAAAGAAAGTACCGTACCATTTGTGTGTTTGCTCATGGCAAAGAAGACTTAAGAACAGTAAGGTGAAGCAAGGTGTTGTTGTTGTTGTTTCTTATGCGAGAGATTGTCAGATGCCTGTGTCTGGCATAATAGGCCATAATTATAAAAGTAAATAAATTAACAGCTAACATCTAATGGGAGTGTAGGTTAATGCCCATTATTTTCCACTTTTAGCTGCCTCTGAAGTGCTAATAACTCATGTAGGAAGGATAAAGATGGAACATGTTGAAACAGCAATTAATATGGGGAAATTAAGATACAAGCTCCCCCACATTCAACATCTCTCCCCTTACAGAACATTTTGTACAATACTGCAAAACACCTGGTGTAACAGGTTGTTTTTTGTTTTGCATTCTAATTTTTTTCTATCAAAGCCCTGAATCTAAGCATTTGCATCTAGCAATTTGATATGGAAACTGGATCCCAACAGAACAGGTGGAGGATTCTTCTCAGGTCTAGGCAAGCTTCTCTTTGTGAAGAGCATCCCACATTTATTGCGTCCTGACCACCCTGTCTTTCTTTGGCTTTTTGAAGTCCCACCTGCTCATACTTTTCAAGTATGGAAGACCAGAAAGGTCTTTGCTGAATGAAAGAGGAAATTTTGAAAGGTGCTGCTTCTAGGGTTACTTCTGTTTAGTGCAAAGCTATAGCACAATCTTTTGCATGGTTGGTTTGGAAATTTGACCATATTTGATTATATTAAATGGGTCTTACTCATAGATAAGAAGTGGACAAAGTGCTGCCTTCCATATGTTGTTGGACTGCAGTTCTCATTAACCCTAGCCAGTACAGCCAACTGTGAGAAATGCTGGGAGTTGCAGTCCAGCAACATCTGGATGGCCACACTTTTTCATTGCCTGTCTTGGTGGGTATGCATAGGGTTGCAGACATGCAGCATAACCTGATTCAAGGATAAAACCACTGACATCCACTAGTACAACTTCATAAATGGAAGTGCCAGTCCATTTACAGGGATCACTTGGTGAGGGGTTAATTTGATTTGTTGGAGCTTGAGGTTGTGGACAAGATACCCAGATAAGTCCAGTTAGTAATTTGCATACTTAATCCTTGCTTTTGCACAGTTGGAACCAGGAGGTTATGAATGCCTTTATGAGATAGGGGAGGTATGGTGGTGAAGATAGAAGAAGCCAATGGAGAAGTGAGGGGAGAAAAATCATAGCTGTTCCTCTTTACAATTGACCACCCAACCAACAGATTCCTGGCTATTCTAGTAGAAGCCCATCAGACCACAAAGTGCTGCTTAATGCCAGGTCAGAGACTGGAAAGAGCTGTATGATCCAGGACTTGATCCCGGACAAGCAAGGTGATATTGAGTGTATAACTGAAACCTGGTTAACTGAAGAGGGGGGTGTCACCCAGTTATACCCACCAGGCTTCTGGTGCAGAAGCAGGCAAGATTTGATGGGTGGGGTTGCAGTGATCTAGCACGAGTCCATTCCCCTATTGATACACGCTGTCTGACAATCTTTAAGGTTTGAGTGTATATACCTGGAAATAGAGCAATGAGACAGGAGGTGGATTCTATCGGTATGCTATCAACTCCACTGCCCAATTGTCTCTCTGCTGGAGGTGCTCTTGGAAGTGGTGTTAATCTCCCCCAAATTTATTATGTTGAGGGATTTTAGCAGCCATGCTGAGAAACCCTCATCAGGGCCAGCTCTGATTTCATAGCTTCCATAGCAACTAAGTGCCTGTCTCAGTATATATCTGGCCCATCACATGCAGCAAGCCACACTCTTGATCTGGTTTTTGCTGGTCAGGGGTGATGGTGATCTGGGAGTAGCTGAGGTTGAAAAAACCCAGTTGTCATGGACAGATCACTACCTGATATGGTTTACATTTGCTGGGACTCCTAATTTCGGCAGGGGTGGGGGTGTAGACCTATTAGAATGGTCTATCCCTAGAGACTAATGGACTCAGAAGGATTCCTGAATGCTCTGGGGTATTTTCCAGCTTCTAGAGTTGATGATTCTGTTGATGCCCTGGTTAATACATATACACAGGGAAGTGACTTGAGCAATTTACACAGTTATTCACAAGTGTCCTATAATGGGCTGCAAAACCAAGGCTTCCTGGTTTTCTGAGGGGCTCAAGGCAGTGAAGCACTCAGGTAGACAACTAGACCAATGGTGGAGAAAGAGAGAATGGATCTGATCAAGCATAGGTTAAGGCCCATTTTAGAACCTAGGGCTCATTCCCACTTGCATATAAACTGGTTCGCAAGTCGCATTGACATCAGTTTGCAGAAGTGATTCCTACCAATGCGTAGTTCCCACTATGGAAGCAACTTATTTCAAGAATTCCATGCATTTGTGTCTTTTTTGACACATTTGTCGTACACACTAGCCATTTTTTTTTATATTGTCGATTATATGACATGCATCTATGCCTCATCAGTGCCAACCATCTCTGGATTTCCCAAGCCTCCTGGGGAGCAGGAAGTCCAGGGGACCAACCTGGGTTGCATCCCCAGGTGTCAGCGACAGCCAGGTGGAGGACTTGGAGGACTCTGAGGGTGAGGATGTGGGGCCAGATCCTAGCTTGGTGCCCCCAGCCCCCATAGACCTAGCTGAACCTGGACCTAGCTGTGTGGAGCCCATTGAGCAACAGCCTAGCCTTCCTCCTCAGCAGCCTAGCCTTCCTCCAGCAGAAAGCCTTTCCCCAGCAGAGGTTGCAGGCCAGGAAGAAGCAGAGGAGCAAGAGATTGAAATCCCTACCTTTGCTCAGAGGAGAACAGATAGGGAGGGGCTGCGGCATTCTCGAAGGTTAGCTGAGAAACGCACAGCTAAAGAGAAACACCTGGGAGAGAGGAGCTGAGGCTAGATAAGCAGCTGGGAAAAGTCAAGCTCTCCATCAAGGCTTATCTTGGATTCCCCGGTGAAAGCTCTTGGCTCTCAGCTTGACTTTAGACTGTTTATATCCTGTGACCTTTGGAACGGCTCTGGACTACCTGCTCGCGTTTACCCTGGACCTTGGATTGCTCTCTGGACCTGCCTTTTGGAACTCTGGACTTGTTGGTTGCCTGCTGCAAACAAACAGTGGTACGTCACTTGCAACTGGGTTGTTGTCTTGGGAGAGGCCCTGTCTTTATCAGCCATGTGTTGGCAGTTTTCCCCGACACCAGGGGTCTAGAGCTCCCAAGCCTACTGGGGAACAGGCAGTCCAGGGGTTCTGGGATCGGGCGGGGGGGGGCATGCCCAACAGCCCCGGTGGAGAGGAAACTGAGGGAAAGACCCTTCCACCTCCTGCCTTTCTCCCCCTCCTCAGGAGTCCTTTTCCAGGGCAAGGAGGCATGGTGGGCAGGCAGTCTGGGGGGGCTCTGGGATCAGGCAGTGGGGCGATGCCCAACAGCTCTGGCAGAGAGGAAGCCGAGGGAGGGACTGGCGGATCCCTCCAAACAGCCTTTGAGGAGGGATGGAGGGATGGAGGGGGGAAGGAGGTGGTGCTTCTTCTGACTCCCCCTCACATACACTGACTTTCCACCACCCCCACTGCCCTCCCAGCTCCAGGGACTGGAGAGACCCCCAGAGGAGCAGGTGAGGCTGAGCAGCTGAACGTCCCTGATTTGTCCGAGGCAGCCACCAGGCTTGGAGAGGTCCCACACCGGCTCACTCCCTCTGGGATCTCTCACTCTCTCACTATCTCAGCCCCAACTTTCTGCCTTTAGTCCCTCCCCAGTGTAATGCGAATCTGGTCCATCATTCACACTTGTTGAACAAGCTTCCGAATCATTTTTTTTTTCAAAAGAACCACCAAATGATCTGTCTTCAAAAAGAGCATTTTTTTTGTACAATGAAAATATTGCTTACAGTTGTAAACCGCTTAGACACTGCATAGCGTGGTAGGAAGTGGTATATAAATTAAGCTGCTTCGCTTTGCTTTTTACATTTGCCTCACTTCAATGCGACTCAGACCTTACATTTGCTTTTTACATTTGCCTCACTTCAATGCGACTGCAGCACAGTCAGGTATGAAACAGTTCTCAGTGTGAACGAGGTGCATATAAAATGATCAACAATTCAGTTTATATCATAGTGGGAATGAGCCCCTACTTTACAGCAGCAAGAGAAGCAAAGGAATGCTTCTTTGCTTGCCTCTATTCCATCAGCTCAATCTCGTCCAGCTCAGCTGTTCAACATAGTTAAAGGATTTTGAAGAATGAGTTTCAGTTTGTTCAACATGCTGATGTGGAGAAGTAGCTTGGAGAGCTGAGGCCAACCACTTGCTTATTAGACATGGGTCCATCTTGGCTAATTAAAGCTATCAGTGGAGGACTGGTCATTTGGGTGGTGGAGGTTGTAAATTCTTCTTTGAAAGAAGGGTATGTTGCAATCTCTCTAAAAGAAACAATTGTAAGAACTTTTGTTGAAAAAAAACTTCATTGGACCCTCCCTAGGTCACTATGGTCTGGTCTCTAATCTCCTCTTTATAAGTAAGGTCTTAGAGTGAGTGTTGGCAATACAACTGCAGGCTTTCTTGAATGAAATAGATTACCTGGATCCATTCTAATCAGTGTTCAGGCCTGGTTATGGGACAGAAACAGCCTTGGTCACCTTGATGGATGACCTACATGAGTTGGGCAGGGAGAGTTCATCCTTGTTGGCCCTCCTGGATCTTTCAGTGGCATGTGAGACCATTGACCATGGTATCCTTCTGGGTCGCTTTACTGATATGGTACTTGGAGCCATTGCTTTCCAATGGTTCCAGTCTTTCTTGGCTGAATGTTCCCAGAAGATGGTCCTGGAGGACTATTGTTCAGCCTTTTGAGCATTAGCCTGTGGGGTTCCACAGGGATCAATACTATGCTTTCCCCTAAACTTTTCAACATCTACCTGAAGCCTCTGGAAGAGGTCATCCAGAGCTTTGGGACTGGGTGGCATAAGTATGCTAATGATATGCAGCTCTAGCTCTCATTTACAAGTGATGTCAAGGAGACTGTGGTAATACTAAATTATTGTCTGGATATGGGTGAACTAGCAAACAGAGAGGAGGCAAGCTCCACATGCTCTAAGATAATCAACTGTTTATTCAGTGTTTATTCAGTATTTAAAAAGCCCAACGCATTTCAGGCACACTAGGCCTTCTTCAGGAGCCTCTGAGAGAAATCACTGGAATTGTAAACACTCTCCATATTACAGGACCATAAGGATAAAGGACCATAGGGATAAATGCACTGTATCCTTGAAATACAAGCCACCAGTTCCTCTTGATAACTGCTATTTTTCTTGATACCTTTGGGGACAAACATGTTTTGAGGGGCATTTTGAGGGGATTCCCCTCAATATTTTAGACGATTTTCATTTTAAGATATATTTTTCTTCCCCAGAAAAGAATGAAAATAAAAAGGTAAATTATATGCAAAGAAATCTTGTAGCACCTTTGAGAATAACTGAGAAAAAGAAACTGGTAACAAAAGCTTCCATAGACTGAGGCACCTAGAAATCCTGCTGGGATAGACGCGGGATTGAAATGTGAAACACGGGTGTTATCGCACACAGCTATAACCTGGTGAGTGTAACCCGTATGCAGCTCAGACCCCAGCTGCACTTATCCAGTAGCTTTTCAAATATGGCAAGCTCTTGTTTTTGAAAAGCCACTGGATAAGTGTGGATGGGTCCAGGCTGCATATGGGTTGCATTCGCTCAGCCGCGGCTGTGTGCAACAACATCCGTGTTTGACTTTTCAGTCCCACATCTATCCCAGCCAGATTTCTTGGTGCGAGAATCTCCTAAGTCTACTTCATCAGATGCTTTGTGTGAAGTGCCAAGGGACACCAAGTAGACTTAGGGGCTAAACAGATGGCCCCAAAGGAGCAGCTTGTCGCTGTGGCAACTGCAAACCATGGTCCCAATTCAGCATTTTTCCGGCCCAAAAAGGAGCAGAAAAAAGCTGACCTTGCTGCCGTCACAGCTTTTCCATGTTTCTTCAGTGCAGCATGTCCAAACACTGTGCCGCAGAAACATTGTGATGCCACCCGCTGTCTGGGTGGGCGGGCGGTGTGACACCAACTTTGGGGGGGAATCAGGGCGTGCGGTCACCATGCCCCCACTCCACCCCCAAGCTGGCTCTTACTGCTGGTCTGCTTTCCCGCTTAGTCTACAAAATCTTATGCTACCAACCTTCTTCTCTCACTCTCAAAGATGCTACAATATCCTTTTTATAGTGACCCAGACTAACACTGCTATGGCTGTATCTGCACTGCATAAATAATACAGTTTGACACAGCTCTAACTGCCATGGCTCAATCCAATGGAATTCTGACATTCGTAGTTTTCCAAGATATTTAGCCATCTATGTCAGAGCAATCTGGTGCCACAACAAACTAAAAATCCCAGGATTCCATAGCATTGAGCCATAGCAGTTAAAGTGGTGTCAATGGCATTCATTCTGCAAATGAAGCCTATATCTTTGAAAAGGTGATGAGCAATCCAATGAGTTACTAAAAACCTTTTTAAAACTGAAACATTACATTTGAATGCTTCATATCAAGATCATATATTTTATTTTAATTACTTGTTTGATTTATATCCCACCTTTTTCCCAAAATGATCCAGTATTTTTTTTTTTTTCTGGATGAGGCACAGGACAATAAGGTCCCCTATATGCCTTCTTCCATGTTCTAAAATAAACTGAATTGGAAGGTGAATCTTTGTTCAAGGCTGACAACTGGATTACATTCTCAACCATACTTGAGGGCAGCCAGGTGGTTTAGGAAGTATGGGACAAACTTTATCACACCAACAGCTATATCTTGCAACAGGGCAAAGGCTGGGGGCTCAGGAGTCATGGGTAGGGGCTGTAATTGCTGCCTGGCAACATCTACCACATTACTCTGCCTAAAGTATGCTTGAACCAATTGTTATTTATCCTCCCACTCCAAAACATGCTCTGGGAGTCTGGGGCAAAGAATGTTAGAAATATTCCTTGTTGATTGTTCCAATATCTGAATGACGATATCTCTCTGCAGGAACCTGCCCATGTTTTGAGATCTTCTGGGAAGGCCCTTTTCTGTGTCCTACCACCCTCGCAAGTACATCTAGTGGGAACACAGAAGAGTGCTTTCTCCCTGGCTGCTCCCAGCTTCTGGAACTCCCTTCCTAGAGAGAGAGGTTAAGACTGGTGTCCTCTTTGCTATCCTTTCCTAGGTATAGATCTTCGGTAGATCTTTTGAGTGCTGACTGCTCAACAGGAAAGGGTTTTTCATATGTTGTTCTTTGTAATGGTTTGTTTTAAACTGCTTTTAATGGTATTGATAGGTTAATTATATTTGTAAAGTTTGTACAATGAAAATATTTTAGTTGTACCTCTTTCAACATTTGTAAGCCATTATGAGTTCCAGGCTGGGAAAAGATGGAATAACAACACCAGCTTCTACAAGCCAGGGATGAGGGGAGAAGGAAAAGAAATATATGGGACAACTAAGAACAGACATGGCTTTGGAGCTGGAACTTTTCAGGAATCTGTACTTACCACTGGGCAAGGGGAACATTGACTTATGGATATGGATCTTATCCAGAGCTTGGACAAGTAAGCCTTTTGGGCTACAACTCCCAGAATCCCCCAGACAGTATGGCCACTGGCAGGAGGATTATGGAACTTTCAATTCAAAACACTGACTTTTCAAAGCTCTGCCTTTGGTTGGCACCCAGCAATTCAAAAGATATTTGAATTCCTGCATTCTTCTCCTGCTTGTGTAAAGTTCTCCATCAAATTTGTAACAAGGGGACAGGGTAGGATGGAGTAGATAATGTTAATAATCCATAGCAGGATCATTGTTTGGTTAGGAGCAGGGGCAAGGCATGGTGAGAGTCCAGAAAACTGAACAGCCATGGAGGGGAATCAATTTTTGCCCTCTGGGCTGAAGGGTCCCACCTCATTCTAGTATAACCACATGCTCTACTGCTGAACTATGGCACATCAGGTTCAATGTAATTTACTGTCTAGATTTCTGGGTCTCAGTGTAGCAGTCCAGCCTATGAATACTGGCAGTGAAATAAATGTCACTGTGTTCAGCGTGACTCTCCAGGAACTGTACTTAGGATGGAGACTTTAATCATATATATTTTGAAGCCAGGAAATTTACTTAATCAATACTTCAAAGTCTATTCTATCCATAACCAAGTTCATCACCCATTTATTATTCTTGTTTACTCTGTGTGAAATATTTTTAAAGTAAACATTACAAGATAATGTAGATCATAATATGGGACTGTGTTTCCTTCCAATCATGCCTATATTTTATACCAAGGAAATATGACTTTCAGCAGTAGTTTCATTAACTGCACGGACAAAATAAAATATATCAACCCACTCTTAGTAATGAGGAACTCAACAGAAAGGATCATATCACAAAAACAATAGCAGAAGATTTCTATTACAGTACCCAAAATCCTTTACAAACCTGTGTGCTGTCTCCTGTTAAACAAAGGGGATGAGATAAAGTTACATATCTTCTTTAGCCAACTCAAGGTTTTGTGTAGATGTGTGCCTATGTGTTGTTTTAGATTCTAGGTTGGTGGGCATTTTTAATATATAGGTATTCATATTTATATGTGCTTTTCTTCACTATACATTCCTTGATTATTTGATGGAGGCCCACCATATTTAACATAAAGCTCCTAAGAGATTTAGAAAATAATTATAACTTAACTCTAACAAAACACAAAGAAATGGGACTCCCAAAATATCAACAAAGCTATGAGCAGATAGCAAATAGGAGCCCTGGTAGTGCAGTGGTTAAATGCCAGTACTGAAGCCACAATGTTGTGAGTTCAATCCTGCCAGGCTCCAAGGTTGACTCAGCCTTCCATCCTTTCATAGGGAGTTTATCACACAGGGGAAAGTGGGAAGTATAAATGGTGATTAACCCATGATTAACCTGCAATTGCGCAAATAGTTTTCATATGACGTTGCAAGCACGACTATTATCCCATGAAGAATCTGTGATTAACCCGCACTTGCACGCAATTGTGCAAATGGTTTTCACATGGCGTTGAGACAAAACATGATTAAAGTGCCATTATCCTCTGAAGAACCAGGCAAGAAACAACAGTAACTCATTCACTGATTTTTCCTGTGAATTACTTTTTGCAGTTTCTTGCCTGGTTATTCCCTGGTTCTTCATGGGATGATGGCACTTGCATTAGTGTCATTTTAAGCACATTGTAATGTCAATTTCACTATTTTCATGGGTTAATCATTGTTTAAACTCCCAACTTCCCCCGTGTGATAAATTCCTAGGTCAATAAAATGAGCATCCAGCTTGGTTTACAGACTGTAAACTGCTTAGAGAGTGCTGAGTTCACCATGAAGCAGTATAGGAATGTAGATGCTATTACTATTGCTATAGCAGTTGTTCTACATTTGTGTGTGTTTTTTAAAAAAAAATATTGATTAAAAACAAACAGACAAACAGAACACAAACAATAAACACAAACAAACAACAAATCGCCTACGTAATCCATCTAAGCATAACAACTAATTAAACTCAACATAAAATAACTTTTAAAAATTTCCTTACTGAACAGTGCTTGCTAATCTGCCCGATTAAGTTACACTTCATTTATTAAGTGCTAATAAATCTAACATCTCACATTATAACTTGATTATCATGTTTCTATTCTTAAATCTAACGACAAACTCTATTCGTATTTTCGATTTTATCTTAAAGTCATTATCACAGCATATTTATCCGTGCCCTCTCAATCCAAGTCAATTACAAAATGAAATCCCTTTTCTGCCTTCCAATAGTCCATCAAAGGTTTCCAATCATGTTTAAAAGTTGTTTTGTCCCTTCTTTTCACAATCGACGTTATTTTTTCCATTTCCATTGTGTCTAATATTTTATATCTCCATTCATGAATACTCTGAATTTCTTTGGCTTTCCATTTAGCTGCAAAGACTATCTTTGCAGCTGAAATTAAATAAAAAAACCAATTTACCATAATGTCTTTCCCAATTTTCCTCTTTTACTATCCCCAAAAGATATAATTGTGGGTCAAAGCACATTTTTATCTTAAATATCTTACTAATTTCTTTGTGTATTTGCTGCCAAAATTTTCTTGCAATTTTACACAAATAACAGTAACTCATTCACTGATTTTTTCTGTGAATTACTTTTTGCAGTTTCTTGCCTGGTTATTCCCTGGTTCTTCATGGGATGATGACACTTGCATTAGTGTCATTTTAAGCATGTTTTAATGTCAATTTCACTATTTTCATGGGTTAATCATTGTTTAAACTCCCAACTCCCCCCGTGTGATAAATTCCTTAGGTCAATAAAATGGGCATCCAGCTTGGTTTACAGATTGTAAACTGCTTAGAGAGTGCTGAGTTCACCATGAAGCGGTATAGAATACATTTGTAACTTTCAGTCAGAAGTTGTTAGTTACTTGGGCCAAGTCAAACTGCCCTCCAAAATAAACACATTGACTTATCATTCAGCCTCCGATTCAATGGATCAGGTGGGACTAGCAATTGGATATAGGCCTCAGGGTTAAACTAAACTTCACTTAAAATGCATTTTTGCATTTAATATGTAGGGATGTCTTATTTGTTTTAAAACAAGCTGGTTATTGTTGTTTTTAAATTGCAGCAAAGGAAGAGAAGTAATTTAATCCATTTAATGGTTTGCTTCCCATTGCAAATAGTAGCTTCAGAGGAGGACTTTTTCTGAAGACTTCAATAGAGACGGAAAGATTACATATTCCCCGCTAGTTCTAATTTCAATTTTAAAAAAATCTAACCCTCTCCCTCCACCACCACTGGTGCTATTTGCAATTTTAAAAATGCACACAAATCTGCAAGTTAGATGCAAGGACACAGGTTCCAGAGTTTTTTCCTGTAGAGTCTGTATTCTCAAAACTAATGATTTCTGCAGAGTATATTCAGGGAAGGACCTAGAGAAGCAAGCTTCTCTGATCAGTAGGAAGAACAAGGCTGATCTTGCCTTTGTAGAAGGTAAACAATGGAAATTTTAGCCTTTGAAGACTGGAGTGTGTTGTGAAGATCAGAAGATGTCCTTTCATCAACTCCTCTTGCTTATGTCACATATTACTCTCTGTCCAGGAATGGCCACATCTAGCACATCAACTGAAACTTTTAATTCCAATGCAAGTCCCTCAAATGACTTGCACTGCACATAAACAGCCAACTCCAGAGCTGATGTGATGACTGAAACCTGTGTACACAATGTGGTTAATACCACACATCCTGCCAACCATCCTCCTTCTGACTGCAAATTAAGAAATGTTTGCATTTTGTTGTACACTTACTCAACAGCAACATTGTGTAAGTGGGAGTTGGGATAGAGAAGAAGGGTGTGCAAAGCAAAATAGTTTGGACGGAAGTGGAAAATATAGTGGGAAAGTGTCAACTACCAGCAAGTTAGTATAATTAGCTGTCATACTAGTAGTAGCCTTTAATGTTCTATCATTTAGGGAGTTCTAATCATGGGCAAGGATATTATGATCCCAGACACACAAAGACTGTCTTTGCTCCCAATGAGATCTTCATCTAAAATTAATCTTGCGGCTGTTGCCACCTCTTTTGGCACATG
The DNA here is from genome assembly GCA_026167975.1 of Phrynosoma blainvillii. Classification (NCBI taxonomy): domain Eukaryota; kingdom Metazoa; phylum Chordata; class Lepidosauria; order Squamata; family Phrynosomatidae; genus Phrynosoma; species Phrynosoma blainvillii. The sequence continues at coordinate 343,581,172 of JANUYF010000001.1, forward strand.
GAGGCAAAAGGAAGGACACAGACAGAGAATGATAATTAGAAGTTTTTCAAAGATGTGGGGGTGGAGATGGTTCCTTGATCCAATAAAGAATTATGTGAGAAATAGAAAAGCAGAGGTTTGCTCCATCAGTTTGACAGCCTTTAGATTCATTACCTTCTAGCATTCCAAACTGTATGCTTAAAATGCTAGAGTGGTTGTAATTTTCCCTACACAGCAGAATTTTCCATAATACGCTGAAACAACATGAGCTACTTCAGAAAGAATGTAGCCCTTCCAGACCAAACTATTTTCACTACACAACTGACCTACATTTTTTAAAAGAGGAAACAAAAATTAAATGCCTAGAAAAAGTCAACATAACAAAGCCATATATTTCTCTACCATCATCTTAAATTAAATGATCCCTTAACAGCGCTCTTCCAAGACAAATGGGAAAGCAAGTCTAGAACTTAACTAGGGAATCAATTAAGATGCTAAATTCCTCCAATTATTTCATTTATCAGTATCTTCCAAGAGATCCAAACACCAAGGTCTCCAGAAATTTTATTTGATAAAAGCAAGTTTAATTTGAACCTGGTCACAATGCATAGTCCTGCCCACTGGTGTACAGTGGCTATATAATCAGTAATAATGTGAAGGGATCCCATGCAGCTTTACACTCTTTGATTTTGATTTTCTTTTTTCTGAATTTTCGATTTTATATTTACTTCTTTCAACATTGTTTAAAAGTATGATTACTGTATTTCACATGGTATTTTAAAACACATTGTACCCTACCCAAAGAACATCAGTTGGCAGACTGTTGAAGAATAAAAAACAAATACGTGCTGACTTGTATAACAGAGCTCATGCATTTAAGGTGTTATCCTGCATCAGTTATGATACTCATGCAGAAGAACTGTACATGCAAAGGATCCTTTCTCATGACCACTAAATGCACAGCACTGTGTAAATTTATTATATTCTCTTAATATGTGTAGACAGGTACAAGTGAATCCTTTAGCACCATTCAAAACACATGGCCAGCCTTGGGAAAGTGGTTTAGAATTCACATTGGACTATAGATGGAAACATGGCATCAGCAGCAGCATGTAATGCAATAAGGACTGCATTTGATGTCACAGTACAAATGACTTTGTACATAGAGTATCTGAACCTTTAGAGGTATCTGTGTTCAGAAGTGGTATCTATGGAGCATGCATAAACCTTTTGAAGTATTTTGAGGTATGTGTTTGGTTTGGGTTTTTCATCACTCAAACACTACATATGGAAATGCTAGTGAATCAGCTTAGAGAATAATAATAATAATAATAATAATAATAATTATTATTATTAATATCCCGCCCCTCTGCTGATGTCATTGGGCGGCTTACAACACTAAAATACCAAAAATATAAAAATCCCAAAACCCACCCACCCCTTAAAATAGTATTAAACAAAGAACAATTAAAACAATGACAAAACAAAGAACAATTAAAACAATGACAAAACAACAACAATTAAAACAACTAAAATAAGTCGCAGTGGCAGAGCAGACAACTGACAATAAATGCGGTAAAGAATAGGAGAAAGGATGGGCTAGCTCTTGAGGCCAGGATATCTAATCAGGAAAGGCCTGCTAGAAGAGATCTGTCTTAACAGCTTTTTTAAAGCTATTTAAGATGGTAATATGACAGATCTCGTCCAGCAGGCCGTTCCATAATCTGGGAGTGGTTGCTGAAAAGGCCCTCTGGGCAGTTGTAGTCAGCCTAGTTTTTATAGGCTGAAGCAAATTCCTCCCAGAGCACCTGAGTGCGTGGGGCGGATTATACGGGAGGAGGCGGTCCCGAAGATAGGTTGGACCCAAGCCATTTAGAGCTTTAAAGGTGATAACCAACACCTTGTAATGGGCTCGGAAACTAATGGGCAGCCAGTGAAGTGATTTTAGAACAAGTGTTATATGGTCTCTTCTTGTTGTTCCCAAGATCAACCTGGCTGCCATATTCTGTACTAATTGGAGTTTCCGGACCAAGCACGAGGGTAGCCCCATGTAAAGCGCATTACAGAAATCAAGGCAGGAGGTTACCAGCGTGTGCACCACAGTTTTGAGGTCCCCTACTTCCAGGAAGGGGCGCAGCTGGCGTATCAGCTGAAGCTGATAACAGGCGCTCCTAACCGTCACATTTACCTTATTAGTCATCTGAAGCGACAGATCCAGGAGCACGCCCAGACTGCGAACACAGTCCTTAGAGGAGAGTGTGACCCCATCCAGGACTGGAGGTTGTATCCCAATACCTGGTTTCGAGGCCGCTAGCATAAGTACCTCCATTTTATTGGATTCAGTCTCAATCTGCTTTTCCTCATCCAGTCCATTACTGCCTTAAGACAGTCATTGAGAGGAGAGACACCATCTGAAGTCAAAGCCGAAGACCGAGACAAGGAGAAACCCCATGTCTCCGAATGATCTCTCCCAGTGGCTTCATATATATGTTGAATAGCATCAGGGACAGGATGGCACCTTGAGAGACGCCACAATTAAGCTCTTTCCTAGTAGAGCAACTGTCCCCGAGCAACACTCGAGAGGAAGGAACGGAACCACTGCAATGCAGTGCCTCCAATTCCTAAACTACTCAGGCGATCCAAGATATTTTCTTGTTGAAAAACCACATCTTTGAACTAGAAAGAAACAATAGGATGATAGAGGCATTACTAAAACAGCTTCTCCTTTTTAAATGACTGCATATATATTAAATTAAACAAATTGTGGAATATCCAAGTACCTGCTTTCTTAAAATATATATTTAAATAAGGCTGACTGTCCAGAATTGCTAGCCTCTGCCTCCTGTGGTAAACAGTCTGACTACAAGCTTTACGTTCCAGCACCTTCCAGTTTGAGATTTCCTGTCTTACTGGTTTCATCTTTGCTTGAACAATAGGTCTACCTCAGCTCTGCCCCTTGTGCTTGCTATGGCCTGGCTTGTTTCTCACTTTCATCTTGAGCTTCATCCATCAGGATGACTGTTCTCTGATCCTGATTATTCTTTGACTCTGATTCCTATATCCCAACACATTCTAGATTGCTGCCCATGGCCTCACCCTGATGGATCATGCTGGCAATGTGTGGTTTCAGCTTTTGTCAGGAAGAATAGTTCTACATATAGGTGGTAGGTGTTTCTGTATTGCCATTGATTCATGGTCTGAGGATTGTTGCCCCGAATTCTACAACTATTTATATTTTATTTGTAGGTTGGGGGAGATTGAAGAAGGCTTTCCCTTTTTATTTTCAGATCTCTCTTGTTTACTCCCCTGTGCCCTCTGTTACAGTATATCACGGTTGAGCCTGAGGTTAGCATACTCTAATCCAGAACCTTCAAGATGGAAACAAAAGCAATAAAAATGGGGATTGAAGAATACAGATTACCTTCAGATCCTTAAACTTTTCCTTTGTCACTCTTATTGGTGCCCCCACATCCTAGTTGGGCCACACATTATCCAGTTTGCAGGAAAAACCTACATGGCAGACTCTCCTTTGAGAAATTTTGTGAGCAGACCATTTGTAAATAAAGGGATAAACAAAGTAAGGTAAAGTAAAATAGGATACAAAATAAGTATGTCATGAGACACTAGCTATGAATTTGAAAATTCAGATGAGATCTCTCAAAATTATAATTGAGGCTGACATAAGAATTATATGAAAAGGTTTTATCAGTCTTTCTGAGCAAGCTATCTGGTTTAACATGACATAAGATATCATGTTTGGTTTTACAAAAAATGTTTGCCCTTCAGCAGAAGTCCTTTACAGGCTGAAATCTCACACATGGATTTAAAATGTTGATTAGTGTAAATAAACAGTCACCTACTTGATGATCTATTACTTTTTTCCCCTGTTGATATTTAATCAAATCTCATTATTAGGCAGAAATCCTAAGGCCTCTTTACTGTGCTGAAATACCATTTGTTTCCCTACCTCTATATGCATGCACAGCTACATGGATAGGCAAAGGGATCTTGTAGCACTTTTGAATTTCGTTAAGTGAGCAAAAAAAGTTGTAGCATAAGCATAAGCTTTCATAGACTTGGTAGGCTTTCAATGACTTGGTCAAGTCATTGGTCAAGACTTGTAGACCCAAGCCTACAAAAGCTTATGTGACAACATCTTTCACTCAGTTAGTCTCAAAAGGTGTTACTAGATCCCTTTGCATATTAGCATTCCAGACTAACAAAACTATGGGCCTTTGCAGACTGCCAGATATAGTGCAAATTGAGTCCACTTTAAGGGTTAGTGCTAGGGAGTCATGGGAATTGATTTTTTTTCTGAGACATTGAGCCTTCTTTGTCAGAGAGCTCTGGTGCCACAATAAAATATAGTTCCCATGATTCCCTAACCCCAACCCTTAAACTGGACTCAATTTGCACTATTTCTGGCAGTCTGCTAAGGCCCTAATAAGTCTCTAAAAAGTTACATAAGTTTAGAGGCTCTTCTCATTGTCTATGAATGTGTATGTGGCCAGCATGTGCATTCCTGATTAGCGGCAGGGCTAGACAACATGACCTTGGGATTTGACATGGCCTAGGAAGATGTAGGTCTTAAGGTGATTTTCTTTTTTCTTCATCTATGTTCAATAATATGTTAATTAAGAGATCTAGTGTCAGAACAAAATAAGCAATTGTGTGTGGACATTTTTCAGGAGTACTTTTGTTGGGGATTCCTGCACGGCAAGGGGATGGAGTAGGTGGCCTTTGTGGCCTCTTCCAGCCCTAATATTCTACGATTCTATGTCTGCATGTATGTATGTATGAATGCATATTGCTGACATATTGCAGCCATCATTTTGAGAGGCAAGATCTTGCACTGTGGAGCAAAACCTCTTAATCAAACAACAGGTAGTGGAACAGTCTCCACAGAAAGCTCATAAAAATGCCACCCATCTATACTTTGGGGCTGGTGTTTTTGGCTGCAATATGTTTTTTTAAGCACACTTTTTAAATAATTGTATGGATCCTATTTCTACCAATTTCTTGGCAGTATGGGACCATTATATTTTATGTATTTCCATTTATTTCTCTTCACTGTTATATTTTAATAGAACTTAAAAGTTAAAAAATTACGACAGATAAACTGAGGGAGCATTCAGATGTCATGGTTCCTTTTTTATTTAACCACTCATGTTGCAAATAGGTAGCATGCACCAATATGCTGCTTGTGCATTGTAAACCAGAGAATCTGCCTATATTCAGGTACTATGATAGTTACAAGTTACAATGTTCTGTTTTGTGAAAGGTGAGGGTGGGTACAGCAGGAGACCAAGGAGAAACCACCCCCAAACAAACATTTCACCCCTACTCCCACCACCAATATGTAGACTACTGGCATTATCTGAAGGAAATGCACTTTTTTACATGTATAGGTACATTCATACATTGTAATCTGGGTAGGTGAGGGATGAGCAAAGTGCAGCCTGTGGGCTGCATGCATCCTCCCACCTTCTTTTTAGATCCCTTGCCCCTTGTTTATTTTTTGTTGAAATGGCCTAGCAGTTTGACCACCAAGAGATAAGATTTGTCCCTTCTATGTCCCTCCTCAAATGTTTCCTTCTGGGATATAAATGTTCTAAATAAAGAAATGAATAGTTAAGTAAATAAGTACATAAAGAAGTCCTCTAGGCCTACTTTCTACAATTGCTTCCCTGCCAGCATCTTTACAAAGAAAAAAGCAAACAGAACAAAGGGCAGTATGTACATGCTTTGCATTTGCAAGATGCCTTCCTGTATGCAAGTGCACCAATTATCATAAATACCAGTCCTTATACAATAGCATTTTCTGTCCGGTATACATATCCCCAAAAGCCATGAGCAACCCATGTTTTTCAACAGATATGTAAGTAGTCGAATACGCACCTGTGCAATCACCACCGATAATGAATAACACATACATTTCACACTTCCCTCCATATAAGAGTTTGCTCTGCAATCAAGGAAAACATACCACACAAAGTGAATCATAACCTGCTGTATTTCTGTTTGATGTACACATGTGCTGTATCAGTGAATGTAAACCAGACTAATAGATTGTGACAGGAAAAAGACATTTATAGGAACAAGCAATGAGAGGAAAAAAATCAGGGAGAAACTAGATCTAAGTAATGGCTAATCAAACCTAAGAGGATTTACTCAATTAATCCTGTGGTGAGCAGCTATCCAGATTGCTCCTGTCTCCCCTCCATATCTATTACTTACCAGTTACCACCTGCTGGCTCTTCAGACACAAATGTATCTTGCGGGAAGTCAGCTTTTAATTAAACATGTTTCGATTGCTTGTGTAGGAAAGTTTGCATTGCTGGTGCTATGCGGTCAAGATATTAAAATAAATTTAAGTCTCCCATAACCATAGTCTGTCTTGCTAGATGGTGTACATTTGCTGAGCATCTTTTCCTCTCCATTAGAGACTCAAATACAAATGGTTCCAATAAGATCTTTCTTCCCTTATGTTTTAAAATGAGGAGAGACAAGAGGAGCATAATTGTTTAAAGAACATATACAGAGGGAAGGGGGGAGGGAGAAAGTATCTGCCAAAGCAAATCAGCAGTAGCAGGTGACAGTTGCATATAGTTTTACAGTCTAAGTAAAGCAAACCTGTGAAGAGCATTAAAGAAATAGATTAAGTGTTTTATAAGCTACTGCTTGCCTACACTGGCCAGCTGAAGGCTTTAAATAATTTAATCCCTAGAGCAACTGCCAGCCCCAACTGGTATACTGAAACAAGGCCTGAATTCAGTCTGAATCCAAACAGGTGTTGTCTACTAGTGCTTCCTTACCCCAGCCACTGATCCATCCTTGTGCTATCAAAAACTTGTTAACTTGGTGCATTATTTATTAGGAACCACCATTCATACACACATGTACATAATGCAGTTATCTTTCTTTGGTGCCTTTGGTGCAGGGCTGAACTAGCTTGACTTAACGTTATGTTTGAAATTATTGGGGAGATGGGAACCCTCGATATGTAAGAGTTTATTCCTATAGCCAAGTAACCTGTTGATAATAACCTCTGAATACATAAAGTTGGCCCTCCATATCCATGGATTCTTTAGCAATGGATTCAAGCATCCACAGTTTGAAAATATTCAAAACAATATAAATTCCAAAAAGCAAAGCTTGATTTTGCCATTTTATATTGGGGACACCATTTTACTAGCCCACTGTATTTAATGGGACTTGAACATCCATGGATTTTGGTATCTATGGCAGGTCCTGGAACCAAACCCCAGTGGATACCAAGGGTCCACTGTACTAGGGATATGCAAGGGATCCATTCAGACTCACTTTTGCTGCCCATCTGATCTACCATTCCAGAGCACAGGCCTCAGTTTGCACTTCAGAGTCTTCATGTTTGATACATGGCTACGAATCCACCTTAAAAAAAGGCATATTATCTTAAAAGTGCACTCTGTACTTAAAGTTTTCGATAGTTTTTAATCGCTTCTTGACCTTTTGGCTAAGATCAAGTGTGTAGTAATATTTCAGCGTGCAATATTGTCCTGTATTGTAAATTGAAATTGTAGTGGTGTTTTCATAGTTTTTAGGTATACCACCTTGAAATTCATTGGAAGTGGATGGAGCTGCAAGCCACAGACTCCACAAGTGAGACCCCACAAATAACAAGGATAACACTGAGCATGGGCCAAATCCTTTTCTACAAACATAATACTTTTATTTGCATTGCTCCCTTCCTCATCATCTAACTTGTTTTTGTAGCTCAATTCAGTTACATTTAACACAAGCAGGTACTAAATAAGTCATTTAAGGTGCAGAACACACTACAGAAATAATCCAGTTGGAGACTGCTTCAACTACTCTGGCTCAGTGCTAGGGAATCCTAGGAATTGTAGTTTATTGTGGCACCAGAGTTCTCTGACAGAGAAGGCTAAATGTCTTCACAAAACTACAGTTCCCAGAATTCCCTAGCACTGAGCCAGGGCAGCTAAAGCGGTCTCAGACTGGATTATTTCTGCAGTGTATTTTGGACAATATTACTTTCCACAGGTCTTCTTTGTGGGAGAGACAGTTGGTGTAGTGGCTGGAGCATTGGACTCTGAATAAATCTAGCCAAGAAAACCCTGTGTGAGCAAAGTTTGTTATTAATATTTTATAGAATTATTTTCCAAATATATATTTATGTACACACATCCATTTTATGCCACAATGACATAAAATGACAATGACAGGATAGGTATGAAATAGCAGGACAGATATAAGCTTAGAGCCTTACATTTTATACTAATTGTGGTCCTAATAGCAAGTATGGGATTTCACATTTCACAAAAATGAACTCCACTTACTTTTTGTTGGAATGGAAAAGGCCACAACTTTGTTTGTTGCAGCTGAACAGATCCAGTCATTGGTCAGCCCTCCTGGAAACTGGTGGAAACCCATTCACCAGGTTGCCTGCTACGTGGCAGTGGAAAGACAATTGTAAGAATCCACTTGTGTGGAAACCTCTGCCACCTGGAAATGATTCAGAGCCATCTACCCTCAAGAGGGATGTAACCTGGATGCCCACAACCTCAAGGTTCTTTAAGGGGACCCCCCCCCATAATGGTTATAACAGATGCCCAGGCATAGAGAAACAGCCTTGGCAATTGGAACATGGAGCCCATCTTCACTTCATCCCCAGGCACGTTTTGCAAGTTGGGAAACTCCCTTCTGGTTTGCTTCATTTCAGTTTAACAATATCTTCCCATGCTTCCTCAAGTGTGCACAGATAAAATCAAGAATACAAGGTGGGCTCTTCAAACACCTTTGGTAGTAATAACACTTTGGCTTTGGGATTCTGGGAATTGTTATCTGAAGAAATAAAGTATTCCAGTTAATCTGTCCTTGTGCTCTTTTTGCTCAGAAGAGAGCGTGATATGCCACTTTAGGCATGCATGTGCTGTGGCCCTTATCCAATGCACCTATTGCTGACTCTGCCCAGCCCCATCAGATATTGAATAAAGAGGGCTTTGAGAGATGAAAACAGAAATAGTAATTATGAAATATAAAGTGGAACAAGACTGTGGAATTTTTTTTGTATAAATACAAATGTATAGGCATTGAACTATTTTATCTCAGTCCGTCTGGCATTAGTTGGGGGTGGGAAGTCTCCTTTCCATGTTAGGTATGTCAGATAGGGTATTTGCATTGGCATGTCACAATCTGTGCTGATGCCCATCTCACAACAGTTTTATCTTTTGTAAAGAATCTTCTGAGTTCACACAAATAATACAGACCTAGGTGATGTAGGAATGAATTATGAGAGTACAAAGTGTGACCTGGAAAGATTCCAAGAGTGGTGATTCAGTTTTGCAAGCCTGTGCTCTGAAGAGAGTTGTCAAAAAACCCCAAAGTGTGGGCCAGTTTTATCATCAGGGAACAACTAGGCATGAGGCAATGGGTTTGGCAGATACATAAAATAAGAAATGGATTTGTTTATTATAATAATTGTTTTCACTGTTGTTCCACTGGCAAGTTAATTCAGAACAAGAGGTGGAGAGCGAGGGAAGATGCCATTATATTAACCTGTACTTAGAAAATTTACACTCATTTGTGCTGTGATAAGTCATCTGGGCTGTTTGAAATTCCAGGGGTGCAGGACTTGTTTCCTTTGCAAAAAGATTACAGAACCATAGCACCTCCAAGTTCCGAATCACAGCTGGTATAGGAATTCACTACTAAAACACCCTGAATGATAGCCATCCAGCCTCTGTTTAAATGAGATCCCAATGCTTTCCAAGGTAGTCTATTCCACTGTAGAAATGATCCTTCTAATGTTTAGTTGAAATCTTTCTTGTAATGTGAATTCATGAGTCCAGGTACTATCTTCAGGAGCAGCAGAAAACAAAGTCACTCTACATATGGCCACATTGGACAATTAAAGCAGTTTTAGACCACTTTAACTGCCATGACTCTATTCTACATAATCTTGGAATTTGGTGAGGCACCAGAGCTTTCTTTTTTTTTTTTTTTAATTCCTTTTCCAGTCGCAATTTCCCCAATCACTTAGTAATTAATATCACTTTTTCTCTTGTGTATATATCCACTTTGATGCTGAGATGTTTTTAAGTTCTTAAGAGTTAGAAGTTATTCTTAACTCGCAATCCGCCGGTAATTTAAACACAGTCCCCGGGATTCCTCCCCATGTCTCTTTTTATTTGAATGCTGGCATGAAGAATAATATCGCCACAAATAGATAGCAGTGCAGAAGATATAACTCTAGTTGCTGCAAGCTCGCTTAGTTAGAGATGCTTAAAAAATAATTATTTAGTTGCAAGCGGCGACGGCGCTTGTGCCGCTTGCCATAGCAGCGGCTGCACACCCGCGATCGTGGACTGCTCAGACCACCATGACCCATTTCTTACCCCACTCTCCTTATTCTCTCCAATCTCATCTCTCTGGGGTAGAATTAAGGGTTTTTTGGTCACCGCTGAGCCCCTCTGAATCTCCCCTGTCCGGGAAGATATTTTATGTTCTGCGGTGATCTTGTTCGTGGGATCCTGAGCTCGCGGATGGCTATTCCTCCACTCCGACTCTGTCTAGGGAGGCTTAACGCACCGCCATGCCACCTGAAGTCCGAGGCACCAGAGCTTTCTGACAGACCAGGCTGAATATTTCACCAAACTGCAAATCCCAGGATTCTATAGAATAAAGTCATGGCAGTTGAAGGAGTGTGAAACATCTTTAATTCTCCAGTGTGGATACACCAACCATCTTCTACATGGCAGCCTTTCAGAAACTTTAAAAAGGCCATCAAATCACCACTAATTTAGTCTTCTCTTTTCCAAGAGAAACATACACATTTCCCTCAATCATTCCTCATAGGGCTTGGTTTCCAGATCTTTTATCATCTTGGCTTCCTTCCAAACATGTTCCCTTGAAACTTTTTGTATACTGTAGTACTACAAGTGCCAGAAGTACATTTATTCACAAATATGCAGCCTTGAAGCATAGGAAGAAACACTTCAAACAAGAACCAAATCCACAGGCTCACCCCAGAGATCCAGGGAGAGGCAACCAGTAGCACCAAAAGCTGTTAAAAGCATTCAAACTCAGCTCTCTTTATCTCATTCCATGTCACACCTCTATGTTTCTGGCTTATGTAGATTACTGTACATGATCCCTAACTAGGTGGAGGCAGGCATGTCCCCTTCCAAGTATTGCCTAACTATTCAGAAGACTTGGGGGAGACTGTTGAAAAATTAGTTGGAATGAAAACACATCATCAGGGCATCCTGTCAAAATTGAGAAAGAGTTAACACAGAGAATGAACTATTAATATGCTGGGGAGCTTTAGTCATCTGAAATGATACCATCATTGTTATTCTTTGCCTGTATCATATACAGGCAGAGCACCTACTGTTTAAAATGTGGTTGTTTTTAAGTAGCACTAACATGTAACTTTTCACCTTGTTTATACAGGCTGGCTTGCTTGCTTTCCTACCTACAAAATTTCATGAAAAAAGACAGTGAAGGAAAGAGGATTCATCACATGACAGGTGCTAACCAACCCACACTAACACAGTTTTCACCCTCCAGCTTGCAGAACCAGATTCCTTTCCACTTGTTACTATTTGTCTGGTGTCTGTCCAGACCTGATATATGCATTTCCACAGAATCACTGGTGTTTTAATTAATATTTCCCTTGTATGCAGTTGGAAGACAAAAATGCCATCAGACCTGAATGGCATAGCCAGAAAGAGACCATCTTAAATGTGACAGTCAGTTATAGTCAAGTCTCTTCATTAGATGGGCAGATGCAAGAAACGCAAAACCGTGCAAGCCAGGTGGTCATTGTTCAAAGTGGCAGGGAAGAAGATTAGCCTTAAGATCTGGGGTCTCCCAGGCAAACAGGAAGAATTGGCAGATTTGCACAGATGGCCTTGCTTCTTTAAACTAAAATCTCTTCACATACTGTGGCAGCCCTGCATCGGCTTCACAGTCTAAATGTACAATCCAACAGCATTCTACATTTGTTTTACTATCTTCCTACTGAGGAAAAAGCTGCACCAGCTACGGTCAGCTCAACAGGGGTCCATTCCAGCAATGACAGTATATCCATCAACAACAAGGTAAACCGCATGTTAAAAATAGCAACCGTGGTTGACAGATAGGAAATTATGTCCAATATTTTGCCTACACAGTTGTCCACTATTCTACCCAACCATAATTGCTCTTCTGTTACAGGAATCATTTAGCACAAAATCATTCTCATAGCTGGGCAAATAAGAGAAAGACATTCTGAAGGCTGCTCTCATGTATTCCAGTTTCTTACAAAGCAATCAAGATTAATCTGAGGGGGAGGGAAATATTCTCCAAGTTCTGTCCAGATCACCTTATTCCATGAAAAGGGATAGCTGATGTACCAGCTGGGATAGCTGGTGTACCAGCTGAAGATGATTAAAAGATGTTGTGTGTTCTCTTTGCAGGTGATATTTAATCACTCATGCAACTGTAATCCCAAATTATAGATCTGATCCTTTAGAGCAGGGATGAGTAAAGTGTGGCCCTAAAGCCACACATAACCCCCAAGGCTATTTCTCCCTGCATGTCTCCATGGTGACTAGGAGATTGTTGTGTATTTGTTAATCTGTTGCTTTTCCTTGCCTTGATCCGTGGGGAGAGGCAGGTAATAATAATAATAATAATAATAATAATAATGATGCAAGCTGTAATCCAAAAAAGTGGGGTCTAGAAAAAAGGAACAAGGTGAAAATAATATTCAAAGACATAGCTGTGTAGTTAGGATCAGTAGGCAAAGGGATCTTGTAGCACCTTTGAGACTATTGGGAGAAAACTTGTAGTATTAGCTTTCATAGACAAATCTACATCATCATCATCATTATACTGCATATAACAGAGTAGACTGAATCTTCAAAGGCTTATACTACAAACTTATTTCTCTCACGGCCGAAACAGACGGCCGAAAAAAGCCCACTTTCGGGTGTCACTGGAGTGCAGCGTTTACATGCAGCACACTCTGATGACACCCAGAAGCCACCCAGAAGCTGGGTGGCTGCCCAAACATGCTGCCCATCTCTTTCCCAGCCCAAATAGGAGTGTATCTATTCAGAATGTGTTTTCCATGGCCCCAGTCCATCTTCAGCGGGGGATGCTTCAAGCCACCCCATCTTCCTGGTCTGTTCCGACCCTAAAACATTAATTTACAAAAGTGAAAAAGGAATTAAACATCAGCATGATTAAAATCACCTATCTCCTTTCCTGTTCTCTCCATGACAAATTTTCACAGGCTAGCACTTTTAAGATTTTAGAACTCAAATTTTTATCCGCTTAAACAGGAGTAAGTCCCTTTGAGATCAATTGCACTGACTTCTGAGTGGATGTGTCCAAAACTGTACTATGAAGCAGGGCTAGGCATAATGCAGCCTTCAAGATGTTGGAGGATTCAGGTCCCAGAATCTCCAGTCAGTATGTCAGTATGCACAGGATCACAAACTAAGCTCTGCTTGTTTAAAAAAAGAAGCTAAAAATGTAGTAAGAAAGTTTCCATTTTTCTTTCACATTAAATATTTTTGTATTTTTTCTTCTTCTTTATGCTCCATTCTGTCAGAATTTGTATTCTTCATGTGTTTCAGATTAAACACTCTTGCTTCTATTTTAGGCATGGTAAGATTACTTATCATGCCACCTTCAGGAAAGTTGATTTAGATTACTTGTCCATTTAAGACTGTGCTTGGAGAGCTAGCATGGTGCAGTGGTTTGAGTGTTCGATTGTAATTCTGAGACCAAGGTTCAAATCTCTGCTCTGCCATGGAAATCCACTGGATGATCTTAGGTAAATCACACTCTCTCAGCCTCACAGGAAGACAATGGCAAGAAACCCTCATGATAGGTTTGCCGTAGGTTCCTTATAAGTCAGAAATGGCTTGATGGCAAGGCACACAACAACAACAGAGGTGTCAGCTGAGTACTTTCCTTTCAAGTAAACCCTCAACTCCATCCCCACAACCCCAAATCTTTTTGGTTTCAATCTCCAACATAAAAATTCCTTGCTTTCCATACCAAAATACTTAAATTGTATGTATTCATTATGTTTTAGTCTTATAATTTTTTCAGCTGCCTTGAGTACCTCCATTTAAAAATAGCATGTGTTCTTTTATCATCACCATCAGAAAATAGGACCAGTGCACGTCACTTAAATGTGTATCTCCATTTTGCCACACTTTCCACCTGGAGTTGCCATTGCCAAACCACTTTTCCTTATACATGTTGCCCTGTAGCACTCAACTAAACTGGAGTGGGAAACATGTTGCCTGTAGCACTCAACTAAACTGTGCAGCCCTCTAGGTCCAGCTACTCTATCTTAAAGAAAAAACATAGAGAGAAGTATCATACTGGAAGCCTCCAGGAAGTATTGTTTAACTTCAGACCATAATGTGCATTCCAGTGCCTGTTTAGAATGAAAATGGAGCAGCTTTTCTTACAGGTAGCAATCTTAGCATACCTGCATTCAGTAGTTGCTAGTTTGTATGCCTAAGAGTTTAGGCATAACATGCATTCATGTAATTTCCTGTTTGCTAGTTTTACAAGCTATACCTTCTCTCTTCCTGCATCAGTTCACCTTTGTTAGTCGGAGTTTGTCCTCCATTTTTTGTCTGCAGTTCTTGCTCTCTCACCATGTCTGAAGGGCACACATTACAAAGCCTCTCACCACAAGATGTTATAAATCCTTAGTATTGGTAATAAAACTAATTTATATTTTTCCACAAAAAACAAAAACAAAAAACTAAGCCTATTTCATTTTCCTGCTAGGTCTTGGGTATTTGGTGGTGGTGGTGCAGGACTGGATGTTGCTCACCTTCAGCTTGCAAACACACATTACAGGTTAAGTCTCCCTTATCTGAAATGCTTGGAACCAAAGGTGTTTTGAATTTTTTTTTTTTTTTGGATTTTAGAACATCTGTATTTGCATACACCTATATAATTTGGAGATGGGACCCAAATTAATTTCTGCTTCATATACACCTTATATACCGGTACATAGCCTGGAGGTAATTTTATACAATATTTTTAAAAATAAGTTTGGGTTCACAGAAGCATCAGAAAACAAAGGTGTCACCATCTTAGCTACTCATGAAAAAAGTTTTGGTTTGGGGAATATTTTGGATTTTGGAACTTCAGATAAGGAAGACTCAAGCTATACTCTGCTTGTGAGATAAAGCACCTCCAGATGTGTAGGGTCCCTGATTTAAACGTATTTTGTTTTTGGAAGTTAGCATTCAAAATATCTATTTCCTCCCAGGGCTTGTGACCACTTCTTGTAAACATCAAACTTTGTGGGGGGGGGGGGGTTGATGGAGGTGTAGAAAGGAAAGGAAAGGAGGATCTGGGTTGTTGAAGCAGATCAGCAACACCAAGAGGAAGGGTGCAGGCAAACGTGTGTGATTTGCGTTGAGGGAGAAGCAGGAGGGATGAGAGAACAAATGGGAAAACTACAAATGAAAGGGTTTATTGCTACTAAATTACAAGTTTAAGCATTTCTTTTGCGCAGAGTTTATATCTGAAGGGCTGTCAAACTGGGGGGGGGGATAAAAAAATACGTAAAATCCCCACATGGTCAGCCACAGTCTTCTCTGCAGCCTGCATCTAACAAGCCTTTTGCAGCATCTGGAGCAGTAATAAATCTGTTGAGCTGCTTCTTGCTTGCCTGCTGGGATGACATAAGGGCAGGTCTTATGGTTCTGCAATTCCTCCCAGATCCCCAGAGACAAAGCTGAAGTGAAGGACATGTCAGAGAAAGGGAGGAACAGCCCTTACTGTCAGTAAGTTCCTCCTAATGTTGAGGTGGAATCTCTTTTCCTGGAGCTTGCACCCATTGTTCTGGGTCCTAGTCTCTAGAGCAGCAGAAAACAAGATTGTTCCCTCCTTAATATGACATCCCTTCAAATATCATATCCCCTCTTAACCTTCTCTTCTCCAGGCTAAACATCCCCAGCTCCCTAAGTCATTCCTCATAGGGCTTGGTTTCCAGACCCTTCACCATTTTAGTTGTCCTCCTTTGGACACGCTCCAGTTTCTCCACATCCTTTTTGAATTGTGGTGCCCAGAACTGGACACAGTATTCCATGTGAGGCCTGACCAAAGCAGAATACAGTGGCACTATTACTTCTCTTCATCTAGACACTATACTTCTATTGATGCAGCCTAAAATTGCATTGGCCTTTTTAGCTGCTGCATCACACTGTTGACTCATGTTCAACTTGTGGTCTACCTGGACTCCTAGATCCCTTTCACACGTAGTCTCATTCAGCCAGGTGTCCCCCATCGTATATCTGTGCTTTTAGTTTTTCCGCCCTAAGTGCAGTACCTTACATTTCTCCATGTTGAATTTCATTTTGTTAGCTTTGGCCCAGCTTTCTAGTCTGTTCAAGTCATTTTTAATTTTGATCCTGTCTTCTGGGGTATTAGCCTCTCCTCCTAATTTGGTGTCATCTGCAAATTTGATAACTATGCCCCCAATACTGTCATCCAAGTCATTAATAAAGATATTGAATAGCACTGGGCCCAGGACAGAGCCCTGTGGCACCCCACTGGTCACTTCTTTCCAGGTTGAAAAGGAGCCATTGTTGAGCACCCTTTGGGTTCGGCCAGTCAACCAATTACAAATCCATGTAACAGTTACTTTGTCTAGCCCACATTTTACCAGCTTGTTTGCAAGAATGTCATGGGGAACCCTGTCAAAGGCCTTAGTGAAATCAAGATATACTATATCCACTGCATTCCCTTCATCTACCAAGCTGGTAATTTTATCAAAAAAAGAGATCAGATTTGTCTGGCATGACTTGTTTCTCTGAAACCCATGTTGACTTATTGTGATTATGGAATTACCTTCCAGGTGTTCACAGACTCTCTGTTTAATGATCTGTTCAAGAATCTTTCCCGGTATTGATGTCAGACTAACTGGACGATAATTGTTGGGATCCTCTTTTTTCCCTTTTTGAAGATGGGGACAACATTTGCCCTCCTCCAGTCTGCTAGGACTTCTCCTGTTCTCCAGGAGTTCTCAAAGATTATTGCCAATGGTTCTGATATTACATTTGCCAGTTCTTTTAGTACCCTTGGATGTAATTCGTCTGGTCCTGGAAACTTATATTCATTTAGATTAACCAAGTATTCCTGTACTACCTCTTTACTTATTCTGTGCTGAAATTCTCCTATTCTGTCGTCTGCTCCATTATCCTCAGGTTGAGCACCCTTTGCCTTTTCTGAGAAGACTGAAGCAAAGAAGGTGTTGAGTAATTCTGCCTTTTCTCTGTCCCATTAACTTTTTGCCACCTTCCCCACACAGTGGCCCTACCATTTCCTTCTTCTTCCTTTTGCTGCGGACATACCCAAAAAAGCCCTTTTTATTGTTCTTAACCTCTCTAGCAAGTCTGAGTTCATTCTGCGCTTTAGCTTTTCTGACTTTACACCTACACGTGCTATTTGTTTGAATTCTTCTTTGGTGATTTCCCCATTTTTCCATTTCCTATACATGTTCCATTTAAAACTTAGTTCAGTTGAAAGTTCCTTAGTCATCCATCCTGGTTTCTTGAGGCACCTCCCATTTTTTCCCCTCATTGGAATTGTTTGAAATTAGGCCTTCAGTATCTCCCTTTTGAAAAACTCCCATCCATCTTGAACTCCCTTCTCTTTTAGTATTCCTGACCATTGGATCACCCCCAGTATTTCTCTAAGTTTACTAAAATCAGCTTTCCTAAATGTGTGTCTGACTATGCCTGGCTTCTCCTTTCCACTCTATAATAAACTCCAGGAGAACATGATCACTCCCACCTAAGGATCCAACCACTTGCACCCCATTAACTAGGTCTTCCCTGTTAGGGCCTTTGCAGACTGCCAGAAATAGTGCAAATTGAGTCCACTTTAAATTGAGGCACTGCCCTGGCTCAGTGCTAGGGAATTATGGGAACTGTAATTTATTGTGGCACCAGAGCTCTCTGACAGAGAATGCTCAATGTCTTAGAAAAAAATACAATTCCCATGATTCCCTAGCACTGAGCCAGGGCAGTGCCTCAATTTAAAGTGGACTCAATTTGCACTATTTCTGGCAGTCTGCAAAGGCCCCTAGTCAGCATATCTCACACTTTAGTTAGGATCAGATCCAAAATAGCTGACTCCCTTGTTGCTTCTTCCACCTTTTGGACAATGAAACTGTCTTCAAGGCAAGTGAGGAATTTGCTAGACCTTGAGGATTTTGCTGAGTTTGATTTCCAGCAAGTCATATTTCTACATTCCAATCATGAGACTCATCCCACCAGGTTTCAGTGATGCCTATTATATCATATTTGTTTTGTTGTGCTAGGAGTTCAAGTTCATCTTGCTTATTACCCATGCTCTGTGCATTAGTGTAGAGACATCTAAGACCATATGTCCCCTTTACTTGCTGCCTGTGCACATTTTTTTTTGCCTCCCACTGTTGGGTCCTTGCATTGTTTGCCTTGTTCCCTCTATGACAGTTTGACTGTTTTTTCCAGTCCTTTTGTCTTCCAGAACACTGTCTCCCTTCCCCAAATAACTCAGTTTAAAGCCCTCCTGATCAAATTCTTGAAACTGTTGGCAAAAACGTTTCTTCCAACTGGCGTGAGATGCAGCCCATCCCTTGCCAGAAGTCCGCCCTCATGGAACCGCAGCCCATGATCTAAGAATCCAAATCATTCTTGGTGACACCATCTGTGGATCCAGTTGTTGACATCTGCTATTTTCCTCTCTCATCCTGGACCTTCAACTGGCAGAAGAGATGAGATAACAATCTGTGCATCCATTTCTTTCAGCTTCTTACCCAGAGCCTCATAATCCCTTGTGATGTTTGGAGTGTGGTGGAGTCTCCTTCCTTGGAGGTCTTTAAGCAGAGGCTGGATGGCCATCTGTCGGGGATGCTTTAATTGGGAGTTCCTGCATGGCATCTCACGCCAGTTGGAAGAAACGTTTTTGCCAACAGTTTCAAGAATTTGATCAGGAGGGCTTTAAACTGAGTTATTTGGGGAAGGGAGACAGTGTTCTGGAAGACAAAAGGACTGGAAAAAACAGTCAAACTGTCATAGAGGGAACAAGGCAAACAATGCAAGGACCCAACAGTGGGAGGCAAAAAAAAAAAAATGTGCACAGGCAGCAAGTAAAGGGGACATATGGTCTTAGATGTCTCTACACTAATGCACAGAGCATGGGTAATAAGCAAGATGAACTTGAACTCCTAGCACAACAAAACAAATATGATATAATAGGCATCACTGAAACCTGGTGGGATGAGTCTCATGATTGGAATGTAGAAATATGACTTGCTGGAAATCAAACTGGACTGGATGGCCCTTGTGGTCTCTTCCAACTCTACAATTCTATGATTCTATGACTCTTTGAGTCCCTATGTTGGGAGAAAGGCAAGATATAAGTAAATAAAATCATCATCATCATAGTCATAGTCAACTTGGACTAGTCTTATATGGGTAGAGCAAAGCCATGTTATTCAGAAAACTCTGGCTAGATAATTCACATATTTCACTTCCATATGACATTATCTCATGTTATATTATTACTTGGGAATAAGAAGAAACCTCAGGAATTGCTTGAGGCATTTAAGAAGCCAGGATTGTCTATTCTGAACAGCCAGCCAAGCAGTGCTAATATTTTAAGACTTAATTTTAAAGAACAGATTTTTAAAAATATAATTAAAGCTGTAGATTTAGAAATAGGCTTTTATATTTTCACAAGCATACCATGCAAGCCTTTTACAAAAATTTAGACACACCCTTCTTTGCAAGGCTGACATAGTGGTATGCAGTCTTTCTGCAAATGTCCTAAATATAAAAAGAGAATGAAAGAAATCCAGTTAGAAAGACTTAAATGTAAATAGCCACTTGCATCTGACGCAAATGTAAGCAGGCACCTTTATAAATTAGTGGCAGGCCTTGAGGGAAAAGACATTTAATCCATCTTGATGATTGCATTATGTATAGATGTTTCAGTTTTAACTGACATATGCTCAAACTTACTTTGCAAGCATCCAAGGCCAGACTGGAATCTGATGGCTCTCTGGCGACTGCTACTTGGTGAAGGAGATAGAAAATAACTAAGAGTAAATAGTACTTCCTTTGAAAATGTTATGACAGCACAACCAAGAGCAGCTCTAACAGCTGGGACAGAGCAAGCAAAAAGCTGCTCCCACAATGGGAAAGAATTTTCTTGGGACCTCCTCTGCCAGGGCTATCTAAGAATGGCATCTGTGAAGGTGTGCATACGTTGCTCAAATGGATGCAGATTTGTGTAGGAATACTTTGCTGTTTTATTTTTAATAACTGTTATTATCTCATTATTGTCTTACTTTATGATTTACTGACCGAACATGCTGATATATTCCAAGGTAAGCAACAATAGCTTCTTATTTATCAGAGGCTCCTCATTCCCAATGGTGTGTATTACATTCACCATGCCATCTCCCTTCTCAGGGTCACTGTCAGAGGACGCTACAAGCATTAAGACAAACTTTGCTTTCTCATTGCAAAGTTGTTCTCAACTACAGTGCTTTATTCCTCTTCCCCATCCTTAAGAATCATCACCATTCATATATATGGAAGGAAGCAAAAGGAAACTTGTGAAGATACTACACAAACCACACAAATCTGCATCACACCTTAGCCTTAACCATATCATGAGAAGATAAATCCTTTGGCTGTACCATGAGAACAGGTTGCTTACCTGTAGCTGTGGTTCTTTGAGTGGTCATCTGTGCCCTCACATAATAGGGTGACTGAAAAAGCTTATCTGTGGCAGGTGGGAAGGTCACTGCAGAATAGAAGAAAGGACAGCATGGCCAAAGTTGGCATCTTGATTCCGCAATGTATTATAAAATGTTTTGAGAGGAATTATGTGAGCCGTTACAATTAGTAATGAATGCTGCGTTAGAGGAGAAACTGCCAGGTACATGGAAGGAAGCCGAAATAATATTGATTCCCAAAGAAAATAAGGATGAGTTGGATGTCAAAAATTACAGACCTATATCAACATGTCTACAAGAGATAAAGATAAGAGAAAAAGATGTGAAGTATATTAGAAACCCGAGGTTGGGAAATTGCTATGTGTCGGTAATAGAGAAGAAAAGAAAAGGTGTGGCTCTATATGTAGATAAAAAATTCTCATCAAAAGAAGTGTTCAAGGACAATAAAGGATCTTATGTAGTGGTGGAGATAGAGACAAAAGAACAGAAGCTTCTAGCGATAGGAATTTATGCCCCTTTGGAGAACAGAGGGAAATTCTTTGAACAGATTAGAAATGAGCTGAGGAATTTCAATTATAACAATATCATTTTGATGGGTGATTTTAACGCAGTTATAGAACCACGTCTAGATAGAATTTCGGATGTGAGGAAATCGATAAGTAAAAATCAGGGTAAATTACCTAGCTCCTTTTTTGAGACGCTAGAGGAGTTTTCCTTGGCGGACGTTTGGAGAGCCAAGTATGATACAGCTAAGGAATATACTTTCTATTCTGAGGTACATAAATCTAGGGCAAGGTTGGATATGTTTGTAACATTCAGAACCTTACTTCCAAGGGTAAAAAGCATGGAAACACTCGCGAAAATCATATCTGATCACAATCCAATTTTGCTAGAAATAGAGGAAAAGAGAGTGGAACGTTCATGGAGATTAAAAGAACATTTGTTGAAAAAAGAAGACAACGTTATGAAACTAAAAAAGGAGATGAAACTCTATTTCAAAGAGAACACATCAAAGGAAATCAGTAATAAAATAATTTAGGAAGCAGGGAAAGCTGTGGCAAGAGGATATCTTATAAAATTAAGTTCAGAAGACAATAAAAAAAAGAAGGAAAGAAACAGAGGAGATTATGGAAGAACTTAAAAAGAAAGAGTTGGAGTGGAAACGAAACGGAGATGAAAAGATTAAATTAGAAATGCAAATTCTAGAAACACAATTGAGAACCTTAACTTTAAAAGATATGGATTTGAAATTGCAGTATGTAAAACAGAAACATTTTGAAATGGGGAATAAACCAAGTAAACTTTTGGCAAACATGATAAGATCAAAGAGAAATAAGAGAATTATCATGGAAATACGTTCAGATGGGAAAATATTTACAGGACAAGAGAAGATTAGAGGAGCATTTGAAAACCTTTATCAGAACTTATATAAGGAGATGAAGGAGAGGAAAAATAATAGAGAGAAAATAAGGGAATATCTAAGTAAGCAAAATATACTGCAAATAAGTGAACAACATAAAAAAGAATTAAATAAAGACTTTACAGATAAAGAGATATCAACTGCAATTAAGAAGCTGAAGGTGGGTAAGGCTCCGGGACCAGATGGTTTTCCCAGTATATTTTACAAGAAAATGGAAGAAATTCTTGTGGGTCCTTTAAAGAATGTGTTTAATGATATCAAAAAGGACGGCATCCCAGAAACCTGGAAAGATGCATATATAGCACTATTACCAAAAGAAGATAAAGACTGTAGGGAAATAAAAAATTTCAGGCCAATATCATTGATTAATGTGGATTATAAAATTTTTGCATCCATCATAGCTCGATTAAAAAGGATTCTGAGTGAAATTATCCACAAAGACCAAAGTAGATTTCTTCCAGGAAGGTATGTTAAAGACAATGTGAGAACAGTTCTGAATATTGTTAAATTCTTCGAAAAGCATAATGAGAGGAAAGCCGCAATGATCTTTATAGACGCGGAGAAGGCTTTCGACAAGGTAAATTGGACTTTTATTGAGGAGACGGTAAAAATGATGAAGTTGGGAGCCAATTTCGAAGAACGGTTAAAAGCAATATATAAAGATCAAAGGGCTCAAGCGATAGTTAATGATGAAAGATCGGGTTATATAAAAATAGAGAAAGGGACAAGGCAAGGTTGCCCCTTATCCCCTTTATTATTTATTCTGATATTGGAGGTGCTTAACAACAAAGTTAGGGAGGATAGCTGGATAAAGGGGATTACTATAAAAGGGCATAAGTATAAGCTAAAGGCATATGCCGATGATTTAGTAATATTCCTTGAAGACCCTAATCAAAGTATAGGAGACTTATTAAACATCTTACAAGAGTTTGGTGAACTTGCGGGGCTAAAAATAAATGAAGAAAAGACCTCTATTATAACATTAAATATGAATAAAAAAGAAGCTTTGTATGAAACGACTAAATTTAAAATAGAAAAGAAGATAAGATACTTGGGAATAATTATAACAAGAAGAAATGCTGACCTTTTCGAAAACAATTATGTCAGGATTTGGAAAGAAATACAAAAAAATTTAATCATATGGTCCAAGCATCATCTTTCTCTATTGGGAAGGATTTCTCTGATCAAAATGAATGTTCTTCCCAAACTAATGTATCTTTTCCAGAATATTCCTGTGATACATAATGAGAAGAGCCTAGAAATTTGGAAAAGAGAATTAACAAGATTCATTTGGCAAGGGAAGAAACCGAGGATTAAATATTCGAGACTAATAGAAACATCAGAAAAAGGTGGCTTGGCACTCCCAGACTTAAAGCTGTATTATTGGGCTAATTGTATGGTTTGGCTAGAGGAATGAATAACCCTTGAGAATGATAAGTTACTAAATATAGAAAAAGATGGGATGGAATTTGGATGGTATGCCTTCCTTTGGTATGGGAAGCTTAAGAATAATAAAAGCTTTGAAAATCATTATATCAGAAAGTCCCTATTGAGGGTATGGCTTAAGATTAAAAATCAGTTTTACAGGAAACTACCGAATTGGGTATCTCCACAGGAGGCCTTTTTCTTTAGAAGTAGAAATAATGATATACCATGGATAAGATACAAAGACATTTTAAATATAGAACAGTCTAAAGATTCGACAAGATATATAATGAAATCCAAAGAACAGCTGGAAAAGGAGGGTAAAATCAATAATTGGTATATTTATATACAATTAAGAAACAGATTTAATATTGACCAAAAAAATTTAGGATTCGAAATGAGTAAGACTGAATTGGATAGAATATTGGAAGAGAAAAAAGATAAAAATAACCATCACGTATCTAAATATTATAGATTATTTAGGGACAGAAATTTGGAAAGGGAGACAGTAAAACATGTTATGATTCAGTGGGCTAAAGATCTTGGAAATATAGAAATGGACTATTGGGAGAGGACATGGAAGATCTCAAGAAATTTTACTTTGTGCCAAGACCTAAAAGAAAACTTTTTGAAAATGTTCCACCAGTGGTATATGTTCCCTAGAAGAATAAGGAAAATTTACAAGAATGGAAATTCCTATTGTTGGAAATGTAAAAAAAAAAAAAAAAAAAAAAGGGAAGGGACATTTATCCACATGTGGTGGAACTGTAAATTTGCAAAGCAGTATTGGAAAATAATTCAGCTAAAAATAATGGAAATTTTGCATATACAGATCCCATGCTGTCCTAAATTGTTTCTCTTAAATATAACTCAGGAGATAGAAAAAAAACCTGAAAAGTATAGGAGAATCTTGTTGTATATGGTGACCATCTCAAGAATCCTATATGCAAAATATTGGAAAAAATAAGAATATCCAACTGTTAAAGAATGGAATATACGATTAAGCGATGCAATGAATACAGACATCTTAACAGCTTTAGTAAGAAATGAATACGCAGATGTGAGAGAGAAACAATGGGAAAGTGTTAAACAGTATTTGAGAAATATAAGTAAATAAGCTTTAGTGTAATTTAAAGGGAAGATAGGCTGTATGTGCTTACTACCAAATCTGGTTTTGTTTCTTACTTTTCTTTTTTGTGGTGAAAAATAACTTGGATTAATTTGAGTATTATGAATCTTTTGAAAGGTGGAAATATCAATGACTAGATTGATTAAGCATTATGAGTATAAATAGCTAGTTGGGATTATATCCGGTTATAAGATATCAAAGGGTTATAATAAGGATATCATTCAAGTTGAGAAAGGTTCATGTAAAATTTGGTTTAAAATAAGGTTAAGTTACCTGGGAAGACAAGACAAAGAAGGAATAGATAATTGATTTAATGAGCAATTGTATATTGAATATATCTTTTGCTATTATGGATATCTTGGATTGTCTGAGTATTTGTTTAGTTAGTATTGTTAATGTCTAAAAAATGTTGTAGGTGTAGAGTAATGTGTAATGTAGTTTTATAAGTGTTAGGTAGTAATGTATGTAATATCTACTGTGGTTTGTTTATTGTTGTGTTGTTTTTGTATATTTTATATCTCTTAATAATTTTTTTTTTAAAAATTACAGACCTATATCTCTTCTAAACACTGATTATAAGGGCTCATTCCCACTTGTATTTGAACCGTTTTGCGAGTCGCATTGACACCGGGTCTCTGAATCAATTCAGGTATATGTGTAGTTCCCACTATGAAAGCGTATTATTTCATTATTCCATGCATTTGTGTCTTTTTTTGACCCAATTGTCGTTCCCACTTCATTTGCACCACTGTCAATCATACTGCATCATCAGTGGGGAGAAGGCTTAAAGGGGCAGCGGCCTGGTTACCAGGCAGCCCCAGTGACAGTGGTGAGACAGAGCCCAAAAGGAAAATGTGGGTCCTTGCTTGGGTACCCTCCCTTTGTCCGCTTTTCAGGGGAAGAAGAACTAGGTCAGAGAGTGACTGGACGGAGGACACCCTCCTGACTCCTCTGCTTGGGGGACCAGTGGCTTCCTGGAGCTGGAAGCAGATTCCGGCCCTTGAGGGCAACCTGCTGGGCCAAGCAATAGCCACGGTGGAGAGGAATCCCCTTCAATCCAACACTATCTCTGAGTGTTTGTGTGGACCTTGCCTCCAAAAAACAGGAGCCTTCGGAGACTCTGACTGACTTCCTGAGGTGTCCCTCCAACTACCTACCTACCTCCTGCCCTCCCTCTCTGTCAGGGCCCCCCATGCCTGCTGACCATGGCCATGGCCCCCCGGATGCTCTTTGGCGGGGGGGCTTCCTAGGGGGCCAGGCTGAAGCCTCTTTCCCCATAGGGGGAGCCTCACAGAGTCCCACTCCCTCAGGAGCCCAGGGGAGTCCCCACCTTGGATCACACTCTGAAGGGAGCCAAACCTACCATGGGGTTTTCTTGGTTAGCAGGTTTCTTCAGAGGAGGTTTGCCATTGCCTTCCACTGAGCTGAGAGAGTGAGATTTGCCTGAAGTCACCCAGTGGGTTTCCATGGCCAAGTGGGGATTCGAACCCAGGTCTCCAGAACCATAGTCCAATGCTCAAACCACTAGGCAACACTGGCCCCCCAAAATAATAAAGGATACCAGGAAACTACCTCTGGAGGTCTCTTCTTTCCTGCAGTTCAGGGAGTGGAAGGCATGCTTGTCTGGAACAGGCAAGACTTGAGTGGGTTCTTCCCCTCCACCCCTTTCTCCCTCCCTCCACCGGAGGGCTTTTAGTCCCTTTCCCCACCTGCAGAGTCCAAACACCAAGGGGCCCCTCTGCCTGCCTGCCCTTAGACCAACCCCACTCCCCCAATTTCCTTTCGCCCGCCCTCCCCAACAGTCACTTCAACCTCTGGGGGACCCGGTCTCCTCCCTGTCAAAGACTTAGAGAAAGTGTTTGATTCAGTAAGTTGGCAAGTGATGTTTGAGATACTGAAAAGGATAAATATAGGGCCAAATTTTCTAAAATGGATGAATGAAATATATAAAGACCAAAGCGCTCAAATTAGGATAAACAGAGACAAGACTAAGAAATTGCATATCCAAAGAGGCATGAGACAGGGATGCCCCCTCTCGCCATTATTATTCCTCTTAATAATTGAAATATTGATTAAAAACATAAAAGGAAACAATAGTGTAAAAGGGACAAGGATCAAAAATTATACATATTAAATAAAAGCTTTTGCTGATGATTTGGTAATCATATTTGAAAATCCAAATGAAAACGAAAGTGTTGAGAGTCTAATACAGGGGTTGGCAACCTTTCCCCTTTAAGGGCCGAGGGACTTCAACTCCCAGAATCCCAGGAGCTGTTGGCCAACATGGGACTATTGGCCAACATGGCTGAGGCTTCTGGGAGCTGAAGTCCCTCAGCCCTTAAAGGGGAAAGGTTGCCTACCCCTGGTCTAATACAAGTTTTAAATTAATTTGGGGTAGTGACAGGGTGTAGAATAAATAAGAACAAATTGAGTATTTTGATTAAAAACATGCCTAAGACAGAAGAGGTAGAGTTGCAGTTAAAAACGGGAATGAAAATAGGGGGAAAAAAGGTTACCTACCTATGAATCAAAATTACAAAGAAAACAACAAAATTATTATTTATAAGTATATAAAATAATTATAAAAAGGTATGGAGTGATATCAGAAATTATTTAATTAGGTGGAATAGGATTCAATTGTCAATTATGGGAAGAATATTGGTAATTAAGATGTCAATGCCCCAAGAATATTATTTTTAATCCAAATGCTGCCAATTATCTGCTCAGAAAGTATATTTAAGGAGTGGCACAAAGATATTTCATGGTTTATCTGGACTGGGAAGAAACCCAGAATAAGGTTGAAAATATTACGGGATGAAGTGGGTTAAAACTCCCTAATATGAAATTATATTTTGAGGCAGCATGCCTAACATGGTTAAAAGAATGGGTGATGCTTAAAGAAAACAGATCATTGGAATTGGAAGGGGAAGGGTTAAGTTATGGCTGGCATGCCTACATAGCCAATGATAAGGATAAACAAAATAAACTATTTTACAATTACTATTTGAGAAGATCACTGATCAGAGTTTGGAAGAGATATAAAATGAGAAGTGTTGGAAAAATACTGAAATCGATTTCATCTTAAGAGGCCTTTTATAGGAGAGAAATGGAGATGTTAGAGAAATGGTGTAAATATCAAGACATGATTAAGACACAGGATAAAGAAAGAAAGATGAGGACCCAAGAAGAACTACAACGGAGGGGATTTCATAGTAACTAGTTTGCATATAGACAGCTTTTCAAGAAGTATGGGATGGATGGGAAAAATAAAAGATTTGAGGAAGAGGAGAAGAATCAGAGTTGGGGGAGTTAATAAAATTATAGGGTTCCCCTGGCTTCAACGCTGCTGCCGCTGCCACCTTCTTTGCTGGAGGAAGCCTCGGGGGGCCAGCGTGGCATTGTGCAGCCTTTCTTCTCCTTCCTCCATGAAGCCGTGGCCTGGTGGCAGCAGCCAAAGTCAGATAACGAAGGGGCTGGAGCAGGGGGTGTCCTCTAGGACATATCCTCCACTGCAGTCTTCTCTCTAGGTCCAGGAAGGAGGGATGCCAACCTGTCCCCCATTTGGAGCATGGCTTTGTGGTTGTGGTGTGCCTTCAAGTCCTTCCTGATTTAGGGCCACCCTCTGCTGGGGTTTTCTTGGTAAGATTGGTTCGGGGGAGGGGCTGCCATGGCCTTTCCCTGAGGCTGAGAGAATGTGACTGGCCCAAGGTCACCCAATGGGCTTCCATAGCCAAGCAGGGATTCAAACCCTTGTCTCTAGAGTCCTAGTCCAACACACAAACCATATTCATGTTTTTTTTTAATTTTTATTAACGCTTTTAGTTCATTGTGTCCTCCATTTTTCTTGAATGTCCTACATTTTGTCCTAGTTTTGTGGAAGAGAATTATGGCAACCCTAGTAAAGGGGGATAGTCTTTTTGGTAATACAATAGATGTCCAAGGGAGGTGGAGGGTATTAGAAGGACATAGGGAAGGTAACCTAGAAGAGAAGAAATAGAATACCCCAGAAGATAGGAAGGAGTATGATAGGAGAAGAGTGAAGGAGAAGGTATGAAGGTAAAGTATGAAAGGAGAAAAATTGAGGAGGGAGGATAGATAAGAGGAGGAAGGACTGATATTTAGAGGGATTATAGTATGTTGATTAAAGGTAAGAGGAAGTGTAGAAGGTGAGTGTATGGATAAAGGTAGAGAATAGAGGGAGAAGTGGAAGACAGAGAAGGGGATTGAAAGATAGAAGGGGAAGGAGAACGGGAAGGATGTGGAGAGAGGAAGTATGAAGGAGAAGGAAAGGAAAGGAATGAAAGTGAGAAGTAGAGAGAAGGTTATAGAGAGAATGGATAGGTAGAGGAGGGGGAAGGGAAGAAAAGAGTGGGAAGGTATTGGATGGGAAAATGAATGGGATGGCATTGGATGGGAAGTATGAATGTAAAGTTGATATAAATGGTATGATAAGTTTGAATCTATTATCTATTTGTTGTATGTTGTATTTTTTTATATGTCTGAAATATATATTTTTGTTTTATATGCTTAATAAACCTTTCCCCCCAAAAAAGATGACATTTTGATGAGAACTAGAATCAAGCCAGTAGTGCTGGACAAACATGGATAGTTGTGACCACGTAGCCACCTTGCAGGCATCAGGCAGAGGAATGCCTCTCAGGAAGATGGCAGAGAAGGAGACAGCCCTGGTAGAGAACATGGCTGAGGCTTCTGGGAGCTGAAGTCCCTCGGCCCTTAAAGGGGACAGTTTGCCTACCCCTGGTGTAGACGGACACCAACAGGAGGAAGGCGTTTAGCCAGTTCATAGGCCAAAAGAATTGTTTGTGAAATCCATTTTGCAAACCTTTGTGAAGAAACAGGGTGGCCTTTTCTGGGTCCACCATAACAAACAAACAACTTGTTGGTCAGCCTGAACTCAGCAGGACATTGAACATAAAAGGCCAAAGCATGGCGCACACTGAAGGTGTGCACAGTCTTTTCCAGAAGCGTAGAAGGGTCTGGATAAAAGGTGGGTAGCACAATGTCTTGAGAAAGGTGGAATGGGAACACCACCTTGGGGAGGAAAGAGATGTCAGGTCTAAGGACCACTTTATCTCTGTGAAAACCCAAAAAGGGCTTATCCAAATGGTGTGCGGTCAATTCAGAGGATCTCCTGGCTGAAGTGATGATCACAAAGAATGCTACTTTGAGGGTAAGTAACTTGAAAGAGGCCAAGCCTAGAGGTTCAAAGGGAGGCCTAGTGAGCTGTGTAAGCACCAATGAGGGTGACTAAGGAGTCAGCGGAGATATTGGGGGGTATAGATGATGTTGACCTTTAAAGAATCTCTTCAGAGTAGGTGAGGTAAAAAGTTTGGCAGATGGTGAACTAGGAGGCTGGTTGGCCACAACAGCAGACAAATAGACCTGAGAGATTAAAAAGCCAATGAAGATAAGAAAATGCAAAGCCATGGAGACTTGAAAAGGTGAAGATGGTTCCGCTCTAGCCTCAGCAAATGAACAAAAATGCTTCCACTTATAAGAATAAGACCATTTGGTAGAGTCCTTCCTGGAAGTGGATAGGACTCATAGAAGCTCCGGAGCAGTCAAGGCTGGATTCTCCAGGCTGTCAGATGGAGGCTGTGTAGATCCAGGTGAAGGACTGTACTGTTGGAGTGGGAGAGAAGGTCCGGACAGTTTGGAAGCTTAAGATATTCACCCCTGGACAGGTGAAGGAGAGAGGCAAACCAAGGTTGTCTTGGCCAATAAGGTGCCACTAGAATGGCATTGGACCTGTCTGAGGTCAGTTTGGCTACAACCCTCGCCACTAGAAAGAGCGGAGGAAAGGCATAAAGAAAGTGCTGCCTCCAATTCAAAAGGAAGGCATCTCCTAGGGAGCCTGTTCCTCGGCCTGCCCTAGTGCAGATGAGGCAAAGAGATCCAGGTGAGGTGTTCTTTATTGAGATGTGATCAGTTGGAACGCCTCTCGTGACAGAGTCCACTCGTGTTGAAAAGCCTTGTCTTGGCTGAGAGAGTCTGCTAGAACATTGTCCTTGCCTGCCAGATGGAAAGCTACTGGATGAATTGAGTGATGGTGGCACTATGTCCAGAGCTGTAGGGCGAGATGTAGCAGCACAGAGGAATGAGTGCTGCCCTGTTTGTTGATATAGCAGACTATGGTGGTGTTGTCTGTGACCACTTGGACAACTCTGTGATGGAGGTGATGTTCAAACGCTCGAAAAGCCTTGATGACCACCCGGAGTTCAAGGGCATTGATATGTATCTCTACCTCCGAAGAGAACCAGCGACCTTGGACACAAAGACCGCATAATGGGCCCCCCAGCCCATCATGGAGGCGTCTGTGGTGACCATCCTGGAAGATTCTGGAGGTTGGAAAGACATACCCCAAAGGATATTGCTGGGAACCAACCACCACTGGAGATAGACGCACACATGTTGAGGAAGCGTCAGCCTCTTGAACTGTCTGTCATGGAGATGGCCAAAAATGGAGAGAAACCATTCTTGCAGAAGGTGGAATCTTAGATGTGCCAGGTAGGTCACAACTTTGGTCAAAGCCATCAGGCCAAGGAGGCATTGAATGTCCCTCACAGAAGGGTGGCTCATGTGAAGAATAGAGTGAAGGTAAGACCAAAGGGTTTGTGCCCTCCTGGTGGGCAAGTAGGCTCAAGGCATGACAGAGTCCAATGTACTCTATCACCCTAACCAGTTCCAGGATGGACTTGAAGGGGGTTATTGTGAGACCCAAGTCAATGAGAAGAGAGAGAGAGCATTGTGAACATCTCTGAACAGTTGAGTGCGGCAGGACAACACCAACACCCTATGTCCAGGAAGGGAAATATTTTGATTCCTTGGATACAGAGATGGGAAATGACCACTGCCATACATTTTGTAAAGATGCTGGGAGCAGTAGAGAGGCCAAAGGGAAGGACGGTATATTGATAGAGATCTCCATTTACAGCAAATCATAGAAATCTGCAGTGTTGAGGATGAATGGCAATATGGAAATAAGCATCTTTCAGATCGATTGATGCAAACCAGACCCCTTGATGGAGGAAGGAGAGGATGGATTGAAGTGTCACCATCTTGTATTTGCATGGAATGATGTAGCGGTTCACACTTCTGAGATTGAGGATGAGACAGAGATGAAAAGAGCCATGTGATCCCATAAGACCTTTTGATATGCGCCCATGCCAGCCTGCATGTTTTCAACTTTGGCAGTGAGTGCAGCAGATGAATAGAAGCGCCTGCCAAAAATGTCCAGCCTACCGAGATGGAAGGAGCAGCTGCAAGGGTAGTAGCCAGAAGCAACAAGGCTATGGTAGTTGCAAGCCCCTCTGCCGCGGTCAGAGTCGGCGTCAAGGCTGAGGTGAGAATAGGTGTGACTGTAGAAGCCACAGAGGTTGGTACTAAGGGCTTGGATTTATGCTTCCGCTTAGCCTTTTCCGCCTCAGGATCTCCGAAGGCTGATCTCTTTTTAGCCTTGTGAGAATGGCGTTTGTCTTGAGAGACGGAAGGATCCTCTTGCAGCATCGGCATCTGGCCAGTAGAGAGCTCAGTAGAGCTTTGAGAAGCCATGGTAGCAGTCAGCTCTGAGGTGCTCAATGCCAAGGATGACGGTACAGAGGAGAATGTGGTCGATATCGAGGTTGTTGGTATCGGGGAGAGCATGGTCGATATTGAAGTTGGCAAAGATGGCGCTGGAGACTCCATTCTGTTAGAGATCTTTGGAATCCGTGGAAGTTTAGAAATTGGGACTAAGGCCAAGGGATCTTGAGCAGAAGTCAACACTGAAAGACAGTGTTCCAAATAAAAGAGTTTTAAACACTGGCCTCTATTGCGAAGTGTCTGGGAGGTGAAGGAATGACAAATTGAACAATGCTCAGCAACATGGCCTTTGCCCAAGCAAAAAAGGCATTTAGAATGTCCATCAGTCAGGGGAACCTTTTGATTACGTGACACACAGAGCTTAAAAAGTGAAGTGGAGGCCATATGAGGCCCAAGAGAAAAGCACCCAGCTGGGCGAAAAGCAACAGAAAAACACCACTTCAAAGCTCAGTAAGGGCAGCTCAAAAGTAAAATAAGAAGAAAATCTCAGAGTAAGAAAAAAAGAAGAAGA
Organism: Phrynosoma blainvillii; assembly: GCA_026167975.1. Taxonomy (NCBI): domain Eukaryota; kingdom Metazoa; phylum Chordata; class Lepidosauria; order Squamata; family Phrynosomatidae; genus Phrynosoma; species Phrynosoma blainvillii. The sequence continues at coordinate 343,613,999 of JANUYF010000001.1, forward strand.
AAATACATCTACCATACACAAGAGAAAAACTCAGCTAGAGAGTGATCCGAAGGCAGCTTCTCTTTCGGCAGACGAAAGAGAACTGAAGGTGGAGCTAGATTGGCGGGATCTCAATACATGGGAGTTGGTGGGGCTTCCCGCCAATCTGCTCAGCTTTCAAATGGAATCTCTGCACAGGTGCAAAACCCTATTGTGTGGCACAGAGACCATGAAGAAGAAGACATGACTTACTGGAAAATATAACAATACTTGGTAAATAGGGAAAGCTGGCAGTAGGAAAAGGGGAAGACTGCATTCCAGATGAATAGACTCAATCAAGGAAGACAAAATCTTGAGTCTGCAAGACCTGAGCAGGGCTGTTGATGAAGGGGACTTGGAGGTCTCTCATTCATAAGGTTTGATTCATAAGTCAGATTTGACTTGATGCCAGTTAACAACAACAAAAATGGGAGGAAAAACTCCGTCACTTAATGTGCAGAATTCTAGCAGTTTAAACTCTGTTCCCCTCTAGTTGTTTATTTGACTAAAAAGCCCCAAACACTGTGGTGTTTTTTTCCTTAGGAAGATAACTTCCTTAGGAAGATAACTCCTCTTTAGTTCTAAACATTTTGGTTGTTCCATTTTTAAATGTACAATATTGTTTTTGTGAGGTGGACCAATTGTTTAGGACAGCCATACCATCAAGCTGGGTTGAGTTTCTTAGGAGTTGTATATACACATTTTTTTCTTCTGCCAAGCCATGGCTATCTCAATCATGTACCTGTGCAGCAGGGTCATAGCCCTTTTTGGAGAGGGGAGGGAAATAATCTAGCACCCTAGACTGCACCTAGCACCTTGGGCACAAGAAGTTATCAGAGCCTAGTATCAGCCCAGATATATTTTTCTCAGAACTGCAGGGACATTCCTCAATTGTACAACAATACAAATAGAAAACTATTGCAGGTAAATTTTCTCATTCACCTAGATAAGAGTGCATCTTATCATACTAAGAAAAAAAACGAAGAGTCAAAGCTTAATAGGGCCACAAAAGTTAAATTATTAATCCCTTGTCACATCCTCCTCCTTTACAGTATAAAGGACATTTCCTGGATTTGGGTCAGGCTGCCATCTAGTGGAGCAACATTAGTAAAAAGTCTATGAAAGGGTCTTAAGCTTTTGATCATAATGGAGTCAAGGATTCATTTTCTTTAGTCTTTATAAAATCTCCAGACTTTGTGATTTTCTTTTTGTGTATGTGCAACTTGTGACCTTTTTACTAACAGCATTAGAAAAACATCAACAAAGAGTCATGGCAGAAGTCTTTGGACTACAGTGCCCATGTTATCAGATGTACATTAGTGAGATTGATAAGTTTCTATCTAATGTCACTGGCTGCACTTGCGCATCTTCACTTTCTCTGCTGTAAGAGCAGAAATGCCACAAAAGTTTATGACAAATATAGTAATACCAGTTAGACTTTAATGTATGTCTTTTAATGCAATAGATCTAGTTGCCAGATCCCAGGGTCTGGATGTCTAATTCTCAAAGTGAAGGAGTGGAATCTCAGGGCAAGAGCTCTGCCTTGAAAAGTGCCCCATTTGTTAAAGTTATTGTCTGAATGGTGTACTCTATACAACAGTTGTGGTGTTAATTAATCAGGCTTAATAACATCACCAGAGCCTGCCTTCTTGTCATCACGACCCTAGGTTTCATGTTTTGATCCTGAAATATCAAGGCTTGGGTGATCCATGACCTTGAAACACTAAACATGGCTACCCTCTGGAAATGTCAGCAGTGGAAGTAGCATACTAAATGAACTCCTCATGGAGCCATATCATGACCCCCAACAGATCTATTCTATGTTAAATGGGGAACAGGATACCTCCGTGCCCTCCTCTTTAGGTGTGGATCCAACACTGCACAGACCTGGAAACTGCATGAACAGGACCTGTAAGATTTTCAATGGTAAAACTGAATTTTCCTCTCTCATATGACTAGATGAATTTAATGACTTCATAAATTTGTGTTTTGGGACAAGGTTAACCTAACCTATTAGCTGTCTTCTCTAGCTTCCTCTGAGCAACCTATATTCAAAATTTATTCTTTAAACATTTATTATGTTCATAAAAAAAAAAAAAAGAACTCCAGCAACCACCTGTCAGTTTGGCTCTTTAATAAATATGATAACTAGGAAGGTGGAGCTGTGACTGCCTCACCTGAACGCTGGCCTCAGTCATATACTGGGCTGTTTGGAAAAGACGCAGACCTGGGTATAGGCAGTAGAAGCCTATATTTTCAGACAGAAAAGCCTTAAGGCTATGTAGTGGGTAAACAGGAAGACAGAACATGGAATTTCAGGAAAAACAGTTTTATTGCCAACAGGCTCCCAGACAGGTCTTCCTGTGACTGAAGAGAGCCCCTCCCCTGCTAATCAACATCCTTATATACCATCTTACACAGCTAGTTTATAATTATATGAACACATGCATAATACAACATTTTCATTGGTTATAAGATATAACTCCAAATCCCCTCATTTCCCTATTATGTTGCACTTTTCTTGCTATGCATGAATGAATCTGGCTTTCTTCCTCAGGCTGTAAAACTGTCAGCCTTCGGGGTAAAATAAACAAAATTCCTCTCTTATCTTAAACAACACTTCTTTGTTAACTCAAATAGCGAAACAGAGCTGAAAAAGTTTTTTACAAACTGCCTTGCAATTGCACAATTTTAAACAAAGAAAATGAGACCCCAAGGGTCATCCAATCCAGCCCCGAATTAGCCATGAGCTTTGTAGTTTCTTTTATATTATTTTTCATCTCTTACAGCTATATTCCCACATGTCCATGTTATTAACTTTTAAATAAGAGTTATTAAATAAATGGGTAATGGACATGTGCCATAGAGGAATATCAATAAAAGGATATTCTCTATTAATAATAATTGACAAAGGGTGTCTTCCAACTCATCCTGTCTTGTATGGTTAGAGTTAAATATACCATAGTTACAGCAGGAATGGCAACTCACACCATCACAATATCTGGAGGCATGCATGATTCCCAGTATTTTGCTATTGAACAGGCTGACATCATTTCTGCTAGCATCTGCTGGACTGCTGTGTTATAAGCAGCCATTAAAAATATTAATATCTTACCTCTCTCTCAGTCTGGGACTCAAGATGGTTTATGACAAAAAGATAAAATAAGTTACAAAAGTTAAAAGGATTCCCCAGAGTTTCATACTGTCGCAAAATTCACATAGACACAGACTTACAAGGCAGGCATTTGACAACATTAAAATTCTTGACAAATATTGAGTGTGAGCCACATGCCATGTTCTTTTTGTGGGCCAAAACCATTTGGGACAAAACATCTCCAGATATAATACATTTTGTCATTATTCATCATTTCCTAATATACCAGGACAATCTACTGAAACTTTATGCAAAGAAGCTGGTGTGAGTGCCAGGCTAAAAACAGCTGCACTCTCTGATCAAATATGACTGGCCAGTAAGCACAGGTTCATCCGATCTTTTCCCAGAAGCACCAAGCAGAGATGCTGATTTCACAAAAGGCAGAACTGGAAATACTTGATGCAGACATCCACAAATACTTTACCACAGAATAGCCAGAGACATCAGTCAGGAACACCCAGGGTCAAAGATTCAAACAGTGACATAAACCTTTTAATTGTTCCTCACAGAAATCATTATTTATCACATAATATGAAACAAAGAGGCTCAGTATTTTTTCAGGATATAGAACACCAAGCATAGCATAATGATTTGTTTGACTATAACTCTGAAGATCAGAGTTCAATTCCACACTTGGCCATGAAACTCACTAGGTGACCCTGGGCATGTTACATGGTCTCAGTCTCAGGGGAAGGCAATGGTAAACCTCCTCTGAACAAATCTTGCCAAGAAAACCCCAAGATAGGTTCGCCTCAGGGTCTCCATAAATTAGAAACAACTTGAAGGCACACAACAACAACAAGTAAGCCTAACATAGGAGATTATCACACTAGGCTCATTTTCAGCACAATTCTGCAATTATACCTTTAACTGCTGGTAGCGATACAATTGCACAATGGTGCCATATCTTTTCGCACATTGCCATAATTGCATGACAACGATGATATAATTGCACTATTGCATTTCACATCTTGGTGGTGTTCTGTGCTATTCTTTCACGAATGATCAGTTTTGTGCATACGAACATGGAATCACAGCAGTTTTCTTGTTGTGTTGTACTTCCAGTGTCACTGGTGTCAACAATTATGTAATTCATTATGTGCAATCTCACATCTGATCTAAAACAATCTGGCAGCATACTTTTCCCATGCATGTACATTTAAATAGCACAAGTCTCAGGTTAAAGTAATAATCTCATGAGTCCTTGCCCCGGCCATTAAATGTTCTGTTGGAGTCCAACTTCAAACATGTACCAGTGCCGCAGCATCCACCTCTCATTTGAAAATACGAGGGGGCAATCAGGAGATACAATGGAATCAACAAAAAATATCTGAAAAAAATACCAGGGAACACAGCAAGAAAGACCCTCGCAGCAGTCACTGTGAGGTAATGCTCTTGGGACGGCAAAGTGACACAGGAAGTTAACTTACCGAACAGCAGCCTGGGATTTCTGGGGGGGAAAATAGTAAGAGGACAGCACTCAATAAAAATATTTTTTTTAAAAAAAGATGACAGCACAGCAATCGCTTGATAGCATCGCTATGACGTTTCACACCTTCACAATCAGGCAATTATTGCACAATTGCAAAACCATTCAGTGGATTTTCTTAGATCTTCACAGAATATGTCCTGGATGAGCACAATGTCATCTGAAAATATTCAGTGCAATTGTGTGATTATGCTGGAATTATGTCTTTTACTCTTGGCTCCCCTCCCCCTCCTCCCGTGTGATAATCTCCAAAGTCAAAGTATAGAAGTCCCCTGACATCACTGAACTGAAGGTCTGCTGGCCTTGGTAGGGGTGTATCATGGACAACATGAAGCTTTGGAGACAAAATGGCATCTAGTCTGGGTATGCCACAAAGCCTGGTACATAACAGGAACTCAGCCTTGTGCGAGTATGGTAAAAGCACCAGAAGAATCCTATTTCCAAAATGAATGAAATGTGGCAATGTATTTTTTTTTCATAATCTTAGAACCAACAGAAAGTCTACAGAGCAAAAATATACTATGCATTTATTAGCTGTAGTGTGTGTAGTGGTAAGAGATCTATCTAAGGAGGAAAGACACCAATGACTGAGAGAACAAACAGGTCCTTCTTATAGGAATTCCATTCTAAGATACAAACATTACTTAGGGAGCTATTTTAATCTAGCTATGTCTCTAAGAAAGCTAAGAGTGTCCTGGGAAGATGAGTGGAAACATCCCTAAGAGTGTAAAGTCATAGGCTTTCATGGCTGGCATCCATAGTTTTTTGTGGGTTTTTCAGGCTGTGTGACCATGTTCTAGAAGAGTTTCTTTCTCTTCTAGAACATGGCCACACAGCCCGAAAAACCCACAAAAAACTATCCCTAAGAGTATCAGTTTACATCACAGAGGGGTCAGGATAGGTAGATACAGAAGAAGCTAATTGCGGGTGACTCAAACTATCTAAATCTATTCCTACTGCCTACTCCTACTCTGAGGCATTAGCGCTTTCAGTGCAAAGCATTGCTGCACTTCCAACAGCATTGTCATCATTCAACAGAATAACTTATTCCTCCACAAAGTGTTTCTCCTGCAGATGGACAACAGATTTAAAAACCAGCGAACAGTGCACTATGTGAACCAAACCTGCTTGCAAAGATAACTGCAACATCCAAATGAGAAGCTTTGGTGGTCTGTAGAAAGGCTGGCATGGATACCGTATATACTCAACTATAAGGTGACCTCATATATAATTCAAGGGCAGGGTTTGAGGCCAAAATTATGGATTTTTATATGACCCAAGGATAAGTCGAGGGTAAAACGTGGGATTATGTGACAAAGGATATAAAGGACAAAACAAAGGAAAATGATGCCAAAGAACTTAACAAAATTCCAGCAGTCATAACTGTTTGTAGTCATCCTAAAATCTGGATGAATGAGAAAGTAGAGACAGGTCCGTGCTTCCGGGACAGATTACCCTCTTGCCTTTCACCAGGGGCTGGTTCCTTTTTTAAAATAAGAATTAAAGTACAGTACTTACATTGATCCATGTATAAATTGACTGGTTCTGGGAGTCAATTTTTTGACTAAAATTTCTAGACATATACACAAGTATATACAGTATTTATTATGGAGCAGTAGGGCATTTATTATTGGGACAGAAAATTATTTCACCATAGTATTAATAAGAAGCCTTCATCCAAATGAATAATTTAAAAAAAAAGCTTTTTACAATTCTAGGATGGGGTTTATGTCTGTGCCCATTTCCTATTTTGGTGGGTTTAAAACAAGTCTGTTTTTAAATTTTCAACTGAAAATAACAGTATTTTTACAGCATGGCAGTTCTATTAATTACATTTTTTAAAGAAAAGGTGGTCTATCAATTATTGAACAATTCTTCCACTTCATGTGAATCTGAGTTTTCTGGTTGCATGTTTGGGTATTGTGGAAAACCCTTCATCCTACACACATAAACACAGTTGTCGATGTGAAGCATTTTTGTCTCCTCATTTCTTACAAGGTCAGAAACCCCCCAGAAATCACTCAGAACAAAAATTTTCAATTGAAATATGGCATAAACACAAACCTGATATAGGGCTGATAGAAGAATTTTAGAATTAGACTTTTATCAACTAAAATCAAATGTTACTTTTTATGCAACATAAATAACTATTTATAAAATATATCACAAATGAATGTATTGCTTTTCTGTCCTAAAAAAAATCCAAAACAATACCCACCTTCTTACAGTGAAAGCTTTTCCTGCTACCCTCTGAAATCTAATTGGCAGAACTCCTAGTGCACAGTGGGAATAAGTCTTGTGGTATGCAGTCTGTATTTCTCTGCCATAACCCTAGCAAGAGGAAGACAAAAACACAGTTCATACATGTTTTCAAATAGGAAGCATTCACAAAAGGGTTGTTAAAGAGAAAAGGGATACTGTGTGTTGTGATGAGAACAAGGTTTGAAAAGATTCTACAGCTTTTGTGGCCAGTGCAGAATGTTTCCTAAAATAAGATGGACTAATCTAGAAAGAACAGCACTTCAGATATTCCCATGTACTCCTACTAATGGGAAGTACCCCAAAATAATTATAATAATAAGCCAAAGCTCAAGCTTGCAGTCCAGGACACTCCTTGTCCCTAAAGGGCATGCACTTAGTGGTCAAAGGAGAATATATTTTATTTGCCATTAATCTATATGGCCCAAAGTTGATCCCAATACTAAAAAATAAAGCTAGCACTATGATCTTCCATTCTCAAGTGTGCCAGTACCACAAACACACTAATGCTGGTACATTTCATAAGCTGACACTGAGACATGCCTTCTGTATAAGCAACACTACATAAAACCTCACATTGGCTTTTTAAAAATACAGTGGGCCCTTGATATCCATTGGGATTTGGTTTCAGGACCCCCTGTGGATACCAAAATCCATGGATGCACAAGTCCCATTATATACAATACAGTAGCAAAATGGTGTCCCTTATATTAAATGGCAAAAACAAGGCTTGCTTTTGGGATTTATATTATTTTTGAATATTTTCAAGCCATGGATGGTTGAATCCATAGAAAAAGAATTCGTGGATACAGAAGACTGACTGCATACCATTTCATAAGTATCAAGATACGCACCAGGAGCAAAAACCATAAGAAAAAAAGGTGGTGGGATGGGGAGGTATTTACGCAAACATAAAGAAACAAGGAGAAATCTGAACCACAACACAACCAACCACTAATGAGAAGCTCTATTTTTTTTCCTTTTGCATGACATGGGAACATAAAGTGTTGAGTCTGTAGTATCATAAAGATTAACACATTAATGATTGCCCAGAGTCTTCTTCATCACATGAAGTGTTAGCCTCAGTTGAAAAGTATATACACATATCGTATAGACCTCCATGCTTATTTCTCACCTTATTAAAGATTCCTAAACATTTTAGTTGTTCCACATGTAGGTACAATCATCCCTCGGTATCCACAGGGGATCTGTTCCAGACCCCGCAGATATCAAAATTCGCGAATACTCAAGTCCCATTTCCCATCAGCCGCAGGGAAGGAGGGACAATGGGACACCTCCCTCCCTTCCTCTCTCCTTCCCATCTGAGGATTCCCTAGGCTTAGCTTTGGGGGTGGAGGCTACAACCCCATCAGCCACAGGGAGCCAGGCACAGGGGCTTGGGACTTGGAGCCTCCGCCCCCAATGCCAAGCCCCTTTGCCAGCGCTGACTCCCTGAGGCTGATGGGGCTGCAGCCTCCGCCCCCCCCAAAGCTAAGCCCAGGGCAGAAGCCTCACAGGGGGAAGAAAAAGATACGGAAGGAAGGCAGGTAGGCAGGCAGGCAGGCAGACTTGTCTCCCAATGGCAGCATGGCTGCATGCACATACTGTCACTGGGGACAGCGCAGGCTTGCCATCCGTGAATGATGGAATCCATGAATGGCAAATCCGTGGATACCAAGGGACAACTCTACTTCAGTCTGTCAATTATTTTGGTTGTTCTTTTCTATAACTTTTCCAGCTGTATATCCTTACTTACTTGAGGGAAATGATTTGAATTCAATATAAAAACATATACTTATATATTTATATAACTTATAGCACACAAATATAAAGAGAAAGTTTAAACTCGACAGGAACTCAAGTTTTTTTCTATATGAACTTTTAGGGGTAAGAGAATAAGTTCAATAAACAGTTTTGTTGTTAACCGCCCTCAAGTCGATCTTGACTCATGGTGATCCTATGGATGAGACACCTCCAAGACCCTCTGTCCTCCAGTGCTCAGCTTAAATCCTGCAACCCTTAATATCCATGACGTCCTGAATAGAGTCCATCCATCTAGCATGTGGCCTTCTTCTCTTCCTACTTCCCTCCACCTTCCCCAGCATTACTGTTTTTTCCAAAGAGTCCCCTGTTCTCATGATATGTCCAAAGTATGACAGTCTCCGTTTGGTCATATTGACTTCCAGGGAGGTTTCCAGTTTGATCTGCTCTAGGACCCTTGCTTGGGCTGTCCATGGGATCCTAAGCACTCTTCTGCAGTACCACATCTCAAATTAATTGATTTTCCTCCTATTATTTTTCTTAACTGTCCAACTCTCACATCCATAAATGGTAATAGGGAATACAATGGCTTATATGATTCTAACTTTTGTCCTGAGTTGTATATCTTTGAATTTTAGAATCTTTTCTAGTTCTTTCATAGCCATCCTCCCCATTCTTAGTCTTCTTCTGATTTCCTGACTGCAATACTCATTTTTATCAATGTTTAATCCCAGGTATGGGAATTCTTTTACTACTTCTTTTTCTTCATTGTCTAGGTTGAAATTGTGAAGGTCCTTGGTGGTCATTATTTTTGTTTTCTTTATGTTCAGCATTGTCTATGCAGTCAAAGGCTTTGCTATAGTCTATAAAGCACATGCTGATTTTCTTTTGGAATTCCCTGGTGTGCTCCATTAGCCATCGTATGTTTGCAATGTGATCCCTAGTGCCTCTTCCTTTCCTGAAACCTGCTTGGACCTCTAGGATTTCTCTCTCCATGTATGGTTGGAGGCTATGTTGCAGAATTTTGAGCATGATTTTGCTTGCATGGGAGATCAGTGCTATGGTCCTATAGTTTCTGCAGTCTCTTGTGTCTCCCTTTTTGTGGATGAGGATGTATATTGATCGCTTCCAATCTGTTGGCCATCGTTTTGTTTTCCATCCCTGTTGACATATGTTGGTTAGCACTAGAGCTGACTCTGTCAATGTGGATTGCAGCAGTTCAATTGGAATATTGTCTGTTCCTGGGGATTTGTTTTTCACTATTTCTCTTATTGCTGTTTCCACCTCACTTTTTAGGATTTGAGGTTCATCTTCATATGGTACTTCATTCCATGTGTCCTTCGTTTTGTCATCTCTTTTGTATAATTCTTCTGTGTATTGCATCCAACATCTCTTTATTCCTTCCTGGTCTTGAATTATGTTATTTTTGTCATAGATCATCCGTCCTTGGTTTGAATTTTCCTTTGATTTCCCAGCTCTTGTGAAATAGATATCTTGTTCTTCCCTTTTTGTTGTTGTCTTCTATTTCTCTGCATTGGTCGTTATAGCAATTTCCTTTACCTTTCTGCACAAGCCATTGTACTGTTACATTCATAATTCTTAGTTTGTTACTATCTCCCTTTTGTTTTTCTTCTTTTCTTTTCTTGCTTGTAGTGCTTTGTCTGTCATCCATGGGTTTTTTTCTCTTTCTGTTTATTGAACGTGTCTGCCTGCATTGTTCTTTTATTATGTCCCTTCAGATCATAGTTCCACGGTTCTCGGTCTATTATGCTTAGTAGTGAGAATCTGTTTCTTATGTTATCAGTAAATTATGTTGAGATATTATTTAGATCATATTTTGGTATAATCACTGGTTTTATTTTCTTCTTGAGTCTTACTCTTATTTTTGATCTGAGTAATTCATGATCTGTGCCACAATCAGCGCCTGGTCTAGTCTTGGCCACCAATATAGAGTTCCGCCATATTTTACTTCTGATTATATAATCTATTTGATTTTTGTGTTGACCATCTGGTGATGTCAATGTGTATAGTCCATGTGTTGACCATCTGGTGATGTCCATGTGGGTGTATGAAAAATGTGTTTGCAATGAATAGGTTGTTGGCATCACAAATATCAGATGCTCACCTGATTCATTTCTTCTGCCTAATCAAAATCTGCCTACTGTTTTTGATTCTTCTTTCCTTCCAACTTTTGCGTTCCAATCTCCAGTGATCAGCATGACATCTTATGTTGGTGTGCTGTCAATTTTTTCCTGTACTCCTTCATAGAATATTATCAATTTCTTCCTCTTCTGCCTCTATGGTTGGTACATATACTTGGATTATGGTGATATTCATAGGTTTACCATGGAGCCTTACTGAAATGATTCAGTCTGATTTTGCATTGTATCCTCTGACTGCTTTTGCCACATATTTTCTTAGCATGAAAGCTACTCCATTTCTTCTTGTCTTTTCAATGGCTGAGTAGAACACTGTGTGGTTGTTTGATTCAAAGTGGCCCATTCCTGTCCATTCACTCATCCCCAGTACTGCTGTGTTCATGCTATGTTAAATAAACAGTAAAGATAGATTAATGATGTTGTTCCAAGATAGAGAAAAATCCTTCAGATAAAAAGGGAAAGTCCTTGGTTTTGGACTGATGGTCTGGAAAGACAGCTATACAACTTACATTTGGGCCATGTCTGTGTAACAACAGAGGGGTCAGACTCAGGGTCAAGCTGTGGTCAAGACCCATTCAGCCTGAAAGGAATTCTATAAGAGGAAACACAAATAAACAAATAAGTAAGAAATAGAATCAAGAGTTTTAGAATTTAGGTTGACTTTCATAATGAGAGGAATAATGATTGAATAAAATGTAAAATGTACACACTCTGTAAAAGAGTGTTTGGACTCTAGGGTTTCCTGAATAGAAAGATGGTTATTTTTAATTCCTTACAAAACCTTGCAAAACACTAATTAGATGTACACAGTTACAGTTATTTTACTATATTATAATTTAGCTATACTGCATGTGCTAGAAAGTTAACTGCTAAAATGGCTATTTTTTGTTTACAATTATAGCAAGGTTTGCTGGCTTCAAAGGAATAGAGAAAGTTCTGCAGCTGGCTTCAAGGACATCCTTGGTGAGGAAGAAGTAGGCTGAATGTCTAGAACAGCAGCAAAGAGAGAAAGAGAGAGAGAGAGGATGAAATCACAGTTCAGGCCTTTATTAATTGCATAGATTTCACTTTTTCAAAAGGTAAAATAAAGTTCAAGGTATCAATACTTCTGGGCATGCCTAATGAGGGTTATGCATATTGTATAAACACCCAGGAATGTATAATTGCTAATTTGAATGAACATGGGATGTATGTAGTGGGTGGAAACAGATCATACATGAAAAGGGTGGTTCTAAAAATGTGCATATCTCATGATCTTCTAGTCAATGAAAAGTGAGATAGTGAAAAATGTTGTCAGGGAGAGGGGTTAAAAACTTGCTATGTCAAGTTTGGGGTGTGCCTACTTGCCTAAGACACCCCTTCTTGCAAGACTGTAATTAATATATTGGATATTGCTGCTTCACTTGTTTTGTCCTGATTAATTTAATTTGGTACTTTGGTATTCAGAAAACTATATCCCACATTACCCAAATAACCAGAACTTGCATACACTATTCTAAAAGTAGTCCCACCATAGGTTGTCAGGACACCATTTTTATTCATTTCAGAATCCCTAGCCCAAACTTTGCTTCAGTGCTGCTGTATACCAAGTTGATACTGAATTTTCTAATACAAAAAAAACTCTTTCCCGAGTGCTCATATTAGCATAGATTCTATCAGCATATTGTGATGTTACAAATTTTTTTTGCCCTTACATGAATCATCTTATGTATATACAGGTATCTGTTCATCTAGTTTAAAAAGATACTTCTGTAGTTCTTACACATTCTCTTTCCTGGTTCATCTTCCTTTTATCAACAAATCTGTGTTGTTTTATCAACAAATAAAACAAACAAACAAACAAAACAAACATGGTTTTATCAACAAATCTGTGTAGTTTTTAACATGCTGTTAGATGCCTTGAATCTAATTATTGAAAGGAATATAAATGTCCAGAGAAGGGCAACCAAAATGGTGAAGGGTCTGGAAACCATGCCCTATGAGGAGTGACTTAGGGAACTGGGGATGTTTAGCCCAGAGAAGAGGTTAAGTGATGATACGATAGCCATGTTTAAATATTTGAAGGGGTATCATATTGAGGATGGAGCTCTTCCTAACTCCATTTATCAATCATGAACAAAATCAATACATTAATTTAAAAAATGCTATCAGTGTCTCCCTGAAAAGACCGTTGCCTAGGCCTGTTTTTTTTACTTTTTTCCTTTAAGAGAATTGCCTGTTTTCTCTTACAATTCACAGGAGAAATTATCCTGTTACCCCAGCAATGATATACTTACTCAAGGACTCTAAGGTCCAAAACACTGCTTTAACTGCTATGGCTCAGTGCTAGGGAATTCTGGGAACTGTGAGACATTTAGCCTTCTCTGTCAGAGAGCTCTGGTGCCACAATAAACTACAATTCCCAGGACTCCCTAGCTCTGAGCTACGCAGTTAAAGCTGTCTCAAACTGGATTATTTCTGCAGTGTGTTTTTGACCTGAGTTGGGGAGGGGGTTAACTTTCAAATACATTTGTGCGGCATTACAGCTTTATTGCTTTGGACTTTAGGCAAACCACCCCCACAAAAAACATCTGCTAAAAAATCCCCACAAAATAAACCTCTGGTAAATCCATATGTAAGGTCTACCGGTCACCTCAGTCCATATAAAAATTAGATAAATTCATTTTTTTGGATCACATCCCCCCGAATTCCCCGGCCTGAGCCAGTAACCATGCCGGCTGTTGTTCAGAAGAAAAGGCAGCAGCAACTTTGCCAAGCTTTCCAAAAGGACATTTTCAAAGTGTTCAAATGCACTGGCTGATAGGAGCACTCTGTGCAGAAGCTACCCTAATTCCTCAGCAGCAAGGTTTACAACAGTAGTTGCCTTATACTGAATTAGTATAAGCCCATCCTACCATGTAATATCTGATTATGCCTACCATGTTTTTCAGACATGGTTCTTTCCAAGCCACACCTGGAGGTCCTGCCCTTCCCTGGCTCCTCTTCTCCAGTTTTCAGAGCCAGTGGAGAAATCTCAAGGCAAAACCCCTGCCTTGAAATGTGTGCATGTATATACATTTTCCTCCTTATTTAGGCTTGGCACTTTTTATTTGAATGATATATGCTCTACAACTGTGGTTGATGCTTAGGTGTTGTTGTTTTTTAACTTGTGTATGTTTTTAAAATCAGTTTTATAGTGATTTAATGTTTTTTAAAAATTGTCTTGAACCTTTTGTAGACATTTCTAATGTGTTATGGAAGCTGCCTTGCATCCTGGCCTGGGAGAAAGATGGCGTATAAATAAAAGTAAGTAAAGGCCTTTACAGACTGCCAGAAATAATGAGGCTTGAGTCCACTTTAACTGCCCTGGCTCAGTGCTAGGGGACCGTGGGAACTGTAGTTTATTGTGGCACCAGAGCTCTCTGACAGAGAAGGCTCAATGTCTCAGAAAAAACTACAGTTCCCATGATTCCCTAGCACTGAACCAGGACAGTTAAAGTGATCTCAAGCTGCATTATTTCTGGCAGTCTGTAAAAGCCCTAAGTAAATAGGTTTATTATGCTTTATGACACGACCAGGGGCATAATAACCCCAACCCTATGACACCAACAAGGCTTCCGCCTTTGTGACATCACAGGAAGGGATCATCTCTCAGTCTCAGGTTTTTATACCAAAATTCTCAGGACCAGGGACAGCCTTAACCTGACAGGTTAGTAACCCATGCAAGTACAATCAGCCCTCCACATTTGTGGATATGACTTTTGCGGATTTGATTATTCACGGATTTGATTAATATGTTATCTCTAAGAATCTTTTAGGTCCGCTGGTGAAACTCTATGGTCAACTTCCACAAAAAGTCACAATGGAGGACCTAGAGATTCCTAGAGAGAACACTCCTCTAGGCATTTGTAGGTCCTCCAGCACAATTCTGAGGTCAAAGTCTGGCAGATGTTGACTACAGAACTGTGCTGGAAGACTTAGAAATTCCTAGAGAGGTACCCTCTCAGGTTTTGAAAAAATAGGGGTTTTTTTATTTGTGATTTTTCCACTTTCCCGGGAGTCCTGCGCTTTCCCGGGAGGGCCCACTGCACTAACCAAGTCCAATCCTACTCATCTTCCAAAATCAGATGACATCAGCATGTTCAAGGTGACTTGTTTTTCTACTCCCCGGATATGCAAATACTCCTGAGAAATTTTTTACAGGATACCTTTTGCCTATAGAGATCTAGTGTTAGAACAAAATAAGCAATTGTGTGTGGACATCTTTCAGGAGTACTTTTGTTGGGGATTCCTGCATGGCAAGGGGATGGAGTAGGTGGCCTTTGTGGCCTCTTCCAGCCCTAATATTCTACGATTCTATGTCTGTATGTATGAATGCATATTGCTGACATATTGCAGCCATCATTTTGAAAGGCAAGATCTTGCACTGTGGAGCAAAACCTCTTAAAGAACAGGTAGTGGAACAGTTTCTCATCTATAGTTTGGGGCTGGTGTTTTTGGCTGCAATATGTTTTTTAAGCAAAATTTTAAATAATTGTATGGATCCTATTTCTACCAATTTCTTGGCAGTATGGAACCATTATATTTTTTAGTATTTTTATTTATTTCTCTTCACTGTTATATTTTAATAGAACTTAAAAGTTTAGGGACAGGGAGGCAAACGGGATGGCTCCAAACATTGAATCAATCATATCGCTTATAAAATGGTTAACAACCAAAGCCTCATAAAGAATAGTTCAAGGGAAAAAAGGAAGAAGGGGTAGAGGGGGGAAAGAAAGCTAAATGTATTAGCGCCCTTAAGACAACTGCTAGTCTCCTAGAGTTCAAAAGTCTCCCTGAGAAAATTTCTTTTGTTATATATGCAGTAACAAGGACTCTTGTATTAATTAAGATGTGCCATGAAGCAATTTTCTTCATTCATACCTCTAGTGGATTCAATCTATTAGCAGAGATATGAATAAAGACAATGCTTTCATGGCACACTCCACTTATTAATACATGAGTTTTCACTTCTGGACATCTAACAAAAGGAACCTTCTCAGAGGTTTTGAACCTTGGGAAACTGGCTTTTAGTAAGCAGGTTTATTAATTTCATGCATCAACATTAGCTGATCAGTGTAAAGATCTGAAGAAGCTGTGTTATCTTTCAAAATTTAGAACAAGGAACATAATTTGTACCTTTCTGGATCCTATTCCATTCCACCTCATTCCCACAACTGTGTAAATATGCTTTGTTGTTGTCTTCACGTTGTTTCCAACTTATGGTGACCCTATCATGGGTTTTTCTTGGCAAGATTTGTTCAGAAGTGGTTTGCCACTGCCTTCCCCTGAGGCTGAGAGAATGTGACTCACCCAAGGTCAGCTGGTGGGATTCATGGCCAAGCAGGGAATTGAACCCAGGTCTCTAGAGTCATAGTCCAACACTCAAACCACTATGCCACACTCAGGTCTTCTATAGCCTTAAAAAATACTAGGTCTCTTGTTTCATATTATGTGATAAACAATGCTTTGAGAGGAACAATTCAACGGTTTCTACCACTGTTTGAAAACTCAAACCACTACGCCACACTGGCTCCCTAAGCAGTTATTATCAATCTGTACTGAATCCAAAAAAGCGGGTTTATATCCATGAAAGCAAATGCAAAAATAAAGACCAGCTAGTCTCAAAAGTGCTGCCACATTTCTTTTCCCCCCTTCGTCTTCCTTCCTTGTCTTTATGCTGCAAGAGACGAACAGGTCTGCTTCTTTGAAAACTGTACAAGGAAAAAGACAGCCAGGGTGGTGTAGTGGTTTGAGTGTTGGACTATGAATCTAGAGAACAGGGTTCGATTCCCTACTCCGACATTTAAAAAAAACAACACCACTGGTTGGCCTTGGGCAAGCCACACTCTCTCAGCCTCAAGAGGATGGCCATGGCAAACCCCCTCTGAAGAAGCCTTGTCAGGAAAACCTTGTCATAGGGTCTCTATAAGTAAACACTTGGAGACACACAACAATTATTAGGCAAGCTCAAATATAAAAAACCCACTGGTTCAGGGTGACCAGGTGTGTCCTAACCGCAAAGGAGGACCAGGCACCGCAAAATGGAGGACACTGAAGAAAAAGTGTAGGAGGTTTACCACATAAAAGCTAAGAACACTAATACAATAATATAAATGCAAATTTCATGCTTCTTAGTGAGGCTCAAAATGGAAGGCATTTTGGGAGTCCTCCTGGACAGACGGCTGAAATGGAGGATGTGTCTGGAAAATGAGGAGCTCTAGTCACCCTGCACTGGGTGACCTTGGGCGAGTCACACTCTCTCAGCCTCAGAGCGTGGCCATGGCCAACCCTCCTGAAGAAATCTGTCAAAAAAGCTCCATCACAGGATCGCCATAAGCCAAAAATATAAATGACTTGGAGGCTCACAACAAGGAAAGCAAAGCGAGAAGGCACAAAACGAGCGTGGCTTTGCCAAGCCTTTATGCGCAGGCGCAGACCACAAAGACCAACCAGGGTTCCTCAGGGGGCACGTGACCCACACACTTGCCTCGCCGGGAACCTCCCACATTCGCAACGGCCGTCGACTGTTTTTTTGAAAAGCTTTAACGCTTGGCTCCACCCACCCCGCACTCCGGATGCGTCTCCACAGCCGCCGCCTCCTCCTCCTCCTCGTGCGCATGCGTCTTCCTTCTTTTCCACCCCACTTCGCTTTCTTTCCCAGCCTCCTTTTCGCGCAGCCCTCTAGAATTCTAGCCTGTTTGATTCGTCGCTCTGTTGGCGGCGTGACGTTCCTCCGGCGCCTGCCTTTTCCCATCGGCCCCTGCGGCCTCGCGCTTTCCCGTTGGGCCCCGCCCCCTTCCTTGGCTGAGGAAGGCGAGTGCTGAGGGGGGCGGTTGAGCCGCCATTTTGTTCCTTGGGCTGCGGGAGGCCGCGCGGAGGGGACGCTGCTCGTCTCGCTGGGATTCTGCGGAGGGAAGGAGGCTGGGGCGGGCGGCGGGCGAGGAAACATATCTCCGAGGCAGCTTCCTTCCCTTCCCCTCCCCTTCTCCTGGGGCCTGTGTGAACCCGCCATGTCCGGAGAAGCTCCCGCCGGCGACCAGGTGAGTAGGCAGGGCCTCCCGAGCTGAATGGGCCGCTTGGCCGGGAAAGGAGAGCCTTGAAAGGATGACTGAGGCCCCGGGGAGGGAGAAACACCCCTTATTTCTTTCTAGGAGGGTGGGGAATGGGCCTGCTTCTGACTCGCACCCCTGTCTTTTGTATTGGTTTCTATCCGTTGCATCTCCCTTCTCTTTTCCACTCTCAAATCATACAGGTCCTCTTTTTACGCTTATAAACCCTCCCTCCCTCCGCACCATTCCCCCATTTCGCCACATCTCTCTACACTTCAGTTCTATCATGATTTAGGATGCATACTCACTGCAGAAATAATCCAGGTTGAGATCACTTTAACTACTGTCGCCCCGTGCTGTGGAATTCTGAGAATTGTAGTTTGTTGGGGCACCACTCCCAGAATTCCACAGCACGGAGCCACGGCAGTTAAAGTGGTCTCAACCCGGATTCTTTCTGCAGTGTGTATGCAGCCTTTAAATGTTTATTTAGAAACAAACCTCACAACATTCTGTGCTGTCACGAAAGATAAAGATAATTTTTAAAAGATAATTAATTCTGGACCTGTTTAGCGTGTAAGAGACACTGAGATCCTATCCACACTGCAGAAATAATCTGATTTGGCGCTGCCAGTGATAAGGAATCCTGGGAACTGTAGTTTTGTGAGACGTTTAGCCTTCTCTATCTGATGCCACAATAAACTACAATTCCTAGGATTCTCTAGCACTGAGTCAGGACAATTAAAGTGGTCTCAAACTGGATTATTTCTGCAGTGTATTTGGGACCTTTGTTGGGGAGAAGGGTTAATTTTCAAATACACATGCGTGGCTTTACAGCCTTATCGTGCTATCTCTTCCTGGAATAAATTACTGGAAAGCAGAGGAGGTATTTTTCTAATTTCTGGGTGTGATATAATGAAGAGTACATAGAACGTTCTGAACGTTCTGCCTATTGGCATTACATTCTTAAATCAGAAAGTGATAAAGGTAATACATTTGCTTCATGATGAAAGGTTATATATGGACACAAGGGCTACCCTATGTACTTCATTTTGTATGTGAAGTAAAATTGAATTTGAGGCATTCTGAAATAGAAATTCAGCTGGCAAAGTGTGGACCTGTTAATAAATGTGAGCAACTTAACAGAAATATTACTGTGTCCTTCATGAACAACTTCATATTGTTTGTGTGTGTGTGTGTTTCAATGAAATTTAAGTGATATCCACGATAGCTGAAGATGGAAAGTAGTAGCCGGGGTACAAAGATTGGACACATTACAGCAGTCTTTAGTTCATTATATTTTTCCTATATAGAAACACACTGACTGTGGAGGAAACTACATTTGAAGCTGAGCACAGGACCAGAGAAGGACATGGGATTAAATTCTTAAAAGGAAAAAAAAAAAAACCTCAAGAATTTCACTAGGCTTTCACAAGGCTTTACAAGAGGCAAAGCTGTTCTTTGTATGGTTCTCATCAGTTTTGTAGGCACTTTTAAATTTTCTGTTCACAAAATGAACATAGAGGTCTTCCTTTTTAAAAGTAGTATTAGGGCCTTTGCAGACTGCCAGAAATAGTGCAAATTGAGTCCACTTTAAGGGTTAGGGTTAGGGAATCATGGGAACTGTATTTTATTGCGGCACCAGAGCTCTCTGACAGAGAAGGCTCAATGTCTCAGGGGGAAAAAAATCCCATGATTCTCTAGCACTAACCCTAACCCTTAAAGTGGACTCAATTTGCACTATTTTTGGCAGTCTGCAAAGGTCCTTAGTTATTTTCTTCAATGCTTTTTAAATACATCCTTTCATATAATAAGAGCTAGTTTCTATGAAACTGAATGATTGCCAAGGATAACTTCCTCTTGCATATTTTTTTGGATTTTCAGTAGTTTTTGGCCTGATGGCTAAGTTTTCCAAGTTATGTATCCTTGCTCATGGCCAAAAGAGCACAGCCACTCTATATTTTGTTTCTCAACTTGCCTGTTTTTATGAGGCAAAAATGCATCTACACCTTTCACTTTATCGTGAAATAAGTCCCTTTCTGGGAGAAATGCAGCATAAAGATGATGGTGGTGGTGATGATGATGATGATGATGATGATAAATTTGCCATGTCACACATTTTCCATCACTGTAACACTGTGAAATTTATTCATCTGTTGAGATCATATAAATTTAATGGTCCACCAAAGTTTGGATTTGGGACTATCAAGGGCAGGGACCGGCAACCTATGGCCCGGGGGCCGGTTAAGGCCCCGGACTTACCGGCCCAGGCCATAGGCTGCTGCCGGGGTGCGTTTTCGGCCGCGCTTGCTGCGGCCGCCATTTTGGAAGTCAAAATGGCAGCCGTGACATGCGCCGTGGCGGCTGCAGCCGCAGTAGCGGCCACGTGTGCGGGGGGCACACACGGCAGAGGAGGGTGCACGCGCGCGCATGAGTGCGCGCGCCGCCACCCCCCCCCCCCCCGGCCCAGCCGAGACCTGGGCGACGGGAGACCTGCCCAGGTCTCAAAAAGGTTGCCTGTCCCTGATCAAGGGCATACTGGGGTTAACAGGCTGATTTTCACAAGCTGATTTGAAGTAACAAGGCCAATTACCTTTAGAAGGAGGGAGCGTCTTCAAGTTTAATACAAGAAGCCAGTTTGGTGTGTCATGGTGGTAACATTTGATTCTTTGCTGTACTCTTTTTGGTAACTGCCAAGTTCTGTGGAAACTCATAACAGCATGCTTACTTACAAGAACTACTCTGCTGGATTAGACGAAAAAGTACAGTACATTTTATTCTCACATAGTGCATACTCAGATGTTTTCCGAAAACTCACACATCAGGCATAAAGGCAATAGTTCTCTCCTGTTGTTGCTTCCAGCAGCTAGTCATAACATACTGTGTGTAGAGCTGAACATTCCCTGCCTTTCACTCACTTCTACACTGTGAGGATAGAGTTGGGCCAAGAGCAGTAAGGCCATTTCTCAGGTTGCTAAAGTCTGGATGAGAGGTTGGGTCAGGGAGAACTATTGAGGGTCATGTACTTCATGTATGTTTTGTGATAGTGAACTAAGGGGTGCAGCTAGAAATTGGATCTGATTTTCATGTGATCATTGTGCATCCCAGATTGTCAGTAAGATTATCTTGGGGTATTGTACTGCAGGTGTTTTTTCAAGTGCACTTGCCTGACTAATTGCACTGACTTAAGGATGGTAAGTTGGGAGGCAGGGATAAAGATGAGTCAAGGACTATTTTTCAAAAATATTTATAAATCTGATCAGTGGTTTAATTATTTAGATTTAGAGATGGAAGGTGCCAAAAATGGCATATTTTGTGACAGAAGCAAAATGTTCTCAGTATATTTATTGGATTCCTTTTCTCGTGAAAAACATATTTTTTTTCCATTAATGTACATACATGTCTTAGAGCAGGGGTAGGCAACCTTTCCCCTTTAAGGGCCGAGGGACTTCAGCTCCCAGAATCCCAGGAGCTATTGGCCAACATGGGACTATTGGCCAACATGGCTGAGGCTTCTGGGAGCTGAAGTCCCTCGGCCCTTAAAGGGGAAAGGTTGCCTACCCCTGTCTTAAAGTAGCTTGTCTGTTAATACAGGCCATCTTCTTGTGTGTATCTATGTGCCTTCAAGTTTTAGACAGCTCCCATTAATTTCATAAGGTTTACTTAGGCAAGGAATACTCAGAGGTGGTTTTGCCAGATCATTCCTCTGAAATGTAGCCTAAAGCACCTGGTATTCATTGGTGATCTTCCATTCAAGTTCAAACCAGTGCTTAACTTCCAGGATGGGATGGAATCTGGTGCCTTTTAGGAGATGTAGACCGAAAATGTCCTAACAATGCTTTTTGTGTTGTTAAATGTTGGGGACCTTTCCTCCTAGTTACTGTTTTTGTGCCTGTTGTCTAGAGCTGCTTCATGTTTTCTTGGAATCTCTCTGCAGATGAGAGAGCAGCATCAGTCCATTGATCAGTACTGAATAGGACTTCCCTGCAATGTACAGGTTTGAGTTGATATGATCTAAAGTTGGACTAAGCAAAGTATGGCCTGTGTTGGCTGTATGTGGGCCCCCCAGAGCTGTTTGAGTGGCACTCAGGGTCGCACAGTTGTCACAAAATCTTTTGCTCCAAAATTCTTTCAGTTGGGGTCCTTGGACCACATTTGGCGCCTCCCTGGACCCCCCCCCCCATGAAAACTATTCTATCTCTCAAAATGATCTAAACTTCCGAAGAAGGCATTTAAGGGCAAAATTAAAATTTTCTTTTGCGGGTTCAGCGGTCCAAAATCTACCTCCTAGGCCTAGGGGTAATGCAACACCCTAGCCTCCAACTCTGATCAAGCACCTGCTACTCATTTGAGGCAATGCTAAGAGCTCATAAGCCTGTCAGTAAGCCATGTGATTTTAGTGTGCACCACTCCCATTGTCAGAATTCTGAGCAACACATCAGTTCTTTTGGGAACAGCTTGAAAAGAAAAGTCCAGTAAAGGTGTTTGTGAGAATGTGACCACCTTAATAATGTCCCCTGGGCAAGCTGAAGAAAAAATCTTTCATTCTGCTATACACCTCACATGTTGGCATCTCTGCTTGGGTCCTCACTCTACTTACTATTTTTCCTGTGCTGGAACACTAGGAAGAAAAGGCCATTTTTTTCCCTCACTATTTTCAATTTTTATAAAGGTTTGGGCCATTAAAATGGTTTCTAATTATGTGATAATCATTTGTTGCATCAATTATTGCACAGACTTTAAGAAATGCATCTATCAAACAACTTTCTTCAATTGCTGAATATAACATGTTCCATTGTTAACTAGGAACAGTGTACTAAAATACCACTGGTACAATATCACTGTACATCCACAGCTCAAAATACTTGTGATCTGTTTCAGGCTTCACGTTTGGAGGTTTCCTCCACTTATCAACTCAAGATATCTGGCACATAATACCATTAGAGATTATGTGCCAGAAGAAAATCACTCCTGCCTTGGCACATTATAAATTATATCAAGAAGAGGGAGTCAAATGTATTGGGTGTGGCTGATGGTTGTGCGTGGGAAGGTATGCAGTTGCTTAGCTCTACTAGTCAAACAGCTAGGGTTTAAAGAGGTCATAAATCTCAGTGCCAAAGAGGATAGTATTCAGCAAACATGAAAACAGTTTGTACTGCTAAATCAAGCTTGTTGTGATAGTTTACAATGATATACATTGGGACCTCACTATCTGTGGGCTTGCCATCTGCAGATTTTAGTATCTGCAGATTTCAACATCTGCAGACAGCAAGCGCTGTTGTCCCCAATGGCAGCACATGCCATTATGGACCATGGGACTTGAGGTCCCGCATTTTTTTCGGATCCATGGGGGGAGGGTCCAGAACAGATCCCCCACAGATACAATGGTCCGATTGCAGTACCAGTGTAGTTGCCTGAATCTTACTTGTTGACTCATTGTAAAACAACATCCAGTACAGTGGCCCCCAAACCTTTTCAGGTTACTGCTCCCTTTTCTCTGGGTGACAACCCTGGTGCCCTCCAACACCTATTTCTTGATATTAGGTCTACTGTTTATGGAGCAGCTACCCAGCCAGATGCATCTGTCTCAGTCACACCCAGCTTACCCCTATCTCTTCTGCCTCAGTCTATCATATGCAAATACAGTGGGGCCTCACTATCCGCGGACTTACCATTTGCACATGCTGCCATTGGAGACAACAGGATTTGAGGTCCCACAGATTTTGGCATCTGCCGGGGGGGGGTCTGGAATGGATCCCCCACAGATACCAATTTCCCACTGTACAACACTGGCAGCAGCTCAGGCCTGCTCCTTTGTCTTGCCTGTGTTGGCTTTACAGTAAAAAGAAGGCCAGCTGTTTGATTACTGCTCCCAGGTTGATAGGGTGCAAAGGGAGCAGTGACTGAGCAGCAAGTGAGAAGTTCCTTTCCTGTGCCAGTCTTGTGGCATAGGCCAGTGTGGGCGAGAAGCGTTTTGGTAGCTGCTCAGCTGGTGATGGAGTGCAAAGGGAGAAGCTTCTCCCCAGCAAGGAAGGGCTCTCAATCTGAGGCAAAGAATCAAGCTCATATACTCCTCACCTTCCTTACCCAGAGCCGTGCCTTCCTTACATAGCTTCAAGTCATCCCCTGACACAAACGTTGTTTCTTCTGTTGCCTCTTCTGTCAGCCTGTCTGAGTAAACTAAGCAGGAGCAGCAGCTCAGCTCCAGCCTGCCAGCCAAGTCCCAGCAAAGCTCACAAAGCTTAAGGAATGTCCCAAATGCCATGGTAGTCTTTTTCTCCTGTTTAATGAGCATGAACACACGTTTAAAGTCTGTCTATGCCAGGAGAGGCAGCTAAGTACTCATACCTGTTTAGTTTTGCAGTGGTGTTTTCAGTGTAGAGTTAAGTCAATAGGGCAGATTAAATCAGTGGTCCTATCATCTTGCCCTGCCAAGTTAGTGTATTACTGTATCTGTGTGAGCTAGATTGTTTTAACTTCCTACTGCTATAGAGTTGATTGATTAAAATTGCAGAAGCTAATCTAAATAATTGAATTAAATAAAATTTGGGATGATACCCTTTAGAGCAGGGGTAGGCAACCTTTTTGAGCCGGGGGCCAGGTTGCTGTCCTTCAGACAATTGGGGGGCAGAAGCACCAAAAATAAATAAATAAATAACTATAAAAAAATTAAATTAAAAAAATATGCACGCACACTCTCTCAGCCCCAGAAAAGCCATGGCAAAACCCCTGTGGAGATTTTGCCAAGAAAACCCCAAGAACAAGTAATAACAACAATGATCAATATCATCATGGCGGGCGGTGGCGGCAGCGGCAGGACCGGCCTGGGGCCCGTCCAAAGGCTTCGGGGGGCCACATCCGGCCCCCAGGACTTAGGCTGCCTAACCCTGCTTTAGAGTCTTCTGAAGAACTACAGTTTGAGATTTTTGAGTTTGAAGAGAAGTCAGGGCCCCAGGATGCACTTTGCCCACACCACATCAGTCAGTCAGTCCATATCCATGGATTCAACTATCCAGTCTTGATATTTCCGTTTTATACAAGGGACACCATTTTACTACTCCACTGCATTTAATGGGACTTGAACATCTACAAATTTTGTTAGCCACTGGGGATCGTGGAAACAAACCCCAGCAGATATTAAAGCCCCCTTGTATAGTTTTTCTGGTCATGTACAGAGCCTGGGTAGCGTAGTGGTTTGAGTGTTGGACTGCAACTCTAGATACAAGGGTTTGTGTCCCAGCTTGGCCTTGAAACTGACTGGCTGATCTTGGGCAAGTCACACTCTCTCAGCCTCAGGGGAAGGCAATGCAAATCATCTCTGAACAGATCCTGTTAAGAAAACCCCATGATAAAGTCACTAAAAGTCAGAAACGACTTGAGGGTACACAACAACAAAGGGATATCTGTATACTGATCCTGAGTTTTGAGAACAATATATAGTAATAAAATCAAAGAGTTGTAAATGTAGTTGTACATGGATTTTTCTACTTGCCTAAATCTGTTCTAGAATGGAATATGCTGTGGATTTAATGTTGAATGTTTTTAGTCAATGTCTAGCCTAGGTCACAACTCCACCAATGATTGAGCTTAATTCATACACATTTATGATCAAATTGGTGTAGTTTTATATTAATGAGATGTGAAAAATTGGTAGAAGATGATCCTTACTATCCAATGTGTTACTTAACAGCCTTTAACTAAAATTTAATATTTACCAGGAAAATTCAATTTAGTATTTATTAAAATGTTATTGAAATTTTAATTCTTAATCCTGTTTTTAAACATTATTAGTAGAACAGGTAGGTTAAACTATTCAAGTTCTCTGCTTCAGTCTTTGGTTTAATACCAGATATCTGAAAAGATTAGTGTTTGCCTGGCAAGTTCAACTGCTGAGAGAAAACAAAATAACATTTGAAAAAATAGCTACAGTTATAAATACTGTAGTTTAAAAATGAAATTTCATGGGAGGTTAAACCAGAATTTTTATTCCATTTTTTTCTATTATTTTTATCCATGGATTCTGTCATCCATGGTTTGAAAATATTCCATAATGATATAAATTCCAAAAAGCAAACCTTGATTTTTCTCTTTTATATATTTCACTATGCCATTATGTTTAATGAGACTTGAGCAGCCACAGATTTTGGTATTTACAGGGGGTCCTGGAACCACACCCCAGTGGATACCAAGGACCTACTGTAATCTGGGATCCTTAGTAATTGTCCCTTTGTGTATAAAGTAGAAGGAGGCTTATTGCTTATTAAACTACACTTCCTGTGAAATATAGCATACAACCCCTGATATTTGTTGGTAGTCTTCCATCCAAGTACTAAAGTACAAAACTGCTAGGCCTTTATAAAATGACAAAGGGAAGCTAAACAGGGTCAGTTTTGGTTAGTACTTGGATGGAAGACTACCGACAAAGGCAGTGCTGCTCAGACTGGTTGTCCATGAGCTGTGCCATTCCACTACCCATTGACTGCTGGTCTGATCAAGTTTCTAGAGCACATAAGGTGCCTGTTTTGAGTAAGTGTTAGACCTCTCCCAAGATCTATGGGAGGTATGTGTGGCTCCCAAGTTTCAGGAAGTTGGTCATTTAAATTGGATGTTAATGCAGTATGTTCATATAGCTTCCATACTCTTGTTAGTTCACTTGTGTCCTTTAAAAATCTGCTATCATATCTGAGGCTCATAAGTATTTTGATGGGCAGAATTTTAGCACTCTGTTATTCCAGGCTACTTACATGGGCTCCTGTTTCCTTTTCTAGGAAACTGATGTGTGCTTGTTTGCCCTGTAGTTCATGGGATGATGATGCGTTTCCTCCCATCACCCACTGCACAGTAGGAAAGAGACAACTTAGTGTGCCATCTCCGAAGTTGTATTCTTTCTCTTTTTGTCTGAAAATTTAGTATCTGCTGGTACCTCTCATTTTTCATAGAATGGATTTGTGTATGGGGTTCATGTTAAGCAGGGCCAGTCCTGTTTAGTACTTGAATGGGGAACTGCTAAGAGGTACTAGGCTATATTTCAGTGTAAGGCAATGAGAAGCCACCTCTGAGTATTTGTTGCCTAAGAAACCCTATGAAATCCATGGGGTTGCCATAAGTCAACAGGCAATTTGAAGACACATAAACACACACTTCCATTGAAAGCTTAGCCTTAAGCACCAGAACTCCATTTCAAGTAGTCCACCCTAACATTTAATAGTAGGAGTTTCTCCTGCCTTCTTGGATTTGGGGAGGTCATCTGTTATCAAATTATTTGCAAGATAGATGCATCACCTCATAATGTACAGTTTTAGGGCTGGAACAGACTGCCCGAAAAGAGTGGAATGGGATAGCCCTGGAACCTCAGCAAACACATTCTGTGGCCCCAGTCTGTCCTGATGCCGGCTCAGGTAGGAGCAGAAAAGATCCGCTTCTGTTTGGGCCAGTAAAAAGTCACCTTAGGGCCTTTGCAGACTGCCAGAAATAGTGCAAATTGAGTCCACTTTTAGGGTTAGGGAATCATGGGAACTGTATTTTATTGTGGCACCAGAGCTCTCTGACGGAGAAGGCTCAATGTCTCAGGAAAAAAAAATTCCCATAACTCCCTAGCACTAACCCTAACCCTTAAAGTGGACTCAATTTGCACTATTTCTGGCAGTCTGCAAAGGCCCTTAGGCAGCCGTGCTGCAGCCCCAAGCCAGCTTCCGTGTGCTCCAGCAGTGTGTGGCGTCTAAACGCCCCGCCCCCAGAACGGCTTGAAGCTGCCCATGTCTGAACAGCCAGGGTGGCTTCTGGGTGTTTGGGGGGGGGGAATGTGGAGTCTAAACGCTACGTCCCCGAGCCACCCAGAAGCCAGGTTCTTACTTTCCTTTTTAAAATATAAGATGTGAATGAGATGGCTGTATAAAGCAAAGCATTTTCCAAAGGAAGGCTGAAATGTATATTTGTGTTGGGTGTGACCAGTTTCCTCTATAGGTCCAATCTTAAAACAAGTAGAGGTTATTCCATTGTCCTTTTAGCTGAGTGAAGAATTGTAAAGGTTGTCAAGTCCTTCCAGTTTTGGATTACTGAAGTGTAAAACACTAATTTTTGAAAAATATCTAGGCCTGCAAAATGATCATTTTAATCCCTCAAATGGGTTGCTTGGGTATATTGTCAGAGGTGCTTCATTTTTTTTTCCTTTTCAAGTTTTCTACAGAGGTGCTTGCACAGCAAAAATGCTAATTATGTTATCAAGAATGTTTTATGTCTCTTGTGATTACATTTTTCTGGCACAGCTTGTTTTTAGGATCCTAGTATAAGGAAGTGAAGAAAGGAGAGACTAATCCATTAGAACAGATCCAGTTTCTTTGGGATTCTAAATTTATTTATTTATTTTCTCTCGGAATATGTTCTGATATTTATGAAGGATTCTATATTTCTAGAATCTAGTTTCACAGTTCTGTTGTTGCCATAATGTATAGGAGAAGAAGGCAACATTATTTGGTAATACAAAGTTTCTGTTCTTCTGTTTATATTGCAAAGGGTTGTAATTCTCTGGATGAATGGCCTCCATTTGTGGGAATGGGGTCATCCGCTCTCCAGCTGCCAGTTCATACACCAAAGTGGTTCTGAATGGCTATGGAAATTATTTGGAACAGATTTTCAAGCAGAGTGAAAGACTTATCATAGGGAGAAGTAAAGGAGAAAATTGTGTTTTATTAGCAAACTTTTTACAGTATTTTATGTTCTGTAGAATATTTGGCTAAATTTCTAGATATTTTTGTATGTTGCCATGGATTTGATTTAGCACTGAGCTTCAATAATGACATTAAACATATTTGATACTGTGCATATTTCTTGTGCACTGCATATGTTATCATTGTGCACATTGTTTTAGTAGCATGAGGGAGGGGGAACGCAACCAGTTACATGCTCGTATAACTATGTATATGTGAATGTTCATATATAGGTGGGGGTGACATTGTCAAGCTAGTTGTATACTCTTAACATTCTGCTTTGTGTTTTCTAGGCTGCTGAATATGTCCCTGAAAAAGTAAAGAAAGCTGAAAAGAAACTAGAAGAGAATCCATATGACCTTGACGCTTGGAGCATTCTCATTCGAGAGGCACAGGTTTAGTGACATAGGATTACATTTCCTTATCAATGGGGTCCACTCACATTGATTGGTTCTAAAGTAAATGTCAATACATATTTAACATCATAAATATTGTAAATATTTATTGGTTTTTAATTTTTAGAATCAGCCTATAGACAAAGCACGGAAGACCTATGAACGCCTTGTTGCCCAGTTCCCAAGTTCTGGCAGATTCTGGAAACTGTACATTGAAGCTGAGGTTAATATTTTTATATTCTTTCTTAAACCTATAGTAGGAATTTAACTTGACACTGAAGCATTTTTAGGTCCATACACAAACTTAGGTAAAGGAGGAGTTGAATTCTTTAATTCTGTAAAGTAGGTGAAAAGGGGTGATTAAAATGAATTCTAAATATTTGGGTCTCTGGTGATTGTTGCATTTTGGATTTGCAACAACATTAAAACCGTTTCAATGGTATTGGAGTGCTTTAGCCTTTTATTTACTTGTCGTGTCAATTTATTGCCTCCTGTGTCCTTTATTTAGAGCTCCCTTTTTGTTCATAGAAATTAACAAATGATTTTGTGATTTGTTGGGCTCTAATACTAATGTTTTATTTCTTAGGATTGGTTGAGATTTTGAAACATTTGTTTTGGGGTGGAGATGGAATTCAATTTATTTTTAATGGAAAAATCACAAAAATGTTTACTTAAATGTGAATTATACAAGTTATACATGCCTAACAACAAAATATTACATAATCCAAACAAATAAGCATTTTATCCTGTTATGTTAAAAAGTCAACAGGATGATCTGAAAATAACATACGGTGTCAGAAAAAAATATTTTTGTCTTTAGCAATTCTTTATACATATACCTTTATATTTAAATGTAGAGTATACATTTTGCTGCACAAGCAAAGCTTGTAGAGTAACATAACTTGCTTTTGTAATTGTAGATAATTGTTCATCTATAGTGTGTAAACTGTTAAGTTAGTCTTAAAATATGTTTCTAAATGGGTAGATAAAATCAATTTAAAGATGCTCCACATTATGTGATGTATGTGGTAAAAAATTAATAAGATAATTTGAGGTATGTAACTAGAGAACATAAAAAAGACCATCAGTAGAGTGTTGTAGGAATTTCAGCTATACACAGTTGAATGTCAAGTGTATGGTCATCAAAATACTATTTTAATGCTTTATTTGCTGCACATTAAAACTGATTCAGATTATTGTTCTAGAATGTTCTGTTGTGGACATTCCAGTATCCAAATTATTTAAGGTAACGTAGAATCCCTAGAGATCCCACAGTGTTATGTTGGTATCCAGTACTTGATGAGATGTTCACAGAAAGGCCTTTCCAAAAGTGCACCTCATGTTCCAGAAAGTCTTTCAGTTCCAAGGAAACAAAGTGTTAGTACTTTTTTCATGTGTAATGCCTAATTGGCTATATTCATTCCCTTGTCTTCCCAGTTTATTCCCTTGCCTTCAGTGGCTTGAATATTTGTATTTAATATGACTCCTGTAAAATTTATCATCACTGATGGAGTATAGCAATATCACTCTTTTTAGTGATAGTGTAGTATTCATGTATGTTATAGTTAGTAATAGTATTTGTCTTTAAAAAAAAAAAGAAAATGACAGCCCAAATAATTACTGCCCAGTCAGCCTGATATCAATACTAGGAAAGATTATAGAGCAGATCATTAAAAGACAGTCTGGAAGCCCTTAGAAAGCAATGCTGTGATCACTAAAAGTCAACATAGATTTCTCTAAAATAAGTCATGGCAGACTAGCCTTATCTTTTTCTGATAGCATTATAAGCTTGATAGATGAAGGGAATGCTGTGGATGTAGCATATCTTGATTTCAGTAAGGCCTTTGACAAGGTCTCCCATTATATTCTTGCAGAAAGGTTAGTACAATCGCCCCTCTGTTCTTGCAGACTTGAGGTCTGCAGTTTTGAATATTCACAGAGGGGCAATCTCTGTTAAAATCAGTGGAGCGCGCCCCTGCAGGCATATGCCTCATTCAAGCCTATGGGGCTTGAATATTGGTGAGTCTTCGTTTTTGCGGGGGGGGGGCTCAGGAACGGATTCCCGCGAAAATGGAAGGCCTACTGTAAAACGTGGGCTATGCTACTATTAGGTCGATTTGTAATTGGTTGATCAGCTGAACCCAAATTGTACTCACCAATGGCTTTTCTTCATCTTGGGGAAGGTGTGACTAATGGGGTGCCACAAGGTTCTGTCTTGACCCCAGTGCTATTCAACATATTTATCAGTGACTTTGATGATGAAATAGAGGCCATGTTTACCAGATTTGCAGATGACATCAAATTAGGAGGGATAGCCAGTGCCCCAGAGGGCAAGGTCAGAATGATTTTAACAGATTGGAGAGTTTGGCCAAAACTAACAAAATGAATGTCAAGAGGGCGAAATATAAGGTACTATTCTTGGGCAGAAAAATTGAAATGCACAGATATAGGATAGGGGACACCTGGCTTGATAACAGTGCATGCAAAAGGGATCTAGAGTCTTAGTAGACCACAAGCTGAACATGAACAGTGTGATGAGGCAACTGGAAAAAAAACCACAGCTAATCTAGGCTGCATCAATAGGAATATAGTGTCTAAACTGAGGGAAGTTATAGTACCATTTTGTTTAGCTTTAGTCAGACCTCACCTGGAATACCGTGTCCAGTTCTGGGCACCACAAGTTAAGAAGGATGTTGATAAGCTGGAGTGTGCCCAGTGGAGGACAACCCAAAAGGTGAAAGGTCTGAAAACCGTGCCATGTGAGGAGAAGCTTAGAGAGTTGCATGGGTTTAGTCTGGAGAAGGGAAAGTTAAAAGGTGACATGATAGCCATGTTTAAATATTTGAAGGGATGTCACATTGAGGATGGAGCAAGCCTGTTTTCTGCAGGTTCAGAGGTAAAGACACAAAGCAGGGGATATAAGCTACAGGAAAAGAGATTCTATCTAAATATTAGGAAGAAATTCCTAATGGAAAGAGCTGTTTGACAATGGAATATGCTGACTCAGAGTGTGGTGGAGTCTCCTCGGTTGGAGGCTTTTAAACAGTGGCTAGATGGCCATCTGTGAGAAGTACTTGTGATCTTCCTGCATGGTAGTGGGTTGGACTGGATGGCCCTTGAGGTTTCTTCCAACTCTATGATTCTATGTACTTTAAACAGGTAGACTTTAAAATAAGTGGACAGGAATTAAATGCTTTATCTAAGTCTTACTCTTCAAGAATTTCATTTCTGTTTTCAATATTCTCTTTAATCTTTGCATGTAGTTGCCACCTTGAGCTGGCCTTGATCCCCTGCCTGTGCTAAGTTGTATGTAATTAAAAGGACAGGAACATAGACCGTTAACAAAAGTTAGTAGCCCTAGTTTTAGAAGAATAGCAGATAATAGGGAGAGAAACCTTCAGTAATCATTCACCTTAGAATTATTTTAACAGTACAGTCGTCCCTTCTAGTTTGTGGATTTCTCATTCGCGGTCTTGAATTTCTGCAGACAGGAAGCATGGAGGGACAAAATGGGGTTGTGTGGGGCCACGCAGTCTGGAACAGATCCCCTGCGAATCGAGAGGGATGACTGTACTTGGTATCTAAAGTACTGGATATAGTTATTTAATTTCCCTCTGCCTTCTGGCAGCTTTGTGGATTGCAAAAGTGTTCAGAGGCTTGGGCAGCTCTACAGAGCAGAACCCATGATACGAACAGCAGCTACTGGAAAATTAAATAGATTCTTTGTTATGCTTGTGTAGAAGCCCTTGTGTAAAACACACACGTGGAAGTATGTTTCCATTCATGGAAGATAGTTCTTGCTCTGAACCAATATAGCTTGCTCCCTAAAAACGTTTATGTACTTTGTAATAATTGGTTCAATATTCTTACATTTTGAGATTATGAAAACCTTATCTATGGAAATACAGGTTGAGTACCCCTAATCTGAAATCCTCCAGAATCCAAAACTTTTTTCATGGGTGGCTGAGACAGTGCCACGTTTTCTTTCTGATGTTTCAGTATACAGAAATTTTTGCTTCATGAACAAAATTATTTAAAATATTGTATAACACTACCATCAAGATATGTTAATAATAATAATATTTCTATCCTGCCCCTCTGCAATGCAACTGGGGCGGTTTACGGCATTAAAACTGCAATAAAATATGAGACATAAATTAATTTCATGTTTAGACTTAGGTCCCATCTCTAAGATACCGTCTGATCTCAAGCATTTTGGATAAGGGATTCTCTACCTGTTTTTAGTTTATTCCATGTCAGCCCCCAAAATTTACATGGAAATTAAATTTGTTGTGCAGCTAACATAATAAAACTTGACCTAGTAGTATCGGTTTTTTAAATGAAACTATTTAGTATAAACAGAATTTGCTATAGTTTACCTATTATGTATGAGTAGCAGCAGAGGGGAAAGAGCAGTAGAGTAGGTATTTTGAACTGAGGCCCACAAAGGAGTAGAGAATTATGCTGAAAAGTCTAATTCTGATTCTTTAAACTCTCTTCCTGTGATTCACTCTAGTTTCCTTGTGCAGTGATGGCCTTGATCTTACAAAGCAGAGGTGGGCTACTTGTGGCTCTCCAAATGTTGGAACACAGTTTCCATCAGCTATAGGAAGCATGTCCAATAGTGAGGATCTGGAAGTCCATAGGTTGCCCTGCTTCTTTAGAAAATATGCCACAAGTGAAGTCCAGAATGTGAGAGTGCTCCTATAATGCACAATTGTGAACATATATATTTCTACCCTGTGACTTACTGTCATTTTCCTTTTCTGCTGAGCTGATTATATAGCTGCAAGAAACATGGTCTAACTTTGCTCTTATCATAAGCTCCACATATTTCTTATTATGCCTCTTGTAGCTGGAAAGTACTATGCTTCTTCTAACTACAAATCAGCTGCAGAGCTTTTTATTATAATTTTTTCTTTCAAAAAATGTTATTTGAGTGGTCCCTGAAAGTTCTAGCTTTCAGATTGAGTTTGTGGATGCAATATTAGACAGGACAGGATGTTGGAAGGCTTGAATGTATGTGTAATAAATTTAATAATTTCTCCTCTTAAAAATTAGTTTTGAACTCTGATATTGAACTAAGGAACCTAAGAATCTTTCTGAACAGTGAATGTAAGAGTGGTCATATAGATGGTTCTCATGTTTCTTCCATTTATATTGGTGCGGCAAATATTGCACAATTATATCTAATTATTTTGTTTCAATGTAGTTTAAGGTGGGATGGGTAGAAGATAATTGCCAGGTGTTTGAACTTTATCTCCTATCAACCCATTATTCAGGGTGTGTAGGAAATGAAGTCCACAACTTGGTGAAAATTTTCTGCTCATCTAAAGTAAAATGGGAATAGAGTTTGAGCAGTGCAGAGAAGGAATAAACTAAATAATAATAGTAAAAATATCAGGATTCCACCTCCTTCTTTTGAAATATACCTGATGTATAACCTGCTGCTCATGAAAGTATAGCTGTAGCCAGTTGTAGCGAAATGCCTGTAATTGGCAAAAGATAGATAATAATGCTCTTTTCCTGTATTGGTCTATATACATTCAGTGAAAGGGGAAGGAACAGAACATCAGTGCTTCTTATATGACTTGCTAGTCATATAATTTCATTGGCCAGAACTTTAGAAGACTAGAGGAAGGCTTATTTCCTATTGATCCGTTGGATAGCATACTGCCTATATGATTCCCAATCTCCCTGTAATTATAAGCACTAGCATGTGTGTATGTTTAGCACTAACTTCTGAGAAGTAGGTTTGCCTATACATGCATACCATCTTGAAGTATGGGGGTCTTTGAAAATAGATAAATAGAGATAATACAGCATTTTGATAAGTTGTGAAGTTCTTTTGTTTCTTTCAATTGCCTTGTTTCCATCCCATTTTATAGTTCTGCTGAGCAGTTAAAAAAGTACATTACAGACATGCTAAAAATCAAATTCTGAAATAGTAAATTTGATTAGTTAGATGTGCAAACTGGACTTGGTTCATATGATTAATTTGGAAACACAACCTCATCTCCTGCTCATAGTCCTGTCACAATGGATTGTGAGGTGAAGAATAATTCAGGAAAACTTCCTGAGAAAAGATTGTGGTACTAGCGGGTATCTTACTTCATAAACTATCTTTTGAATGCATGTGGCATGGCCATGGAGTGTTTTTGGGCAACACATTTCAATAAAGAAGTGCTGTTGATGGCACTGAAAAAGGGGGAAATGCAGAGATAGTCTTGCACACAGGAACAGGTAAGTGAATAATAAGTTATAGTTTAAAAAGGTAAAGTAAAACATACAAAATTACAATAAAGTAAGAAAAGTAGTAATGAACTCACTACTAAAATAACAGTGATTTGAAATCAATGGGTGCTTCAGCTGGTGTTATGCTGCACTTTGTCTTGAGAGAAAGATGAGAGATTGCATTCCTTTTTCTCCATTTTCTCACAACTACTTCATGCAGTTTTTCTGTGTGCATCTGATGATATATGTGAAATACATGTTGTGAGTGTCAGAGTGAAAGTCTTTGTATGAGGATATATTTGAGTGAGAAGAGTCATGAATATTGTGTGTGTTTTTTTCTGTGAGTGCCTGCACAATTAAAAATGGTAATTTGACACCAGATCCAAAATCGTCACATCAGTTTTGTGTTCTTGCATAACTAGGTAAGTATTTCCAACTAGTGCTAGAGAGGACTAGTAAATCTTAAGACTACTACACTGGAACACACACGCGGAAGTATCTAACTCCATCCATTCTACTACTGCATTTGCGAAGTTGTGTCAGATGTGAAGAGAGAGCGGGTGGATTAGACCAGAGAGGAGACCTTCAAACTCCCTCATCCCTTGCCTTCATGCATAGATTGCCTCCCAGTAATGCTTTCTTTGTACACTGTGCACAGTTGTGTTACCTGCCTAGTGCCTTCCCTCTAAAAATCTACTTTGCATTGTATTTCCTGATGCCTGTTTTTCAATCTTTGTCCTTGTTTTAGCTTTTTTCATCCAGAAAATATATTCTGCTTCAGGATTTTTGTTTCCCTAATTTGATTTCATCCCATATCTTCTTGATTTATATGTAATAGAGAGCATAGAGTAACAAAACTCGAACAATAATCAGTCTATTACCATCCCTTTCTGATGCTTGTCCTCTTCTTCTTCCTTTATTTTTATGCATTCATGTGGATTCTGTGCCTACAAAGAGCCAGATATATATTGGCCTGTTTCATGTATCAAGGTAAACCAGGAATCTGCAGGAACCCTGGCTTAGCATGGATTAGCAGCATGCTTGTGCATGCTATTTGATTGCTCCCATTTGCAGCAGAAAGAACTAAACAGATCTTGGACCTGGGAGCATGGAGAGCAGCTAAACCATGGACCAGAGCCCTCTGGCTTTCCCCCCAACATGCCTGGAAAAGAAATCAGGAACAAACCTTCAATTATTTCTTCAGCTTGCTGGGAGTAAAGCCCAGCTGTTGCTGGGTTCGTATATCAAATTAAGTAAGCCAAGGACCAAAGCCTGTGGTTTGTTTAAATGACTTGGAGTTAGGATTCAGCACACTAGCTTATCCATGAAGCCATGACTTCCAAGACACCCAAATGTGACCTCTGTGTTGGCTAGTTACCCAGGATTCAAACTGCTGGTGGTTGTAGATCGGAGAAGCAGGGCAAAATGCTGCTCCATTATTAAAGACTTCAGTGAGTCTTTAGTAATGGGCCGGACAGTTTGCTGATTTATATTGACTCATACGTGCTAATGAATAAGGGCAGTGCAAGTTGTTGTGGAAGTAAGTGTATACCATCAAGACTGCTTTTTCGACTGGCAGAAGTAATTATCATCATCTCTCTTCTCATGTCCGGTGAACAACACCTGAACAAATCAAGTGGGTTGGGCTATGTGCTGTTGGAGCAGTTTTAGTCAATCACTCAGAAGCGCCTACGGTTCTATCTTTGTGTTTAGATCATATTATCAACAAATCTTTCTGAGTGGGATATACCCCTCATACTACTTTTCTTGGCGATTGGGGGACAGGGGATAATGTTCTCATGCCTCAATTTATTTAGAAACCATTGCCTTGGATTTGTTTGAATTTTAATAAATAAATGAATAAAATTTTGTGGCTTCTGAAATAAAATGAAGCTTGAACATACAGTCATATATGAGAAATCAAAGAGAACTGACCTCTCACTTTACATCCTTGGTGTACTTCTAGGAACATAATCTCTATAAAGCACTCAAAGATCCTTCTGCATTTCTTTGCCTCAGTTCACTTCTTGTGCATAGCACTGCATACAGTATGACATTGTTGCAGTCTCCACACACTCACATGCTAAATGTGGATGGCACTGGGTTGGGGTATGACTAGAAGGCAAACAGTTCAGAATTTTGAATTTTCATTGTGAAAGTTTGAGAAACTAGTGTTGTAATAGTTGCCTAAAAAATCCAACAAACTCCAAAATGCTTTATGTGTCTGCCTATTCTCATGCATTTTTGTGTAGAGTTTGAATATTTGTACAAGGACAGCTGCCTAAACCTTTCTTAGGGACTTAACCGTCTGCAGAGATTGCTGTGTACATGTTCTGATCCAAAAATTTAGCTTGAAAAATAAAGGTTAAAACAAGTGAATAAACACATATTCTGCAAAGTGTTTTTGTGTGCTAGAGCAGCAGGAAATGCTGAAATACAATTTAGCAGTATCCAGCCTATTTTGTATGCAAGGATTGAGTTAATTTATAATTTACACAAACGGATAAATATAAGTTGTAACACAGGAATAATCATAGAAGCATTCCAGGCAAAAGTTAGGTGAACCAGTTAACTACTAATCCCACATTGTACAGCTGACATAATAATAATAATAATAATAATAATAATAATAATAATAATAAGTTTTATTTCTAACCCGCCCCTCTGCATCGCAATCGGGGCGGCTTACAACAGTTAAAATAGTACAATAAAAACAATCCAATGTCCCAATCCCTCCTCCCACATCCCTCCCACACCCCTTAAAACAGAATTAAACTTAAGAATATATTAAAACACACTATATAACAATAAAAACAAACAAATTCAACAACAACAAAACAGCAAAAGCTTTGAGGGGAGGAGAAATCAGTAGTCATCCTCTGAGGAGGGTTATTCCGGGAAGGCCTGCCGGAAGAGATCCGTCTTAACTGCTTTCTTAAAAGTAGTAACTGTTGTAATAAGACGGATCTCATCCGACAGGCCATTCCATAATTTAGGGGCGATAGTGGAAAATGCCCTCTGCGAGGTGTGTACAGACCTCGACTTTGGTTGATATAGTAGATTCTTTCCCGCTGACCGAAGGGCACGGGGGGGTTCATATGGGGAGAGGCGGTCCCTGAGATAAGCTGGACCCAAGCCATGTAGGGCTTTAAAGGTCAAAACCAACACCTTGTACTGTGCCCGGAAACTAATTGGCAGCCAGTGGAGGGATTTAAGCACTGGTGTTATATGCTCCCTCCTGGATGTTCCGGTGATTAATCTGGCTGCCATATTTTGCACCAGTTGAAGTTTCCGGGTTAAGCACAAGGGTAGCCCCATGTAGAGTGCGTTGCAGTAATCCAGACGTGAGGTTACCAGCGCGTGCACAACAGTTTCCAGGTCTTTCTTATCCAGGAATGGGCGCAGCTGGCGTATCAGCCGAAGCTGATAACAGGCACTCCTGACTGTCGCATTCACTTGATTGGTCATGTGAAGCGACGAGTCAAGGAGTACCCCCAAGCTGCGCACACAGTCCTTGGAGGAGAGTGTGACCCCATCCAGGACAGGGGGCTGTAATCCCGGACCCGGCTTCGGACCGGTAACCGTGAGCACCTCCGTTTTGTCTGGATTCAACTTCAATTTATTTTTCCTCATCCAATCCATTACCGCTCCAAGGCAGTCATTGAGAGGAGAGATGCCATCAGCAGTCTGAGACGATGATTTGGACATCAGCTCACAGTTGTAAACCGCTTAGACACCCCATAGCGTGGTATGAAGCAGTATATAAATGAAGCTGCTTTTGCAACTAAAGAAAAGTACTGAGACTCTTGTGTATCTTCATGGCACACACTGATGGCTCAGTCTAAACTTTTTCTCATAATCATTGCTGATACATTGTATCATTTTGAGGGTAATTTTTAATGGAACAGTTTTCCATCCAGCAGATATGCTATTTACCTACCTCACAGGGTTGTTGTGAGGCTTAATGTAGAATATCAAGTTGTGGGAGGGGAGGAAAGACTATGGAATTGCTATTAAATTCTGGTCCAGAAATTTATTTCAAAGAGGACATTCATAAATTACAAAATAATTCCATTGATCACATTTTCCACAGTGGACAGATGAGTAGCTAAGCTCTAAACCAGTAAATAAATTGGCTTCTCAATGTGGTTACTCTCCTATACCCTCCACTCCCACTGTTATCAAGAGGAGATTAAAAGCTTCTGAAACTATTATATGACTCTGACTTGTCCTCAGGTCTAAACAAGAAAGTGGAAGCTTTTTATCTCCTTGCAGCTGTGGAAAAAAATGTGACCAGTAGCTATTTGCATCATAACAGTATGGTTTCTTGTTATGTTAGAATGAGGCTTGAGAGATTTGCTTTTAAATAGGAATAATTGTACATTTGGACTAAACACTCCGTAACACTTGACATGATTTGTATTTTAGAAATTATTGTGGCATGCATGGGAGGGTTCTCTTGGGATCAGAGTTAAGGACAAATATACAGTGGAAAGAGCGGGAGGGGAATGACCTACAGTATGATCAGAGGTCTACTCATATAACATGGATGTTGCCCAGTAATTGAGAACTTGGCTAGAAAATGGAAAAGTCATAGACTAAAACTTCAACTATAATCATACAAGATTTGGATTACTAAATACTTTTGAAACCAGATTTGTATTTTGTTTCTTCAACAAATAAATGTTAAATACACCTTAATATTAGAGAACTTGTAATTTTTCTCCTATACTTTCTAAATATTCTGGTGTGCTTTCACACATGTAAAAATTATAATTGATGCCAGATTCTATTCAGATTCCAAAAACTGAATGTAAAATTGGATTTGGAAATCAACTCTGTTTATCAAACCACCATTTCATATTTATTTTTCCCAATATAATTTTATTATAATATTTATCTGTGATTCAGGATTAATTAATTATATTGTAGTATGGACATGATGAATATTGTTTGCCAAGCTAATAAAAGATAGATGACTGAAAATTTTAGGATTTCTGGGTTATTGATCTTAAACATTTTTAGTTGGATTTTCTCAAAAATATTTTAATATTAGCATTTTGAGAAGATTATGGGCCTTTGCAGACTGCCAGAAATAGTGCAAATTGAATCCACTTTAAGGGTTAGGGTTAGTGCTAGGGAAACATGAGAATTGTTTTGTTTTTTTCTGAAACATTGAGCCTTCTCTGTCAGAGAGCTCTGGTGCCACAATAAAATACAGTTCCCATGATACCCTAACCCTTAAAGTGGATTCAATTTGCACTATTTTTATCAGTCTGTAAAGGCCCTATGTTAGAAACCTATAGTTACATGATAATGTTTTTGTAGTACTTTAATGTGAAATATTTTCCCATCTGTTCAAATTTTTCTGAATCTAAACGGATACTGTTGGTACTGTTTTGTAATAATCATTAGTAGTTATTTACTAATCAAGGCAAAAAGTTTGTGGATTCTCTGTATAACTAAATGTTTTTACTTGAAATAATTGATTCCTAAAATTTTGATCCTTTAAAAATTGTACCCCTGCTAATAAATGGTAAGTCCTGTCTGTTGTAGTTCTGCTGTACATTAGAAATAAGATGTAGCATGATCTATACATGTTGGCCTATTTATTGACAAATAAGCATAACAATAACTAGAATAATAAATAGTTTAAATGAAAAAGATTTTACTTGCTTGCCTTTTAAAACATACACTACAACACTGGAATTTCCCATATGCCTTATGAAGTTATGTAAGCAATTCTGATAACTTGGTAGTTTAGAAAATATTTTTGTAGATTTTTGAGAAGACCATTCTGACCTAGAAGATAAAGTGGCTGCACATAATCATAAAGGAATATTTGGTTATTTCTTTTTCTTTTATTCCATAATGATGTGCTAAGAGCAACATGATTTTTCCCACCTAAATGTATTTTGTTTTTTTTTAATTCAATAGACTTGTTCCACTGATTATTAGACAAGAAAATTGAGGCAAAGCAAGCCAAAATATTTTTTATTTCTGAACCTTATAATGATAATGTGCATT
The DNA here is from genome assembly GCA_026167975.1 of Phrynosoma blainvillii. Classification (NCBI taxonomy): domain Eukaryota; kingdom Metazoa; phylum Chordata; class Lepidosauria; order Squamata; family Phrynosomatidae; genus Phrynosoma; species Phrynosoma blainvillii. The sequence goes on from JANUYF010000001.1 coordinate 343,655,268, forward strand.
TCCTTCTACTACTGTAAAAATTACACCAAGTTTTCTCTCTTTTCTTTTTAACTTGTAATGATTTCTCCCCTCCTATGCTGTTAAAACTTGAACAAAAATATTTGCAGAGTATTGTTTCTGCCAAAGGAGAATGCTATTCAGTTTCTTCTTCCTGAGCTATTTCTGGAGCCTAAAGCTGTCATGGAATATCTTGGTTGCCATGAAAATAATATTAGCATGGTTGTGTTATGATTTCCTACAGTTAATTTTCAGACTTCGTAGCATTGACTACACAAGCCAAAGCAAATTTCAAGTGACAATGTGTTTTAAATTTGGCTAGGTAATTTGAGGGTCAGAGATTCTTCAGTTTAGACAGGGCATAATGCTGAAGGTTCTGTTTTGTATGCTTAGGACTATGTACACAGTATCCCATCAGAATTCAAATAGCAGAATTTGTTATCCATACACTTAAATTTATATATTAACACTTTGTATATTTCTTCTTTAAGCTGTTGATTGGAAATGGCATTGAACTGTGAAATAATGTGTCTTGATCATTGCAAAACATATTCCACCCCAGCAACGATTATCCACATATTTTCATTATACAGCACCTAGAATTCAGATATTTCTAAATATCGAAGTTCAGATTATGAAGATTCTAAATTTGGCACTTGCAAGCTATTACTGAATGCCCACAGTGCTACATTACAGTATACTTCAAGAGAACATGAATGGCATTTTGTTTTTACACTTAGATTTAAGTTAGTTTTACTATTTCAAACTTTTAATGGGATAATACTTTACCTTAAAAAGGGGACTTGCAGTTTGGCCACATTACTGGATTAATTGTTACTTTAGGATGCTGTAGCATTCACTGTGGCCTAGTAGTCTTTTAAATAATAGATATGGCCTAGAAAGAGGTCCTCAAACTATGGCCTGCGGGCCACGTGTGGCCCACTGAGGACATTTATCCGGCCCGCTGGGTGTTTTTGCCGCCGCTGCCTGTCCTGCTTAGCAGCTGACTTGTCCCAGGCCTTCAGTGCGCATGTCCGTCCCTCCAATGGTCTGAGGGACAGTGAACTGGCCTAGAATTTTGCTTTTCAAGCTAATAATGTGACATATGGCAATTTTCCCTCTCAGTTTGCAAGGACTGGTACTATATCTGTGCCATATTATCTTATATGCATAGTGTCCTGGAAACTTGTAACAAACCAGCCCTGGCCTTGAATTTGTTCATTTGGCTGAGACCAACTTCACAACTTTTTAGAAGTGAGGAATCTGCCAGTTAGCTCATTTGACTTGATAGCCTAACATGAATACTATAGTGAGCTGCAGCTTTTGAAAAAGTTTGAAAACTTTGTTTTGCATTTTGTTAACTCTCCTTTTGTCTTAAGCTGAGCACAGTGATCATGTTAATCCATTTTCTTCCTTATTTGGATAACAATCCAGTCCATTTCCTGTTATATTCAAAAAGAGGGACCTAAATGTACTGTGGATATATTTAAGAGGATGGCTTCTCACTTTGATATCCTCATTCCCCTCCTCCAACCTGAATGATAACAAGTGGTGAAACCTTGTCTAAACAAAATACTGCATTATATTTTGTTATGTTTATAGAATGTCTTTAAAACAAATAGTTGGGCTGTCATTATAATCTTTAAAAAGAAAGAAAATATGGTAATGTAAAATATATAAAAATGCAATATAAATGTTACATAGTAAAAAGTCAAAGGTGAATATAAAGCCTGTGTGCTAATGTACAATAAAATGAAACACACTGGTGACCTTGGGAAAGTAGCTCAGCAGCAGGAGAGGGCAGTGGCAAATCCATTCTGAACAGATCTTGCCAAGAAAATCCCTTGATATGTTTGCATGAGTGTCTCCATAAGATGGAAAGGATTTGAAGACACACAACAACAAATAAATGGTTAGACTCAGCATGATGGTAAATCTGTCCTTGTTTAGGCAGTACAGAATTCTATATACTGAAATAATGGTTATACTTATACTAGCACTTCCCCTTAATCTTTTGCATAATGACTCATAATGTAATCCTAAATATGTGGTGTAATTTTGAACAATAAGGTTCTGTTCCTATGTAGGAGATAATGGGACACACTTAATGACCTATCACTGTCACATTCTTCTAATTAGCATGTAATTGGAAACAGAGTCCTGGACTAGATAAATCTGTTATCTGATCCATGTATGTGATTATTGCACTTGGTTCACAAATAAAATGTGGTTATCTTATTCATAACAGATTGTGTTCATCTTCCTATGCCAGGGCTGGTTTCTAGTTTACTTAAGCATACCTCATTAAATTAGATGAAACATACATAGTGTAATGAATATTGATTGTACTGTTTCACAAAAATACAGAATAAAAAGATCTTCTGAAATACTCTACCATTTTGTATCCACTCATTCTGCCCTAGTTTAGCTTTATAGACCTAAATGGAATGCAATGTTTTCTAGTTCAAAAAACATACAGCACAAAAAACTTTATAACTTCTCCGCATGTTATCTATCCTACAGATTCACATTGAGTACTCCATAACCTGTGATCAAGGAAGGGCCATAACACCACAGATATGTTATCTGGCAAAAGAATAGTTAAGTTTCATCTGAATACACATACACACACACAGTGAATGAATGTATGATGATAAGATCTCATGGAAGTGGAAATCTCTCATATTTCTGTACTGTACCCAGTATCTGTGCAATAAATACTGTAGCATAATGTTGAAGGCTGTTAATCCAAGTATAAAATACTAACTCTTTTAGACTACTGTAAGCTTGGCTCACTTAATACTGCTTGTGTATTCCTTCCCACCTCTCTACTTAAACAGTGTGACTGAAATGATGCTTCATTTCTACTTAATTTCACTTTTGCACTTTTTAAAGTGAGAAAATTAGATACATAGATGTTAAGAGTTATTTCCTTTTCAGTTCACCTCCAAAAACTTTGAATTAGTAGTTTTTAAAAACCCAGTAATGATTCAGACACTCTTCTGCGCCCAGGAAATTCCTGAAGAAGAGAAAACAAAAGATTTCAGTCCTTAACATGGATCATTGTCATATCATTTTACACACTTTATTTTGTAGTGGACCTTAAAGCTCAACCTATTTTCTACATTCATTTTGTGCTACTACCCTGGGGTGGGCATCAGTACTAGGTCTAGGGGCCAATTCTTTGCCTCCAGGACATTCCAGGGGCAGCGTGAACTACTAAAGCCTAGAACTGGTCAGAGGTTCACTTCTGGTTTTGAAAAATAGTTTTGTGCTTCTCTCTTACTCTGAAAACAGTGTAGAAGGAGCCTACTGTCTACTGAAAAGATACATTGCTGCTCCTGGTAATTTCCAGGAGTGACAATTCACTCTGTTTAAGTCTTGGGGAGTCTGGAGAATGAAAGACTCAAAATAAGCCTTGTGGGATGCACTTTGTCAGCCATTGCTGTAGTCTGATTATGTTCATTGAACACTAACTAAAATAGTAGCTGTTCTGAGTCCTAGTCCCTATTTTAGATCTTTAGCTGTCTGTTGGCAACTGTTGAAGAGTGTCATTGCTCCACTGTAATACTGAGCTGATGTTACTGCAGATATTCCCCTGTGTATGCCCATGAAGCCCTGAAATAGCTTTATCTGGTGCCTATTCATCTTAAGATTGTTTTTGATTTTGTTTTACTATTTGAGGATGGTACACACTAAGAAACCTCAGCAATATTGTGGAACAAGTGAGGCCATAAGAAAAATTATGTATTCGCACCACTAAAAGGAGCACCACTGTTAATTTCAAGCTGGGGCCTTATAGTTCTCAGGCCTTGTAAAGAACAGGAGTTAAAGCAAAGAAGGATGGGAGGGATGAATGAACAGATAGACAAAATGACCCTTTACCCTGTCCTGTAGTATTAGAGGACTTAGAGTCTAGAACCTGAACATGTAAGGTAGGAAAGATGGCAATATTACAGTATTGTATCAGCATGGATTCACTCGCACCAAATGACCTTCAGAGATGCCGCCTATAATCTCTTACAAGCTGGAGCAGTTTAGTTTGAACTCCATCTTGCTCTCAGATTTTTTCCTTTGCTTACACCCTAACATTCAGTTTCTCAGACATGGACTTTTATTATACAGTCTTCCTATCTTTAGATTTCCTTTCATCTTATAACCTGTGTTTAGTTATGTTCTTGCACTACTGCAAGATCTGTTGCACAGGTGGTTGTGCATTTGCAGAGTTAGTACAAGGCTAGTATTTAATACAGCTGCTATTATGCACACATTTGTGCAAAGCTTTTATACAATTAATCATGCACAGTTACTTCCGGATGATTTGGCACAACCAAAGCAGGGATTTTCACTCTATCAGCCACCACAAATACTTAGTGCATTTAGTAATATTTTTAGATAATTGCAGTTAATGGACTTTTGTTTAGGATAGTGCCCAGTTGTGTCTCTTTGAATCATATTATGAAATCTGCAAAGTATCTTTGGTCTAAGGAGCATTGTTACAGTGGAGCCTTTTCTGATCCATATTTTGATGGATCATTGGACTCCTGTATATACCATTCACCATAGCATCTTTACTCCAGTGTTTTGTTTTGTTTTGTTTTTTTCTACTCTTCTCTTGGGCGGCAACCCTAGTGCCCTCCCATGTCTATTTCTTGACAGTAGGTCTACAGTTTGTGCAGCAGCTGGCCGGCCAGTGCTGTCTATTTGAGCCGCACCCACTTGCTACTGCCTCCACCTCCTCTTCTGTCTCTCATGTGTAATACTTCAGCAGCTAGGCCTGCTCCTCCCTCTTGCCCACAGCATAAGGAAGGCTGGCAGGCTGCTTTATTGCTGCTCCCATGGTGATTGGGTTCAAAGGGAGCAGTGTCCAAGCAATGGCTGACAAGGGAGAGGCTTCTCAGTCACTGCTCCCTTTCCACCGAGTTACCCTGCGAGCAGCAACCAAGCAGCTGGCTGAGCAGCAACTAAGAAGCCTCTCGCCCATGCTGGCCCTTGTGGCAAAGGCTGACACAATCAATCAATCAGCCTTTATTCCAGCCAACAAGCCATTAGGCAAAAGAACACATATAAAACATATAAAACCTTAAAAACATTAAATACATAATTTACAAAGTGAGGTTACTTAAATTTACAAAGTAGACATTCATTACATATAACCCTTTAAATAAAAGAACAGAATAAGAAATTGCAAAATAATAATAATAACGAGGCTATTCAGTTAGGTTGAACCATAACCTTACAAAGGCTGACACAGATGAAAGGCTTATCAGCCGCTGCTTGATTGCTTATTTGCTGCTCCCAAGGTGACTGGGTACAAAGAGAGAAGCTTCTCCCCAATAAGAAAGGACTCTCAATCCTTCTTTGCCAGGGTGCAAAGGGAACGCATCCAGCTTCCCGCGTTTATCCCCAGTGAGGAAGGACTCTCAGTCTTAGAGAGATTGGCTCTTTCTAAGAATCAACCCTGGATACTCCTCCCTGTCCTTCCCAGAAATGTGCCTTCCTCATACAGCTTAAGTCACCCACCCCACAAACATACAGACATTGTTTCTTTTTGTACCTCTTCTCTTGGCCTTTCCAACGAAAGTAAGCAACAGCACGGCTCTAACCTGCCAGCTAGGTTCCAGCAAAATTCACAAAGCTTAAGCATGGTCCCAAATGTGAAAGCTCCCCTTTGCCTCTGCTTCTCCCCTAACACCACATGCTCTAATTCCTCATCTCCACCACGGTCCTAAAGTCTGCTGGTTCACCTTGTCTTTCTTGCATGTCAGTACTTTGACTAAAGCACCCACTCCCCACTGCCACCTTTTCTCTCACTACTCCCCTGGATCTTTCCACCACCCCCATGGGGTGTTGCTGGCCTAGCATTTCATCTTAAAATGAACTTTATGTAAATAATTTTTGGTAAACATTTGAGAGTGTGTGGACATCTATAATCTTAAACCCTTCTACGTTCCCCACATAGTTACCCTCTTTACTTTCCCTGTCTAGTAGTTAGTTCGTCATCAAAATGTTCAGAAAAATTGTCACTACGTTTAGGCTACTTCCTTGAGCTGTCTGTGTAGAACAGCTAGAAATTTTGTGAGCTTCATAAAGGCACAGAAGCATTTTCCCCATTTTCAGAATACAAATTCTAAGGATAGATAAATTGCTTATTCCGATTTGTTCAGTGTTAGATGGTACATAATGGAAGTCTCCTAAATTAAATCCAATCTACCTAGAATACCTCTAGTTCGGGGTGGAAATCAGGCTGCTTTTCCTTCAAAGTTGTTGGATGGCATTTCTCAGCATTCTTCACCATTGGCTATGCTAACTAAGGGCCTAAGCAGACTGCCAGAAATAGTGCACATTAAATTGAGGCACTGCCCTGGCTCAGTGCTAGGGAATCATGGGAACTGTATTTTATTGTGGCACCAGAGCTCTCTGACAGAGAAGGCTCAATGTCCCAGAAAAAAATACAGTTCCCATGATTCCCTAGCACTGAGCCAGGGTAGTGCCTCAATTTAATGTGCACTATTTCTGGCAGTCTGCTTAGGCCTTTTAAGACTGCTGAAGTTGAAGTCTACCAACATATGGCTTCCACGAGACATTCAACTGAGGTACATCCATTTTTGGTTTTGAATATTTAAAATATGTATTCTGTATGGTAAAAGACATAAAGTGTAGTGGGATACTACAACCTATTTATTGGCTAGAAAAAGCCATGGATTTAAGGGGCTGGGGATTGGCTGCAAGAAATGGAGTACATGTCTAGGTTGTTTGTTTCCTGTGCCTTTTGCTATTGCATTCCACATCCCACAGTGGTCTGGGGAGCCCTTCCTCTAGAGCAGATTTGCAAGGGTTACCATATTTAGATGTAAGGAACAATCAGTAGAAATTACATCTCCTTTCCCCCATCTTCCATTGGCAGTGTCATAAAAGGGGAATTCTGTTCATAGGGCCTTAAGCCTAAAAGCAATAAATATTTTGGTGTAGTTGACAAAAACACTTCTATGCCAACTTAAAAAAATTAGACAGTACTGTGATTAATTGATTTCTTCCAGTAGCAAGAATATACATGTATTTGTGATGTTTTTTCCACAACATCATCATTTCAATTGCATTGATTTTCAAATCTTTCCCATCCTTCTGCAGTTGTATATATTGGTCAATAATTTTAGAAAAGCTCTTCCTATATGTGGTTCTCAATGCATGCATTGTGCACATGACCTGTTAAACAAACATAGCAGCAACTGGATCTGATGTATGTGAGATTTAGTAGAGGTGCTAATACATAGTTACTGTTAATTAGTTTGTTCAGATAGTCAATTGTATTTAATACCTCTTAATACTGGAATGCAAACTTTCAACAGTTCTCAGTATAAATCCATGTCCAGTGGTGAAATGCACATTATGCAGCATGCCATTCAGATAAGAAAATCTTAAGCTATATTGGTAATGAAAACTCAGGTACCGAGGTATGATATACAAAGAGCATCTTTATGTCTGCAATTAATATGCTTTAAATACACTAGGATAAAGTAGATTTCAGTCTACAAAAGCAGGTGCCCATCTGAAAATTTCAACTTCATAATGGTTAATGGTTAATCTTATATTTTGGCTGGGGCCCAGAATAGCCAATTTAGACCTACTTAGTATTTTGGCAAAGGGTAATGCAATTGCAATTGCAGTCAGCCCTCCATATTCTTTATCCATGGATATCTATTGCTTGAAAGTGTTTCCAAAAATACATAAATTCCAAAAAGTAAAACTTGATTTTGACATTTTATATAGGGGACACCATTTTACTTCTGTTATATTTACAGTTGGCCCTCAGTATCCATGGACCTCAAGCCTTCATTGTCCCCTATGGTGATGCATGCATGTGGCCATGCTGCCATTAGGAACTGCCCCTGTGGTACGGGGGGAGAGTCTGGAACAGAACCCCCTCAGATACCGAGGGCTGACTGTAATTGGATTATAGCTTCCATGGATTTTGTTATCCATGGGGGGAGTCCTGAACTAAACCCCAGTGGATACCAAGGACCCGTTGCATTGCCTCCCCCCCCCCCCAGGCACCCATGCTTAATTCACTACATTATAATGATTATATTTCATCCAGCCAACAGATATTTGTTGATAGCACATTAACACACTGTGTTTTCTAGTGTGAGTTGAGGTGATGATTTTGATTACTTGAGAGGGGAACAGTAATGAATGGATTATATATACAGGACCTGAACTCTATCACTTGGTAGAGAGAAAGAAATGGGGAAACAACTTTACATGATCATAATTTAGGGAACCATAAAGGTTTGTGGCATCAGCAGCAATTATATTAGTTACTGTATTCATCTCTAATCCACCTATATGCATAACACCCAGTATACTCACATTAAGAAAAGCGACAAAGATTGTTCTGTTAGCAATCTTGGAAACAAGAGGTCAAGAGGCAATATTGGCATATGGAGATTAGCCACAACCATCTTAGCTACTTCATACATACCACCATTAATTTGGTTGATGTTCTACACCTCCAATAGCCATATTAGCACCCAGTTTTTAATTGTATTTTCATGCTTTGTGACTCAGATATTGAAATAAGAATGTGTTCATTGCGCTTTCACTACTTTTACTATAATGTTTGTCTTTTAAATACAGTTCAACACCTGAAAATATATTTTGATACTATGTTTTCCAATACATTTGTGTGAAGCTGTAGCATATATTTTAAGGTGCTTAATTACTACTTGTATATCTTACAGAATAAAATATCTCCCAAATATTCATTTTCTTCTGAACCGTCAATACCTTTATCCATTTATCATTTTAATTTTAATCTCAACCAGTTAATTTTTGTGAAGGTTTGATAAAACATGATTTCATGTAGCTGATTAACTTCCTATTAATTTTGGATTGTGCTTGCTATTACAGTCAGCCCTCCATATCCATAGATTCTTTATCCACAGATTCAACAATTCACACCTTGAAAATATTCAAAAAATATGTAAATTCCAAAAAGCAAACCTAGATTTTGCCATTTTATATAAGGGGCACCATTTTACTATGCCACTGTATTTAATGGGACTTGAGCATACATGGATTTTGGTGTCCATAGGGGTTCCTGTATCCAAACCCCAGCGGATACCAAGGGCCCACCTTATAACATTGTTTCTTAGGCTGCATCTACACTGCAGAAATAAGCCAGTTTCACACCATGGCTCAATGCTATGGGATTATGGGAATTGTAGTTTTGAGAGACATTTAGCCTTCTCTGTCAGAGAACTCTGATGCCACAACAAAGTACAATTCTCACAACTGTATAGCATTGAGCCATGGCAGTTAAAATGGTGTCAAACTAGATTATTTTTGCAGTGTGGATGCAGCTCTAATTATCAAAGCTTCAACTTTATCTTTTCTGTTGGTTTTTCACTATATAAATTATCCATGCACTATTTATCCTCATCCATTCAACCTAGTAAGAGCAGTGCTTGAGTTTCACACATGGTTCACAGGAACCTAGGGTTCACATCCCCACTCAGCCATGGAGACCCACTAGGTAACCTTCAGCAAGTGACACTCAATCTTACAGGAAGGCAATGGCAAACTTTTTTTGGGGGGAGAACTTGTGAACAAAACACTATGGGTGAGGCACATAACATTCAGTCTTCCTAATTTCAGATTTCTTGATGGAAAAAATAAAGAGTGCAACAATGGGAGTATTTTTCATACTTGGGAATTTCTGTGTGTTACTTGCAGCATCCATTCTGAATTTACTTTATTAAAGTCCATTAAATATTAAAACCATCCACAGGAGTGTTAATTCTGCATTTTCTGTTGACATTTTAAAGTGCGTTCAAGACAACCTATACTCTTCCCAAGCCCATCAAAATGTGTTCTTGTCATTGCTCTACGTTTAGTTTTCCATATAATACAGTCTTTGTATTATACTAATAAGAAATTACTCATATCATTTTACCTGTTAACGGGATGTGTGTGTGTGTAGTACTGAAATTTTGAAACAAATTAATTCCATAATATATAGTAAAGCATGAATGGAAATTACTTTAAATTTAGATATCACATTCTTAAATTAACATTTAATAAATTAGATATCTTTAGTTTAAAAAACCATGTATTCAAAATTTTGCTAAATGTTATATAGTTGGCCCTCTGTATCCACAAATTTTTTTATCCACAAATTCGAGCATCCACAGCTTGAAAATATTAAAAAATATATAAATTCCAAACAGCAAACCTTGATTTGGCTATTTTGTATATGGGATGCCATTTTACTATGCCGTTGCATATAATGGGACTTGAAAATCCACGGATTTTGGTATCCATGGGGGGTCCTGGAACCAAACCCCAGCGGATACCAAGAGCCCACTGTAATTTGTTATTTTTCCGTGACTAATTCAATTAAACAATTGTATTTATACAGATACAGAATTATTACAGTTCGCCCATGGTATCCATGCATTCTGCATCCATGGATTCAGCCATCCACGGCTTTAAAATACTTTTAAAAAATCCAAAATTTTGCCATTTTATATGAGGAACACAATTTTACTATATCATTGTATATGATGGTGTTTGAGCATCCACAGATTTTGGTATCCACCAATCAAAATGAATCTGTTAAGGACATTAAGAACCAGTAGAATAAGCAAAACAGCATAGTATTAAAAGTCTTGGCAATCATTTCTAAAAGCCTGTTTGAACAGAAGGAATTTCATTTGTGGCAGAAGTAAAAAATATTATTCATGGGTTGGGTTCCTTTAATTCCATTACCCATTATGTGACAAACAGCAAAATTAATTCTAATTATGTAAAGGACCTTTTGACTTGTGTTTCTTGAAGTGAAGCCCCCCTCCGAGTGCTATGTGTGATTCACTTTTTGAATCGTTGGGCAATTTCAAAATTAAATAGCAGTGCATACTTTTATGGGGGGGGGGGAGTCATCAGTTTCATGGGGCATATGTATACCTTTGCATATGCCACAGCTATTTATCTGGATCCTATAATTCAGATGGTGGTAGTCAAAGGTTCTATAATGGTGAGTAAACAAATAAGTATTCACAGGATTCTGGTTAGCCCTTGTGGTGGTGGTGATGATGATGATGATGATTAGTGTATTGGAACATACCTGTTCATTAATATCTATAGTGTTTGGGTGCCATGACACAACCTCCTCTACCCAAGCTCCTGCCTGTGTTGTTGGGGTTTATTAATCTTTACTGATTCTCATCCCTATCCCACTCACCTCATAAGTGAATTTTGGTGGTGATTGCCTCTGACTATTCAATGGGACAGTTCCAAAGATGGTATATATTCAATTCATTTTCTTTATTGATGAGGCTTTACAATTGTGTGCACAATAATTAACAATTCACAACAGAATTATTTTTTTTCCATTGAAGCCTGTTTGATTCTTCTCTTTAAATAGTATTAAATCAGTATGCTAGTGTTGCCTTTTATGGTTTCAGAAGTTTATTTACAGTCCTATTTTCCTGATCATACACTGCCTACTATGAAGGGAAGAGATTCCTATAAAGTGCTGTTGAGGTTCTTCCTCCTGATGGCATATATGTCTTTGCTATTATAGTGAATAAAAGGGCTCACATTATTATTAATTTTAGTATTATCTTTATATCCTGTTTTCCCCCTAATACTGAGACTCAAGTACAATATTTTTTTTAAAAAAATAGATAAAATAAAGGAGTCTTTTACTGGCAAGAGAAACAAAACAAGGAGGGGAACCATTTTAGCCTCCCTAGGAAGGGCATACCACAGCTGAGGGCAACCACTGAGATGGCCATCTTTTCTGATTCCAACAGCTATTTACATGTGAAAATAGTGAGACTGAAAAAAAAAATCCTCTCCTGAGGTTGTCAGGGTCTAGAAAGTCCTATGGGAAAGTATGGTCTATCAGGTAGGGCTTTATAGGTCAAAAACACCACTTTTAATTGTGCCTAGAAACAGATCATATCCACTATAGCTATTGTAACAAGAAAGTTTTAGAATCCTTGTAACCACCTTGAATAGTCTCACTAAAGCTTGTAGATGAAGTTTCCAAACACTTTTCAAAGATAGCCTAGTTTAACACACCTTATAGTAATCACAATGAGATGTAACTATGGCATATATCACCATGGCCAGTTCCCATAGATCACCCAGCAGCCCCCTTTCTCTCTATAGTTGAGAGCTAGGGGCTCTTGCTCATTGTAATGGCTGAATGTGCAGCTCTTGAAGATCAGTGGGGAAGAGGACAGTAATATTATAACTGCTTCCTATATGTGTATTATTTCAAACTGTTGGTGGATATGGATTGTGCTCCTTATTTACTTTGAAATAAGTCCTGTTGATTTCAGTAGGATTTATTTCCAGGTAAGTATTCTTAGAATCGCAAACCTTGGCCTGAATCAGATGGGCCAAAAGAAGAGGCTTTGAGCCACTTCGGGGGGGGGAGCATTCAGATAATGAGAAAAAGTCACTAATAATAGCAAAAAGAGGGAAAGAAACCCACTACTTTCCTTACAAACATAACAGGAGATTAGTGTTCCATTTTTTAAAATATCTATGTCATGGTCTCACTGAAAATAAATAGAGCTTTAACGTCTGTAATGTTGGAAACAAGGAGCCTGATCCAAAATGCAACTGCAGGTAACACATAAGGTTGCTGGATCTCTGGCCCTGAGTTGCCAGTTTTTGTGAGTTGAGAGATGAGGGTACAGATTGTCCAATTTTGATGAGCTCAGTTTAGGGTAAAAGAAAGGGGCTCTGTTCAGTTCTCCAACTCAGCTAGTAGAACAGCAGCTTGCTACAAATTGCAAGCCTTAATTAATTTGTTGTTGCAGATTGCAAAACCTCACAGGGGTCTGTGTATTTACTTAGTTAGCTTCCTCCTTCACGCAATCATTGTGGCACCTGGCCTTACCTCGGCTCATTTCTGTAGCTAGCCTCTGGCTAGAAGCTAGCAGGCTAGATTAAATGTTCTTCATCTCACCTGAGAACAGTTTCTTTAGCGGCCTTAATTTCCAGCAAGTAAATACATTCTGTCTCTGTGTGTTTGAATGACAAGCTATAAGCAATAACGATTGATACTTAATGCATAACATTTAATGACATCACGAAGGGCTATACCTAGATCTCAGGGCCTGGAATGATTCAAAACCAGTCATGACCTACATGGTTTATATGCACTTATGGAGCTTCTGTTTTTGTTTGCATAGCCCCCCCCCCCCCCATCCTAAATTACAAACTATTTTTGAAAGTCTTTGTATTTTGGAAAGCTATTTGCCAAGTGCAAGTCCAAATTATCATTGACTCCAACTAATTAGTCATATTTGTTAGATTCTGGCCAAAATCTATTGCTTAACTTGGAACTGGTAAGGATGGAATTGCAGGGATTTTCCATTCAAAAGCATCATTGCAATTTCAAAACAAACATGCTTCAGACACATTAACAAGCTTCAATAGCATATTCCATTTTAAAAATAAATATTCAAATATAAAATAAAATAGCATTTTAATATTTATATTCTTATACTGTTAATGTAAAAAACAGGTTTATATCACCTTATGTAGGTTTGACTATGAAGGACACATGACAGTGTAAAATTCATATCCTTGACAGTAAAAGGAAATGTTTTAGAAGCTATTACTCAGGAACATGCTTGAGATGATACATATACCAGGAATCCATTTTCACAGGGTGAAGATCCATCAGAAACAATATGAGATGTGTATGTTTTGAATTTCTGATAGATTTCTATTGTCTTTAGTCTATAAATGATGGTAAGGTGGAGTTTATGATTATTTAGGAAAGGATAGGAACATCTCTTCTGCAAGAAGGGAAGTGACAAAATATGGAAAGGAAGACAGTCAAAAGAAAATAAGGAAGCAGAGGTATCTGGATGCAAGTGTGCATGATTGTGTGGGTATGAAAAAAATTAAGATGGTGGTGTCTTAAGAGAGTAAATGACTTCAGGTTCCTCTTGCTCAATATACACACACAAACACAATTAAGGCTGTTTATCACATTTCTTTTTGGTACATAAAACTGAAATATCAGGGGGGAAAGTGCATCTGATTTCTTATCCAATTTTGGTCTTAACTCTGATTTCAATGTACCTCTTATTAGGGTATATCTTCTAGGTGTTGGAGTTTATCATACATAATTAAGTTTCTTTTGCTTCTCAGGAGGCTTGGAGAGACTGAGGGATTGAACTACTGCAAAATAAATAAATAAATAAATAAAATGGGAGAACGGGGATGGAGTGCAGCCTATGAGCTGCATTTACCCGATCACTGATCATGGGGATTTCAGTTCTAATCATGTAGTTAATCTGTACTAAGGATACCATGGAGGGCCAAAAAGACAAACAAATGGGTCCTAGAACAGATCAAGCCCCAATTTTCCCTCATAGCCAGGATAACTAAATTGAGGCTTATACTTTGGCCACATCATGAGAAGGCATGTCTCATTAGAAGAGGCAGTGATGCTAGCAAAAGTGGAAGGCTATAGAAAGTGGGGAAGACCGCACACCAGACATTAGACTCAAAGAAGTCACGGGCCTTAGCCTGCAGGACCGGAGCAGAGCAGTAGAGATTAGGGGGGTCTTGGAGATGTTTCATTGACAGGGTCACCATGACTTGAGGTCTACTCGAGGGTAGTTAGCAACAAACAACAATTTAATCTGTTCCTCCTCACCCATCCCTGGCCAGAAGATTGAGGGTGGGCACAATAACAGCATTCTTAATTTACTGACAGCTAAATAACTTGTCTTTCACTTTTTATTCAGCTAGTGGATAGGTTACATTTATTTAATAGATATTTTGTTTGCAATTGTCAAATGTACATTATTCAAACAAAGTACAGCAGTTCATTGTTAAATTTTTAGAACAGAATGCAGATGTCTTCATTGTGTTACTGATATTAGTCTAGCATACTTAGCTTTGTTCTGTTGTGTTTTCCTCATCTAGATATCTTAAAAATAGAATTTCCTTTACTCCAGTGATAAAAATGTTCTGAAAAAAATGTTAAATGCAGTTGAAAAAATAGAGATGTAATATTATAAAACAATTAGAACCTTGAGTGTTTTTAGTTTAGTATGAACAAGTTTTTTTTAGCCAATCATACTTTTAACCCATGCTGTTAGATATTATGATTAATATATTGTTTTATGACTAAACATCTCCATAATATATTGTTTTATGACTAAACATCTCCAATAAATGATTTAATTTACCAGAAAGGCCTATCAATTTTGATACATTATTACATAGGCTTTTATCATATTCCTAAAATTCATAAAACATATTCAAAAGTGGGAACCCTTTAGAACTTGATTGTTCATAAAAGATTGATCATAAAAGTTCATACTTTCCAATGTTATATACCTTGAAATTATAAAGTTCATGTTTTAAACAGGACTTCACAAAGTTAGGCCCTCCACATGTTGTACTGAAACTCCCTTCATCCTTAGCTTAGCATCACTAATTCTGAGGATTACTGGGAGCTGTAGTTTAGCAGTACTTAGGAGTCTGTAGTTTGCCCCTTTCTGTTTTTAAAGGAACTTTGTCAAAACCATTCTCTATATTGCATCTCCACTATGGTTTATAATTATTTACATATGTATGAAGTGGAGAGCAAGCCAGGAAAAGTTTCAAGTCATGCACATAGGGACAATCACAGAGGTTTTCTGCTTTCCAGTTATTTCTCTTTTCTCCTTACCTTCAACCTCATCAACTTGTCTCATGGAATATACTGATGCCTCGTCTCTACTTCCTGATGCCTTTCTTCTTTGGACAAGAAGGGTGTTGGGGGCAATCAATCATTTCTTTTGTTCCTGGTGCACATGGGCACTAAAGTATTTCTTATGAATATAGATTCCTTTTTATGGTTTATTTCTTTTATTGATAAGTTACTGTGTCATTTCAAAATTCCCAGAACAGTTTACAATGGGAGTATTTTAAAACCACAAAGTGAAATATAATCAGATAGTAAACAATAAAACAGTGATTAAAATCTATAGTGGAAGCTGATTTGGTTAGTGATCAGAAAAATGTCTGGGCAAACAAATCTTTAACTTGACGCAGAAACATCTTACCCTGAGAGCTCACATCATAATGGGACAGTCATCCCAACATTGGATGCCATATCAGAGAAGCCCTCCTCCACACTGCAACCAAACAGACCTCACGAAGTCACATTACAGTAAGCAGGACATTCCTATATATCAGAGAGATCAAGCAGGTCTATAGCAAAGAAGGTGGCCCTGAAAGACCTTGTAAGCCAAAAGTAACACTTTTAATCTGTTAAAGTAAGTTATTTTCAATGCAGGGTTGCGATATGTATGCATGATAGAAAACCACTAAGCAGCCCAACTATGTCATTTTTTCTGATCCAGGTCTAATACAGTTCCATTTAAAGCATGTTGCAGTAGTTCACTTTTAAAGCTACAAATATACTAATCACACTGTCAAGGAATGGATACCATACCACCTAAAGCTGACTGTAGGTTCTCTGCCACCGAGGCCACTTAAATCTCCTGTGACAAAGATGAGTCCTAGAGTATCCCTCTTGGGTTCATCTTTCTGAGAAAATGCAACCCCATCTAGGCAAATTACCTAAATCATGGACCCAGGAACTGCTCATCCACTACGATTCACCTACATTTGGTTAGCACTCATCCACTTCTCTTCTGCATCAAGTACAGGTCCATACTGTACATGGCCACACTTCACAAAGAAAGAGTCCTTGTTTGTCAGTGTTAATTTTAATTTATATTAATAAAAATCAAGTTAAAACAAAGAACATTTTTAAAAAGCTGGAAATGATGATGATGATGATCATCATCATCATCATCATCATCTGCACCTTGATGTTGCCTTGCCCCTCCAACCCTCATGACTGTTCTCAGTGGCTTCATGTAGATATTACTAAGTTTCCTAGGTTACCACCATAGCATACTTCCAAGAAGCAGAGAAATAGTTCTTCAGTGCCCACATCTATAGTTGTTCCCGTAGATAGCAATATAGTCCCACTGCAATTTCACAAAGCTGAAATCCTATGGTTGAAGGTATCAAATTACAGAGAGAGCAAGGTGAAAAGCAGCAGTTACATTCCCTCCTTCTTCCATTCAAAGTCTTCCCTCAGAACAACCAAATCTGAACCTGTAGGAGCAAGAATTCTGTCCACATCCTCAAGTTGTATCAACTGAAAATAGTACCATAACATTGGATTACAGAATGCATTGAACACCAGATGTTGGGAAGACAAATTGTCGAAATACCTGGCAAACTATTCACACTAGGATTACAATCCTGTTGGTTAGTTTCAGTCATAGTAGATCCATTGAATCAGTTTATAAATGGTAAGTCAACACATAGGTAAATCTAATTCAATGGGTTTACTCTGGTTCGGACTAACAATAGTATTTAGACTTAGGCTTCTAAAGGGTTGTCTACACCGCCTTGTGTCATCTACATCAGATGACACACACCAAAGCCCCTGGGACAGGGATCTGGAGGATGTGGCCTAACCCTGGGGTAAACGGCCTTTACCCCAGGATAATTTCTGCAGAGTTTCTAGGAAACTCCATGGCAAAACCTGGCTGTGCAGTGCCCCCCACCTCCTTACCTTGCTGGCTGTCACCTCAAGAAGCCCCCTACCATTGTCTCTGATGCAGAAACAGAGCACCTGACCATATGGGTACAGCCAGGCACCCCGTTCCTATGTCAGACACATTGACGGGCTTCTTTAGTAGGGGTGATGGCTGGCCAGGTAAGGAGCATGCTCCTGTCCCAGTCCCAGGTGAACACCTACCTGTCCCAGTGCCAACCCAGTTGGATTAGGACACTAGGAGGCCAGGGTTTGAATCCTGGCTTAGCCATGGAAACCCACTGGATGACCTTGGGCAAGTCACCCTGAGCTTCAGAGAATAGCAGTGGCAAACCTCTGGACATAACTTGCCAAGAAGATTCTTTTAGATTCACCTTAGGGCAGGGGTAGGCAACCTTTTTGAGCTGGGGGCCGGGTTGCTGTCCCTCAGACAATTGGGGGGGGGGGCGAAGCACCATAAATAAATAAATAAATAAATATTTTAAATATATATATGCATGCACACACTCTCAGGTCCAGAAAAGCCATGGCAAAACCCCAAGAACAAGTAATAACAACAATAATCTATATCATCATGGCGGGTGGCGGGGCACGGCAGCGGCAGAACCAGTCTGGGGCCTGTCCAAAGGCCTCGGGGGGGTTGCATCCGGCCCCCGGGCCTTAGGTTGCCTACCCCTGCCTTAGAGTCATCATATGTCAGAAATGATGTGAAGGCACACAACAAACAACAAAGTAACTTGGCTTGTACAGTCCTCACTCCAAAAACACTTTTAAATGTGGAAATATACCCTCATACCATACTGTTCTTGGTTAGTAAAAGCCAACTGTAATTACATCGGAATGAGTCTATCAGAAGATGATCTAGCTGTGCTAGTTCCAAATTGTTTAGGACTTGACACATTGTCACTTTAAACTGTGCCCAAACACCAATCTAGGTCAGCAGTCCAGTTTAAACACTAGGCCTGAGTTATCTATCCTCTGACAATCTTTTGTGCCTCATAGTTTTTGTTCTGACTGAAGAGTCTGAATTTATAAGGAGAGATCAATGTAGAGCTCATGGATGTAATCTGTTCTTGAAATTGCAAACCTAGTACAGACAGCAGGGCCATGATCCTACACAGTTTTACCCTGGTGTAAATACATAGCATAGTTAGCTAAAGACCACATTTGTGCAGCAGTCAACATTGTCTTGAGCTCAACTGTTGTACAGTGATTGATTATTCCCCTCATGCAAGTCAAAACTTTGAGAGAGGGCTCTGTGTGTTTACAATATAGTTGGCTGCACTTGGGACCATGCTTTTGCAACCTTTGTGCAACGATTTTTATCCAGTGATTATAGTGTACAAACAATTATGGCCTAGATAAAATACCACTCTACTTATTAACTGGAGGTCGTAGAAAGTATTCTTGGTTTCTGCTGCAATGGGAGTATTCAGAAGCCACAATCATAGCATACTGTATCTGTTACTCTCATCCACCTCAAGTTTTAAGGGCAGCTGTTGATAATTCTGTGTTCACCTTCATCCCATTTAATCATATCTTAATTCCCAGACATGAAGAAAATACCAAGACAATATACACCCCCAAAGGAAGAGGCAAACATCAAAGGAATAATCCCTTACAAGAAATCATGTGCGCCCATTTAAACGAACAAGGAATACAATGAGACTATAGGTAAAATTTCAGTGGAATGATCAGCCATTATCATTTTCTTGATTTCTCTTGATAGCAATGAACAGAACCACTTGGAATACCTGCCAGTCATAATCTGTTGTAAGCAACACCTTAGCTAGGTGCCTCACTCTAGGAGGCACAGGATCTGAAACAGTTATGGTTTATAGATCCAGTTGGGATGAGGATTGGAGGATTTAGACAGGAATTTACATTCAGGATATGATAAACCGTATAGCCAAGTATTGACAAGAAGGGGTGAAGAGACTAAAAGCAACTCAAAACTATGTGAACATCAGTAACCCCTATTCTCTGTTTAAATTGTACCCTGAAAATCTAAATCAAATTTTGGCTGCAAATCAGATTGCAAATTCACCACACATGGTTGAAAATAGCTAGGCATAGATATATTCTAGGTCTATTTAGACCATTTATTCCAAATAGTTCAGCTAACTTGTAGAAGCAATTACATTTAAAACTGAGTTACTATTGCTGCAGCATAGTTCTATAAAAAGAAGTACAAAATTGGTACTCCTCAATGTGAATTTAGACCAATACTCAGTGGTATCCATGAGCTTGAAAATACTTTTGTTGTCCCTAATTCATTAAAAACAGATTTTAAATTCATCAGTTCAATAGCTAAATGAAAAATGTTAATTTTTCAGTAATTATTACATTAATGTGGAATATTAATCAGTTGTTTGGATTAGTTCAGCTACCTTTATAGAAGCAAAGTTTATTTAATATTTATTTAATATATCACTTTTCTTCTTTGTGGTCTCTGTGACTCACACAACTGGGTTATGCTGCACTTGTGTAATACATCTTTTGGAACCTTCTAAAGCATTACGTAAATGTGTTGGTGGTAGTCCCACCCACTCCAGCAGCCCTATATAGGGGCCTTCCCACTAAAACCACCAGTTCCTTTTCATCTGCTGCTGCAGCAACATCAGTAGGAACTGCATTCATTGATCTGTCTTTGGTCTCGAGATGACATTCTTTGGCAGATTCAGCACTCAGTTAAGCAGGCTCTTTGGAAATGAGTTACTTGGGATTGGTGGTTGAAGCTGCACTTGCCCTCTGGGCTTCTTTCCTTATTGGCATCCTTCAAAAATGTGTCTTCTGTAGTGCTAAAGTCCCAGGATGGGATGGACACCTGAACTGTCTTGGCTGTCTAGGCAAAGCTCGTGGTTGCCTCTTGTGCCCACTCTACCGCCTTTACACCTCAAGCTAAATGAAACAGAAAGTTGCATTTAAAGGCACTCATGTACAGGTTGGCCTCAAATGCCATCTTGGTAGTCTGCTTCTGTTGGTATGGAAGCCATAGAAAAAGCTTCAAAGTCTGCTTCAGTTCTGGCTGCCAGTTCTTCACTCACCACAGAGCCAAACATTCATTGGTGGAGTCTGTCTCAACCCCATTGAAAGCAGCATGGGCTAATTCCAACAGTCCTGGTGTGTATGCATCCTCCTATGCAGTCAAAATGTACTCGATTGCTTGAGAGCAAAACATAAGAAGTGCTGTAAGGAAATGGACTGTGGCCATCCCACTGTTTCAAAGGAACAGTTGAATCCTGATCGTTCCACCAGTGCCCATGTCAAGGCCTCTGGAGCTGTTCATGAGAGCAGTTGTCTACCCCAGAAGCAGAAACTTCACAACATTCCCCTGCTGAGGTGGAAGTGGATCAGATATGTATGAGGGTGAGATCCTAGAGTCTTCCCCTGTCCTGAAGTTCACAGTTTCACCTTCTCAGTTTGGCCATTGACTTCAAGTGTGGCTTCTTCAAGGCTGTTGCCCACTATACCATCTATACCGCATGAACATTGGTTTTGATCCCAATGGATTTTGGCATTGGCTTCAGTTTGTGATATGTCTTCGAGCTCTAGGTATGGCTCTATCGATTTCAATACTCTCAGTGCACAGCCATCACAGGCATAAAAGGCATTCGAGGTCAAATTCAACTGAATCCTCTTACTTCAGGTACAAAGAGGTAACTCTTTGGCTTACAATAGTCATTACTGGTGGGACTATGCTAACCTGCAGTACCATCTGGCCCATAAGCACCCTTGATATCAAGAATGCTCTTCTGCACTTTCCTCTGCCTAGCAGTTGATTCAGCACATGGGGCATGCCTTACAGAAGACACCCTTAATGGGACAGCAAGAACCTGTACTATCTAGATCCATATCAATCCAGGACATTTCAAGATAGTTAGCCAAGATGTTTCAACCTTGGTCTACTCCTGCTTTCACTCAAACTGAGGTCTCTGCCACACCTCCGTTGTTATAACCTGACCTCAACTACTACAACCTCAGCATCCAGGTCTGATTTGGGTTTCGTCATTGTTCCAATGAGGAAATTGCCTCAGGTTTCATTGAGGGCACCAGATCCCTCCTCTTCTACAGGTGATGTCAGAGCCTTCATCAACCAGATGATGAGAATGGCTAGATCTTTATCTCACAGAGCCACAATCACAGATCAGTGACCCAGTTTTCCACTGTGTCCAGACTTAATCTACCATACCTGCTGCACTTCTTATGATAGCATGCCCAGGTCATCTATAAATCCTGGGCGCTCCCTCCTCAATACTTTCAACATCCAAGGTCCAACATCAAAGTTCTTTATGTGGTACAAGACTGATACACCTTGGCTTGTATCCAAAGCTGAATTCTATCATTGTGAATGCAACCCAATCCATGGTGTCTTGAATACACCACTCAATGCCAACTGATGGAGGGGGGATTGGATTCAATGAGTAGGCTGTTCTATTCATCTGCTGCTCTTATCTGCAAGATTTCAAATTACCTGGCCTTCATGGGCTCATAACACCAGCTGCTCTGGGAGAAGCTCACTCCCGCTCTCAGTAAATTGGGGGATGAAAATCGAAGATTAGCCTTGTTGCTCCAGGCTGAAGCTCATAAGGTTGCTTTACAGAAGATAATTGACCTATTGCCATGTAGCAGACTGTGGTGGTAAAGCTGTGGCCAATGCCGTGGTCTTCCAAGAAATGCTTGGCTTCAGTTTTCAGGGCTCTCTGAGCAAGCACGATTGGTGAGTGAAGACCTGTTGCTAGGCTATGGCAGTTTGTTCAGTGCAGAAACAGACACAAAATTAGAACACCTTCAAGAAATACAACCATTAAGAAAAAGTACAGGTTCAATCTGTTAATCCAGTCTAGTTAGAAGTATAGATCTTCCTGGTATAGATATGGCACAGCCTCAGAGAGGGCGTACAGTCCGTCTTGGGCTCGATATTGACATACCTTTCCACTGCCCTCCTATGCAAACCTCTTCTGTATCAAATTCAAGTCTGGGCATTCTAAAAAGTGTCAGGGAGAGACTTCTAAATATATATAAACATTTGACCCCTTGTGGGATGACTCACACAATCCCACCCATTCTCCCCTCGTAGTGCCCTGTCCTATGGACTGCTGCATCAATATCCATGCAACTGGCAGTTTCAGTGGGAAGGTCTGGAGGTGGGGTGGAGCTACCCCCAAAACACTGTCAACTGTTCAGTGGAGGTGGGGTGGAGCTACCTCCAAAACACTGTCAACTGTTACCATGATGAAATTAAAATTCATCCAAATTTTCTGCACTGAGTAACTGATAGGTACGTTTGTGCTCTGTTTCTCCTAAACCAGCACACCAATATGTCCTGGCAACCAATTGTAATTTATAAGTGGAAAGCATGACACCCATTCAAGATGAGGTTTTGGTAGCTTTTAAACTTCAATTTCAGAAATTTTATCCCATGAAGAGGGAAGGAGCCACTGACACAAAAAAGAGTGGGAAAGCTCAAACTGCCTCACCTGGCAGTGTTCTTTAAAATATGTGATTGCATATTTTAGCATATTTCACCTTTATACACATACCATGCAACTTTTGCACACGTCCAGAAGGGCTTTGGGATTGCTGTTATAAATGTTTGTTATACTGACATGCTAACAATTTATGTGCTTAGTATCCCAAATGCTATATTTTCCTTAATATTTTTGTATCTTAAAATAATCTGTGTTTGCCTCACTCTGTAAAAACAGCTGCTTACAAGTTACATACTCCAAATAATTTTAAATTGATAGGATAGATGGTGTTGATGAGAGTTAATTCTCAAGTTAGCAAAATGAGCCTAAAAACAGATGTAAATGAGCCTTCCCAGCTTGGTGCCATCATGATAGAATTAATACGAAGAGCAGTGTTTTGAGAAGGATGTGCAAAGCAAATGATCATTAAAATACCTGAATTATTTTTAGAGAATAAGCTTTCCTCATCTCCACAACAGGTTGTTGTATGCCTGTTGTATACCTCAGTTAGCAACTCGTAAGTTTTTACAACTTTGAATCCTGCCGCCTGAGATGCCTGAAGATTTTGAAATTTTAGAAAGAGCTAGCATGATATAGTGGTTTCCACAATAGTCCAGGTTTCAAATCTCGCCTCAGCTGTAGAAACCCAGTGGATGATATTGAGCATGTCACACTTTCTCAGCCTTAGAGGAAGGTGATGGCAAATCTGCACTGAACAGATCTTCCAAGAATACCTTGTAATAAGTATGCCATAGGTTTGAGCCAACTTGAAAGCACATAAAAACCACAGAATACCTGAGAACAAAAGAGAATGGTTAAGTAGTAATCATACTAGCTGCCTGCGTTTCCTTAATTAGTATGGACTTTAATAGAATTACTTTAATAGGATAAAGTGTACAAAAATAAAATAAATATTACTGATCCAGGCCTTAAACTACCGTATATACTTGACTATAAATTGACCTTATGTATAAGTCAAGGGCAAGGTTTGGGACCAAAATTATGTATTCTGATATGACCTTATGGATAAGTCAAGGGTAAAATTTAGGGGCTTGTAACAAAAGATCCAAAGGATGAAGTGAAGGAAAACAATGCCAAAGAACTTACAAAAATCCATCAAGCATAACTGCTCACCCTAAAGGCTAGATGGATGAGAGAGTAGAGGGGGGGCAGTGCTTCCAGAAGAGATTACACTCTTTCACCAGGGGATGGTTCCTTTTTTTTTAATCAGAGCTAAAGTACAGTATTTACTTTGACCCATGGATAAGTCAGATTGGGGGGGGGTCGGTAAATTTTTTGACTTAAATTATATACAGTAAAATATCTGAACTAGTTCATGGACTTGGAATTAATAATTTGTGTTAAAATCTAAAGTTTATAAATTTCAGAAACTGTTTGTGCTTGTTGCTGCAGGCCTCAATATTTTGCTGTCAAGGCTCATAGAGTTGTCTGAAATTTTAGTCCAATGTAAGTGAAAGAAAGGCCTACCATCTCTTTTAATATACTTTGAAATGAATGATAAAATAAAACAAAATTAATAATAAACCAATACTACTAGATCAAATTTGATTGTTAGCTGCACAAACAATTTAGTTTCCATAGGGATGTTGGGGGCTGACATGGAATAAATTAAGGAACAGGTTGAGTATTCCTTATCCAAAATGCTTGGGATCAGAAGAAGGTATCTTGAAGATGGGACCTAAGTTTAAACATGAAATTCATTTATGTCTCATATACACCTTAAACGTATAGCCTGAAAGTAATATTATACAATATTTTAAATAATTTTGTGCCTGAAACAAAGTTTGTAACAATCAGAAAGTAAATGTGGCACTGTCTCAGCCATCTATGAAAAAAGTTGTGGATTTTGGAGCATTTCAGATAAGGGATATTCAACCTGTACGAGTATTTCCATAGACAAGGTCTTCATAATCTCAGAATGTAAGAATATTGAAGCAGTTATTATAGAGGAACATAAACATGGTTGTGTGCAGAGAAAGATAGCTTATTATGTGAAACATCATGACAAAGTGTAGTTTAAATAAACTAGAATTTGTCAGCCAAAAACAAACAGTGAATTCAAGTTGTGATTTGTGTCTGGTTAACAAACTAGACTTTAAGATGAACTTCATAATAGGATCACAATAACAGACATGTAACAGCCCAGATTGTAGCAATCATACCATAACTTCTTGTTATGTATACATGCTTTTCAGAATTTTACTGAATTTCCATTTGAATAAGTGCAAACCAAATGCTGTCATGGATTTTGCTATTATTTGCCCCATGTGTATATAAAAATGTTAAATCATAGGTGCGAGTCATTCTTTGTTTCACTTTGTGTCATTTCCTTACTCGGGCATACACATAGCATGCTTAGACAAGCATAAATGAATGAGAGCTCCTTACATGATTACACCTGTAACTTCAAGGAAGAGAGTATGACTTCTGCTCCCATAGTTTTTTCTGACACACTTTTGAGTACCAATGAATCATGTTATTCTTAGGAGTGCTGAAGGAGCAATCAACAACCATTGGGATATTCCTTTGCCCCGTCTGACACCAACTTCAAATCTGTTTAAACCATTGTTGCGTTTCTTTCTACTTTACTTTCCTTCTCCTGTCTTGCCAGCTGGTCGAGAATCTCTCTCATTCATCACTATAAATAAAATTAAACTCTAATTAGTTGAGCATTAAATGGGAGAACATTAAGCATGAAATTGACAGGGGTAATGTTAAAGAAAAAGAGAAAAAGCATGGTTTCATATGAGAAGGGGGAAGTTCTCTGCATCCCATCGAAGAAGAAGAAAAAGCTGCTGGATGAGGGAAATAATCCCCAAATTGCTCAGTCAGCTGCAAGTATGCAGGCTACAGAGCAGGATATTGAAAACAGAAAATGGTTCAACTTTTCAGTTGGGCATTGAGTGGCATACTAGTGTCTGTTCTGAAGAAAAAACTTTCTAACACCTAGTGAATGATACAGACAGAAGGTCCCTGCATCAATGCTTGGATTCAGAACTCATAGCAATAGGACCAGCAATAATTACCCCAGAGAAGGCTAAAAAGTTTTAAAAGTTAAAAATGAAGAGAAAATGGTAAAAGAGATTTTACCAGCATTGCCTCCCCAGAGGAAGAAATGGAAGTACGGCAAATTAAGCTTAGTTGCACCTTCCAGTCAATATACTATATCAGAGGACTTTAGGCAGAAGGAAGTGTAGAAACCAAGTGTTTCCAGCCATTCAAAGTAGACAGCATCTTCAGTTGCAAAGTTGTGCACATTGAGCAACAACCAGAACACAAGCACTGAGGCGTCAGTGAATGCCAGAAGAAAAAAAGTGTTCTCTTTAAACTCAAGCAACAGAACTGGGGCACAGGGAAAGTTTCAGAATTACGTACCTGGCTACAGTGGTCTCCCAGACTTAGACTCTGGCCAATAGAGTTTAATAGCAATTTCAGCAACAACTTCATGATATCACTGCAATAAAAAGCATAATTAAAGAATTAATGCAGAAATGGAAAAGAGGATTCACTATATCCCCAATGATTGAAATATAGCAACTGCAATTAACTTGAACAACATGATTAATTTAATTAAATTGATTTCTCAATCTAATTTAACAACAATTCATTTTTAGAAATGATGGCAATGCATACATAGGGCCTCTACAGAGGCAGGGATGGGGAGGGGCAGCCGCACGCTGACCTCCTCAACCCCTCCCCGAAGATTTGGGATCCTCAGATGAGGTCTTTAGTGGAGCAAAGCAAGAGAAGGTTATTTGATCCTGACAACTTTAAAGGATTGCTTAGAAAAATGCTACTGACTTTAGATCTGTAAGATCCAGAGCAAGATGAGAATTCCAAAAAAGAAAAATCCGATTCAGATTATCAAAAGCTTTTTCCGCATCTGAAAATATCAGAGTGGCTTGTTTCTCATTATGTCTTTCCTGGTATTCAAAAATATTTATCACACATATCATTATATCACAAGCTTGCCTTTTCAACAAAAAGCTGAATTGATCACTACGTATAAAGTACTGTAAAATCATTTTCAGTCTTTTTGCTAAGATGGCTGTACAAATCTTATGACTGTTATTCAGCAAATAGATAAGTCTGTAGTTCTTTGTCAGTGTTAAATCTTGGCCTTCTTTTGGTATCAAAGTTATAGTAGCCATTCTCCATGACTAGGATTTTTCCATTTTTAGAAATTCACAATAGTGATAAAAACTCTCTATTTAATGACTTTTAATACAGTCCACCCTCTGAATCCTCGAGTTCTGCATCCACAGACCCATAATCTATTGCTTGAAAACATTCTAAAAAAATAAATAATTCCATAAGCAAACCTTGATTTTGCTATTTTAGATAAGTGACACCATTTTACCACACCACTGTATATAATGGAACCTGATCATCCACAGATTTTGGTATCCACAGAGGGTCCTGTAACCAAACCCCAGTGGATAACAAGGATACACTATATTCACTACTATTCACTATACCCAGCCCAGGCAGTTTGTCAGTTTTTATCTTTTTAATTGTATTATGGATCTCACTTACTACAATAGGTGCATTCAATTTCTTTCTTTGAAATTCTGTAATCTTGTTTTATTAAAATGTAGCTATCTCTGCAGGGATTTCTTGCTTGTTATATCAAGAGTTATACCCTTGAAATGTTTTTGCAATATTATCAATGGCTGAAATTGCCTCTTTTCCTTGTGTATCTTCAAAATTATTTTTTTTTTCACTCTTTCCTTTCTCAATTTATATGCCAGCCATCTTCCAGGTTTATTTGCAAATTTAAAGTTCTTTACATTCGCGTGTTTCATCTTGTTCTCCATATCATAGACAATCACCAAGGATAGTTGGCATTGTAACATCTTTAATTCTTCTCTTTCTCATCCCCTCACAAAAGCCTTACTTTAATCCCATCCCATTCTAATATCTGTACCTTTATCCATGTTATCTTCAATTTTTTAAAAACAACTTCTTACACTTTTCTAGTCTTCTTATCTTTCAAAAGCTCATTATTCAGTTTCCAAGAAAAAGATTTCTTTTTTTAAAGTTAATGACACATGATTATGATTTTAAAATGTCTTTAGTAAGATTTGCATTTTAAAGATTCTATTTACTAAAGTTTCAGATAGTAGAAACATCAGTCCTACAGAAAGACAGATTTTTCCAAAAAAAAGTATAGTCTTCAGCATTATGTCATTATCAGATGCTTTATCTAATATCTATCTGTTAGAAATACCAATTTTCATAAGAATAATCCATTACCTTATTATTCAGCTTTAAAAAAAATACTTTGTTTTCTGTGGGAGTGTAAACATCCAGGATTTTAGTTCCTTGAATATTTATCTGAACTCCCACATGTCTTCCAAATTGATCCTCAGATATTTTTTGCATAAATACAATTGCACAAAGAAGTACTCATTTTTTTCCTTTTATCTGAGGCTGAAAAGAATTCCCTACCCAATTTGTGATAGATTATTTATTTCACATTTTTCCCTAATGTGAGTTTCTTAGAAACAAATCAAATTATAATTAAATTTTCCCAAATGAATTGTTTTCTTTCTTTTCTGTGGGGCATTAGCCCCCCTTATATTCTAGGTCCCCAGTACACGGAGGGCGAGGAGGAGGAGGAAGAGGCAAGCGCATGTTCCTTCACTTTGCCAGTCGTTCCTGGCCTTCAGCTGCCTCTCCAGAGGCAGCTGAAGGCCAGGAATGGCACTGGGGGAGGAGGAGGAAGAGACACACATTTTTTCCTCTTCTTCCGCCATCCCCCCCCCCCCCCGGATAGGCAGCTGAACACCCAGGAGGGCAGGGGTTAGAAGTCCCGCTCTGGAAGTCCTGCCCCCTGAGGGCAGAAGTCCCGCCCCCGGCACTAAGCAACACCTGGTGTCAGAAGGCCTTTTAGTTTGGGCACTCAGCCCCTAAAAGGTTCACCATCACTGTTCTAGGTGATGCATTTCAAATCTGTTGTCATGCCATTGATTTCTCTAAGACTATATCCATAATTCTTCCTTTTATTTCCATGGAAATTCCTTAGCTTTTAAGACTGAATTAAATGTGAATTTTCTTTGCTTGACCATCAGTGAAACTTGCTGTAGTTTCTCCCACCTAAAGGTGATGTTCCTTTGCTTCAGTTTGTCTGTCAGAAAACAATAGTTCTTCCTTTTAAAAAAAATCCAACCTGGAATATCTTTTGATGTTATCACCAATCTATCTTCATTTTATTTTGCTAGTGCTGTTGTAAATCTTCATCACTTATCTTTTTCTTCTTTCTCTCTTTCTTTCTTTCTTTCTTTCTTCCTTTCTTTTTTCTTTATGAAAAGAAATGAGCAATCACATCTTTTGGAAGGCTCCTCTCTCCTGCCAGTAGAGTCTTGATTCTGTATACACAGACTACTTCCATCTCCATTTCTTCATTTGATTTCTCCAGGAAATGTGCCAGAGCTTCAGTAATCTTTTCTCATATATTTTCCCCAGGTTGCTCTGGAATTTCTCTGAAAGAAAAAAAATCTTTTTCCATGGATCCCATCAAAGCACTAGCATTCAAATCAATTTTTTGTAGTCTAGCCATTAAGTCTGTGTTTTTACCTCAGGTTATTTCTAATTTGTCCTCCAGAAATTGTACTTTTCAGATAAATGCTTCATTTCCAGTGCCATCTGTGCCATAGATTATTCCACTTCCTTGAGCTTTATTTTCAGAGCTTTTAAAAATTCAACTGACAAACCTGTTTTTAAGTTAAGTCTCAGTTGAGTCATCTGTGTCTTGAGAGCTTTCATTTCTTCCAATAACTTTTAATTCATCCACAGATTTTGCCATCTCTATTGATCCTCTCCTTGCCCCATAGCTTTTCCTTTCAGTCTTAATCTAGTAGATATTTTATAACAGATGTATTTATATAGTAATTACAAGCAAAATAGAGAAGAAATCCAAAATTTGAAGTCGTAGGCTTTCATGGCCGGCATCCATATTTTTTGTGGGGTTTTCGGGCTGTGTGGCCATGTTCTAGAAGAGTTTCTTTCTGACATTTCGCCAGCATCTATGGCTGGCATCTTCAGAGAAAGATCAGAGAAGATGCCAGCCATAGATGCTGGCGAAACGTCAGAAAGAAACTCTTCTAGAACATGGCCACACAGCCCGAAAAACCCACAAAAAACAATCCAAAATTTTATTTCACCACCAGATGTCACTCTTGGTCCTTTCTTAACAGTCTTGTTTGTAGCATTTAATAATAATAATAATAACAATAACAACAACAACAACAACAACAATAATAATAATTTTTATTTATAGCCCGCCTCTCTGCCCAACAATCGAGGCGGGTTACAACATTAAAACAAGACAATGTAAAAACAACCTCAATCCCCAAGTCCCAACCTCCCAACCCCTTAAAACAGAATTAAACAAGGAAAAGTTAAAACCATTAAACAATAAATTTTAAAACAATAAAATCCTATACTGAGCAATCACGCGTAATGAGCCAACTAATTAACCAAATAAACTCATCTCCCTGGGCAGATGTATTCTAGGGGGGGTGTTATTTTGGGAAGGCCTGCCGGAAGAGATCCGTCTTCACTGCCTTCTTAAAGGCAATGAGCATGGTAATAAGGCGGATCTCATCCGGCAGACCATTCCATAGCCTGGGGGCGATGGCGGAAAAGGCCCTCTGGGAGGTCTGAGACAGCCTAGTTTTTATTGGCTGTAACAGATTCCTCCCAGAGGACCGAAGGGCACGGGGGGGGGGGGTTATATGGGGAGAGGCGGTCCCTAAGATAAGATGGACCCAAGCCATGTAGGGCTTTAAAGGTTAAAACCAACACCTTGTACTGGGCCCGGAAACTAATTGGCAGCCAGTGGAGGGATTTAAGCACTGGTGTTATGTGCTCCCTCCTAGATGTCCCGGTAATTAGCCTGGCTGCCATATTTTGCACCAAATGAAATTTCCGGGTTAGGCACAAGGGTAGCCCCATGTAGAGCGCGTTGCAGTAGTCCAGACGTGAGGTTACCAGCGCATGTACCACAGATTCCAGGTCCCTCATATCCAGATAAGGGTGCAGTTGGCGTATCAGCTGAAGCTGATAACAAGCACTCCTGACCGCCACATTCACCTGACTAGTCATGTGAAGAGACGAGTCTAGGAGCACCCCCAAGCTGCGAACACAGTCCTTAGAGGAAAGTGTGACTCCATCCAGGACTGGAGACTGTATTCCCAGATCTGGTTTCGGGCCTGCGACTGTGAGTACCTCTGTTTTGTCTGGATTCAACTTCAATCTGTTTTTCCTCATCCAATCCATTACCGCTCTGAGACAGTCATTAAGGGGTGAGACGCCATCTGAAGTCTGAGTCGATGATCTAGTCATGGAGAGATAAATCTGGGTGTCGTCAGCATACTGAAGACACCGAGCTCCATGCCTCCGAATGATCTCACCTAGCAGCTTCATGTAAATATTAAACAGCATCAGGGACAGGATGGCACCCTGTGGGACACCACAATTAAGCTCAATTTTAGATGAGCAACTGTCCCCGAGCCTCACTCTCTGAGATCTGCCCGAGAGGAAGGAACGGAATCACTGCAAAGCAGTGCCCCCAATCCCCAGCTCTCTCAGGCGATCTAAGAGGATGGCATGATCTATGGTGTCAAAGGCCGCAGAGAGATCCAGGAGCACCAGCAGGGTCACACTACCCCTGTCGATACTCAAGCGGAGGTCATCGGTCAGAGCAACCATGGCAGTCTCAACCCCAAATCCTGTCCTGAAGCCGGTTTGAAATGGATTGAGATAATCGGTTTCATCCAAGACTGACTGGAGTTGAGGGGCGACTGCTCTCTCGATCACCTTGCTCAAAAAAGGGAGCAAGGAGACTGGTCTGTAGCTATTTCTATCCAGGGGGTCCAGGGAAGGTTTTTTTAGGAGTGGCTTAACTGCCGCCTCCTTAAGACAGGATGGAACACAGCACTCCCTGAAAGACGCGTTGATCGTATCCCCAAGGAACACTTTCAACACGCCCCCCCCCCCCCGGACGACCAGCCAAGATGGACAAGGATCGAGAGGGCAAGTCGTCTTCCTCATTCTTCCAAGCAGCTTGTCCACGTCATCGGTACAGATTGAAATTGATCCAGTAAAATACCATCAACGGAGTTGCTGGACACCTTGTCTACAGGTTCTGCATGAACACTGGCGTCCAAGTCGGCCCTTATCCAAGAGATTTTATCTGCAAAGTAGGTATTAAACGCCTCACAGCAGGATTTCTGCGCTGCACGTAAAGCCTCCCTATAGGAGTCGAGATGACTCCTAAGGCGAGTTCTATCGGATAAAAGACGAGTCTTTCGCCATTCGCGCTCCAGTCGTTGTCCAACCCGCTTCATCCATCTAAGGTCTTCTGAGGACCAAGGCTTGTGGTTCGAAGCAGGTCGGAAAGGACGCTTAGGAGCGATTGTGTCAATAGCCTTGGCGAGGTTAGTATTCCAGATATTCACCAAGGCTTCAACAGAATCACCGACGTTGCCAGCCATTAAACCCTCCAAGGCTTTCTGGAAACCAGTGGGTTCCATTAGTCTTCGAGGGCAGACCATTCTAATAGGTCCACCACCCCCGGGGGGACAAGTAATAGCCTTGAGTTCCACCCTGATCAGAAAATGATCCGTCCATGACAGGGGGGGAGGTTCCCTTGACCACCACCCACGGATATTCCTGCTCCGTACTAAAGACCGCATCGAGAGTATGACCTGCACAATGTGTGGGCCCGTCGACCCACTGGGATAGGCCCATGATTGTCATGGTATCCATGAACTCCCGAGCTGCGCCAGATAGATCCTGTAAACTGGTTTCGAGTGGAATGTTGAAGTCGCCCAGAACCAATAGTCTGGGCGACTCCAGCAGCAACTCAGAAACCAGGGCGGTCAGCTCGGATAGGGAGTCTGTTAAGCAACGGGGTGGCCGGTATACCAACAGAATCCCCAAACTATCCCTGGTCTTCAGGCTAAGGTACATACACTCGATGTGCGTCGTTTTCCAGATAGGTTTCCTGATCAAGGTCAAGGTGTTCCTATGGACCAAGGCTATACCACCACCACCCCGCCCACTTTCCCTCACCTGCTCACTGAGTACCCAGCTGGGAGAGCCTGCGCCCAAGTTACAGAGCTGGCATCCCCCAGCCAGGTCTCAGTAAACAGTCAATCTGAGCAGCCTTTCATAATTCAGACTCAGACAACAGCACCTGGCTGACCTTGGTCTTATTGCTAGTCTCATGTAAACAATTGCTATTTTTGTATTTTAAACTACCCTTTATCATTTTAAATTTTTAGTGTCCTTACAATTTAGCATCTCTTTCAATTTATGCTTTTGCTTTCCTTCACATTTAAATTTTTCACTTATTAAGCTTTAACTGCAGGTTGCACTTTAAAAAGAAACTTTTCTGTTAAGCTAGATAGCTTAAAGTCTCTAGTTAATATGTAGAAACAGCATTGCTAAGTTAAATACCCCCCATTGGGATGAGAACGGATCCCCCGCGAATTGGAAGGGGTGACTGTATTAGATTCTTCAGTTTCACCTTTGCTAAGAGAAACGTCTTGCTGGTCTAGACTTCCTCTGGGTTGGCAGTCACTGCATCTAATATGTACCCTGTCACAGAGTGCTTACATGGTATGACCCAGCACAGGCATTTTAACCTATAAGTCCTGCAAAGGCAATACATTCTTAAAAGTGTAGATGAAAAAGTAATTGATTGAGCTCTGTGAAGGTCGTATGAGGCCTCAGCCCTATCCATTAACGCAGTGGTCCCCAACATTTTTATTGCCGTGGACCGGTCAACGTTTGATAATTTTTCTGCGGCCCACTGGGGGGGGGTTGCGGCGTCCCTGCACTTATTATCAGGACTCGCTTATTATTATTATTATTAGCAGGGTGGCCCGGTACCATTTGTTCTGCGGACCGGTACCGGGCCGCGGACCGGGAGTTGGGGACCACTGCATTAACGCATCAGTCACAATCTTTTCCAGGGTTGCTATTCTATGGGTTCAAGAAACAATGGGTTCAAATGATATGAGTGCCCAAATGGTTTAAAGAGCATTACTTATGTTAGAGATAGTTTTTCAGTATGTATTTGATGTGGGATATGATACCGCAGCGTTTGTATAGCATTCTATTTTGGTGACTACATTCTGTAGAAGATCCCTGTGGCTAAAATATTGGGAAGCAGATGAAAAGTCAAAGGCCAATTTGGTAAACACTCCTTCCAAGGGAACGTTGTTATTTGGGGAGAGAGCTTTCAAGAACGTTTTGGTGGAAGGAAATGATAAAGAAGTTCTACCTACAATTCAAAAAGGAGTGTAGGCAGGAGATATTTTAGGGGAGAAAATGACTACTTTTGAAGAGGAAGTGTTTCTCAAAAAAAGGAGACTTTAAAAATTTCAAACAACAATGAAATAGGAAAGATTTTACTTTAGACAACAGAGTCATCAACAGCCAAAAAGAGGACCTGGTCACTCTAGTAGGAATGTTAGGCCCCAATACTACCTTAAGGGAATCACTGGTAGGAATATTATTTTACTTAACTCATTTGTGGGAAGCCATAACAACAGACGGGGGAATGTTTCAAGTAGTTCAGCAAGGGTATGAAATCATTTTCACAAAATGACCAAAGAGAAGATATCTTCCATCACTGATGTCAAAAAATAAAAGAAAGAGGGAGATAGTACAAACATAATTACAGCATTTAATTCGGATTGTGGCAGTTTGAACAGGCCCCATCCTGTCAGAAATTTGAAGGGATTTACTCCATTTTCTTTTTGGTCCCAAAACACAGTGGGGGGCACAGACCTGTCATGGGCTTACAGTACCTTAGTGGATGTGTGCAGTATCAGAAGTTCAAGATGGAAACATTACAAACCCGTCTAGAGTATTTGTTCCTAAACATTTTTTTTATAGACACAAGAGAAGCATATTTACATGTCCCTATGCATTGCAGCTTCAGAAAATACAGTCAGCCCTCTATATCTGCGGATTTGCCATCTATGGATTCAAGCATCCGTGGACAGCAAGCCCGCGGTGAGGAAGAGGAGAAAGAGGTGGGGGAGGAAGAGGAGGAAGAAGAAGAAAAAGTGGGGGAGGAAGCGGAGGGAGAAAGAGGAGAAAGAGGAAGCGGTAGCAGAGGAGGAAGAAGAAGTGGGAGGAGGAGGCTGCCCGCCCCTGGTGATTGCTGGGAGGAAGGAAGGAAGGAAGGACAAGTCCCATTGTTCCTAATGGTAGTGCGGCCATGTGGCTGCACCACCATTGGGGAAATGCAGACTTGAGCATCTGCGGATTTTGGTATTTGCGGGCAGGGGGTCCAGAACGGATCCCTCGCAAATACCCCGGGCCAACTGTACTTGTGATTCATTTAAAACAGTAGTCATTGCCAGTTTAAGGCTCTTTCATTCAGTCTGGCATCTGCACCCATGTTTTTTCCTCCTAATTTCGTTGATCATGTTTTTGAGGCAGCAAAGTGTGCTGTTATTCCCATACCTGAATGGTATTTTCCTGAAAGTTGGGTACAGATAGAAGCAGAATGCAACCTCAGTCTCACATTACAATGCTTACAGATTTACGAGTTTCTAATAAATTTCCCAAAAAGTCATTCGACAGCTACAAGAATATTAACTCACTTGGGTGCAGAAATAAATACACAAACAGGCATGTCTTCCTTTCCAAAGGAAGGAAACAGCTTAACGGAGGAAGTGGTGAAGCTGAGAAAGATTAGGTCAGTAGATCTAATGCATTTGGCAAGGATGCTAGGAATGTTAGTTTCAACTATTGAATTAGTCCTGTGGGGCAAGTTTCACACAAGGACATTGCAAATTTTTATGAAACCATTTCAGAGTCAAATAGTAAGAAAAAAAATGTATCATTCTGACTATACCAATGAAAGTAAGGAGAGAATTGCTTTGGTGGGTCAGGCCTGGCAATTTGAACAGGAGTACTATGTTTGTTCCACAAAACAAGATGATATTAAGAACAGATGTGTCTTTATGGATGGGGTGCTCATTGTCAGGATCAGGTGGTCCAGGAAAGAATGGACAAAGAAAAGACTCAGTATAAATTTATTAAAGAGAACAGTCAGGTTAGGCTTGGGCTAAGAAATGGCTGCACTCTCTAACATCAGTGTATCTCAAAAGGAACTTTGAATTTGACAGCAAACTACTTAAGCAGGAACAAAATTCAACCAGGGGGGGCCTTGAACCAGGAAGTATTAAACAACTTTATAGAACAACTGTGGAAAATTTGTGGTGGACCTTTTTGCATCTGGTCAGAATTTCAAAGTAAAAAGGTATCTTCAATTAATGGAAGCACAAATGCAGGCGAGCACAATGTATTAGCAGTGGAACGGCTGAAAGGACTACTTAAATGTTCCCTGTGTTGGATGACAACTCCCATCCTCCCCAGTTACCACATTGGTTGGGGACAACAAAAAGTTGATACACCTAGATTGCTGCTAAATTGAAATCTCAGGATTTCTTCTTACCATCTCTTCATCAGCATAGTCAGCATTTCCCAGTCAACATAGGGAAAGCATTCTTGAGGAAGCCATATAAATGTTCCATCAGAGAAGGCAACTGAGAACCATTGCTTGACATGGTTTATAGCAGGGGTAGGCAACCTTTCCCCTTTAAGGGCCAAGGGACTTCAGCTTCCAGAAGCCTCAGCCATGTTGGCCAATAATCCAATGTTGGCCAATAGCTCCTGGGATTCTGGGAGCTGAAGTCCCTTGGCTCTTAAAGGGGAAAGGTTGCCTACCCCTGGTTTATAGTAATGAATGTTGCTTTACTAAGTGTTTGTAAGTCCTTTATGAAAGACATGTTCATGGACAAGAATCAGTACTTGCACAAAAATGGTAATCTAGATCAGAACTAACCCCCTTGCTCCATATGATCTTTTATCAGCTGAGTTTGTTGAATTTTTTTATTCTTCCTCTCCTGAATCACATTAAGTAGCTGATTATTCTTCTGCTACATGAATGTAGCAGACAATAATTCTTCACTTATGTCTCAGCCTAGAGCACATGCTTTACAACCATCTTGTGTCCCTGTTTTGGGAGAAAGGTAGAATATAAATATAAATAAATAAATAAAAAGTCCAGGTTTAATCTCTAGGAGGTATGGCTGGGAAAGACCACTGTTAAAGACCCTGGAAAGCTGCTGGCAATCAGTACGTGGTTTGACATGGTATAAGGTAGTTTTGTATATTACAACTCCTGCATCTCATGAGTCATTTGCTTTTTGTGGGAGGAGAAAAGATTCACAAGGCAAGTGATGGTGAGATCATCAAGATTACCATATATACTCATGTATAAATCTAGACATTTTAGTTAAAAAATTGACGCCTGAAACCTGGATCGACTTATCCATGGGTCAATGTAAGTCCTGTACTTTAACTCTCATAAAAAAGAAAACAATCCCCTGATGAAAGGCAGGAGCATAATCTGTCCTGGAAGAACTGTTTTCTCATCCATCCAACCTTTAGTGTGACTACAAACAGTTATGTCTGCTGGAATTTTGTAAGTTCTTTGGCACTGCTTTCCTTTGCTTCATCCTTTAGATCATTTGTTACATGCCCCTAGGTTTTACCCTCGACTTATCCACAGGTCATATCAGAATCTGTAATTTTGGCCCCAAAACCTACTCTCAACTTATACATGAGGTCGACCTATAGTCGAGTATATACAATACTTCTCCCCTCCAAAGCAGTGCCTTTTTCATGATGCCTTTGCTACTTTCCCCTTTTTAGTTCTACGACAGATATATACTTTGCCCTTCTCAAATATGTAAATGTTCCAAGATGCTTTTAGTGTTTCTGTTCTAGATGATGATGGTTATTTTGTTGTTTCTGGTATGTAAATACTACACTGCTTAGGAACATGTTAAATGACTTCCTAATACTTCACACTTTTTCATCCTCTTTGGGTATGTGCAAACTTTCCTCACTGAGATCTTATGGAGCCTGTGTTTGAGTTGGAGACATTGTAGAAGTTCAGAGCCTTCAGCCTATTTTAAATTCAAAGATAACCTCAAAAGCCACTCATACATTGGGTGAAATTCGATTCTGCTTGTCCTCCTCCTGAGCCTACAATTTCATTTTTAAAGACTTGTTTTGTAAATGGAAACTTTCTTTGGAAGCTTCTGAGTCTGAATAGATTAGTAGAAGATCTGATCCAAAGAAATGAGAAGCTGATTTGGATGCTGAGTAGTAACAATTTGTGAATATGTGATAATAATGTAATGTTGAAACCACTAACAAGCTTAGCTACCTGCTCTGCGGTTGTTTCCATTTTCTTAAGTAAATTTCTGGACTATGAAGATTCATCAATAGGATTTCATTTTTCATACTGTCATAACTAGGGCAACCTGGGATTTAAATTTTTAAATACTCCCATTTTCTCTGGTGTACGGTTAGTCAAATTTCCCTTCATGTTTATACAAACATATCTCACTTATGCTTGAGTGGTGGGAGGCTCACCAATGTCACCTTGAACAAATCTCTAGCTGACTAAAAACTTCAATCTTTCCCTTGTTTCTGCCTGACAAGTAACTTGCTTTTGTTAAAAAACCCAAAACCAAAAACAAGTTGCAGTGTGGAATGGCATCAGACAGTGTGTCATGCCCTTTTTCTGAATACTTCAGTCCATCCCCCCTTCTCCTAGTTAACCACTTTCTTCCCACCTACCCACAATAGACTGTCAGTAATCCACAGTAGATAGCCAGCCTTCTTGGCCATCATTTTGCTATATTATATTTTTACACTGCTGCAGATCTTGCTTCCCTAAGGATCACTGCCTAGACAAACTAACAGTTTGCTATTAGTTTGTAGGATTATGCCTTTTATTATAGAATGTGATACAAGCACATGTGGGGTTTATTTTCTTCCTTTGGTAAAACCTTTTGGGAAAAGAAGAAGGGGAAAACAAACTTGTTTTTGAGAGGTACATGTTCTGTTGCTTTGACTGTCTATCTGATCTATCTTCAGACCATAGAGTTTATCTAATATTTTCTATGTTATAAAAGTCATTTATTGACTTGACCATTTCTCATCTACAAGATATGAATGTCATCTTTTGGGCTGAGAGATATCCTGAAGAGCTACAGTCAAAGGCCTTGTGTGTTTTTATTCTGCTCACATCTGAAGTGTGCCTGTGACACCACTTTTTACCCTGATTTCAGCAGTTACCACTTATATGACAGTACTAGCAACTAGAGGAAAGACCTAGCCCTAAAATAGTGTTTTTTAAAAATAAGCATGGTTAGAGAATCCATTCCATGCATATCTGTATGCCAGGGAATCCATTTTGTAAGTGACTCTGTGGTACCTCATGTATTCCATGCATAAGTGCCACCTAGGCATGTTACATCACAGCTAGACCAGTAAAACTGGCAATGCCCTACTCTGTTGTTTTGTGGGATTGGAAGAAATCTATAGCAACAGAAGAATCTACCTCACTGAAGAATTGCTTCAGGGCAGTCACTGAATTTGAAGACTTTTTAGTCTGTTGACCAATAACTGCTTGGGTAAAGGCAGTGCATTCAACTCATATTAGCCAAAGATACGCAAACACAGTGAAAACTCCATAATTAAAATCCTTCAATACTACTCGAAAACTAAATATTTTTTTATATTAAAATTATTTTTGTCTTACTCATAATGATAGCTTGTTCTAATTATTTCAGTGAATATAAAGAAGTGAACTTGGCAAATATTTTTCTGTTAATGACTAAATTACATTATGCTGAATCTGATTCAGTTATAGAATAATATAGAATATTTTTCTACCTTTGATATGCTTGGACCTGACTGTTTTGAGTTTTTGTTCTGTTTTACAGATAAAAGCAAAAAACTATGACAAAGTAGAAAAGGTGAGTTTAAAAGTGCAGCTTCCATTTAAAAAAAAATGGAAAAGTAATTAATATGTTGGCTATGTTTCTCTCTTCATTAAGTGATTGGATGGCTGTTGCAAATTCGTGCACAGTTAACCTATCCCTATCTTCCTAGCAGTTGCTGTGGATATCAAGTGGTAAATGTCTCATTTTTGTTGCTTTGTGCCAAAAGACAGAAAAGAGAAAGCATGAAAGGACTCTCCTTTGCTTTCAAATATCATCTCAGATTCCATGATCTTTCTTTCCTGCCTACCTTCCATTTATCTATTGCCTTGCAACCCACTAGGATCCCCAGGGTGGTGTACAAAAGATAAAAATGTTTAAAACATTATATACACAAACAAGCACATTATAAAACAGACAAAAACAACATTAAAAATGGTTTAAAAACTACAAATACAGTTGGCCCTCTACATTCACGGGTTTAACATTTGCAGATTTGATTATTCATGAGTTTGACCATGCTCTCTCCCATCCTGCATGGCCAGAAGAGTGTGCACACACTCCTCCTGCTCCGGTCCTGGGCTTTTCCAGGAGCCCTGGTGGCGCAGTGGTTAAATGCCTGTACTGCAGCCACTCACTCATAAACAACAAGGTTGCGAGTTCAATACTAGCC
The DNA here is from genome assembly GCA_026167975.1 of Phrynosoma blainvillii. Lineage (NCBI taxonomy): Eukaryota > Metazoa > Chordata > Lepidosauria > Squamata > Phrynosomatidae > Phrynosoma > Phrynosoma blainvillii. The sequence goes on from JANUYF010000001.1 coordinate 343,695,867, forward strand.
AGGGCTCAGGCTTAACTCAGGCCTGCATCCTTCCAAGATCGCTAAAATGAGTACCCAGCTGTTGGGGGACAATGAGCTTACAGTTGCAAACCACTTAGACACTCCATAGCGGTATATAAATGGAGCTGTCTTGCTTTGCTTTGCTTTGCTTTGCTTTCCCCCCCCTCCTGACAGGAAGGAGAAAAAGCCAAGCCCAGGACCAGAGCAATTTGGAAGGGCATGCACGTGCTCCTCCTCCTCCGTCCTGGGCTTTTCCTCTGTATTTGTGGTTTTCCCACTTTTGCGGGGGTCTTGCACCCCTAACCCCCATGAATGTGGAGGGCAGACTGCGGCTAAAACAGCTAGAGCAGCCACCCCAAGATTTAAATGTTGAACACTATCTAAAGCCACACAATTGCCTATTGGAAACTCAAAGGGAAAGGAACCAGCCTGATTTCCCTTAGGAAGGAGTTCCACAGTTAAGGTGCTGCTACCGGGAAAGCTGTACCCATCAACCTAGCCTCTCTGGGCTTCCGCTGGAGATCTCAAGTTTCTGACAGATTAATATGGAAACATATTGTCTTTCTGATAGGCTGCTCCCAAGCTATTCTGGGCTTAGTTGGCCAAAACTGGCCCCTCAAATTTAGCTGAGAAACAAATTAGAAGCTAGTACAGTTCTGGAAAGAACAGTGATCTGTGGTCTCTAAAACAGAAAACTGTGATTGTGACATTTTGCACTAGTTAAAGATTCTAAATACTTTTCAAGGACAGCCTCATATACACCCCAGTACAGTACAGGTTGAGTCTCCCTTATCCAAAATGTTTGGGACCAGAAGTGTTTGGGATTTTGGATTGGGAGGGAGGGCCATTTTGGAATATTTGCATATGCATAATGAAGATATCTTGGAGATGGGACCCAAGTCTTAACACGAAATTCATGTATACCTTAGACCCCATAGCCTGAAAGTAATTTTATACATAATATTTTAAATAATTTTGTGCTTGAAACAAAGTTTGTGTACATGGAACTATCAGAAAGCAAAGGTGTCACTACCTCAGCCACCCATGAAAAAAGTTTTGAATTTGGGGGGATTTTAAATTTTGGCATTCCAGACAAAGGAGACTCAACCATTTGAAAACTGTGGCACTGTGGTCAGATTAAGATCTAATGGAGTGGCCTCTTGGGAGTGTCTCTCAGTAATAGGTGAGGTGCATCAGCCTTGCCTCTTCAACAGCATTTACAAGGAGGTGCCATTTGTGAAAACTAGGACCCCTGCATGTGGATAGTCTGTGTGACTTTTACTCTTAATCCAATTTCAAGGAATAGCAATCATGGAAATCATGTAAACATACACAAGTGGCTCTATGACTGCTGCCAGTCGTCAGTCTTCACACATGGTGAGGCTACCACCATATGAATGAATCAAGATATATTTTTGCCTTGTGACATATGTGGAGAAGGAGGGATTCACCAGAACGGATATTCAGAAGAAAAGTTTGTTGTTTCTTTAAAAAACAACAACAACACTGAACTGAAGAGCTCCTAATGCAGTGTCAATACCTCCCCTACCTCCCATAAATTGATGACTAAATAATATAAAGAAAGAGGGAACTCAGTGTGGGCTTTACACTTCTGAGAGCAATCTGAATAATGGCAACAAGAGACTGGATTAGCTGAGTACTGTTTATCTCTAGCAGAATTACTCGGCAGTTACTTCTCACATACTCCTTGGAAGGAAAATAATTAAATTGAATCTCACTGCATCCCAGTACATGAAGCACTAACATGGAGAGTTAGTAAGTGTTAAGATTAAGAGGTTCTGCATTAGGATCCAGTAGGCCAGAGCTCTATTCGTAAAGTAGCCTGTGCCATCCTTGGCAAGAAAGGTATTTATTAGCATTTTCCTAGGAATATTATGATTTTGTAAATATGTTTGTACTCTGAAAACTAACCAGTATCACTCTGTGGAAGAAAGATACTGATAATTATTCCTTTTAGAATTACTTCTGATATATTCATTTGAGATTACATGTCACCTTATAACTATATTCTTGGGGGCAGTTTACAACAAAAACAAAAAAGAAATATATATAATGAAACAAATCTAGGCCAGCTAAAACCAATGCTCATATAAAATCTAGGCTGGGTGAAACCAATGTAATACAGGAACAGATTAAAAGACCCAGATTTTTTTTAAAAAAAATTGTCTTCACTTGGCTCTGGAGTGGTATATAGTTATGTGCTAAGCAAGTCTATGGAAAGTGCTTTCCAATGATTTGTATAAATTATTTTGTCCATTGGCCTGGAATTCAATTGAATGGAATTCAGTTGAATGAACTATATTTTAGTTTTCAATAAATAGATATTTGGGGTGCAGCTACTAAGAAGGTCCTTTTTACAGTAGTTAACCTCTACACCTATCCAGGCAAGGAGACCTAGAGAATAGCCTCAGAAGAAGTTCTGAACTGTCTGAAGTGTTTCTGGCTGCATCTGCGCAGCAGAAATAATGGCAGTTTATGCCAATTTAGCTGCCATGGTGAAATGCTAGGGAATTCTGAGATTTATAGTTTTGTGAGATATTTTACGTTCCATGTCAGAGGGTTGCGAAATTTCATAGCATTGAGCCATTGCAGTTAAAGTGGTGTCAAGCTGCATTATTTCTGCAGTGCAGATGCAGCCTCATCCATTTCCACAGGCACTTGTTTGTTCAACGCATTACAAGTGTTTATAGGAGGTGCCTGGAATATGTACTCAGAAAAGTCACACCTATACTTTAAGACAGGGGTAGGCAACCTTTTTGAGCCGGGGGTTGGGTTGCTGTCCCTCAGACAATTGGGGGCCCGAAGCACCAAAAATAAATAAATAGTTTTTTTAAAAAAAAATTAAAAATATATATGCATGCACACTCTCGCAGCCCCAGAAAAACCATGGCAAAACCCCTGTGGAGATTTTGCCAAGAAAACCCCAAGAACAAGTAATAACAATAATCAATATCATCATGGTGGGTGGCGGGGGCGGGGGGCAGTGGCGACAGCGGTGGCAGGACCAGCCTGGGGCTGCCGGGCCTTAGGTTGCCTACCCCTGCTTTAAGATGTGCAAAATGCAATCTGAGTAATACTGGGAGGCACATCACTGGGTAAAGCAGAAGACGTCCAAGTTGCAAACCCACTATTCTGGATGTAGTAGGTATTTTCTGTGTGCAACAGGTACATTTTACTGCCCCAGTAACATCTTTACATGTATGAAGATTTGGGTTGTGATTTATGAAACTATCCGTGTGTCTCTTTAAAGGAATGTAAAGAAATGATGGTTGCTTTCTATCTCTTAAGAGACTGCTGAAGTCTGTTTATGGACTCCTGTTTCTTTTTCCTCCCCCAATGAAAACAGTTGTTTCAACGGTGCCTTATGAAAGTTTTACACATTGACCTGTGGAAATGCTACCTTTCATATGTGCGAGAAACCAAAGGAAAGCTACCTAGTTATAAGTAAGTAATGGTTTGTTCTTCACTTTTTCTAGCTCTGTAGGGAAAAGACAGAATTAGATAACTCCTATCAGTCCCATAGATGAAGGAAGGGAGTAGTCTCTGAAATGTATAGCAAGATCCTGTGTGGACCTACCTCCTTCTCTTCCTCTTTATCCTTTTCTAGACCATCCCCCTTCACATTCTTTTGTGATACCACAGCATCCAGCAAAATCTTAGGATATTCAGGGCTATCTCACTGTTCGGTTGCTCACTTTAAGAAAGCGGTGCCTTCTCAGTATGAGGGTTCATAAAACCATCTGTCTTGGAAAATAAAATTCAACAGTCTTGGAAAATCGGCAGGGGAACAGCCTCCCTCTGTGGTCACTTCACTCATAGTGCCTTATTCTGAGGAATCAAGAGCAAGGAATTCAGCATTCTGACATTAGTTGTGGGCTGAAACAACAACAGCATGTGCAGTTGGGAGGATACAAGTGTGGTAGGTGCAGCAGCGCAGCTGCCAAGTGGTGTGCCTGATGCTCTGCCCGTCTCTATGTGGCTAATCATGGTGTGTGTCAGGACTGTCTATGGCACAATATGCCTTAGTGGCTGGTGTGCTGTAAACACCAACGTATTTAATTACTTAGCAGGGGCAAGACAATTAGAGCTCTGTTTCAGGCAGTAAAAAGTCTTGAGGTGACGTTCATTCACTTGTGGGAGCCTTTTCCTTTGTGAACATCTGCTGTTGATTTCTTGAAGCTGTTGATTATAATACATAGTTGTTGAAGGAACTGAGTAAATGGCATTTCTGAAACAATCATTGCAAAATATTAGAAGAATCAATTCCTCTTAGTCGATGTGCTAGTCCAATGAAGGTGCAACCCCCCAAAGCTATACCTGAGGCTTCTTCTGTTTCTATATTCCATGGTGCAAAAGAATCAGATTTGAGGGAGGTGATGAGAAGAATAGCTTGACTTCCTTGCACTGCTGTGGAGCTCATGGATATCCTGAAAAACACCACCTTTTTACAGGCTGGCAACCTAACTTCTCTCTAGGAACATAGCACACATCCAAACTATGTTTTAAAGTTCTTGACAGTTTTTAAAACAACTTGGTATTGTAGTGCAAGTTGCTCGCAGAAAACCTAGTGCCATTGTTTGTTTGTTTTTTCATTCATTTAAAAATTATATCCAGCTTCATTCCATGCTCAGAAATAGCAATAGTAGAAGTTAGGACAACGAAATCAGACAAATAACAAAACCAGTTATGTAAAATCCTTTGTCGTCAGCATGAACTTTTAATAAGACCATATGAATAGGCTTGTCTTGAATTTCTAAATATTAACAGGAACACGCTGTTTTTCTGAGCAGCTCAAGCCTCATAGCTTTTAAAACCCAGACATTAAAATGAAACGTGGCATTTCCTGGGAGTAGTTAGTATGATTGAAAATATTTCAAATGAAGTCTGAAGGCTGCTGGCAACTCACAGGCTCTTGTGGTTTCAAGGCCTGCTCATACAGAAGAGTTTTAAGGTGACAGTGTCTGTTGCATCTGGCTCGTGCTGTGTATGCCACACAGTGTGCGCTCGAGGCAATGATAATGGGACTTGCCCAAACACTGAAGACAACACTGTGGAACACTCCAGAGTCTTAGCACCACATTCAACACACTTCTTAAAAGAAGCCAGCAGTACCAAGGAAGCCCCAAGGGCCAGCATGGCTAGAAGTCCACACTGATGATCGATCCTCAGAAGACATCTTCCAGTTCTGACAAGGCAGCTGCAGCAGAAGACAAAAAGGAACTGGCAGGTTTCACCAGGAACCCCTTATATAGGGCTGGCAGAAGTATGCAGGGTTACTGCCAAAACACTTTAGATTAGAACTCTCTGAAAGAGGCACTGCGCAGGAACAGGATAATTCATTTGTGTGAGTTACAGAGACCATGAAGAAGAAGTACCAATCTTGGCCATGATCATCAGCACCAAAATAGGAGCTTTACTTTCAAAAATATGAATGTCTTCACTAGCATATTACTAGTTTGTTGCTTAGAAGAGCAGCTTTTAAAATTTAATAGTACCGTAAGTTATCGTGTGGTTTCAATAGTGCATGTATTTTTCTTCAGAGAAAAAATGGCTCAAGCGTATGACTTTGCCCTGGATAAAATCGGCATGGAAATAATGTCTTACCAGGTATGTTTTTTCCAAAATTCATATAGATGTTTATGATGCTTATGTACTTATTTTTTAAAATTGTGCTCTGCTTTTCTGTGAGAAAAGAGCACTCAAGGCCTTGCTGACCAACTAAATTTTTATTTTTCTCATTCTGTATATTTTTATATAGATCTGGGTAGATTACATCAATTTTTTGAAAGGCGTGTAAGTACACCTTGGTTTTTTCCTCTCTGTTAATTAATACAGTGTTGGTATTCATATAGCTTGCAGTTGGTAATTGCTGACATGTTACTGTCTCACCTCACTGTTTAGTGAAGCAGTAGGATCCTATGCAGAAAACCAGAGGATAACTGCCGTCCGTAGGGTTTATCAGCGGGGCTGCGTGAACCCCATGATTAACATTGAGCAACTCTGGCGAGATTATAACAAGTATGAAGAGGTAACTAAAAAGATGCTTGGCATTCCAGCTTGATTTAGGTGACAAATTGTTGTGTGATGCAACTCTTTTCCTGCATTTGTAACATGGAGGCTTTTCTTTTGTGGCCTGGTGAATAGATTCTCTGCAAGCCCACTTTTCTCCCATAATTGAAAACTCAGAAATGACAAATAAAGACCTGTAAACAAAATTACTTACAATGAGGGGAGAAAAGGATTGAGACAAGAGATCGAGTTTTCCTATAAACATGGAGAGGATAGAACAATTGTTTCCTTTCAAAAATTATTTTCATACTGTTTTTTTTTTTTTACACTATTTCTCGGGCCACTCCCATTGCCCTTTTTATTTTTTATTTGATAATTACATTTATATGCTGCCTTTTCCTCTAATGAGCTCAAGACAGCTTACATGGTTCTCCTCCCCTTTATCTTGGGGAAAACAGGCTGTGGGAGAGTGGCTGACCCCAAATCACCCAGGGGCTTGCATGGCTCAGTAGAAACAAGAACCTGGAACCTCCAAGTTCTAGTCCAGGACTCAAATGACTATTCCAACACTGGCCAACCGGTCAGCCAGTCTGCCTGCCATTCTTCATTTGATGATATTCTTAGCATAGTGAGAAAAGCTGTCTCCCATTGGAGGAGCAAAGAGGTTCCTTCTGCTGGCTGGAAGCTCAGGGCCTGATTGAATCCTTCCCTGCCACTCTGCTTCAGAACAGAGGATCAACTGCTAGTAAAACAGCTCCTCTCCCTCTATGCAGGGTAGTAATCCAAATGCTGGGTGCTTTCCCATTCTGGACAGGAGGAGACAGACTTTGGGGAAATTGCAGCATGGTAGACTGCAAGAAAAGACAGAGGGCCTTTACAGACTGCCAGAAATAATACAGCTTGAGATCACTTTAACTGTCCTGGCTCAGTGCTAGAGAATCATGGGAATTGTTGTTTTTTCTGAGACATTGAGCCTTCTCTGTCAGAGAGCTCTGGTGCTACAATAAACTACACTTCCCATGATTCCCTAGCACTGAGACAGGGCAGTTAAAGTGGACTCAAGCTGCATTATTTCTGGCAGTCTGTAAAGGCCCATACTTAATTTATTTGATATCCAGTTGTATTTTTCTCTACAGAAAAATGAGGTACTTTTTGGTTTTCCTTAACCTGCTGCTCTCCTCTACCAGTGAGGCTATGGGGCAACTTTGGGGCACAAAGGTGAATAGAGAACTTTTATTCCTGAATGAGACATTATTAAATAAAACAAGTCTCTTGTATTTGGAGAGAAGGAGGGAACAAGAGTCCTGTGAATATTTACTCATAAGTAAAGGCCTTTGCAGACTGCCAGAAATAGTGCACATTAAATTGAGGCACTGCCCTGGCTCAGGGCTAAGAAATCATGGGAACTGTAATTTATTGTGGCACCAGAGCCCTCTAACAGAGAAGGCTCAGTGTCCCAGAAAAAAATACAATTCCCATGATTCCCTAGCACTGAGCCAGGGCAGTGCCTCAATTTAATGTGCACTATTTCTGGCAGTCTGCAAAGGCCCTCAGTCTCACTGAGCTCACTACTCCCAGGTAGATAGGATTTCATAGTTTAAATGTTTATTTTCTTTTCCCAGGGAATCAATATCCATTTAGCTAAGAAAATGATTGAAGATCGAAGTAGAGACTATATGAATGCAAGACGCGTGGCAAAGGTGCAAACTCTTGTTTTTTTTAAAGTATTTATTCTAATTAAATGCAGCATTAATATTTAACTGGCAACAAATGATTACAATAACAATCCTTTTATTACGGCCATTCGGCCAGCACAGAAGCAACAAATGATTAATGAAGTCAAGTTGTTAAAAATCTACTATAAAATATTGTTTAAAATCCCATTATAGTGAATGCTTCACCCTGCTTACTGTTCTTATTTTTACCTGTGTTTTCCCCCTTAAGGAATATGAGACTGTGATGAAAGGTCTAGATCGCAATGCTCCCTCTGTCCCACCACAAAACACCCCTCAAGAGGCTCAGCAGGTAGACATGTGGAAGAAATATATACAGTGGGAAAAGAGCAATCCTCTACGTACTGAAGACCAAACCCTGATAACAAAAAGAGGTAATGGCATATTTTTGCAAGGAACCTCAGGAATAATGTTAAAAAGATAACATAACTAGTAATTATGTGCTGTGGGTGTCTTCTTCTGACTTCTCACTGTACAGATCTAGAGGAATGGGTTGCGCATTTAGATTGTTTTAGGTTTAATTCCACTTTGGGTTTTTTCCTCAGGAGTGAAATATACTGTATATTTTGATCTTTTTTGTCATCTCTGAATACTCATGTCTACATGTTTGTACTTGTTTAAACATTGTGTCAGAACAAGGTTAGAGTTCTAGCAGTGGCAGTACACGCAATCAAGGGGGAGTGGCTCCTGTCTTCTTCTTCTTCTTCTTCTTATTATTATTATTATTATGGAGTATTTATACCCTGCTCTTCAGCCAAAAGGCTATCAGAGCGGCTTAATGGTTAATTAGACATTTCCCTGCCCTCAGGCTTACAATCTAAAAAGACAAGACACAAAAGGAGAAGGGAATGGTGGTGCGGAAGGGGAATAAGTCCAGCAGATCTTCTCTCCCTCTAAAGCCTGGACCAAGGCAGATGGACTGGAGGGAGGGCCCTTCTTCTTACTGTGGCTAGGCCCGATGGAGCTGGCCTGCCCTTCACTCCCTCTTGATGGTGGTGGATGCAGCCTTGTAAGCCGCCCTGATTGGGTCTCCATTGGGCAGGGTATAAATAAATTTTATTATTATTATTATTATTATTATTATTACTATTCCCCCCCTTTGGATGATTGTGTGGGATCCTCTCCTTTGCATGAGACAGCATTGAAGAACCTTCAGCCATTCGCCAAATATCTTTTAGTCCTTGGTCTAATCAAAAACCTCTGCTAGTGAACTACCCCTTCCTGGGACCCCTGCGGCACAAGTGAAAGATGAAAAGAGGGGGGAAGGAGTGACTGAAAACAGAAAAAGAGGCAGTCTGCTCACTTGTGGCACATGGCCACCAGTAAATTGCCTCCAATGGCATGGAGCTCTCAAAAGAAAAGAAAAAAAAATACTATCCATATGTTGCTCACTCCTGGTGCGTTTTGCGTCAGCCTTCCACTCATAGTTTCATCAACTTAGTAAACATCTGAATCAGATAGAATAATAGAACCTTAAGAGCTGGAAGGGGCAAAAGTCTTCCTGTCCAACTTCCTACCATGCAGGAATACACAACTAAAGCAGTCCTGAAAGATGTCTATCCAACCTTGTTTAAAGACCACCTAAGATGGAGAGTCTACCACCCTCCAGCACAATCTATTCCACAGTTGAACAGCTCTTACAGTAAAAAACAAACAAACAGTTCTTCCCAATGTTCAGGTGGAATCTCTTTCCTTGTAATTCAAATCCATTGGTTCATACTCTAAATTCTAGAGCAACAGAAAACCAACTAGCTCCATCTCCCATTATTTAGATATCGCTGATTTTATTTATTTATATTTCATTGTATGGCAGCATTAAAAGAAACTTTCTCCTAGTTGGCGTTTTCCTTAAACACAATAGGCAAGGGTAGAATAAGGGTTGTTCTTTCTTTCCCTCTTGCCTGTGTAGTCTTAGAATATGATATAATAATAATAATAATAATAACAACAACAACAACAACAACAACAACAACAACACTGATATTCTTCATTTTTCATAATATGTAATCTGCAAGGTGACTCTAGTGATGCCCCTTGCAGCAGTAATATTAGGATTGTTCAGGCTGCAAAGACATTTCAAAATCTAGAGCAGAATAAGAAGAATGCCATGTTATTCTCCTTGCCATACAAGTGCAAATAGAATTAAAGTTTACTGTGGGAACAGAATGCAGTATTGTGCTGTATTGACCACCAAAAGTTTCAAGGACAGAATTTGATTAACAGTTCTGGAACCACTTGTAAAATTTTAATGCTTTTTTAAAGTGTAGTACTCCAGGTTGTTATTGATACTCTGTTTTATTTTATACTGTAAGCTGCTTTGAGTCACATTTGGGGAACAGTATGCTATAAATCAAATAAATTTTAAATAAATTTTGGTATGGCCACTAGATGTTTCCCTTTCGGAGATGTACTTAGCAATGCTGAGAGCTGAAGAAAAAGCTGAGAACTGAATCTATGCACAGATTTTATAAAGTGGACCTTGAAGAGGCTTAATGTGTAGTTACATGTTGGAATCGTTGATTAAAGCAAGCAGTGCCATGTTTTCTCAGTGCCACCTGCTAATATTTATTATTTCAATGTCTTCTTCTAGTAATGTTTGCATATGAGCAGTGTCTTCTGGTGCTGGGCCACCATCCCGATATCTGGTACGAAGCTGCACAATATCTTGAGCAGTCCAGCAAGCTACTAGCTGAGAAAGGGGTAAGAGAACGGTTAAAATGAAAACATGTTTATTATATACATTGTTGTTTAACAGTGAAACTTACTGGGATTGCATACATAAATATGTCATTCAGTTTTTTTTAAAGTATGTGGTTTTAATTCCTAAGGAAATAAAAGCAGTTCATTTTTTTGGATTTGCCATGTTGGTTAGTTGTATTAGATTTTTGCAGCTGGTATGTGCAGAGATGTCATGTTTTTTTCAACAGCAGAGAAGGGTCTTCAGTGTAGGATACTCTCCCTCTGCTCTTGAAAGTACCAATATTCTGTTGTAATAAGATCCTGATGGAAGTCTTCCAGCTAGTTGGTTGTTAACACATGCACCTCAGTTTGTTTCAGAATACTCTTTTATATCTATTGTTTTCACACTAGCCTTAACCAACACTTTCTCATTATTTTTCTCTGGTTCCAGGACATGAATAATGCTAAACTGTTCAGTGATGAAGCTGCAAATATTTATGAAAGAGCCATCAGCACTTTACTAAAAAAGAACATGCTTCTTTATTTTGCATATGCCGATTATGAGGAGGTGAGTCCATAGATTCATTGTTCATTCAAAACACGAACATGAACAGCTTTTTAAAACATGTACAGTCTTCCCTCCACATTCATGGGGGTTCAGAGAATGAGACCCCCATGAATATGAAAAAATCGAGAATAACTCCTCCCTGTCACTTAGAAGGCAGTTAAAGGGAGGGGCGGGCAGGGGAAGAGGAGCAGAGGTGCGTGCTCCTTTTTCCCCACCCTCCCGTCCCTTTAATTAATAATAATAATAATAATAATTTTTATTTATATCCCGCCCCTCTGCCAAGCAATCGGGGCGGCGTACAACGTATAAACATCAAAACAAATACAATCAAATTCAGTCCCATCCCTCATTCCCACCCCTAAAAAACAAAACAAACAAACAAATTAAAAAGCAATTAAAAATTCACAAAGCACATCTTCAATGAATGACATTTAAACCTCGAGTTCTCTAAGGCTATAGCGGGAGAGGAAACATGACAATTGCTGTGTCACAGAAGCTGTTGTCATAGCCAGGGCAAAAGATAATAGGCAGGGCCTTCCAGCGACCACCTACAGTCCTCCACACTGCCTCAGCCGCTGCTGGTGCTGGGAAGGATGTTCCAGCAGGCTTTTATGCCTGAGTTCTCCCAGCTCTGGCTGCTTCTGAGGCCGATGCAGGGCAGCCCAGGTGTTGTCAATGGGCACAGAGAGAGTCCTCCATCTGTCCTCCACACTGCCTCAGCCGCTGCTGGTGCTGGGAAGGATGTTCCAGCAGGCTTTTATGCCTGAGTTCTCCCAGCTCTGGCTGCTTCTGAGGCCGATGCAGGGCAGCCCAGGTGTTGTCAATGGGCACAGAGAGAGTCCTCCATCTGTCCTCCACACTGCCTCAGCCGCTGCTGGTGCTGGGAAGGATGTTCCAGCAGGCTTTTATGCCTGAGTTCTCCCAGCTCTGGCTGCTTCTGAGGCCGATGCAGGGCAGCCCAGGTGTTGTCAATGGGCACAGAGAGAGTCCTCCATCTGTCCTCCACACTGCCTCAGCCGCTGCTGGTGCTGGGAAGGATGTTCCAGCAGGCTTTTATGCCTGAGTTCTCCCAGCTCTGGCTGCTTCTGAGGCCGATGCAGGGCAGCCCAGGTGTTGTCAATGGGCACAGAGAGAGTCCTCCATCTGTCCTCCACACTGCCTCAGCCGCTGCTGGTGCTGGGAAGGATGTTCCAGCAGGCTTTTATGCCTGAGTTCTCCCAGCTCTGGCTGCTTCTGAGGCCGATGCAGGGCAGCCCAGGTGTTGTCAATGGGCACAGAGAGAGTCCTCCATCTGTCCTCCACACTGCCTCAGCCGCTGCTGGTGCTGGGAAGGATGTTCCAGCAGGCTTTTATGCCTGAGTTCTCCCAGCTCTGGCTGCTTCTGAGGCCGATGCAGGGCAGCCCAGGTGTTGTCAATGGGCACAGAGAGAGTCCTCCATCTGTCCTCCACACTGCCTCAGCCGCTGCTGGTGCTGGGAAGGATGTTCCAGCAGGCTTTTATGCCTGAGTTCTCCCAGCTCTGGCTGCTTCTGAGGCCGATGCAGGGCAGCCCAGGTGTTGTCAATGGGCACAGAGAGAGTCCTCCATCTGTCCTCCACACTGCCTCAGCCGCTGCTGGTGCTGGGAAGGATGTTCCAGCAGGCTTTTATGCCTGAGTTCTCCCAGCTCTGGCTGCTTCTGAGGCCGATGCAGGGCAGCCCAGGTGTTGTCAATGGGCACAGAGAGAGTCCTCCATCTGTCCTCCACACTGCCTCAGCCGCTGCTGGTGCTGGGAAGGATGTTCCAGCAGGCTTTTATGCCTGAGTTCTCCCAGCTCTGGCTGCTTCTGAGGCCGATGCAGGGCAGCCCAGGTGTTGTCAATGGGCACAGAGAGAGTCCTCCATCTGTCCTCCACACTGCCTCAGCCGCTGCTGGTGCTGGGAAGGATGTTCCAGCAGGCTTTTATGCCTGAGTTCTCCCAGCTCTGGCTGCTTCTGAGGCCGATGCAGGGCAGCCCAGGTGTTGTCAATGGGCACAGAGAGAGTCCTCCATCTGTCCTCCACACTGCCTCAGCCGCTGCTGGTGCTGGGAAGGATGTTCCAGCAGGCTTTTATGCCTGAGTTCTCCCAGCTCTGGCTGCTTCTGAGGCCGATGCAGGGCAGCCCAGGTGTTGTCAATGGGCACAGAGAGAGTCCTCCATCTGTCCTCCACACTGCCTCAGCCGCTGCTGGTGCTGGGAAGGATGTTCCAGCAGGCTTTTATGCCTGAGTTCTCCCAGCTCTGGCTGCTTCTGAGGCCGATGCAGGGCAGCCCAGGTGTTGTCAATGGGCACAGAGAGAGTCCTCCATCTGTCCTCCACACTGCCTCAGCCGCTGCTGGTGCTGGGAAGGATGTTCCAGCAGGCTTTTATGCCTGAGTTCTCCCAGCTCTGGCTGCTTCTGAGGCCGATGCAGGGCAGCCCAGGTGTTGTCAATGGGCACAGAGAGAGTAATATATAATTGGCTCCCTGCCCCTTCTCCTCCCCGATCCTCTCCTTGGACAGCCAAGGGGAGAAGAGTCTTCGAGGGACCAAGACACCTCCTGCCTTCGCCTTCCCGATCTCTCCCTGGGCTGCCTAAGGAGAGATCAGGCAGGGAAAGGTAAGAGGAATGCCCACACTAGCAGCCTTGACCTCACGAATAATCGAAACCGCAAGTCTCAAGGCCGCGAATTTGGAGGACCGACTGTAAATATTCTTGGCTGCAGATCCTAATTTTCACAGAATCAGATGAACAGCACTAGTATCATTTTGAGCATAAACTTGAGAAAACTGGTTTTGTTTTTTCCTATTTGTGTAGAGCCGGATGAAATATGAGAAGGTGCACAGCATATATAACCGGCTCCTGGCTATTGAAGATATTGATCCCACTTTGGTATGTTTAGTATTCAGAATTTCACTCATTGATTAAATAATAAAATGTAGAGCTTTCTGCATTGATTTTCTCTTGTCAGTTCTCCAACTGAAAATATGTTTGCAGGTATCTCAAAGGTACATTATAAATTATGGTTATCTTTATTTTTACTCTTACACTTTTCATTCCAAATGTTAAGTTTCTCATGTTATTCTGCTATTTGCACATTATCCTGGGTGTTTTGCTTCACACAAGAGCCTATTTGCCACATGTGTGATATATGAAATCATAAGTGAAAAATATAGGTAACATGTTTTAGTTTTCTTGCTTAATGATGAACCAAAAAAGGGAACTATTGATGACAGTAATTTATGTTGCACTATTATTAGTAGACATGTAATAGTTAAGATTTGTGTAAAAATTCCACAGGTAGAATTCCACTTCTGCTCCCTTGCTACCACCCCATGAATTAATGTTGCACTGCAATTGTCTCTCCCCATGGCCATCCCACTGCTGATGTGGAGTGGGGTGTTGGTGGGTGGAATTAGAGAATCATCTGCCTATGGGGATAGAGAGAAGCAAAGGACATTAGCCGATAAAGTTATCAGTCTGGGTTTGGCTATGGGGACTCCAGCCCTCTCTGCTCTCTAGCGGCAATGGAATGGCCAAGGGGTTAGAATCATAGAATTGGAAGAGACCACAAGGACCATCCAGTCCAACTCCCTGCCATGCAAGGACATTCAATCAAAACACCCCCGACAGATGGCCATCCAGCCTCTGTTGAAAACCTCCAAAGAATGAGACTCCACCACTCTCTGAGGGAGTGTGTTCCACTGTCAAACAGCTCTTACTCTCAGGAAGTTCCTCCTAATGTTGAGGTGGAATCTCTTTTTCTGTAGTTTGTATCCATTGCTGTGTCCTAGTCTCTGGAGCAGCAGAAAACAAGCCTTCTCCATCCTCAATATGACATTCTTTCAAATATTTAAACAGGGCTATCACATCACCAACCAGTTCTACTGCAGCATAAGGGCAAGTCCAAGGAGGATGTGCATTGGTCATTGTAGAGGGTGGAATAGACTACCAAGTTCTGCAATAACCAAAAGAAAAACAAAACAAAGACATGCAGGTGTAAAGTGGACTTCCACCTGCAGGTGTCACTGACAGGCTGCTAGCCAGTGAATACTAGAAGATTCGAGTAGTGAAGAGCTATTCTAAAAGGCAAGAGGACTTGGACAGCCCCATCTGACAGAAGTGATGCACACACCCAACTAGCTGTAGCTGAATGAAGAACCATGTGCCTAAATTGATGATGATGATGATGATAAATTTTATTTATATCCCGCCTCTCTGTCAAACAATCGAGGCGGCTTACATCATTAAAACTCAATACAATGTAAAATACAGTCCCAAACCCATAAATCCTCCCAGCCCTTAAAACAGAATTAAACAATGATAGAATTAAAACATAATACTTAAAAACGGTTTAAATTATATAATTATATAAATTATATAATTTATAATATTTAGATGCTATATGCCTCTTGCTCTTCCCCAGCCCAGTTTCTAGAGCTGATCATATGTATCCTTTTCAGATAATAAGCAGTATTAACTGTTGGGGTATGCAGACAAGTGGGATCTAGCATACACACACACAGAGTTGATGCATGTAGGCAGGAATACCCAGAAGATGGTCTTCTGTGAAGACTCTTGCTCCAGACGGCAGAGGAAAAATCCTCCCACACACAGGCTGCTGCTATCAGCTTGGAGAAATGAATCGCTGGACAGTGAGACTTCACTCAGTGAGAGCTTTAATCTTTGTTGCAAATATTTACAAAGATACATAGAGTACCAGACATCTGTCTTGAATACTCACAGCTGTACAGACTAACAAAGTGCTTCGCCAACCGCCAACCACAACTAACCAACAACAGAGAATCTGACCCTCTCCCCTATATAGGTGGTGGTCTTAGGAACATGTGACAGCCATGCACTAATGAAACCTGGCTGGTTTCATCCCCAGTACCTGTTGGATCAGACCTCCCATGATGCATACCTGGTTTGTCTCACCCACTGTGCGTGTTGCATCAGGCTTCCCATGATGCACAGCTTTCCAAATGCTGACTTATGCACCTGCCACTTGAACTGTAGTAACCCTGTTACCATTGCTCCAGTTCCTTTCAGTGGCCAAATCCATGTCATTTTCCAGACCAGGGTGCAACGTGGTCTTGACACTACAATCACTTATTCTGGAGTGGGAGGGAGGCAAGATTTATTCTGCCTCTCATTCAAACAGCTCATTGCCATCATCATCCATCAGGGTTATATATGTGCGCAAACTGCAGTGAGTATTGCTAGGCACTGGCTGCAAAAGGCAGGAGGAAGTGAATTGCCTTTAATTCACCTGTTCTGTGCCCAGTTGCTTGAGGAACATATTTTCCGGACATTTCTGTAAGTAAATATTGTAGAATAATCTTTGCTGTGTGGTTTGGTTTTCCCCACAAGGACTCAAAGGGCCAAGTAAGCTATGTGGTACATTTTGGAGAGCTGAAATGGTGTGTTATTGAGAAGCATTTAACAGCTAGAATGCATGCTCCTTTGACTGTGAGCACATTTGGGAAAGGAAAGGGGTTTAGATGTGAAATGTCACCATATATTTAATGCAGTGTTGACCTCTGAATATTGAGCTGCAGCTCAAAGATGGTCCCATTTCATCAGGTTTACATTCAGTACATGAAGTTTGCAAGGAGGGCAGAAGGCATAAAATCTGGCAGAATGATATTTAAGAAGGCACGAGAGGATGTGCGGACACGCCACCATGTCTACGTTACAGCTGCTCTGATGGAGTATTATTGCAGTAAGGTAAGAAGTGAAACATTTACTCCAGCTCCTTAAAGATGGTTTCTTCCCCAACTTCCCCACTAATATATTTGTTTTTAATTTGCAGGACAAGTCGGTAGCCTTTAAGATCTTTGAGCTGGGGCTAAAGAAATATGGCGACATTCCAGAATATGTCTTGGCATATATTGATTATCTTTCTCATCTAAATGGTAAGCTCTGGGAAAAGAGACTTCATGACATTTGAGTTTGGGGTGAATTTAATATCTTGAAAATTCTAGGCTTTTGCAATTTTTTAAAAAAAGGAGCAGTTGATTTGGAATGATCTGAAAAAATGCAGGTTTCAGATGGCACTGATAACCATATATGTGTCCTGCCTTGTCATCTCTTTAATAAACCGACTAGATTTTACTGAACAGTATTTCCAATAAAGTTTGTTTCAGCAGGTCTTGTGCCAGTAGTGCTAAATATGCTGGGGGAAAATCACTTAAATATGTTGTTGAATGTGGGTATTGATTCTGACTGCAATGCATAGCTATATGTAGAGATGTGGTACAGGATGATTGCTAACAAGCTAAGAGGAATTCATTCATTCAAAAACTGGATTCATATCTCTCAGTTCCTTCCTTCTTTTATAATTCCAGGACTATAATAATGGCCTAACTGTTCAGTGTTAGAAAGCTGGCATATACAGAGTCAAAATAGTGGTCCATTTAGTTCAGTGTTATCTACACTGACTGGCAGCAGGTCTTGAGGGTTTCAGATAGTGCTTTTCCAGTCCTGTGTGGAGATAGCAATCTTGTTTTAAGGATTATTGGGGCAGGGACCTGGTTGTATCTAGAGACAGGCAATCTCTGCGCCGCCCCCCCCCCCGCCGCCGCCCAAGTCCTGAGGCTATCCTGCAGCTTGCTACACCACTACAACCCACAGCTCACTTGTAAAGCTACTCTGTAATGGAGTGTGATGGAGCTGGGAGGATTGCCATGTGCCTCTGCCAGTGAACGTTTTGATACGTTCACACAAGGCAATATATCTGGTGCACTTGAATGGCTGAAATAAGTACATTACTTTTAAATCCTTTTGTAAAAGTTGGATTAATAGCAGTATTTCAAACATAATAAAACTAGTATCTGTGTGGAAAATAAAAACTCATAATTGTTCTGTAGACTGAGTCTGAGTGAGGATTTTAAAAGGAGAGTCAATCCACTAAAGCAGAGTTAGAATCTAAAATTGGGGATGGGGGCAATTTCCCTACCCACAGTCCTCCACAAGCTGGATGGCATCATGGGGTCTGACCATGTCATTTATTTCATTTGGTCCCTGAATCTCTGGGCAAACTTTTTTGCTCCTCTCCTCTCTCCTGTTTTTCTGCCCCCCCTCCCCATGTGTCTATAGACAAAGGTCAAATAAGAAGTAACTGTTTCCAGTTTCATACTTAAATGCTGGTATTGGCAATTTTTAAATGAAATTTCTAATAATTATTTTAGCTTTTGGATTGTTACAATTTATTATGGATTTATACTTTTTTCACTTGCAACTGGTGTGAGCATTGTAGAGTGGAGGTTAAAAGTGAGATATCTATGTGTCTTTCCAAAGCCTGGCTTAGATATTATGTTGGGAGAAGTTTTCAGGTGAAATGAGATAAACAAGTTCAAGTGTGAAGTCAGAGGCTTTCATGTCTGGCATCCATAGGTTTTTGTGGGTTTTTCGGGCTGTGAGGCCATGTTCTAGAAGAATGTATTCCTGACGTTTTGCCTGCATCTGTGGCTGGCATCTTCAGAGAAAGCTGAAGTGTATTCTTTTATCCACAGGAAATTATGGATTGTATCCACGGTTTTTCACCTTTCAGTGAAATCAAAAATATTTAGAAGTAATGTTTTATTTTAACCTGTAATTTCAATTGAAGTTTTTGAAACTTATTTTCATCTTCCATTTTTAACATTTTTAAACAGAGGATAATAATACAAGAGTCCTTTTTGAACGTGTATTAACCTCAGGCAGTCTCCCACCTGAGAAGTCTGGGTAAGTCTAGCCAAAGGTCCTTTGCAAATGCTCGTTTTTGCTATGTTGGAAGGCCTTTATATAACACAGATAACATCACAGCTTTAAGGAATTGTTCACGTCCACACTGTTTGGCAGACTGTATCTCCTTGTATGAACTGGCCTGGGCACTGAGATCCTCTGGAGAGGCCCTTCTCTCAGTCCCACCACCATCATAAGCGCAGTTGGTGGGGATGCAAGAGAGGGCCTTCTTGGTGGCTGCCCCTAGACTCTGGAACTCGCTTCCCAGGGAGACCAGAATGGCTCCCTCCTTGTTGGCCTTCTGCCGGCAGGCAAAGACCTACCTGTTCAGACAGACTTAAAAGCCGAATGCTTGTAAAGGGCCAGCTTGGGATGTTGTATCATTTTAAAGTGTTAATTTTAAAGTTATACAGTTTTATCTTTTTAAAATATATTTTATTCTTTTAATAGCTATCTATTTTAACATTGTAATAATTTAATTCCTTTTTAATGCACCTTATGTATGTTTTTAATTGTACAGTTGCCCCTCCGTTTTCACGGGGGATCTGTGCCGAACCCTCCCCCCCCCCCCCCCCCCCGTGAAAAACAGAAAACTGTAAATATTCAAGCCCCATAGGCACTCCATTTTATCCCCCTCCATTTCCTGCCAGCGAACAGGCAAGGGATGCGGACTTGAAGTCTGCAAAAAAAGAGGGGCAACTGCATTGTTTTTTAATATTGTGAAGCTGCTCTGAGTCCCAGTTCTGGAAGAGTGTGATACTACTACTACCAATTATTGTTGTTGTTGTTTAGAGAGAGCACTAGTCCTAAATAGGGAGCCAGCTGTTGTAAAAGGGCTGTGAACTATAGATTTTCTATGATGTTCATGCTTTACATGTCTACATGTGCTTTGAATGACACTGCTCACCAAAGAAAATTAATCTCCACTGTGAGGGTAAATAACTGTATGCACTCAGTGGTTGGTGAGTAGATTGATTCTACTCTAGATCTAGAGTCTTAAATGCTTTTATCCTTATGTAGACACGTACCTTCCTCCTTGCTGTTTTTTCCAGGGTGCCTTTTTCCTAAGATCTAGTTCTATGCTGGCCTGAAGCCTTTTTTAAGAGCGAACAAACTGTGGAATTACATGTTTTTGCTAGATTTATGGTACTGTTTTTCTGCCCGTGTTGGTGAGAAATTGCCTTGTGTAATCACAGCTTGCAAATACAATATAGTGCTATGCAGTTGTGTGCTGCAATTTCTGTCTCCATTCTGCTTTTAAGGCCCCTCTCTATCCTGCCCCTGTTCCACCAGAGAGCATTCTTTGCTAGGGCAGGAAGTGACTGACCACTGTGGCCTTTTGCCATAATCATCAGAGCCTTCTGGATCAAAGCATCTGGCAGCAGGAAACAGCTGAGGGAAACAAATGGTGACTGACCCATGAGTCTGCTTTGGCTTCTGGTTGTAGGACAGAGAGGTGATTGGAAATATTCGATAGTTGGTGTGCCACAATTGGCAATCCCCATAGTTCTCCACTATGTCTCCTGGAATAGTTTCATGCCAGCATAGAATTGGCTAACATGGGGAGCATGCCTCTGGGAACAACAGAGGAATTTCTTAGTCACAGCAAGCAGCTGGCAAACATTTCCATGGACTGAGCTTTTGAAGCCTGCTGGTCAATGTGTACAATTATACTGTTTTTGACATTGTATGTCAAATGTGTGTGAGAAGTGTGTTTCCACAATCCTTGTATTTTTGTCTGTCTAATTTTTGAATGCATTGCTTTTCTCTTTCACATTTGTTCTGCTTTTCTTCATTTCCTTATGCAGAGAGATATGGGCCCGGTTTTTAGCTTTTGAAAGCAACATTGGTGACCTGGCTAGCATATTAAAAGTAGAGAAACGGAGATTCACAGCCTTCAAGGAAGAATATGAGGGCAAAGAAACAGCCCTGCTAGTAGACAGATATAAGTTCATGGATCTGTACCCTTGTTCTGCCAGTGAACTCAAAGCCCTTGGTTACAAGGTAAGGAGAAGACTTTCCAGACCAGTACATACATACTGAAAAAGTCTGCAGACCCACAGCATTGCTAGTTCTGTGCCTTCAACCACTACTTATCCATGGTTTTGGTTTTGGTTTTTTTTAGCTGGAGATGCAATAACGTTTGCAATTAATCTTCTGACAGATTGGTTTGCTAGATGTAACCATTAGATGACAATTCAAGCTTGGTACCCCAAACAAAAGCTTTCTCTTTGTTTAAACTATTGTTTTAAAATGGACTATTTTCAATATCATACGGGAACTATTTTATTTTATTGAATTTATATCCTGTCATTCTCCCATGACAGGATTCATTCCACCATTGGACATGATAATCATATTATCATTGTGTGCTATCTCATCCAAAAAAACGTACTTAAACCATCATGACAAATGACCATCCAGTCTCTGCTTAAACGTCCAGTGAAGGGGACCCTGCCACTTCCACTGGTTTGCAGTATTTCTGTAGCATTTCAGGCTAGAGTCTTTCCCAGCCCTACATGAATTTGAGTCCTTTTGCATGCAGATCAGAACTATGCTCCCCCTGCCTAAGTATTTTTCAAAGAGCCAAAATATTAAAGGGCTCAATCAGATGTAAGAGTCAGTTGCAAAACTCACATTGGCTCCTATGAGAAGCATGTTGGGCGAAAAAATACTGATATTAAACCGTCTGTTTTATCAAATGAGGCTTCTACTATCCAGAGGAGGTAGTTACCTGTAAAAAGAATTGCCTTTTGTATTTCAAGCATACAATACTGAAAATTTAATAGGACCTTACTTTTTAATAATACACATTTTTTATTATAAATCACTATGAATGGACTTCCATTCAAAAGGCAACTAATAGAATTTAACATTATTAGGAGCAAGCGGACATTTTCCCACTCACTCAGAAATGGGCAAAGTTTGTGCTGTCTGAAGAGCTGCTTCATCAAACTCTTAGTGATGTTTTTCTAGCCTAGTCTTCACAAGATTGTTCTGATTCCAGCCTTTATACTTGTTGCTAGGAAGCACAGCTTCATGGCTGTGATGCTTCCCACTTTTATCATACGTTTGAGACAGTTACAGTGATTTTTTGAAGTGAAAACATCTAATTTATGTTTCTTTTTCTATATACCTTTCTAGGATGTTTCTCGTGCGAAGCTAGCAGCCATAATTCCAGATCCTGTTGTAGCTCCTTCAATAGTACCTGTGCTAAAAGATGAAGTGGACAGGAAGCCAGAGTATCCAAAACCAGACACCCAGCAGATGATTCCATTTCAGCCAAGACATTTAGCACGTAAGCTGATCTCTAAAAGAAAAAACTTGCCCTCAGCCTTGTTGAGACTGGCCCTTAAAATTATTCTGGATTTTGTTGTTCATTTGCATTCAGATATGCACTGAAAGATGTCTAGCTTTTCTTGACAACTTGAATGTTTTGTGTGGTCCTAGAAGAAAATATCAGCTCATGCTGTTTCCTAAACTGGAATCAAATACAATAAACAGACATTTCAGACAGAATAATCTGTCTCCACTGTTTTTGCTCGTTCTTTGTAAGATAAATCACCTAAATTAATTTCCATCAGTGCTAAGCCTGAATATTTCTTTATTACCTGTTAGCTCCAGGTTTGCACCCAGTCCCTGGTGGTGTGTTTCCAGTCCCGCCTGCTGCTGTTGTTCTAATGAAGCTTCTCCCACCTCCTGTTTGTTTTCAGGTTGGTAACTGTATTTTTAAAAGTCTTACAGGCTTTGTAATATCCTAGCACAGTGTTTCATTGTATTATATTGTGCTATATTATATTAACTAAAATATTTAGATCCCTACATCGAAAGATCTTGGAGGGATATAGAGAATAAAATCAACATTAAATTAATTTAAAACTGTCTATAATGGTTATATGGTAGCCTCTTTTGCCCAAACAGCCTGTCTTTTTTCTCTGGCAGGGCCCATTTGTGCAAGTGGATGAGCTCATGGAGATTGTCAGGAGGTGTAAACTCCCAGACAGTAAGTTCTTTTTGTGTTAAAAGACATATGACGATATCACTGGATGGCACTTTGTTTCCATCATTCTGAATTTTTTGTGTTGGTGGTTCAACGTATTCCTGTATCAACCGTTATAGAGCTGATGTCAGTGTTATATATAGATTGGGTCAATTTTGATCATTTTGTGGCCAGAAGGGTTCCTTCCCTTCGAAGGTACCAAAATCAAACTGAGGGTCCTCCTTGACAGAGGGTGGCAAGGAAGTAAGCTATGCCCATTTCTTCCACCTCCCATCCAGCTCCAGAGAATCCCAGTCCTCCAAAGCAGCAGGCATAGAGAGTAAGGAGGAATTGCCAGCATCACACTCCCTGCCCCTTAATACTCAACTAAGTACTAATCTTAATAATATCTGTTTACCAACCAGCCATTTCATTTTCAAAGCAAATAGTGAGTAAAATACTGGAGAACTTCTGTAAGTCTGAAATTTACAGGAGTCTTCAGAAAGCAACAGAAAAGTTGGTTAAAACTTTATACAAATTCTTACAGTATGAAGCCACACTTATGGGATGGAAAACAGACACATCTTGTTCACACTGCATTAGGAAAAACAGCTGATTGTTAAATTAATTTGTTCATGGAATCTAAATTGATTTGAAGAGTGAAAACTATTAAGCCTAATAATTACAACTCTACCTTGTTAAGTATTTTGGCCAGAATCCGCTGATACTTGGCAAAGGGGGACTGCAGACAGGTGGCTCTGGGCCGCCCTGGGAAGTGGAGGATTGGGACCGCAGCAACCCCATGTCGCGGCCCAATCCTCCCATTTGCCACCCTGGAAATGCTGCTCCTTTCAGGGGCGGCAAAAGGCCGCCCTAGGAGCCGGTGCACGGCTCTTCAGTGCCCTTTTCAGCACAGCATGTTTGAACGCTGCGCCAGAAGGGCGTCCTGATGCCGCGTGCTGTATGTAACGGCGCGCGACATCAGGACGGCGTCAGAATGGGGTTGGGGCGGAAGTATTTCTTCTCCTAGTTTTAGGGCGTACCAGTGGTCCTTAAACTATGGTTCTCCAACTGTTTTTAACTTAAATTCCCAGACATCCCAGCACATTGGCCAATGGACAGGATTCTGGGAGCTGAAATCCAGAAATTCTGAAGGACCAAAACTTGAAAACCACTGGATACACCACAGGCATACACATACCTTGAACAAGTAAAGGCTGGTTGTACAGATGTAAAGCACTATCATAGAAGAATAATACTCTTAAAAGGGTATGTTTTGACCATGGTTTATCAATGGGAAAGAGTGTACAAACAAGCTGTTGGAAGGATATATTCAAACTATAGTATGCCCTGCATGTTTGAAGCTTAGCTATTCGTCAAGAGCAAACTCCGCATTACTTCCTCAGTATTCATATTAGAGAATTATCTTCAGCCTTTCAGATATTTAAATAATTTGTCAAAAGATGTCTAGTTCAAACATTGAATGATTACATTGACTGAATAAATAAATACAAATTTTTGTCTTGGAGAGCGAACTACCTTTGAAACAACACAGGGCATTTTTATTGTTTGAGTATACCTTTGGGAGTTACAGTTTATTCTTTTGTGATAATGTTCTCTGAAAACATACCGCTTATAGATTTTCAGTCAATTCCTAATCTCTTAAAAGCTGAAAATTTATCAGCATTCCTAAGAGTTAGAGTACCATAGAAATTTTAATACAAAATTATAGAAGTTTCCCAAACTATATACAGGAATGTGTAACATATTCACTGCACTCTTTCGGATCATATATAAGGTAGGATGGATATATTTTCATGACTGTTGAGCAAACATCTTACTCATAAAGCCAACAATTTTCCTCATTATTCCAAAGGTGTAGATGAAGCTGTAAGGATCATAACTGGAGGCTTGCCTGACTTATCAATGGAGGGGAATGGACCTTTGGAAAATAATGCCCTTCTAAATAAATCTGTCAAAAGACCAAATGAAGATTCAGATGATGAAGAGGAAAAAGGATCAGTGGTTCCTCCCATTCATGACATTTACAGAGCACGACAACAAAAGCGGATCCGGTGAAACATGTTGCAAATAGAACTGTGAAAAAATAAAGGACTTGTAACATTTTTTTCCTTCAACAAATGAAATGTTTAAAAGGGATTGAAATTTCTAACATGCATCTTGCAACTGAGGTTATTTTGTTACTGTGGTGCCTCTTTTTTACCAGCTCCTTCTTCATCAGAAAAGAAGAAAGGCAGATGAATCTTAGAATGAGCAAATTTGAGTACTGGAAGAAGACTCTTGAGGTTTTTGAACACAAACCATGATAAATGTCTGAACTGCATTTCTTTGCTCTTCAATTGTATCCCCATCTGCCACATAAAATCTCATGGGGTTCTGACAGTTTTATTTTAAAAACTGGATAGCTTAGAATTGTGAAATATTCTAAATTCACACTTCTGGAACACAAGCAGTTGTTCTCAGTTTGCTCATGTAGTGTCTGTCCTGCCTTATTCTTTGTTTTTATTTATGGCAGAATGAATGGAAGCTGTTTTGTAGTTTAAAATGGAAAACCCCCACATTCCTTTCAAATAAAGGAGCTCTATAATATCATGCCTCATGCTGTTTTAATTCTTGCACAGTAGAAGTTTCAAAACATTTCCAACCAAAAGCCACTAATAAAAAAAATCCCAAAGCCCTGCATTGCCTGCAAATTATCATGAGCGTCATGTGCCCAGGTTGAGGGTGGTTTTTTAAACCATTGTACATTTGAGTGCTCTCCAGGATCCAGGCCTTTCTCTTTAAACAAAAGGTGGACAGTGTCTCTCTCTCTCTATACTAGACTGCAGCTCCCCTCAACCTTAGGTAGCAGGACCAGTGGCCGAGAAATCCTGGGGGTCAGCGTCCAGTTACATCTGGAGGGCATCGTCTTGCCCTGAAACCATAGGAGAGGAAGCAGCATAAAGGGGTTCAATGAAAAGGAATACCATGGGAACAAAAAACTGGATTCATCAGATCTAAGACCACCTTGTATGTGCTCCATTCACATCTATCACCAATGGAAGCATTTCTGGCCATGTACATATGTACACCTGTAGAATTTTCCACAGCCATGGCAAGGACCCCCTACAATGGATATGTTCACCCCACTGGTTTCAGCATGGGTCGAGACTGCTCTGTATTTTATAACATAATTTGTTTCATAGAATTAATATCAGGATATCAAGAGTACATGTGACTGATACAAAAATATACATTGTTCATTCTTGAAATGTCATCATTTTATATTCTAAAATATTTCAATCTCCAAGTATAAAGTGCAGGCCTTTTTACAGCCAAGAGCTGGACAAACCTTTTCTTTTCTTTCTTGTTTTGCATTTTTAAACTTCTCTACTAAGACTATCTTGTATATGGCTACTTAGATGTAAGCCTCCTAGCATTACCTGGTAGTTATTCCCACTGCATGACTACTTGGTGGAGGGACGCTGAGGAATTTCTTTTCCAGTACCAATATGACCTGTCCTGATTTGCAGCTCCTAGAGGAAGAGGTGTGAAGATCAGAACTTAACTATTTCACTCCAAATGTTGCAGTACAGTTTTTTGCTCAGTATACATATACTTACACATATACATACAAAGCATTTTAAATTGTGCATTTTAGGAGGAAATACACGTTTGAGCATTGGACTATGACTCTGGAAACCAGGGGTCGAATTCCAGCTTGGCCATGCAAACCCACTTGGTGACTTTGGACAAGTCATATTCTCTCAGCCTGCAATTGCAAACCCCCTCTGAGGTAATTACTACTTATTTGCAACTGCAATGTGTGGACTACTACAAAAAATGTATATTTATTATAGATGAGTTACAGACTCACATTAATGGTGCACAGGAGGTAAAGACAACAGCAACATAAACACGGGGGGGAGGGGAGATCAACAGGCTTACGTTATAAATAGTTTCAACTAAATACATAAATACATACAATTCAGACAATGTCAACAGAACATTCAATTTCTATCTATTGTTTACCCCTCCCCTCCCCTTTTCTTTCCAACTTACTGGCACAACAATCATAGCAGCAGGGGAGGAATAAGCTGCATTTTCCAGTCCTGCTGGGTCTTCCACAAGAAGGATGGAAAAGAAAAAGTGGCACTGTTTCTTTCTTTCCTGTTTCAGGCTGTGTTGTTACTAATGATTTACCTCCCACTGTAATCAATGAAAACCAAATTCTGTACCTCAGCTCCAGGTCTGGTGTACATTCCCCTAACCCATTCTTGCAGAGGATATCTGGGGAATTTCCCTGTGATATGCCCCCATTCTGCCCTTTGCCTCTACTGATATTAGTGAAAAGGGAATTGGAAGGAAGCAACTGAAGTCAGATCTCACTCCTCATGGGGTAGAACTCTCCTCTTTCACTCTAGCCACATAGAGGTGATCCAAACTATCCAAAGGAGTGTGTAATGCCACAAGTTCAGCCTTGCAAATTACTCAGTGGCACTTTCTCATATACATGTTCAAATGTATATGGGAGCTAGGCCCCAATCAACAATTCCTTTGGCTAATACAAACTAGAAATGGATCTTATTTTGGTAATTCTAGATCAACAGGCCTGATCCAACTGGTTTCAATGGGAGAAATTTAAGCAAGAGCCCACTGGCATTTATGGAGCGTCTATGTAATTAATTCATATAAAATTTTACTTGTTTATATTACCACTACATGCTACAAGCAAAGTTTTATTAAAAAACCTCTTTATCAAAAGAGATTGTAGTTTTCACACATTGAGAGCAACTCCACCTTAAATCTACAGAATGTCTTCCTTGTGAATACTTAGGTAGTGAAGAACCAGAAAACACTACAAAAATATAATTTATATATGTTTTTGGTAGAATATCTGTAGGGTACAGAAACAAGACTATAGAAAAAGCCATGGCTGGCAGAAAGACTAAAAGCCTTGGCTTGCAGGCTACATATAAAGTGCTTTATCTACCAGTATCCAGGTTTTGAGTATGCAGAAATTTTTAAGTTACTGTTAGGACAGGTGTTAAGTGTTAAGAACCATATAACGTAGCACAGAAAGAGAAGTTTGCTAACCTCTTTTGCATCAAAGTACATGCTAACAGAATGGTTTCACTAGCTATAATTCTACTTTTACATGTGGCCATATTTCAAAGAGAAACACACCATTAGCTCTTGCTTTGAGTTAGAGAAGAAACTAGAATATTTTCATGTATTTTTTGTACATTATTGGAGTATCCATTTTGCACTCAGTCACTGCTATTAAATTACTGAAACGTTTGATGGGAAAGCTATTTTCCAAAGAGTTTTTTTCCCATAAAGAAAAGTTAAACCATCTTGATCCAGTAATACATTTTCATGCACAGAAGCAGGCTTCCTTTGATGTACCTGCTGTGGCACAATAAAACAGACAACTGAACAAGGAGAAAGGTGGAAGGAACTCTTCCCATACCTCTGCTCTCAACTCAGGTGGCCAGAAGAAACAGGGCTGGGTGTGTGATGCCATCTCAGCACCATTCCAACAGCAGCCAAACATTGTCAAGGGTTCCTGAATAAAGTCCTCTTGAGTACTGGGGGAGTCAATACAATTCCTGTCACTCCATCTCACCTGCTCCTTACTCCAAAAGTGCCTAAATTTATCTGTCTTATCTCATGTTTCACTCAGGAGTTTCTGAACTTTAGCACAAGTCTTTGCTATGGGCAGGAGGGGAAAAGCAGATGACAAGTCTGTGGAGATGCCCAAAGAGCTAACAGAGGTAACAAAGGGCTTTTTCTGCTTTGCAGCCCTGACAATTTTGACAAACACAACCAATGAAGTGGGTATGCATCTTTCTACTACCCTGTTCTGGATTGAAGCCCTATTGCTTGGGCATTGTACAAAAGTGTTCAGTTCCACATTTTTCAGTTTTCTGCAGTTAAGGTGATTCTTCTTTATTCAGTATTTTGTTGAGAACCGCATCATAGTAAGGACTGAAGACCATCTTGTTGTAGTTGACAAGGCGGACATATTTGACAGCAATTTCCTCCAGCTCTTTCTGAACAGGGCCTAATCCACCAGGAACTGTAGGAAAGGATTGCTGATGGCCAGAAGCAAGATAACTCTCCAAAAATGATTGGATCCTTGAATCTTAAGAAGGGAAGTAAAAAATTAGTAAGAATTACTACGAGATCCTAGCTTCCTCTTGAGAGGACAAACCAGGCATATGGACAAACCAGTAAAAAATAGTAAGAATTACTAAGAGATCCTAGTTTTCTCTTGAGAGGACAAATCAGGCATATGGATCAAATGGGTCAATTATGGTGCTTATTCCTGTTTCAGCAACCTTGTCTCAACCATAAGTAATTAAATACTGAGTTCTTTTACTTTTCACTCCAAATGTTTCCAAGTATCTTAACTTCCTTATCTCAAAAGGACACCACCACCCATAATTTATGAAAAACTTGACACTCCCTGCTCTTCTACACTCCTTCTTTCAAATAATTGTGAGAAAATCCTTTATCGCATAACATTTTCCTCTCTCTCTGGTATTTCACCTTATCTCCATCTGGATGAAGTAGCTTTTTTATATTCTCAAAGGCAAGTGACTTCCCAACCCAAAGGAGCATATTTGCACAATGAATGCATTTCTTTTCTCCGTTTTACAACAGTGAGATATTTCTGTGTTCTCATATTTCTGACTTACAGATTTCATCTGATGACTAGTGGGAGAAAGGACAGCCTCATACACAACAAATTTTGGTCTAGTAAACATACCTATTAGTTTGCATACGGTGTTATTGGGATTGGCCAGAGCCTGGACCTGTCCTTTAAGTGCAGTCTCTTTCTCCAGTGTGAAAGGCGTGTATCCATGTTGGGAAAGGGTACTATTAACTTCAGCACAAATCTTCTCACTTATGATAGCCAAAGCTTCATACAAGTTGAAGGAGCTAGAGAAAGAAGAATTTGATTCTGTAAAGATAGTTTTTGAAAATTCCATGTGCTTTAAAAGCTATAAAACAACCTGAAATTTACTTACACTCCTTTCATGCACCAGAGTTATAGCACTTTGATACCACTTTAATTGCCATATCTGCATCCTGTGGAATCCTGGGGTTTGTAAGTTTGCAGGTTTGCAAAGTATTTAGAATTATTTGCCAGTGTCCAACTAAACTATAAATCCCTGTATCTCGCAGGGTGCAGTTTGAAAGGTGTGAAAATTAACTATGAATGACAATCAAGACAAAATCATAAACCATGTGAGCATCAAAGATTTACAGAGTGAAGTCGCATTAGTGGGAGGAGTCCTTACATGCCAAATACTGCTTTTTTAAAAAGAAAATCCTGATGGTGACACGTGCTGGCATACTTTTAATGAAAGTCTAGAAGAGTGATAGCTGTTCCTTTGTACAATTAGGAGACTCATGGCTACTGGCTGCAGGGAAGCGGGGTGCATTCCAGCGCCACCAAAAGCCCAGTGGGCACATGCTGACAGAGATTTATGCTTTACTAGCACTCAGACAGGAATCTTGGCCTATTGAATTTGTGCTCATACAGACATGAGTGGAAAGAGGGAGTCTTTTTCCTAGATAATTGTCATTAAAAGGATTTTTTTTTTAAAAAAATAATCTCTCAACCAGCCAAGGCTCCCAAGGAAATGCACAACAGATAAAAACATGCTTTACAACCAGATTTAAATTTTTAAAAAACAAACAGTTTTTAATAAACAGGAAGGTGAAACAGTCCCAAAATCCAATCCTGATTTTAAGGACCAAAGGTCCACAATTAGAAGTTGATCTATTTTTACAGACACACTAGCTTCTACTACAGAAAAGCATCTGTGAGTATATTTTAGCTGGAGAGGAATCAATTATAAGATTCCCTTAGGATGTATTCTGAAGTGACATATTTCAAGAAGGGCTACACCATGTGCTCATTCTGAACATTGCATCCATATTAGAGATGTTCAACAAGTTCATTCCAACACTGTGGAGCCCATAATACCCTTGGTTTAGAGAAAATCTACCGGGAATGAAACATACTACACAATGGCAAGAATGCAAGTGGCGTAGGTCTCGAAATAAATGTGGTCAAAGATCAGCAAGGATCCTTCGTTGTGCCTCTTATGTGGCTGGCTTTTTTTTTTTTTTATATATAAATCGTATTAGGCTTCTAGTGTTGCATCCTCAACTTGCTGTCCCAGAGAGTTTTTCTGAGTGGTGAGGAGCTTGTTGGGTCTGGGCCCAGAAAGACCAAGAATGGAACCCTTGGTTGTTTGCTTTGAAAGCATTTGGCAGGAACTTTAAGGAGAATGTTGCTCATATTCACACAGAGCTTGATGCCATGATTGTTACAATCTGGGGAAGTATACAGCATGCCATCTGATCAGGTGGAGGGGGGGGGAATCAGTTTCAGTTACTATGTGGATAAGCTGCTTGAATTAATCCACCCCACCACATGTAAACTTCACCGCTGCCCAACATGGTTGATAAAGACTGGCTGTGGTGTGATCTTTCCTGAAGAGGACATCTCTGGACCCAGAGGTCTGTGAGAATGACTGCCCTTTTACTAACTCCCCCTTTCAGATACTTGAGTGTAGGGTGATTGTACAGCTTTGGGTATTTTTGGAAGAAAGGGATTATGTGCATCTATCTCAGTTGGGTTTCTGACCAGCATATGGTACTGAAATGTCCATAGTTCATTAGCTCTGACTTATGACCTACTCTGGGGGAAATATGAGGGGCTGCTATTGGATCTTCTAGTGACTATGCTAATATGATCTATGCTCTTGAAGATGACTCAGACACTGCAGCTAGATTGCTGACTGGAGTACTGCAGACTGAAAAACTGTACAATACAAGTGTTGCTCTGGCTGTGAATATGCTTCCAGTCTCAATTCAAGGTACTTATGATGACATTCAAAGCCCTAACTGGCTTAGGATCCCAATACATGCGTTTTGTTGTGCATCTTCAAGTTGTTTCCACCTTATGGTCACCATAAGGAGAACCTATCATGGGATTTTCTGGGGCGGAGTGTGCACGACTCAACCAAAGTCACTCAAAGGGTTTCCATGACCAAGCAGGGAATTGAACCCTGGTCTCCTGAGTTGTGGTCCAGCACTCAAACCACTATACTATGCTGGTTCTCCATATAAAAGAGTGCCTCTCCTTCTATATGCCCGCTTGAGGACTGAGGTCTGCTCGAGGAAGTCTCCTCTTGTGTCCCATGGGTGGGACACGAGAGGAGGGTGGGAACAATATACTATGTGTACTTCCACTAGCAGAAGCAGTATACTGCATGAGGACTGGGGAGAAAGCCTTCTCAGCTGTGGCATCCCAGTTATAGAATTACTTCCCCACTGGAGCTCCAGTTAATGCTTTATTCTGGTGCTAAGTCAAAACATGGCTTTTTTATCAGTGCTTTTTAACAAAGCACCCATTCAAGTGGCTTTAACCTGTTTTATCTTATTAAATGGTTTAATACGTTTTGGTCCATTTGAATTATTTTTATTTTGCATTTTAAATTGTTTTAAATTGTTTAAATTGATTTTATTTGTACATCACCTTGATGTACTGTGCTATACAGCAAGCTATAAATATTTAAATTAAATTAAATTAAATTAAATTAAATTAAATTAAATTAAATGATCAATGGCCAGTAGTATTCCGTATTATCTTCAAAGCACTTTATTGTCAGGGAGAGAAGGAAGATCATGCATGGGCTCTTTCCAAACAGACCTCAGGAATGAACAACTCTCACTTCCACATCATTATGGAGTCCAAAAGCTAAGTGGTACTCACGGAAGGTGTAGCCCTGTCAACAATACCCGAATAGCCATTTTGAGCTTGTCAGGGAAGCCTGACAACCCTGAAAGAGCTGGGCCAGCAGCATTTAATGTTACCAGAAGAATGGCTCCAGTTAAAATAAGCTGGTCCAGTTCCAACTGCATTTCCTGGAAACGGCTTTGGTCCATTAGCACAGTCTATTAAAAAACAAAACAAAAGAAAGTGAATTCAAACTGCAGAATTAATGGCAAGACAATGGTAAGAAGTAAATGGCATCATCACACAAAACAGTGCAATGGGTTTTATTATATGTTGCCACAGAATGATTAATTTTGAAAACCACTTTCTAGTTATAGTTCTTCTTCTCTACTGTTTTTCTTTTAATTATTTTTATACCAAGCTGCGTTATAAAGTTGTGAATCCCTTTTCTGAGAACAAACCATAACCAGGCTTTATACAAATGATGGAACAGTGCACACAAAGCAAAGGCACTATGGATGCAGTTTCAAACTGGCCCTACATGTGTCTGCCTCTACATGGCAACTATTTACCAGCAGCACTTTCCCATGGGGCTCAGTGGTGTCAGACCTATAAAACTGCAGAACTGTGTTCCAGAGATTTATAGTAATACTCAGATAGATTCATCAATGCTCAAGGCAACCCAATGTATACCGACTGCTTTGGGTACCATTTTAAGCTGTGTTCAGCAGTAGTGGGGGGGGGGAGGATTCTTTACTATGCTTAACTGCATGATGGCTGTCTTTCAGAGTATCTGTTGTGTTCAGTTTTTCTATTTTGTAATAATCAAATTCATAGGATTTTCTTCTGAAGACTATAAAATTTGGGGAAATCAACTGTCCATCCGGTTCATTTAAATATTTAATTGCTAAAGTCTAAATTCTAGAAAAATATCTTCTAGATTCTACAAAATAATCTAAAAATGGCAGTGAAAATAGGCACTGATAATACTTTTTCTCTTGTAGAAACCATTCTAAAACTGGGATTGTAGAAAGACATGATACTGGGCATCACACTGATTCCAATGGCCTAAATCCCAGTTGATAAACCTAAATAGATTAAATCATTTGGATTTATATAACTGTTGACTTATTCTGCAGTTTATTACATGGGCATATTCCAGGTGAAACTAGCAAATAATTAGGCCCTTTATTGCTTGATGGCATGCAGCATCCAAGGCAATTGCTTCATAGCTGGTTGTGGTTAACACCCCTGGCTAGCATGGAGCCTACACCAGAGAAGGAATAGGCAAAGTGAGATAGACAGAAACATAAGTCATGCAACAGCAATGGGTAATCTAGTCAGGTGCCATATACTAAGCAGATACACGTATTTCTCAACACGTCACACTTTTGCACGCTGTACCACTGGCTCTCTTCTATAAAGAACCAACAAAAGTGAGTACAATTCAGTCAAAATCTGCCAAGTTCACAGGACAATAAAAGACAACATTGGCTCAGTGTCATCTTAGCAACAATGCAGAGACTGTAAATCTACAAGGAACTCAGATCACTGGGTACAGAATACACGTACAGGTGAACTAAATGTTCTGACTTTTTTATTTTAAAATTTATAGTGCCAGAAAGATACTGATATAAGCTGCAATTCCTCAGATATAAATCAAGAAATTTCTCATAGAGCACAGTATTCTAGGAATTAAAATAAATGGTGAGCCACCCAAAAATAATTAATGCGCTGGAATTCCACTGGTTACTGTGATTCATATAAATGCCAGTCTTACATTCTAAAGCCCTAAACGACGAGAAACCAGGTTATTTGAATGACTGCATACACACATATAATCCTGTCCATAGGCTAAGTTCCACTTCAGGAAGGTTGATGTGCTTAATTAGTAGCTGTGAAGCTGAGGAACTCCATTCCTGCCGATTTGCTCCTTCTAT
Source organism: Phrynosoma blainvillii (assembly GCA_026167975.1). NCBI lineage: Eukaryota > Metazoa > Chordata > Lepidosauria > Squamata > Phrynosomatidae > Phrynosoma > Phrynosoma blainvillii. The sequence goes on from JANUYF010000001.1 coordinate 343,730,286, forward strand.
GATCAGCACAGGGATCACAGTGAACTTGGACCATCTTCATCACTATGATTTTTAACATCTTTGTCTGATGAAGAAACCAGTGGAGCTTGCAACATGTATTTTGTGCATTTTGTTTGGCCTCATAAAGGTATCATTGTTTGTGGATTTGGATGTTATTGTATTGCTTCTTCAGTGTTGACTTTACCTAAGATTAAGCAAATGTCTGTGTAACAGAGCAAAAACAATCGCTGTATCTTATTTATTTAATTAATTAATGTATAGCTCACCTTTCTCCCAGTATGGGAGAAATGTATGTCAAAACAAAATGGCTAAAGCAGCACACCCACTGCACATCCTTCTACCTCATCCAGTCAAAGGCTGAAAGCCTATTTAAATAGGGTGGTCTCTGCCTGCTATCATAAAGGAAGTAGAGAGGGAGCCAACCAAACCTCCCTTGGGAGGGAGTTCCGTGGTCCCTCTCTCTTTCCATTTTCCCTCGGTTTTATTTGTAAATCAAATAAGGAGGCCCTAGTTCCATAGAAAGCAAACCTGATCCTCATATAAATAATATAAATAAGCACAAAATTATTTGCTTTGCAGAAACCAATGGATTCTGTACAAGTGGTATCTGTTCTTAAATTTCAGACAGGGATCCTCCCAATCAGCACTTTGTAAAAGCTAAGGAATCTCTGTAGTTAATAAACTAGAGACTGGACTTTCATATTATATACTGCCCATCTGTCAGGTGGTGAAAGACCATTCCATGTCTGCCCATCTGTCAGGTGGTGAAAGACCATTCCATGTTCCATGTTCCTGAAGAAAATATTAACCTTTCATTATAGAAAGGGATGAGAAAGATATCACAATGTATTTATAAATCAAGATTTCCAAAGTTATCCAGGTTACCAACATAAACTCTGCTAATTTTGCCTGCACAAGTAGCAGTCCAATATAATAACAGTTCATTTCAGGACACAATTCAAAGTGCCTATAAAGCCCTATATAGCTAATGTCTGTAGTCTATAGTATCACCGGCACCTCTGCAAAGCCTTGAAGGGCGTGTGCTTGCCCAGCCCTAATTTCCACCTCTCAGCAGCGGCGGCGCAGCGGCAACGGTGAGGGCGGGGAAGGCTATATTAGCCAGCCCAGGACACCATCTCCCCTCGGCACCTCTAAGAAGCCTTGAGGGCGTGTGCTTGCCCAGCCCTAATTTCCACCTCTCAGTGGCGGCGGCGCAGCGGCAATGGTGAGGGCGGGGAAGGCTATATTAGCCAGCCCAGGACACCATCTCCCCCCGGCACCTCTGCAAAGCCTTGAGGGCGTGTGCATGCCCAGCCCCAACTTCCATCTTTCAGTGGCGGCTGCGCAATGGTGACATTTGGCAGCTGCGGGACCAAGATTAATCTTGGTCTTTAGAGCCCAATACTACCTCCCCTAGCGGCGCACCACCAACACAGCAATGACAATTAGGCTATCCTCGTTAGAGGCTGTGGGAATGGCCAGTTTGGAGGCTGAAATTTGCCCAAAGGGACCATCTTCTCTAGCGGCGGAGCGGAGGCCAGACTGAGGTGGAGAGGTGTAGCCTCGGAGTGTGCACCTGGGCCTTCAGCTTCTCCCCTCGGATGGTATTGTGCTCCTCCATCTCACCTGAGGCTGGGAAGGATGTGGGGGCAGCCATCGGAGTAGTGTTGGGGAATGGGAGATATGGTCGGAACAGAGTGAACAAATGTTGCAAAAGAAGACGGGATCGCTGTTTGAAGGCTATCCCGTCTTCAGTTCCCTCTGTTTCCCAGAATGGCGTGGAGAGCAGACCAACCATTCCACAGAACCTCACTCTGCTCCTCTGCAATGCCAGGTCGGTGAAGAATAAGACTCATATCATCCAGGATCTTCTCTTGGATGAGGACGCCGACCTGGCTTGCTTCACGGAGACCTGGCTGGGGGAGGATAGCGCTGTTACATGGGCTCAGGCCCTCCCAGCCGGGTACTCTGTACTTAGTGAGCAGGTGAGGGGAAGTGGGCGGGGGGGCGAAGTGGCTCTAGTCCATAAGAACCACCTGACCTTGACCAGGATACCTGTCCGGAACACAGCCCGCTTCGAGTGTATGTACCTAAGCCTGAAGACCAGGGATAGCTTGGGGATTCTGCTAGTCTACCGGCCACCCCGTTGTCTAGCAGACTCCCTAACTGAGCTGACACAGCTGGTCTCAGAGCTGCTGCTGGAGTCCCCCAGACTTTTGGTTTTGGGGGACTTCAACATCCCGCTTGAGACCAGTTTAACAGGTGTGGCTCGGGAGTTCTTGGAGACCATGACAAACATGGGCCTATCCCAATTGGTCAACGGGCCCACGCAATGTGCAGGTCATACACTCGATGCGGTCTTTAGTTCGGATCAGGCATATCCATGGGCGGAGGTAACCAGTACCTCCGCTTTGTCATGGATGGATCATTTCCTGGTCAAGATGGAACTTAGAGCCTACATCCGCCCCACCAGGGGTGGTGGACCCATTAAAATGGTCCGCCCTCGAACGCTAATGGAGCCTACGGGTTTCCAGAAAGCCTTAGAGGGTTTAATGGTTGGAAATGCCGGTGATCCTTTCGATGCTCTGGTTAATACCTGGAACACCAATCTTACCAGAGCTATCGACACGATTGCTCCCAAGGGTCCTTGCCAATCCGCTTCTAACCATAGGCCATGGTATACACCTGAGCTTAGGGAAATGAAGCGGTTTGCACAACGACTAGAGCGCAGGTGGCGGAAGACTCGACTCTTATCTGATAGAACTCGCCATAGGAACTTTCTTTGGTCCTATTGGGAGGCAATGCATGCAGCGCAGAGATCCTTCTCCTCTGCACGTATTGCGTCTGCAGAGTCTCGTCCAGCAAAGCTGTTTAGGGTGGTGAGGGAGATGACGCAGGTGTCGCCTGCGCCAAATCCCCTGCTTAACCCAACAACTGCCTGCTGTGACACATTTAATAACTTCTTTGCAGATAAAATCTCTCAGATAAGAGCCGACTTAGATGCCACTAGTGTAACAGAAACAATGGACAAGGTGTCCAGCGACTCCACCGATGTAATTATACTGGATCAGCTTCAATCTGTGAGTACCGATGACGTGGACAAGCTCCTTGGTAGTGCGAAGAAGACAACCTGCCCCTTCGACCCTTGCCCATCTTGACTGGCCGTCCAGGGAGGGGATGCATTGCGGAAGTTCCTTGTGAGCATCATCAATGCGTCCTTCAGGGAAGGATATATTCCATCATGTTTAAAGGAGGCGGCTGTTAAGCCTATTCTGAAAAAACCTTCCCTGGACCCCCTGGATATGAAAAATTATAGGCCAGTCTCTTTATTACCATTTTTGAGCAAGGTGATCAAGAGGGTGGTTGCTCTTCAACTCCAAGCTGTCTTGGATGAAACCGATTATCTAGACCAGGGGCAGGCAACCTTTTTGAGACCTGGGCCGGTCTCCCTTAGCCCAGGTCTCGGCTGGGCCGGGCGGGCGGCGGCGGGGGCGCGCACGCGCGCTTACGCGCGCGCGCACGCCCTCCTCTGCGCACACGCATGCACGCACACCCTCCTCCGTGCGTGATGCGCCCCCATGCACCCTCCTCCGTGTGCAGCACGCGCGCGCGCCCACAACCGCCACGGCACATAAGTCACACTCTCTCAGCCTCAGAGGGTGGAAATGGCAAATGGCGGTCAGCTCGCTGTCCTGAGGCAAGTCTGCTTCACTTCCACAGGTGTCCTCAGTCCTCCCTCTTCTTCCCAAGAGAGGACTGAGGACACCCGTGGAAGCGAAGGAGACTGGCCTCAGGACAGTGAGCTGAGCGCCTGGCCAGCCAGGGTCCTCTTCTGAGGCGTTTCCTTCGCCTCCTTGGCTGTCTCCCTTGGGGAAAAGAGGGGGGGACAGCCAAGGAGGCGAAGGAAACGCTTCAGAAGAGGATCCTGGCCAGGCGCTCAGCTCGCTCTCCTGAGGCCAGTCTCCTTCACTTCCACGGGTGTCCTCAGCCCTCCCTCTTCTTCCCAAGGGAGGGCTGAGGACACCCGTGGAAAGTGAAGGAGACTGGCCTCGGGAGAGCGAGCTGAGCGCCTGGCCGGCCAGGGTCCTCTTCTGAGGCGTTTCCTTCGCCTCCTTGGCTGTCTCCCTTAGGGAAAAGAGGGGGGGACAGCCAAGGAGGCGAAGGAAACGCTTCAGAAGAGGATCCTGGCCAGGCGCTCAGCTTGCTCTCCTGAGGCCAGTCTCCTTCACTTCCACGGGTGTCCTCAGCCCTCCCTCTTCTTCCCAAGGGAGGGCTGAGGACACCCGTGGAAAGTGAAGGAGACTGGCCTCGGGAGAGCGAGCTGAGCGCCCGGCCAGCCAGGGTCTCTTCTGAGGCGTTTCCTTCGCCTCCTTGGCTGTCTCCCTTGGGGAAAAGAGGGGGGGACAGCCAAGGAGGCGAAGGAAACGCTTCAGAAGAGGATCCTGGGGAGGCGCTCAGCTCGCTCTCCTGAGGCCAGTCTCCTTCACTTCCACGGGTGTCCTCAGCCCTCCCTCTTCTTCCCAAGGGAGGGCTGAGGACACCCGTGGAAGCGAAGGAGACTGGCCTCAGGACAGTGAGCTGAGCGCCTGGCCTGCCAGGGTCCTCTTCTGAGGCGTTTCCTTCGCCTCCTTGGCTGTCTCCCTTGGGGAAAAGAGGGGGGGACAGCCAAGGAGGCGAAGGAAACGCTTCAGAAGAGGATCCTGGCCAGGCGCTCAGCTCGCTCTCCTGAGGCCAGTCTCCTTCACTTCCACGGGTGTCCTCAGCCCTCCCTCTTCTTCCCAAGGGAGGGCTGAGGACACCCGTGGAAAGTGAAGGAGACTGGCCTCGGGAGAGCGAGCTGAGCGCCCGGCCGGCCAGGGTCCTCTTCTGAGGCGTTTCCTTCGCCTCCTTGGCTGTCTCCCTTAGGGAAAAGAGGGGGGGAGAGCCAAGGAGGTGAAGGAAACGCTTCAGAAGAGGATCCTGGCCAGGCGCTCAGCTCGCTCTCCTGAGGCCAGTCTCCTTCACTTCCACGGGTGTCCTCAGCCCTCCCTCTTCTTCCCAAGGGAGGGCTGAGGACACCCGTGGAAAGTGAAGGAGACTGGCCTCGGGAGAGCGAGCTGAGCGCCCAGCCAGCCAGGGTCCTCTTCTGAGGCGTTTCCTTCACCTCCTTGGCTGTCTCCCTTGGGGAAAAGAGGGGGGGACAGCCAAGGAGGCGAAGGAAACGCTTCAGAAGAGGATCCTGGCCAGGCGCTCAGCTCGCTCTCCTGAGGCCAGTCTCCTTCACTTCCACGGGTGTCCTCAGCCCTCCCTCTTCTTCCCAAGGGAGGGCTGAGGACACCCGTGGAAAGTGAAGGAGACTGGCCTTGGGAGAGCGAGCTGAGTGCCCGGCCAGCCAGGGTCCTCTTCTGAGGCGTTTCCTTCGCCTCCTTGGCTGTCTCCCTTGGGGAAAAGAGGGGGGGACAGCCAAGGAGGCGAAGGAAACGCTTCAAAAGGGGATCCTGGCCAGGCGCTCAGCTCGCTCTCCTGAAGCCAGTCTCCTTCACTTCCACGGGTGTCCTCAGCCCTCCCTCTTCTTCCCAAGGGAGGGCTGAGGACACCCGTGGAAAGTGAAGGAGACTGGCCTCGGGAGAGCGAGCTGAGCGCCCGGCCGGCCAGGGTCCTCTTCTGAGGCGTTTCCTTCGCCTCCTTGGCTGTCTCCCTTAGGGAAAAGAGGGGGGGACAGCCAAGGAGGCGAAGGAAACGCTTCAGAAGAGGATCCTGGCCAGGCGCTCAGCTCGCTCTCCTGAGGCCAGTCTCCTTCACTTCCACGGGTGTCCTCAGCCCTCCCTCTTCTTCCCAAGGGAGGGCTGAGGACACCCGTGGAAAGTGAAGGAGACTGGCCTCGGGAGAGCGAGCTGAGCGCCTGGCCGGCCAGGGTCCTCTTCTGAGGCGTTTCCTTCGCCTCCTTGGCTGTCTCCCTTAGGGAAAAGAGGGGGGGGACAGCCAAGGAGGTGAAGGAAACGCTTCAGAAGAGGATCCTGGCCAGGCGCTCAGCTCGCTCTCCTGAGGCCAGTCTCCTTCACTTCCACGGGTGTCCTCAGCCCTCCCTCTTCTTCCCAGGGAGGGCTGAGGACACCCGTGGAAAGTAAAGGAGACTGGCCTCGGGAGAGCGAGCTGAGCGCCCGGCCAGCCAGGGTCCTATTCTGAAGCTGGCTTCAGAAGCGGGTCCTGGCTGGCTTCTGTAGTTTGCTTTGCCTCCCAGGAGGAGGGCGCGGAGCACAGGGGGCGGAGCTTGCCGGGAGCAACCCGGCAGCCATTTTGTGTTGCCGGAGAAGCCCGGCAAAAAAAACCAACAAAAAAAAACTGCGGCGTCGTTAGTGCCGCGGCGGCGGCGGCGGCAGAAACAAAACGGGGCCAGTAACAAGGCCTCTCTGGGCCGGATCTGGCCCGCGGGCCGTAGGTTGCCGACCCCTGATCTAGACCCATTTCAAACTGGCTTCAGGACAGGCTTTGGGGTTGAGACTGCCATGGTTGCCTTGACCGACTATCTGCGTCTGAGCATCGACAGGGGTAGTGTGACCCTGTTGGTGCTCCTAGACCTCTCTGCGGCTTTTGATACGATAGATCACAGCATTCTTCTGGATCGCCTGAGGGAGTTAGGCATCGGAGGCACTGCTTAGCAGTGGTTCCGGTCCTTCCTCTCGGGCAGGTCCCAGAGAGTGCTGCTCGGGGACAGTAGCTCCAGTAAAAGGGAGCTTACCTGTGGAGTACCACAGGGTGCTATTCTGTCCCCGATGTTATTTAACATCTATATGGAGCCGCTGAGTGAGATCATTCGGAGTTATAGAGCTGGGTGTTATCAGTATGCTGATGACACCCAGATCTATTTCTCCATATCTCGTTCGTCGGCCTCGAATTCTGATGGCATCTCTTCTCTCAATGAATGTCTTCGGGCAGTAACGGGCTGGATGAGGAAAAACAGATTGAAACTGAATCCAGACAAGACTGAGATGCTCACAGTAGCGGCCCCAAAACCAAGAATTGGGTTGCAACCTCCAGTCCTGGATGGGGTCACACTCTCCTCCAGTGACTGTGTTCGCAGCCTGGGGGTGCTCCTTGACTCGTCGCTCCTGATGACAAATCAGGTAAATGCGACAGTCAGGAGCGCTTGTTATCAGCTTTGGCTGATACGCCAGCTGTGCCCTTTTCTGGAAGTAAGGGATCTTGAGACCGTTGTGCACGCGTTGGTAACCTCACATCTTGATTTCTGTAATGCACTCTACATGGGGCTACCCTTGTGCTTGGTTCGGAAATTACAGCTGGTACAAAATATGGCAGCCAGGCTCGTCTCTGGAACATCTAGGAGGGGCCACATTACTCCGGTTTTGAGGTCCCTCCACTGGCTGCCTATCAGCGTCCGGGCCCAGTACAAGGTGTTGGTTATCACCTTTAAAGCCCTAAATGGCTTGGGTCCAAGCTATCTCAGGGACCGCCTTCTCCCTTATAATCCTCCCCGCGCTCTCCGGTCCTCTGGGAGGAATCTGTTGCAGCCACAAAGATCTAGGCTTGCGACCACCTCCCAGAGGGCTTTTTCGGCTGTCGCCCCCAAATTGTGGAACGGCCTGCCAGATGAGATCCGTCTATTGACATCATTAGACAGCTTTAAAAAGGCTGTCAAGACGGATCTCTTCAGGCAGGCTTTTCCGGAATAGTTAATCCCGGCCTCAGGAACCCCCTCTGGAAGTTGATTCTGGAGCTCCTAACTGATGCTGCTCACTAGGAAGGGTTTTTAATAACAATTGTATTATATGTTGATTTTAATTTGTATTGATTTAATAATGTTTTAAGGGGGGGAAGGGATTTTGAGTTGTTTTATACTATGTACTATTTTACTGTTGTAAGCCGCCCCGATTGTTCGCAGAGGGGCGGGATATAAATAAAATTTATTATCATCATCATCATCATCATCATCATCCATCATAGCTTTTAGCATTATTTTCTACTTCCAGCAAAATTCTACCCGTCTCTCATTCATATTTGTATCCTGTTTTCCCTCTCCCACAAACTGGGACTCAAAAGCAGCTTATAATTTAAAAGAATACAGGTAAAAACATACAAAAAAGTGAAGATTAAAATAGAATTAAACTATTTGCAGTATTAAACCAATTTACACCTCAAGTTTAAAAAGTAAAATGCAGTTAAAAAGATAAAAAGCTCTCAAAACAATTCATTTTAAACAATAAAACACCCTCTAGCCTGTTCATTAAAAAATTCTGTTTTAAAAGCCTGACAGAATAAAAATGTCTTAGCCCACCAACAGAAAGAAAGCGAGGAGGGGGCCATTCTGGCCTCTCTGAGAAGGGAGTTTCAGAGTCTAGGGGCAGCCATTGAGAAGGCCCTCTCTCACATCCCAACCGTGTTTGCGATGGTGATGGGAATGAAATAATGGCCTCTCCTTACGATCTCAGAGCCTAGGCCAACTCATACATGAAGATATGTGGCCTTTGCAGACTGCCAGAAATAATGCAGCTCGAGTCCACTTTAACTGCCCAGGCTCAGTGCTAGGGAGTCATGGGAACTGTAGTTTTTTTCTGAGACATTGAGCCTTCTCTATCAGAGAGCTCTGGTGCCGCAATAAACTACAGTCCCCATGATTCCCTAGCACTGAGCCAGAGCAATTAAAGTGGACTCAAGTTGCATTATTTCTGGAAGTCTGCAAAGGCCCATGGTCTCTCAGATAGCCTGGAACTGAACCATATGGGGCTTTATAGGTCATAACCAGCACTCTGAATTGTGCCCAGAAACAAACTGGCTAGTACTCTGAGTTCCACCCACAGAAAGAGCTAATGCGATCCTCCTGCCACTGCTTATCTAGGATAGAAATAGCAGCCTGGCAGCGAAGGAAAGGAGTGCTTCTTTGCTCTGCTATCAGTGATATCTGCCATAAAGGTAAAGATTTCCCTTGACATGAATTTCTAGTCATAACTGACTGCAAGGGGCTGTGCTCATCTCTGGTACTAAACCAAAAACCCAATGTTGTCCGAAGACTACTCTGTGGGTCATGTGGCCAGCATGACTGCACAAACCACTGTTACCTCCCCACTGAAGTGCTACCTATTTATCTACTTGCATTTGCATACTTTTGAACTGCTAGCTTGGCAGAAGCTGGGACTGGTGACATGGGAGCTCACCCCATCACATGGCACTTGGGCCTTGAACTGTCAACCTTCTGATCTTCCAATTGTCAGAATTGGCATCTTAGCCACTAAGCCACTGTATCTGCCACAGATGCCATGAAATGTGCTGGGTTGGTGGAGGAGTCGTGGTGCTCTCAGAACCTCTCCAGCATCCCATTTAGACCAAATTCTTCCTCCATGTCCAATGTTTTGCCACCTTCATCAAACTGCTTACTCATGTAGATTAAATTTCATGTCATTTCTGGTGGCCAGGGAAGTAATTAAGAGCAAAGGTGACCGAAAGTATGTTTTACTTACCCTATGAATGCAAACATATATTGTTATAGAAACTGCTCAAATTACAAAGAAACAAATGAGTTACCTCTGGAAATGGCTTCTGTAGATGATTCCACTTGAGTAGCTTAAGGTATGCATGGTTCTGTATAGTAATAGGGCACAGCACAGCAGCTCCACTGGTAGATGTAGCACCATCATCCACAGCAAATGCAACTTTGGATCTCAAGTCATCTGCAGCTTCTTGCAGCCATTCAGTGACAAAATCCAAGGAATCTGTTTTTGAGTGAAGTTAAATCAAATCAAGTATGTATCATTATAGTCAGAGACCAATCAGTGAATCTACTTCAAAGGAGGAGGGTAACAGAGACTTACCAGAACATTTTTTCATGAATCCAATATTCCTCCTGTTTATTTAAAGTATTTTTACAATACCCTTTATCAAAAATTCTTTTAAAGTGGTTCACAACAATACAAGAAAGAAAAAAATGAAGCACATAAAAAAATCCAAATAAAAGGTGTCAGTAAAAGAGTACTCCAAAAGTTGAGTAACAGAAAGGATCTCTTTCTTTCACACACACCTTGAGCCTAAAATAAAATTACATTTGCTCTAGGCATGCCACCTTGCAGAAATAATTTCATCACTGGGATGCCACAGGAAAACAATCCTGCCCCTACCTGGCACAGGTCTAACTCTGATAGAAAAATCCTTGAAGGGAATCACTGGCAGATGACTTTTAAGGTTCAGGCAATTTGACACCCCTTCCTACAACCTATTTTTTCTTGAGATTTCATTTACCTGAACATTTTTAGTTGATTAACTAATTTGCTTTTAACATAACTGCAGCAAAAATATTTACATCACTAGGAAACTAATCTAAAATTTAAAGACTACAGCTTTATTGATAAGACAATCCTAAGCATGTTTTAGCCAAAGCAGGTCCACTAAGTACATGTGGTTTTCTTCTATTCCTGTGGAATTATTCTATCAATTTTCTCAAATTTAGAGCTTAACATTTATAGCGTATTAGCTCAATAAAAGCATTTTAACAACAGAAACAGATAATTTGGCAAAGGGAAACAAAATTCATACTTGGCTGTTTTTCATACAGTTCCTGAAACTTCTCCCTTTCATATTCAACTGATTGCTGCATTAAATGTGGCCTAATGCTACTGACAGCAAAGTTAGCCATGTCCATTTTCATCAAGTCCAACACAGAGAAAATTGCTCTGTAAGAAACAAAAAGACATTTAACATATCAGACAGGTGTGCATTTCTAAAAGACTGGTAGGATTGGGATATTACAATTTTTGAGATCCCAATGGCTCAGTTCTCAGTCATTATGATAAATGTGTATTGGGGCAGTATCACTTCAGATTGTAGGGTGGGAGGAATTTACATGATTACATGATTACATATGCTCCTTTTTTTTAAACATGATTACATATGCTCCTTTTTTTTGCATATGTAACATGATTACATATGCTCCTTTTTTTAAAAAAAAAATAAAAATCTTTTCTTGCAGAAAAGTGCAGGTGAAGCTGGAATGTTTTCCCTTTCATTTAGTTTTCTATGTGGAATCTCTCCTTAGTTTAGTCACAGGAGCCTAAATTTCAGACATAAATGAAGACTGATACTATAAAAAAGAAGTAGACTTCAGTCAAAAACAATTATATGGAGGGACAGCAGGTGGTTATACAAACAAATAAACAAAAATCATAACCACAATGCTTCACTAGATGTATCTTTGGTCAAATACATATCTTTTCTCATTATTTTCTACTTCCAGCAATATTGTACCCCCCCCATCATATTATTAGCATATTAGAGTTGAAAGAAAACATACATCCGGATATTTTAGCAAACCTCAACTGAGAAAGTCCACCTCCACAGGAAATCATACCAGTACCTGAACAAGGGAACAATTTCATGAATGTCTTTCAGTTTCTTAATTTCCTCATCTCTGGCTGGAGCGCAGAGCGTTCCCATCATCCCAATGATGAATTCTACCAGTTTAGAAATGTCAAGTGCACCGTTCTCAGCCTCCTGCTTGATCAGATCCAGATCTAGAGCTTCCATAATCTGATTTCTTAATCTAGTATGGCCGGGCAGCAAAAAAGACAGGAGTGTCTGAAAGAAATCAAAGTAGATTTGTATTAAATTAATGAAGCCTTTGGTTCCCTCAGTGTTGCAATAATAAAGGAGCTAAAACTGAACCCTGAAAAGGTTAACATCCAAGGTGGGGCTATTGCCCTTGGCCATCCTCTTGGAGCATCAAGTTGTCGAATCTTTGTTACAGTTCTGCATGCGCTTGAATGGATAGGTGTAAAACAGGATGTTGCTGCATTATGTATAGGAGGGGGAATGGGTACAGCTATGTGTTGAGAGAGAGATTATTTCTGTATTAATTTGGTGCATTGATTGCCACTTTCAGATTTTTTTAAATTTAGTAAAAACAATTAGTACTAGTGCCTGTCTGAATTGAAACTTTTTTTAAAAAAGCAGTGGAACGTGCCCCAGGGAAATGTTTTCATCTCTCCCACTTTAAATTTCTCTCACCCAGCCAGGACTATTTACTACACATGCCTCTGACATGTTAGACTTTGAAGGAAGTCAATTGTAGCATCTGTCTTTTTCTCCTAGTAGGAACCACCACCACTACTTTCATGTATGCATGTAAACATCAGGATCATTTGATGTAATGGTTATAAATCAAATTACTGGTTGAAGACTGATGGAGAGACCTCATATTGACATATTCTCTAGTCCTACTGAGAAAAGTAATTTCATTCAAGGGTGGGGACTGATGGGAACTTAGTCAAAAGATTACAGGGCTATGTACACTCTAGTAAGCTCAAAAACGTTATAAATGAGTTTATGGTCACCAAAACCAGGGGGGTTGGACTGGATGGCCCTTGTGGTCTCTTTCAACTCTATGATTCTACCTCCTATTAGTTCCTAACAGTATTTCATGGATGTACCCAACAACTGTTCTAAAGCAAATGTTTGCTGTCACAATATTATATTGTTATGAAAAAGGGTATTCTTAAATATAATGAAAAACTATTAGCAGTAGCAATAGCAACAGCATTTACATTTCTATATCACTTAATAGTGAATTCAGCACTCTCTAATCTGTAAGCCAATTGCCCCCAATAAGCTGGGTACTAATTTTATGAACCTATGTGTTTGTGTCTGCTTTGTCTCCTTCGAATCCCATGCAATGCCACTTATGCACAGTTTATTTTTTCAGAATAGGGATATCTAAACTGAGAGAAATGGGGAGGCGAACTTAACCCTTTGTTCAACTGCTATGTATTGCCTGCCAGCATTCCAAGATTCTGCATCCAATGCAAATACAGATTTGGAATCAAGTTTCAGTTTAGCGAGTTATAGTGTGGAAGAGGAGCAAAGGAAGGAAAGGTTAAATACAATTCCTGTTTCTAGTAATATCTTCTCTGCAAAACTCTCCCTTCTGATGCCACTTTGCAAAAAAGAAGGAAACTGCAGGATTTCAGGATATGAGATGGAGGTAGTTCTAGCCTAAATGTTACTGCAAAAAAGGAAGGAGAACTCTTGCTCAATTAACAGGCATAAAACTGTGACTGACTGAAATTCTCAGTAGTGACAGTTCAATACTGAAACTCCCTGTCATCCTAATTTCAAAGCAATGTGGGGCAAGATTTTCAACCATGCACTGTAACTATGAAAGCCACAGAAAGGATCCAGATCTTATCTACCACCCATGCATTCCCCTAAGAGAAAAGTGTTTCTTGTACAGCATGAAAGAGATCACTGCTGAGGGAAGGATACTAGCCAAACAGTTTACCAGTCTAGGGAAATAATGTTTACCTAGAAACTAATTCCTAGATGTATCAAGATCATTGGTTCAATGAGTTGCTATTCCCAACTACAAGTAACCAACTGTTAACATTTTTTCTCTCTTACCTCTTTGATTTCTCCCACAAGTTTAATCGCATGATCATATGATGGTGGGTCTTCTTTTAACTGTGTTTCCAAACAGTCCCAAAAGGCTTTATGGACAATATCTCTCACTCGTTTTTCAAGGCTGGTAGGCAATACAACAGGTGGTGAAAAATCAATTTTAACTCTAATATAAAGCCAAGCATGATGAGCAAAGGAGGCCTGGAAAAAATAATCTGACTAGCAATGAATACTACAGCAGCAGGGGCAGGGAGCTGGGCAGAATCTCTTGGCAGAGGATTATGTCCTTGTTGCATTCAATGGGGAGTTGTATTCAATGAGAAATTATAATTCAGAAATAATAGGCAAGAGAGAATCTGTTACCAGGATAAAAGACAAAATTTATTGATGGAGCAACAGAAGCTCAATGCATGTTTTTTTCTTGCTGGGGTTTGTAGGAATTGGGTCATAGCTGTCAGAGGGGCAGGAGGGCTATATCACAAGTTTTCAAAAAAAATCCTGTTTAGATGTCTTAGGTCTCCGTTACAGAAAAAAAGCTGTAAGTCAAAAAGCTTTGCTTTCACAGCCAATATGCTAATGTTTACTGAGTCAATAGCTAGCAAAACCACAAGGTCCTCTGTATTTCTTATTCCTATGCCGAGATATGCTTTTAATTGTTATGCTCTTATTGCTGGAAACACCAGCTGTGCCTCTGTTTCTTGTACAGACAAGCTACAGTATTCTGCTGTCTTTTCTGACTGTAATAATGGGCCTCTTACCTGTTTTCTGGCAAATCAGCTGGCTTAATCTGGAAGCCTCCATTTACTACAATCTCATGGGCTAGTACCATGTTAGTGACACCTTTTGCTGTTTCCATCAGTTCCTCCACTGACACAAACTGTGGGGGGCTAGCTGTTGTGAAATGAGAGATACTTCAGCAAAATATCCTGTTGGTTTAAACATTGCTAGACTAAGGTGCAACCTACTAACTCAAATGCAAAATGGTCCCTGAAGCTGTATTACAAATCTTAAGAAATCTCAGAATTTTTGATGCATAGAATTTCTTACTCCTCTTGGTTGCAACAAAGAGATTTTAAGATTCTGCAGAATGTCTGATGTCCTTTTGTTCCGTACATTTCTTTATGGTGCCAGTCATGCAACTGTGTTTTTGTTAAGCAACATCATTTTGCCCTTATCTAGATCAGATTCCTTGTGTGGGCAGGAGTCCTGATCTAGGGCCCTGATTTCAACTGGACTCACCAATGCCACTCATTTACATTGCAGAAAAAAAGCAATGTAAAAGCACCAGGTGGCGAGTAGCAGCGTCCTCCAGGCTGCAGAGGACCAGTTACCAGCTCCGGAGGACCAGCCCTGGGAGAACACCTGTGCAGCCTGAGCTGCCCCTCCTCCGCTCCACCCCCACAGACGCTGGAGGCTATATAGGGCTGCCCAGAACATCTTCGTTGGCACCATGCTGACAAGAAAATTATGCTTTTAAATTGTATTTTTAATTACTGTTATTTAGTTTGCTTGTATGTTTGGGGGGATGGGCGGGTGGGTGAAGGAGGGATGGGATTTTGATGTATTGTTTTTAAGTTTTGTAATGTTGTACGCCGCCCCGATTGCCTGGCAAAGGGGCGGGATATAAATAAAAATTATTATTATTATTAAACTTTAAAGGCATGGCAAAATACAGTCCCCCAGATATTGCTGAACTGCAGTGCCCAGTATTCCTCAATGGTGCCTATAATGATAAGACCTACAGTCCAACATCTAGAGAGGAGAATTTTGCCCATTTTTGCTTTAAAGCAAAGGCATGCATTACTACTTGATCACAACTTGGTGATATAAACGGAAGGTGTCAAGTGCCTGATATTGATTGGAACTATGGAAGGGGGGGAAGAAGTAGTCTTCCTTACTAGGGTTCTGTTATGGCTCATGCCCCATGATTACTCTAAGGTAATCCCTTCGTTCTCATCATCCTCCTTCTCTCTCCTGGCTTCCTTCTCTTTCTCCCCTCATCCTCATCATCCTCCTTCTCTCTCCTGGCTTCCTTCTCTTTCTCCCCTCGTTTTCCTCGTCCTCCTCCTCTACCCAGCATATAAGACGACCCCCAACTTTTGAGACCCTTTTCAAGGGTTAAAAAGTCATCTTATACATCGGAAAATACGGTAGTACATTTTCTTGAAAGGAAAGCTGGAGGTCTTGCATTTAACAGGGAGGTGGAATAGACAGCCAAAACTTCTTCCAACTCTATGACTCTATTGGGGGGGGAGCCATACTGCTTTGTTCAGAAAATGTTCCATTTAAAGTGTGAAAACAACCTAAGTTGTACAGAACAGAACAGAAAAATTACTGGAGAATATTTTGCTTGTAATGAGAGAAAATGTTTTCCAAGTAATAATTCTGCTTACCCTCTGGTGTATTATCTATGCTGGGATTTGGTGTATTTTGTCGAATCTTCTTCCTGATTGACTGTTCTGAGTTGTCCAAACTCTCCTGCTTGTTATCCTCCTCGTCTGATTTTCCTTCACTTGTACCTGGCATGTCTTGGTCCTGCGACATCCTCAGATTTTTGACTGAAAGGAAGAAATTAAACCGACTCATGTAATCCCATCATAGCAACCAAATTCTCTGCTAAACTGTTATACAATAAATTTTCACATTTAATGCAGTTGCTCTATCTTAAATGCATTACAGTAGAAGAGAATTTGACTTCTATATGCTAATTTCCCAAAGATATAGAGAAGTTAGGCATATTACTGAAAGACAATAGAATAATTTTTTGCGATTTCATATATTTAAAAAGTATCTGCATTCACATCCTATTACGAGGAGTAATGTTGGACTACTTTCTGTTCTTAAAAATGTACTTTTTAATAAAATTAACTAATCAGATAAGAATACATAAAATACCAGTCAAACTGGGTACTTTCAAAGCTGTTAACTTTTAACTTGAACTTTTTTTTGGGGGGGTAGCTATTTAAAAGTAGCATCCATTTTCTTTTAATTTCACATTTATCTTGTCTTTTTTCACAGTCTGAAGGTGACTTATAAAAGTTAAAAGAAGCAAGGCAGAAAAATATACCAAATACAAAATATAAATATATAATTATTATTATAATCAAATATATAATCAGTGAAAAACGTATCTATTAGAAACAACAAACAAAATACAAACAGACAATACAGCACATTTCGGCAAGACCCAGTCCCCATAGGCAGTTAGGGGGCTGTACGGATGGCCCCTAAGGGGCGGCAGGATGCCACCCCTTTCCTTGCCAGATCGGAACTATGGCAACCACATGCCGTGGCCCCAATCTGGGCTTTCTGCGACACAAAAAGAAACTGCAAAAAGTGGCTCGTTTTTGCACCACATAAAAGGGTGTTGTACCTGCAGTGGCAGTGGCTTTTCTCTGCTTCTTCAGTGCAGTGCATGTAAACGCTGCACCGAAGACAAGCCCTTTTGCCGCCTGCTGTGCAGTTGCTTGGGCAGCGTAACGCCGGCCTGGGGACGGAGTCAGGGCAGCCAGCGTGCGGTTGCCATGCCCCCTCTCTTTCCCCATGCTGGCTCTTTATGCCGGTCTATACAGCCCCTAGGTCTTCAAAGGACTGCCAAAATAATAATAAAAAGTCTTAACCTGATTGAAGAAAGAGAGTGATCCTGAAAGCAGCCACCTGGGCCCAAAACACACTGCAAAAATTAGCCAGTTTGAGACTGCTTTAACTGCTCTGGCTCAGTGCTAGGGAATCCTGGAAATTGTAGTTTATTGTGGCATCAGAGCTCTCTGACAGAGGTGGCTAAATGTCTCACAAAACTACAGTTCCCCAAATTCCCTAGCATTGAGCCAGGGCAGTTAAAGTGGTCTCAAACTGGCTAATTTCTGCAATGTGTTTTGGACCCAAGAAGGCCCTCTTCTGTGTTCCCATTTAGATGTACCTGTGTGGGTGGTGGGACAAAGAAGGCCCTCCTCAGAGGAACTCACATAATATAAATTAATAGTTCTTCCATAACATCCTGATTTTATCACACCCAGTTTTCACTATCTTCATCCCACCCACTCCCTGCAACTTAAACAGTGTAAGGAACTGTATGGTCCAAAACACACTGAAGAAATAATCTAGTTTGAGACTGCTTTAACTGCCCTGGCTCGATGCTAGGGAATTCTCGGAACTGTAGTTTTGTGAGAAATTTAGCCTTCTCTTGGGCGAAACAGACAGGCAGGAAGGGGTGGCTTGAAGCCGCCCCTTCCAAAGATGGATTGGGGCCACGGCGAACAGATGCCGCAGACCCAATCTACCTTGAAGCCTGCTGAAAAAGCAGAGGAAAAGATCCACTCCTTTTTCAGTCAGCAAAAAGCTGGCTTTTCCCGGCCCACCCTACCTTGAATCCTGCTTTAAGATGCTTCAGCAGTGTGTGGCGTATAAATGCTGCACCACCGTAGCATCATGAAGCCACCAACATCTGGGCAGCTGGGCAGCTTCAAGATGGCATCCAGACGTCATCAGGATGCGTGGCATCTAAACACCGCATACCAATGACACCCAGAAGTTTTTTTCACCCATCTGTTCTGGCTCTCTGTCAGAGAGCACTGGTGTCACTACAGTTCCTAAGATTCCTACAATCAACTACAGTTCCTAAGATTCCCTAGCACTGAGCCAGGACAGTTAAAACAGTCTCAAAGTGAATTATTTCTGCAGTGTGTTTTGGACCTATGTTACTGAAATGTACTATCTTAAGAGTCTAAATCTAATTGCCAGTCCTACCTAAAACAGATCTATAGAACCAGTGGAATTTAGTAGGGGGTAAGCATGTAAGCCACATTAGCTATAACAAAAAACTTGAGGAAGCTAGAAGACTAACTAGTTTATTCAACATAAGCATTTGTGGACTCCAGACCACCTCATCATTGTATTCAAGTCCATGAAGGCTTATGTCAAATAAAGCTTGATAAACTTTAAGGTGCCAATGAGACTCTTCTTTGTTGTTTTTAGTGGAACTTACATTTAATTCATTATAGTTTCATTTCTAACATTTAAATCTAATTAATTGACCTTCACTAGTGTCCCATCTAATGAAATATTGCAATTCAAATATTTTTGGCTATTGGAAAGTTTGGGGGAAAAATTTACATTTCATATAAAATGTAGATGCTATACTTGTTAAGTATTTACTACATACAAGTTAAATTTGCTAAAATATTCCAGGTCAGATTAGAATACTGGAGAACTGCAGAAAAGTCAGGAAACTATTTTAATTCAAATTTTGTTCAAGAAAAGCATTGTTATCAGACCTTAGTAATAGCTTTTGTAAAAATCCCAACACTTCTATTTTAATTTTAACTCACCCAAGACACTAAGGGCCTTTGCAGAGTGCTAGAAATAGTGCAAATTGAGTCCACTTTAACTGCCCTGGCTCAGTGCTAGGGAATCATGGGAATGGTATTTTTTTCTGAGACATTGAGCCTTCTCTGTCAGAGAGCTCTGGTGCCACAATAAACTACAGTTCCCATGATTCCCTAGCACTGAGTCAGGGCAGTAAAGTGGACTCAATTTGCACTATTTCTGGCAGTCTGCAAAGGCCCTAAATGACAAAGCAAGTGAGGTTAATTACCAAGAATATAAATATTCACTTTTTTCATGTTTGCATACAAGAATGAAAATTATCTCCCTGCTAAATGAGATTATGAAAATGCGTGCATTTTATTAATTTTTTTAACTGAAGAGTTTTTGTGAAAATCTTGTTTGCGCACACACAAAAGTTTTATAGGGGGAAATGTATATTATATAAAACACAGTTTTTACCACAAACAAAATATCCACAAAAAGTTCCAATTTTTTAAAATCTTGTGACTATTTGTCCAACAGGGTATCTTATTGTATCAAGACACTCTTATCATCTGTGAGTAGTCTTTCCATCCCTACTTATCACTTGGGGGTTGAATGTATACAGTAGACAAACCACAAAGCTGACATCACTTCATCACATATTCACTTACAATTCACCAACCACTGAGAGAAGCAATATCCGAGGATGTCAAAATCTGTTTCCGGCTTTCCCAAGAAATACTGATGTAAATGTGATATTTCTTCTCATCACAGTCTTCAACAGACTAGAAAATAAATCCAACCTGACAGAGACCATAGGGGATGCAAAAAGGTAGCTGACTGCCTGTTTAGCTAACCAAGAATGCATCTACACCAGGGGTAGGCAACCTAAGGCCTGGGAGCCGGATGCGGCCCCCCGAGGCCTTTGGACTGGCTCCAGGCCAGTCCTGCTGCCACTGCCTGCCATGATGATATTGATTATTGTTGTTATTACTTGTTCTTGGAGTTTTCTGGGGCTGAGAGAGTGTGCATGCATATATATTTTTAATTTTTTTTATTTTTATATTTATTTATTTATTTATTTATGGTGCTTCGGACCCCCAATTGTCTGAGGGACAGCAACCCAGCCCCCGGCTCAAAAAGGTTGCCTACCCCTGATCTACACTGTAGAAATAATGTAGTTTAACACCACTTTAAGTGCTGTAGGATTATCCCATGGAATTTTGGGATCTGTAGTTTTATGAGGGTTTGAGCCTTCTCTACCAGAGATTTGTGTGACTCATAAAACTATTAAATCCTAAGATTCTGTAAGGTGGAGCCAGGGGAGTGCACATGGTGTGAAATTGCTTTCATTCTACAGTGTAGAAGATGCACCCCTAGACATCAACAAAACAGCTGCTGAAAAGGAAGAACAAGAAAGAAATGCCCTACACAACTTGTCATAGAATCTTTCCAAATCAGTAGCTACTAACAGGTAGCAAGTGGAAACAGACTATGAATAAATTATTAGATCACAAATAGTAAAGTGCAGCCCTGTAGTTGCTGACCATCTCCTGTGTTTCTCCCCAAAGGATCTTTTGGCAAGGATGGATGGAAGTTGCAGTCCAGCAACATCTGGAAGGTCACACTTTTCCAACATTTTAGAACTTGAGAGACACTCAAATGGGATTATGTGATTGACAATTGAGTAAACTACTCTCAGTAAAGTCACAGCAACATATTATATAATAGCTGCTCACATCTCTGCTACAAGGATGTTTTTCTCTACCAGCCTTGTCTTTAACCCGTCACCTGGTTTTCATAAAAATACGTGCTTTCAAGCTTCTGTTGACTTACAGTGATCCCACTGATTTTATAGGGTTTTCTTATGCATTTGATAGTCTTGATGAGAAATCTGTACTGAGGACAAGAGGCCACAGTTAGAACAGAATAGGGAGAAACAGAATGGTTCCCAATTGGCAAGGGGATAAGGCAAGGCTGCATCCTTTCACCCTACCTGTTCAACTTGTATGCAGAAAACATCACACAAAGAGCAGATTTAGAGTTAGAAAAAGAAGAAGTGAAGACAGGAGGAAGGAACATCAACAATCTAAGATATGCAGATGACATCATACCACTAGCAGAAAACATCACAGACTTTGAACAATTACTAAAGAAGGTCAAAGAAGGATAATTTTCTGCTTAACATAAAGAAAACAAAAATAATGACCATGAAAGATCTACATAAAGTCAATTAGGAAATAAAAAAGTCAAAGATTTATCATATCTTGGATCAAACATTGATCAGAATGGAGAATGCAGTCAAGAAATCAGAAGAAGACTAGGAATGGGAAGGGCTCCTATGAAAGTACTAGACAAGATCATCAAAAGTAAAGATATACAAATGAACACTCAAGTTAGCATTGCCCAAGCCATCATATTGCCCATCACCATGTATAGATGTGAGAGCTATACAGTGAAGAAAGCAGATAGAAAGAAAATAAGCTCATGTGGGCTGTGGTGCTGGAGAAGAATGCTGAGAATACTGTGGAGAACCAAAAACCAATCAAACTAGTAGGGCTTGGAGATGTCTCACCCACAGTGTCGCTATGAGTTGAGGCCGCCTTGAAAGAGTTAACAACAACAAGGCAAGAAATAATCAGAGGTTGTTTGCATTTGCCTTCCTCTGAAATGCAGCCAAAACCACTTGGTACTGCCTGGTGATCTCCCTTCCAAATACTAACCAGGCCTGCTCAGCTTCCAAGATCAGATGTGTGCCCTCAGAGTATTTCAACTCAGATAAGGGCAGAGGTAGAAGTGCAGCCTACTACATTTCAGTACTAGGCACTGAGGAGAATATTCTGTCTCCTTCACACTCAGCAAAGAAATCAAGTGAGTAGCATCCATTTTATAAGTAATAGTGACCTTGCCATAATATGCAGACCAAATTATCAATTCAACATTATAAACTAAGACAGACATTCTCTATTATCATAAGATTCTGCAGTATTTTTGATTATTTGTGCATGAGTGTTACCAAAGATGTTTTGGGAACATGGTGTAATATTGTGTGTCTGCAAGATGTGAGCAGGGCTGTTGATGATACAGTGACTTGGAAGTCTCTCATAATCATAGGGTTGCCACAAGTCAAAGTAAACCTGATGGCAGTTAGCAACAAAATATTGTGTTCTTTTCTAACTTTTCTAATTGTGTTCACAATTCACGTCTACCACATTTGCTGCTTTGTCTCCAATAGTAGACTGACAGTAAGGTAGAAGCAAACCAAACCAAAGCAGTAGCAAAAAGGTCTCCTTATCACAGAACCATCGGCTGATGCTTGTCACAAAAACCATGGTGGATAAAGAAAATATGAAGTAATGTGATCTGTGCTTGAATTTTGAAAAGATTAAGGTTCACTGCACTGAAGTCACAGCTTGCTATTCATTCAGGATTTATCAGTCTTCTAAATGTACATGCAGCGACTAATTTCTGGGTTTTGGTGGCCTCATTACTTGTAAGCAAAAATGTCTGCAGGCTAGCAATTTGGATGGCTAATTTACAAGACTGCACTTCCCCATGTACCAGTGGAGTTTAAGACAGTCTTAAACCTCATCTCATAACAAGATCAACATTTATTCACACAGTGAAGAGGGAATACTTGTAAAGAAATGCCAAGTATTTAGTAGGGCATAACCTCACAGTAAATCAAGAAGACCTACCGTATGTAGAACACTGTCACATCACATACAGAATTTTAGAATCAGGGTGAAGAAAGAAACATATCATATCACTATTATTGTTTTTGAACAAGAGTACACACAACAAAATATGATCTTTATATGATAGTTAATCTGAATGTACATTGTCTCTCTCTCACACACACACACACACTTTGAACCCTGTATTTGGGCACACAACCTTGGCTTTAAGCTCAGTCTCTAATTGATGGCTCGTGCTGCTCTAGAGAAGAAAAACCCTGACTGAACAGATCAGATGGGAGCCCTCTCAGGAAAACCCTTCAAAGTTTGCGAGACAGAAGATACAGGTACTGGACACTAAGAACAATCCAGCTCAAAACCATCTCCCCTCTTTTAGTTCGTTTCACTTTCTTTTTCAGAATTATATTGGGCCTGATAACAGAAACAGCACTTAATATCTCAGACTGAAGTATCTTTTCAGATAAGCAAACACAAAATGTGTGATGCTTAAAAGAAAGTTCCTGTGTAGACCTGAACAGCTTTATGACATAATTTAAAAAAAAGATAATCCTGTTATGGTGAATATCTAAATGGTAAAATTATAATAGGCACTTACTTTTCACCTAGTATTCTGAGAACAAGCCTTCAGTATATAGCAAAAAGGCAGAAAACCAGCAAAATGATGAGTTTTGAGATTAATTTCTAGACCAGTAAAAAGCCAAGTAAGAAGAAGCTCTGCAGAAGAAATTAAAGATACCATTAAGTAAAGATGCATATAAATCTGGTCCTCAAAGTGTCCAGAATTATGTAATGAGGTCACAGTCAGTCACAGATTGTGTCACTATTTTAAAATGACAATTTCAGAGGAGTGACCTGTTTTTCACTTCCAATTATTAATTGAAATAAAACAATGCCATAAGACATATTCATGATTAATGTTTATGTACAGCTCACAACAAGTTGCCCAGTGTCCACGAGTGTTTCTGAATAGCTGGGCTGTTCATAATTTGTGAAGCTGAAAAGTAACAAGCCTATAATATATTGGATTTTTTTCTGAGCATATTCAGTGGATGAATAATGCCAATGTGACCAATTTCAACTGAATTTGATGGACATAATGGCTTTTTCTAGCATGCTTGGTTGGCCCAGCAATTGGAGGTTGGATTGGATGGCTCTGTAATTTTAAGTAGCAAAACAGAATTTAAAATGGCAACAACTAAGCAGAATAACTGAGAGCCATGATGTGTGATCAATCTGAATCCTGCCAAGGATACTGCAAAGCAGTAAAGGGGCAAGCAAAAGTCCAGCATGCACAGCAGGGAATAGAAAATTGTAGCTGTTTGCTAACAAACCATTTGGTTCTGAAATTGCTTCACTCCAGTAGTTCTTCTCCAGCAAAACCTGTTTATTTCAGTCTCAAAGAGGGTTATGGGAACAGTTTTGGTGCAGCAGATACCTGGACAAACAGAAAAAGCAGAAAAAAGACAGGCTTAAATCCAATTGTAAGATATTCAAAAGCTACTTACATAGGTATTAAGTAATCCTACTGTAGTTGGGACTAAGAATTGGATTTAGGCCGTGGTTTCCTATCCATGCAGCACTTTTGAGTCACTGCTTTTGCTTTTTACATGGATGCTGTGACAGACTTGGGCCTAAATTGAATCCCGTTGTGGGAGAAAAACAGGATATAAATCCTTGAAATAAAAATAAATAACTAAATAAATAAATTCCCTTTTAGTTCTAACTAGAGGAGTAAATCTAGAACTGCTGAGTCCATTAGATTTATCTACATACTGACTCACCATTCAACAATTGATTAAATAGGTCTATTTCACCAGGGACTAACCAACAGGATGCCAGTCCTGGTTTTAGTGCACTGTTCTTCCTGTGTTGTGTGTATGTGCCTTCAAGTCACCTGCTGATTTATGGCAATTCTATGAATTTTATAGGGTTGTCTTAGGCAAAGAATACTCAGAGATGGCTTTGCTGGTTTCTTTCTCTGAAATATAGCCTACAGCCCCTGGTATTCATTAGCAGCTCCTGCTTAGCTTCCAAGATTGGACAAGACCTGGTGCCTTTAGGGCAGTGGTCTGTTCCTCCTCCTTCCGGGCCTTCAGCCTTCAGCTGCCTCCAGAGAGGGGAAGAAGTCCCACCTTCAAAGTCCTGTCCCGGAAGTCCCATCCCCGGCACAGGGTAACATCCGATGCCAGAAGGCCATTTAGTTTGAGCACTCAGTGCCTGAAAGATTCGCCATCACTGCCCTATAATATCTTATAATACCCTTCTCCCTCCACACATAGTTCTCCTCCATCTTATCCTCACTTCATAGAGTTGGAAGAGACCACAAGGGTCATCCAGTCCAACCCCCTGCCATGCAGGAACTCCCAATCAAAGCATCCCCAACAGATGGCCATCCAGCTTCTGCTTAAAGACCTCCAAAGAAGGAGACTCCACCACTCTGAGGGAGTGCGTTCCACTGTCGAACAACCCTTACTGTCAGGAGGTTCCTCCTAATGTTGAGGTGGAATCTCTTTTCCTGGAGCTTGCTTGCATCCATTGTTTCGGGTCCTAGTCTCTGGAGCAGCAGAAAACAAGCTTGTTCCCTCCTCAATATGACATTCCTTCAAATATTTAAACACGGCTATCATAACCTTCTCTTCTCCAGGCTAAACCTCTTAACCTTCTCTTCTCCAGGTTAAACATCCCCAGCTCCCTAAGTCGTTCCTCATAGGGCTTGGTTTCCAGACCCTTCACCATTTTAGCTGCCCTCCTTTGGACACGCTCCAGTTTCTCCACATCCTTTTTGAATTGTGGTGCCCAGAACTGGACACAGTATTCCAGGTGAGGCCTGACCAAAGCAGAATAGAGTGGCACTATTACTTCTCTTGATCTAGACACTATACTTCTACTGATGCAGCCTAAAATTGCATTGTCCTTTTTAGCTGCTGCATCACACTGTTGACTCATGTTCAACTTGTGGTCTACCTGGACTCCTAGATCCCTTTCACACGTAGTCACATTCAGCCAGGTGTCCGCCATCGTATATCTGTGCTTTTCGTTTTTCCACCCTGAGTGCAGTACCTTACATTTCTCCGTGTTGAATTTCATTTTGTTTGTTAGCTTTGGCCCAGCTTTCTAGTCTGTTCAAGTCATTTTGAATTTTGATCCTGTCTTCTGGGGTATTAGCTACTCCTCCTAATTTGGTGTCATCTGCAAATTTGATATGCTCCCAATACTGTCATCCAAGTCATTAATAAATAATTTGAACAGCACTGGGCCCAGGACTTGAATAGCACTACACAATTATAACACTGATTCCAATTTAGCTGCCATGGTTCCATCCTATGGACTCCTGGGATTTGTAGTATACGGAGGCTTCACCAGACTTGCTAGGATTCTTCAAGATGGAGTCACAACAGCTAAAATGGAATCATGGTACTATAACTACAGTGTGAAACAACCCCTGAACACACGAAAGGGACCAGGATCTTTTCATTCATGTCTCCATTTCTTCTTGCTACACATTCCCCCTCTGCCTCATATTAATAGAAATAAATTAATAAAATCCAAAACAGGTGGAATCATGATAACCAGACAGTTTCATTATATCAAAAATTAGCTTATGCTCTTTCTACAATCACAAAACTGCCTGTGGAAAATACACAAAAGGTTAGAAATAAAGAAGAAGCAAGGCTTTTGTAGAGACCCCCATTCTGTTATCAAACAGTTGGTGCTGCATGCACACAGCAAACAGGTTTTTCCAGAATTTGTGCTGGATTTGGCCTAAAGCAAAAGAAAAAAATGAGATGTTTCTTGGTTTTTTATTTATTTATTTTACATCATGACTAACCTCTTTTCTAAAGATTAATTTTATAATAGTTTACAGAGATCTTTAGAAAAGAGCTTTGTCATGTTGTAAAGTAAGCAACATGTGTGAGGCAACTCAAACAAGCAGCAAACACAAAGTTAAGAATATGAGGTTAGCAAATTCTTGTTTGTGCTACACTATGTTCTCTACCCTGCCTCCCACCACTGTATTGCATAAACATTTCTAAACAGATTAAGAAAGATTGGATAGGGTTTGCAACTGAAATGGATGAACATAAATAATACTATAGAAACGAGATACAGTATTTCTTCTTGGTAGAGGGAGGGTTGTTGCACAATGCTCAATTAATAATTAAATTATGTTCCATTATATTCTAAGCAAACTGTGATGTTCTGAAGCCTGGTTTCAGGTCTGTATACACATCACACTCCCTCAGCCTCAGAGGATGGCAATGGTAAAAGTCCTCTGAACAAATCTTGCCAAGATATCCCCATGATAGATTCACCTTAAGGTTGCCATAAGTCAGGCACCGGCAACCTACGGCCCGGGGGCCGGTTAAGGCCCCGGGCCCCGGACTTACCAGCCCAGGCCGAAGGTTGCCGCCATCACCGCCGCCGCTCACCGCCGTCGGAGCGCGTTTTCGGCTGCGCTCGCGGCAGCCGCCATTTTGGAACTCAAAATGGCAGTCGCGACGCATTTGCACAGTACTCGTGTGCATGTGCAAACGTGTCGTGACCGACATTTTGACTTCAAAAATGGCGGCTGCAACATGTGCCGTGGTGGCTGCAGCTGTGCGCGCTACGGCAGCGGCCGCAGTAGCAGCCGTGCCGGCAGCGTGCGCAGAGGGGTCGTGCGCGGAGGAGGAGGGTGCGCGCGCGCGACCCCCTGCGCACGCCACCATTCCCCCCCCCCTCGGCCCAGCTGAGACCTGGACGACGGCAGACCGGCCCAGGTCTGAAAAAGGTTGCCTGTCCCTGCCATAAGTAATGACTAGAAAGCACACAACAACAAATAAGAAGAATGAAAAATATCCCCTAACACTTATTTGACACCTGAAAGCTTTAAGGCAGGAATGGAGGGGTGAGAACATGGGTCCACCTCCTACAAACCACTTACCTGGGAGTAAGCCCCATGGAATTTAATAGGGCTTATTTCTGAGTAGATACATATCCAAGAGTAGCCGTGGAATACAGTATCAGTATCTGATTGGAGACAAAGGCAGTATCTTTTTGTCTTGCTAATGGAATTTATTTCCTGGTCTGAATCTCCCAGTACAGTTGGCCCTTCGTTTTCGTGGGTGATCTATTCCAGACTCCCTTCCCACCCCCCGGAAAATGGAAATTCACCAATATTCAAGCACCATAGGCTTGATTTTGGCAGAAATCATTCCTCCGTGAATATGCAAAACCGCAGACTTCAAGTCTGCAAGAATATACCCACATGTAGGATATGTCTTGGAAAAGGAGGACAACTGGTCACTCTGCCCAAAGCCACACTGACTCAGCTTTTCCAGAACCAGTGAGACAAAGGAAACAAACAAAACCCAACACCAGTTTTGCTGCAGCTCCAAAACCCAGGCAAGCAGGCGGTGGTGGTGAGTTTATGGTGTGCCTTGACTTCTAACAAAAAAAAAAAGGGTATTGTACTTAACCGGGTATAAACAGGAAAAAAAGAAGAAGTTAGGTAATGGTAAAATTAATATATTCTATAACAAGGATATCAACGTTTGTTAGACATTCAATTTACTTTAAAAATAAAGGTATATCATGCAAACTTTGTCTTAATAAAGATCCTAAAATGGACACTTTAAGGATGCAACTACAGTGTGCCTTTAAAATAATAATGAATTTTTGTAATTATACAAGTCCTGAGAGGACCACGCCTGTACCCAAGGCTTGATAGTCCTAGATAAGTACTCCAGTGTATCTCTTGGCGAAAGTTCTGTGAATTCAGAATCAAATGATCACCAGCCAGATGTGTTTCGACCTGTGGTCTTCTTCAGTGGCCAGGGTATCAACAAGTATCTGCTATTATAAAAAACAATATGTGGAGTAAATACCATCCAAAGAATTCACCGACTTCTCTTCTATGTATCAGAGCAGTGTTTGTTAGATAAATGTCAGATCTTAAAAATACCAAAGACACACCGTTATTATAACAAACAATATGTGGAGTATTCTTCTCTGAAGATGCCAGCCACAGATGCAGGCTAAATGTCAGGAATATATTCTTCTAGAACACGGCCTCACAGCCCGAGAAACCCACAAAAACCTATGGATGCCGGCCATGAAAGCCTTCAACTTTACAATATGTGGAGTAAAATACCATCCACAGAATTCACCAACCTGTCTCCTATGTATCAAAGCCGCATGTGTCTCTGATTGTTTGTTATAATAGTGAATACTTAGTGATACTCTAGCCACTGAAGAAGACCATGTGTCTGGCTGGTGATCATTTGAGACTGAACTCACAGAACTTCTGCCAAGAGATACATTGGAGTACTTATACAGGACTATCAAGGCTTGGCCCTCTCAGGACTTATTATTTTTAAAGCACACTGTAGTTGCATCCTTAAAGTGTGCATTTTAGGTTCTTTATGTCAGACAAAGTTTGCATGATATACCTTTGTTTTTAATGTAAATTGGATGTCTAACAAACATTGTTGATATCCTTCTTATAGGATATATTACTTTTACCATTACCTAACTTCTTTCTTTTTTCCTGTGACTTGACATCCAAGCCTAACCCTCCCTCTCTTCCAAGGTGCCCTCACTCTCCACCCTGTGACCAGAGGTCCTCATTTTCCAGGACATGTCCTACATTTCAGCTTTCTGTCCAGGAGGAATTCCAAAATGTCCTCCATTTTGAGCATGACTAAGAAGCATGAATTTATATTTATATGGGTATTCTGAGATTTTACTTTGTCATGCATTACTACATTTTTCGTGCATGCTCTACATTTTGTGGTGCCTTCTCCTTCTTTGTGATTATGATATCTGGTCACCATGCCTGGATGTCCAGCAGGTTTAGCAAGGGTCGATGAGGGGGTGGCGGAGGCTGGGAGCCTCTTTTTTGTTCCCATCCACATCTTAAGGGAGGAGTAGGACAACCTGACAGCAAAAAACATGAATGAAAACAAAACTCCAGGGCCTCTAGTTAACCAGTGGTACCCTTTGGAGGACCTACATACCCTAAAGGCACCAGATCCTGTTTGATCTTGGAAGCTAAGTAGGGTCAGCCCTGGTTAGGACTTGGAGGGGAAACCTCCAACAA
The DNA here is from genome assembly GCA_026167975.1 of Phrynosoma blainvillii. Lineage (NCBI taxonomy): Eukaryota > Metazoa > Chordata > Lepidosauria > Squamata > Phrynosomatidae > Phrynosoma > Phrynosoma blainvillii. The sequence continues at coordinate 343,759,746 of JANUYF010000001.1, forward strand.
ATGTCAGCTGCTATAGACTATATTTCAGAGGAAAGACCTGGCAAAACCATCTCTGAATAATTACTTGCCTAAGAAAATCCTATGGAAAATCCATGGGCTCGCCATAAGTCGATAGGCAACTTGAAGGCACATCTCTCTCTCTCACACACACACCCTATGGCAGGGGTAGGCAACCTTTCCCCTTTAAGGGCCGAGGGACTTCAGCTCCCAGAAGCCTCAGCCATGTTGGCCAATAGTCCCATGTTGGCCAATAGCTCCTGGGATTCTGGGAGCTGAAGTCCCTCGGCCCTTAAAGGGGAAAGGTTGCCTACCCCTGCCCTATGGAGACAAGGTGACCAGGAGTCCGTCCTCCTTTTCCAAATGTCCCACATCTGAACCTTTTGTCCAGGAAAAAAAAACATGTCTTCTATTTTGAGCATTGCTAAGAAGCGTGAATTTACATTTATATAATAGTTTTTATAGCTTTTATTTGATAATCCCTTCCCTTTTTCTTGAATGTCATCCATGCTGTGGTGCCTTATCCTCCTTTGCAGTTAGGACACATCGGGTCACCCCTCCTTGGAAAGCCAATGTGGTTTGAGGAGACCAGGGTTCGAAACTCCACTTGGCCATGATAGAACCCCACAGGGTGACCTTGGGTGAGTTACACTCTCTCAGCCTCAGGGGAAGGCCATAGCAAATCTCCTTTGAACAAATCTTGCCAAGAAAACCCCATGATAGGTTCATGACTTTGGGTGGGTCACACTCTCTCAGCCTCGGGGGAAGACCATAGCAGACCTCCTCTGAACAAGTCTTGCCAAGAAAACTCCATGATAAGTTCATGACCTTGGGCGAGTCACACATTCTCAGCCTCGGGGAAAGGCCATGGCAAACCTCCTCTGAACATATCTTGCTGAGAAAACCCCATGACAGGTCCAAGACCTTGGGCAGGTCACACTCTCTCAGCCCCTGGAAACCCCGCGACGAAAGCTTTGCCTTAGGGGGTCCCCAAAAATCGGAAACGTCAGGAAGGCACACAAGAACAACAAGAACATCCTTTTGCCTCATGGAGGGAGGAAGGAAGACAGTGCACTTACAATGACTTAATGGTTTTGCAGGGAGACCGGGGGAACAAGAGGCACCACAAAATGGAGGGCATTCAAGGAAAAATGTAGGGCATGACGATAGTAATAGCAAGTACCAACACCGAAAAAGCGGGACGTACTAAAACAAATGACAGCACCTGCCGCTAAGGAAGCCTCGGCGAAGCCTTGCCCACAGGGAAACCTTGAAATATACTTGCTCCCTATCCATGGAAAAATCAAAAAACGCCCATAGAGAGAAACTATACCCTCGCCCTGAGGGAAATCTTGGAGAAGACTTGCCCACAGAGAAACAAGGGAGAGGATATGGTTTCTCTCTATGGGCACGTATGACTTTTCCATGGGGAGCTGCCATTTCCCCCTCAACAATAAAACCCTATCTATCATCTCCAAGGTTCCCCTAGGGGCAAGCATGGCTGCCATAGGGGCAAGTATGACGGGCATTTCTTTTAATGCTCAAAACACTCGCGTATAAACGTCAGCCCGTAGCTCTTAGTCCTGCTCAAAATGGAGGACGTTTGGGAATGCCTTCAGGACAGAAGGCTGAAATGGAGGACAGGGAAACGTCCTGGAAAAGGAGGACCAAGCCTGGACCCTTGAAACCACCCTCCTCCTCCTCCATCTTGCTTACCTCCTTGAGGCGAGGAGGGCCACTGCGGGCATCGACCTGCCTCTTCTTCTTCTTCCTCCTCCTCCTCCTCCTCGCCACCTACTGCAGAGAAAAGGGCGGGGCAGCAACAATAAAAACAATTTATGACAGAGAAAGAAAATGGGTGTAAAGTGCTAGGAGGCCCCTCATCCTCCTGGTTTTCCTCCGCCTCCTCCTTTCCCCTCAGTTCCAGCCGGGCGCCTGCAGAGGGCCTTGAGCTGCCTTTACCTCAGAGGGCGCCGCCATTTTGGGGGTTGGGAAGAAACTTAGAATCATACAAGCCATGGCATTCCTTTTTACCATGTATAGATGTGAGAGCTGGACAGTTAAGAAAGAAGATAGGAAGAAAACCAACTCCTTTGAAATAATGTGGTGCTGGAGAAGAGCGCTGAGGATCCCATGGACAGCCAAAAAGACAAACGAATGGGTCCTACAGCAGATCAAGCCGGAAACCTCCCTGGAAGCCAAGATGACTAAGCTTAGGCTGTCGTACTTTGGACACACCATGAGAAGAAAAGACCCATTGGAAAAAACAATCATGCTGGTGTCAAACCTCAGACAGGCCCTTCAGACTGAGGATTTGTGCCCAGCGTGGCAGGGTCCCAGTTCACACCCTGAGAGAGATTCTTTATGGCCCTTTATTAAGGGCCTTTGCAGACTGCCAGAAATAGTGCAAATTGAGGCCACTTTAACTGCCCTGACTCAGTGCTAGGGAAGCATGCAACTGTAGTTTATTGTGGCACCAGAGCTCCCTGACAGAGAAGTCAATATCTCAGAAAAAAATATAATTCCCACAATTCCCTAGCACTGAGCCAGGACAGTTTGCACTATTTCTGGCAGTCTGCAAAGTGCGTAAATCTTGCAAGAATTAGTATGTGCAACTTAACAGCAAGCCGTGTGTGTGTGTCCCCCATGACTACTGGTGGGAACAGCATTCTTACACAGTTTACAATTGTATTTATGACATCAGTGCAAACTGTGATTGGAAGACAACATTTTACCTACAAGCATAACCTAAGCTCATGGACACTGCATGGACACTAAGGGGGGTTGCAGACTGCCATAAATAGTGTGAATTCAGTCCACTTTTAGGGTTAGGGTTAGAGTTAGGGAACCATGGGAACTGTATTTTATTGTGGCATCAGAGTTGTCTGACAGAGAAGGCTCAATGTCTCAGAAAAATAACAGTTCCCATGATTCCCTAGCACTAACCCTAACCCTAAAAGTGGACTGAATTCACACTATTTCTGGCAGTCTGCAACCCCCCTAACTCATCATTAGTTGCTTAAGCTTTGCTTACTATGTCATATATACATATATATGTATTGCTTATGCATGGCAAAACTGAACTCATCTATTGTCTATTTACCCCTCAGAAACATGTTATCTGTTGTAGCTGTACTCCCTAAGTTCCCAGGAAAGGAATGTCAATTGCTACCTCAAAGAACCAGTCCATAAGGCTCAAGGCTTCTGCTTGCTTCTCAAGTCTTTACTGCAAGGTTTCAGGCCTACTTTCTGTTCTTTTTGGCTGTCACTGGGAAAGGCGGAGGGAAGTAGGAAGAGAGGAAGGCCACATAACAGATGGATGGACTCTATTAAGGAGGTCATGGGTATTAAGGGGTTGCAGGAATTAAGCAAAGCAGTGGAGGATAGGGGGCCTTGATGTCTCATCCATTGGGTTGCCATGGGTCGAGAACAACTTTAACACAGTTAACCACAACAATAACAACAAAGCATGAGGCGAAGTGTGTGAGGAGGGAGAGGAAAGGACCAAGGCAGGTCTTTATTCAAGGGAGACGGGGATATACACTGAAATTATGAGGGAAGAGAGGCAGCTGTGGCTGGGTTCCTTCACTAGGAGCTTCTTCTTCCCTAGCCTTTCTCAGTCTTCCCCTCATGGGGCCAAAAAGGAGACACCCAACACAAACACAACAACGATGGCCATGCACCTCCATTCCTTCCAAAAATAGGGAGGGATTGTGTGTGTCCCCTCCCCCCAAAATGTCCAAAAGCAGAGAAGGATGGTTTTCAATTAAAACATCCTCAGCATCTAGGGTGGTAGAATTCCAAGATATAGCCATGTTAGTCTGCGGAATCAGTATGTAGAGAGAGATCTTGTAGCACCTTTGAGACTAACTGAAAGAAATTGGCAGCATGAGCTTTCATAGACTTAACTCTACTTCCTCAGGTGCATTTAATGGAGTGGAAGCCTGGGACAAACATATTTAATCAGCATCTATGTTGGGGGGTGTTTAACAGGGGAGTTGGATTAAGGGGAGAAAGGGCATGAAGGAAGATGAGCCCCCTGCAACATAATTTTTAATTATGTTAACATAATTAGCCCTCTGCAACATAATTTTTAGCTATGAAGAACTATATGTAGCTTGAAATTGTATGAAGCTATACAGTTGGCCCTCCACATTTTTGCAGATTTGGCTTTTGCAGATTTTATTATTTGTAGTTTTGATTAACATGTTCTCTCTAGGAATCTCTAGACGGAATCTGCCAGAAGTTGACCATAGAGTTGGGCTGGAAAACCTAGAACAGTGATGATGAACCTTTTAGGGGCCAAGTGCCTAAACTAAAATGCCTTCCGGCACCGGTGCTGAGGTGGGACTTCCATCCTCTGGGGGAGGGACCTCTCCCCTCTCCCTCCCTGGCCTTCATCTGCCTCTCCAGAAACAGCTGAAGGCCTGGGGGGGGGGGGCAAGGGGAAAAAATAGGAACAGGTGCCCACCTCTTCCTCCTCCCCCCCCCCACACCATCCCTGGCCTTCAGCTGCCTCCAGAGAGGCAGCTGAAGGCTTGGGATGGCTGGGAAGGAGGAGGAACAGGCACGTGCCTCTTCCTCCTCCTCCCCGCCCTCCACATGCCAAGGAAAATGACTTTGTGTGCCACCTCTGGCAAGCGTGCCAAAGGTTCATCATCCTGGACCTAGAAGTTCCTAGTAAAAACACTTCTCTAGGTATCTGTAGGTCATCCAGCATGATTCATTTCCATCCTCCTGAAGGAAATGGAGCAAATTATGCCATAGGGGAAATGCAGCACACAATTGGCAGAGGTAGTACAGGAATACCTGGCTACTCTAAATTAATTAAAGTTTCCAGGACCAAATGCAGTACATCCAGGGGTATTAAGAGAACTGGCAGAAGTATTTTCAGAACCACTGGCAATAATATTTGAGAATTCCTAGAGAACAGGAATAGTCTCAGCAAACTGGAGTAAAATGTTGTCCCCATCTTCAAAAAGAGGGAAAAAGAGGACCTAAACAATTGCTACCCAGTCAACCTAACATCAATATCAGGGAAAATTCTAAAGCAGATAATTAAACAAACAGTCTGTAAGCATTTAGAAAGAACAGGCATGCCATAATCACTAAAACTTCTGGATTTCCCAAAAACAAGTCATGACCAACTAATCTTATCTCTTTCGGTGTGTGTGTGTGTATATATACATACAGTTACAAGCCTGCTAGATGAAGGGAATGCTGCGGATGTAGCATATCTTGATCTCAGTAAGGCCTTTGACAAGTCTCCCATTACATTCTTGCAAAGGAGCTGATAAAATGTGGACTATGATAATAATAATAATAATAATAATAATAATAATAATAATAATAATAATAATTTTTATTTATATCCCGCCCCTCTGCCAGGCAATCGGGGCGGCGTCCAACATTTCAAAACATCAGAACAAATAAAATCAATTCAAATCCCATCCCTCCTTCCCACACCCACCCATCCCCCCAAAACAAATCAAACTAGACAATGTGACAAGTCTCCCATTACATTCTTGCAAAGGAGCTGATAAAATGTGGACTAGACAATGTGACTGTTAGGTGGATTTGTAATTGGTTGACTGATCAAACCCAAAAGTGCTCACCCTTCATCCTGGAGTGAAGTTTACTAGTGGGATGCCACAGGGTTGTCCTGAACCCACTGCTATTCAACATCTTTGTCAATGAATTGGATGATGGAATAGGGGGCATTATTTCCAAATTTGCAGATGATACTAAATTAGAGGGGGTAGCTAATACCCCAGAGGCCAGAATCAGAATTCAAAATGACCTTAACAGATTAGAGAGCTGGGCCAAAACTAACAAAATTAATTTCAGCAGGGCACAATGTAAGGTACTACACTTAGGAAAATGAAATGCATAGATATAGGATGAGGGACACCTGGCTTGAAAAACAGTACCTACAAAAGGGATTTAGGAGTCTAGTAGCCCACAACCTGAACATGAGTGAGCAGTGTGATGCAGCAGCTAAAAAGTCAATGTGATTCTAGGATGCATCAATAGGAGTATAATATCTAGACTAGACTGAGGAAAGTAATAGTACCACTCTATTCTGCTTTGGTCAGAATTCACCTGGAATTTTGTGTCCAGAAGGATATTGACAAGTGGAGTGCTTCCAGAGGAGGGCGACCCAAAAGTGAAAAGTCTGTAAACCTTGCCCTATGAGGAGCTGTGTATGTTTAGTCTGGAAGAAGAAAGAGAAGAGAAAGCTAAGAGGTGACATGATAGCCATGTTTAAATATCTATCATGCTGAAGATGGGAAAAGTTTGTTTTCTGCATCTCCAGAGAATACGATCCAGAGCAACAGATTCAAACTATAGGAAGAGAGATTCCACCTAAACATTGGGAATACAGTAATTTCCAGATAGTAAGAACTGTTTGTGGAATATTCTGCTTTATATTATGGTGGAGTCTCCTTCTTTTGAATTTTTTAAACAGAGGCTGTCTGGCGGGAGTGCTTTGATAGTAGGGGGTTTGCATTGTAGGGGGTTAAACTGGATAACCCTTGTGTCTTCTTCTAGTTCTGTGATTTATTCATCCTACATTTGTATTTAGGATATAAAATAACGGGTTAGGGGGGAATTGGTTTTCTTCCCTCCATGTAATAATCTTTTTGTCCGGAACAAAAATCTTTTGCTGTCATCCTGCTGGAAGAATTATCTTAGACTTCTAAGATTAATTAATCCATAGGTGTCCTTTTTCGTTGACATAACCCCCACCCTACTCCCATCAGGTAAAAAAAACCAAGAACATAAGAAAAGCCATGCTGGATCTCAGACCAGAGGCCTATCTAGGTCAAAAGCCTAGAGAGGATTCAGGCCAGTCTCCCCTCTAGTCCAGCATTTTGTGCATACAGTAGCAAACAAGTTGCCCATCAGCAGGACATGAGTGCAACTGCACCCTCATGCTTTCAACAACCAAGATACAGAGACATACTGCCTCTAATATTGGAGGGACTATAAATCCACTGTGACTAGTAGTCACATTCACAATCATTCATCAAATTCAAATGGCTTTGTTTTGTGGATCTGAATGATATTTTACCACTGCCTAGAAATTTCCCACAGCTCAAACTTGGTTTCCATCCAGAATGGAATGGGAACTTGTCTGGGAGGGATGTCTTAGCTCAGAGAGCAGGCCAAAAAGAGAAGTGATAGCATTTTACAGAGATAAACAGATAATAAACTGGTTTTACAGAACAGCCAAAAAAACAAACGCAAAAGCCACCACTAATCAATTGCCTACAAGGGAACAAATTCTGAATCCTCAGGCTAACAATTGTATGTAAAAAATACTGAAGGGAAACTTAGGAGCCAGCAAACCCAAAAGGAAAAAACATGGTTTCAGCATTACTTGAGACCATTATAATCAGCCATTTGAACAAAAGGCCAAAAATGCAGGCCTGAGCTGAAAATGTATTACCATCATCTTACATGGCCAGACTTTAGGACAAGTCTGCCACTAATCAAACCAAAATTAGAATGTACCACTCTTAGCATGCAATATACTACATAAAGGAGTTTTCCTGTGCCTTTTGTGGTTTTGAGTCCAAGAACAGTTACTAAATATGGTTAACTTGCTTGAGTATTTTTCTTCTTCTTCCTGTACTATTTTACATTTTCACAATTACATTTAATACTCTCCTCCAGAGAGAGAAACCTATTGATCAGATTAGCATTTTAGAAGTGTCTGTCTCTAAATGATGTTATACTGGGCATTAAAATACCAACTTGTTTTTGAACAGGATTTTCTACTCTGAAAGCTGATGGAGGGGTGCATGCAATTTTATGAAGCCTTTATTAGGAATAATCTTCCACAAATAAAGGTGTCAGGTCACTTCGGCACACCATACACTTAATTCTGGCAACCGGTAGGCAAAACTGGAACATACAGAAGTTTCCTCCCTGATCCTAAAGGAAAAAGAAAAGGAAAGAAACCATTAGCACCACAGGGCTCTCTCTCCCTGACTAGTATAAAAATTATTTGAGTTCTCACAGTATAGCTTCTTGGGTTTTGCTGCTTGATGTTGTTTCTGCATCATCATCTTCTGTTCATTTGGGCTATTTGCAGCAATTCAACTGAATTTGCACCAGGGCTTTTCCAAAGGCTTTTTAAATCTGGGGGCATGGTTTGCTGAGCTGGTCCTGTAGTTTGAAAGGCAATTTTTTTCCCCTCTGAATTTTAGTTATTTCCCCCTTCTTATAGCGCAAAAATATAATTTCCACAGATGCGCTATAACACTATACCTCTGAAAGTTTTTTGTGTTTTTTTAGGGAGAAGTGAAAATACATTTTTGTTCCAATACGTCTTGCAATTGCGGGGGGGGGGGGGGAAGACACTTGAGAGTGGGAATAAAATGTTGCAGCTGATGATGGGAGTTGCCAGAAAATTGTATGGGACAGCAGAAACAGCAGTTGTTTGTATCTTTTAAAAAAAGAATTTACACCAACAAATATCATCATCTCCAGCATCTCTGGGCATATTTGTCTTGGCTGGAGGAGTCCATAGCTTCTTTCAAAATCCCACCAGGCCTATTTTGTTCCAGGAGACAGCCTGCTTCATTAACAGAGAACAAACCTGATATGACATGGAGAAACAGCCAAAGACACTCAAATAATGGGTTAGAAGAAAATGGCAGACTATGGTTTGTTTCAAACCAACAAAGGCAGTAAGGAAATGACCTTTCTTCCCTTTGAGCACAATGTGTGTGAGTGCAGCAGTCATCGGTCGCCTATGTACTGCCTAATCTCTGTATCAGCATCATGACCTGGAGATAAGCGATGCTATAATGCATGTGCATCATCTGCTGCCTTTCTCCTGTAAAATTCCTTTGTCAAGCAAGTTACAAAAAGGGCACCATTATTTTGCACTTGTGGAGCAAGAAGAAAAAAATCTCATTAGCAAATATAAACAATCATTGACTGCCAAGTCCTGCTAAAACGTGGATTTATACTTTGGCTACCAAGAGAAAATACACACATACCTCAGTTAATAAATCATTTGACTAAGCTTCTTTTTAGAAAGATTTTATACATCTGTCCAGTCACCTTTCCTCTTTATCCTCTGTCTAGCTGGAGGTTTTTTTAAAAGCAGCATTAGCATTTTAAGCAGAGTCAGTTGAAGGGGGCTGGAGAAACAGACTTTTGATAGAGAAATACAGACTTTGCACTAGAGTGTCTGAAGTAAACAATGCAATGAAGCATGAGCTAGGAGATAATGAAATTATACTCTAGATATGTATACCTTTCTACAATAGGCAAAGGAGACAACAGCAGACTCTAGAATCCCTTACTGACCATCTGTTAATAGCAAAACAGAGAAAAGGGGAAACCAGATAAATCTGCCTTGCTTGCTCCCCTCAGTATGTTGAAAAAGCATAGATCAATATGCTTTTGGCCACCAAAATGAAAATCATGCATGGAAGCTGGAGAAAGTAAAAAGCCTTCCCTTCTTTCATTGTTGCACTTCCCATTCCTAGTCTCCTTCTAATTTCTTGACTACAATCTTCATTCTGGTCAATATTTGACCTGAGATATGGGAATTTTTTTTAACTATTTCCATTTCCTCATGTTGAATTCATGTAGATCCTCCACGGTCATTATTTTTGTTTTCTTTATTTTTAGCAGTAAGCCTACCTTTGCACTTTCTTCTTTAACTTTCCTTAGTAATTGTTCCAAGTCCCTGATGTTTTCTACTAGTATTATAATATAATCTGCATATCAATTTTTGATTTTCCTTCCTTCTAGTAGCCTACCAGATACAGGTATTGTTCTATTTCTCTTTGTTGTTGCTCTATAGAGGTTAATTTGCCATTTAGGTATTTTCCAATTCTATGATCTATGATTCTAGGATTTGAACTTGGAACTTTGAGTACCAGGCTAAGCCATTTACATCCAAACAGGTCTATTAGCATGGATATTTCAAATCGACTTCATAGAACCATAGATCATAGAGTTGGAAGAGACCACAAGGGCCATCCAGTCCAACCCCTGCCATGCAGGAACTCAAAATCAAACCATCCCCAACAGATGGCCATCCAGCCTCTATTTAAAGACCTCCAAAGAAGGAGACTCCACCACACTCTGAGGGAGTGTGTTCCACTGTTGAACAGCTCTCACTGTCAGGAAGTTCCTCCTAATGTTGAGGTGGAATCTCTTTTCCTGTAGCTTGCATCCATTGTTCCGAGTCCTATTCTCTGGAGCAGTAGAAAACAAGCTAGTTCCCTCCTCAATATGGCATCCCTTTAAATATTTAAACAGGTCTATCATATCCCCTCTTAACTGTCTCTTCTCCAGGCTAAACATACCCAGTTCCTTAAGTCGTTCCTCATAGGGCATGGTTTCCAGACCCTTCACCATTTTAGTTGCCCTCCTCTGGAGATGCTCCAGTTTTTCAACATCCGTTTTGAATTGTGGTGCCCAGAACTGGACACAGTATTCCAGGTGGGGCCTGACCAAAGCAGAATGCAGTGGCACTATTACTTCCCTTGATCTAGATACTATACTTCTATTAATGCAGTCTAAAATTGCATTGATCTTTTTAGCTGCAGCATCACTGTTGACTCATGTTCAACCTGTGGTCTACTAGGACTCCTAGATCCCTTTCACACGTAGTCTCGTTAAGACATCTTATATCTATGCATTTCATTTTTTTGCCCTAAGTGCAGTATTTTAAATTTCTCTGTGTTGAAATTAATTTTGTTAGCTTTGGCCCAGTTTTCTAATCTATTAAGGTCATTTTGAATTTTCATCTTGTCTTCTGGGGTATTAGCTATTCCTCCTAATTTGGTGTCATCTGCAAATTTGAGGAGCATGCTCCCTATTCTTTCATCCAAGTCATTGATAAAGATGTTTAATAACACTGGGTCCAGGCCAGAACCCTGTGGCACCCCACTGGTCACTTCTTTCCAGGATGAAGAGGAGCCATTGCTGAGCACCCTTTGGGTTCGGTCAGTCAACCAGTTACTAATCCACCTAACAGTTGTATTGTCTAGCTGACATTTTACTATCTTGTTTGCAAGAATATCGTGGGGCACCTTGTCAAAAGCCTTACTGAAATCACCTTATCATAAGAACAAGAACGCAAATTAAAGATATCCAAGCTGTACTGTGCATTCTTATTACCTTGATGATATATTTTGAAGTTAATTGCATTCTGACTATTAAAGAAATATTTGAACTTTACAGCTAATAAATTAAATATGAAGTAAAAGGCATTGCAACAATATTTTCAATAGAATACACTGGAAACTTTTACTCACATTTGCTCTATTTAAGAATGTTATTGGTCTTAAGCTTCTGTGGTTCAACAGAGTAACATCTAATCATCAATCTTCCTAAACAGATGCAAATTCTTGTGTCCATGTAAGGTCAGAAGCAGTTGTATAGCACCAATGGTGATTTACAACTACCCTGCTTAGTCAGAGAAGGTACACTGAAACCTGCTATGCCACAGTCCAGTAGATTTCTCCTACAGATTTATGTGGATGTTCCCTAGACCATGACCAGACTTTTATAAATGTTTTAAAACTGTTCCTTCCAGATCACTATCACCTGCAATTTTATATCTGTAGATAGTAAAACCATTAACAAGAGGTTGTTAGTGATTCTGATGGAGGTGGTGGCTGCCCACAAAAATCTAGAACTCTCTTTTTTAGTTTCTTGGTAAGAGTTTTGTAAAGCAATTTTCACAATCTTGGTCCCTATGGATGGCTTATTTTTTGAGTAGGCACTTAGTCACATCTTAGTACACATCTTCTTATCCCATTAGCATAAATAAAATTAAAATTAAAAAATGCCCCAGAATTCTAATATAAGTGTTAATTGTATGTTAGAATTCTATTATTACCATTAAGTTAAATAGGCAATAAAGAGACAAAAGTGTACCCAAGGATCGTCTGAACCAGAAATGTCCTAGAGGTGGAGCAAGCAAAGTGTGGCCCATAGCTCACATGCAGTTCTGCAAGGTAGGTTTTGTAGCCCCCATGGGTCATGTTTTGGGAATTTTGCTGCAGAATGCCCCAAATACATGATAGGAGTACATAGACAGGGGATTTCTACCACATATCAGGTCCCAAAGGGCAAGATGACCAGATGTCATAACTGCAAAGTAAGACAAGGCACTGCAAAATGTAGGGCAGGGGTAGGCAACCTTTCCCCTTTAAGGGCCGAGGGACTTCAGCTCCCAGAATCCCAGGAGCTATTGGCCAACATGGGACTATTGGCCAACATGGCTGAGGCTTCTGGGAGCTGAAGTCCTTCGGCCCTTAAAGGGGAAAGGTTGCCTACCCCTGATGTAGGGCATTAAAGAAAATTGTATGACATTACAAAATAAAAGCAGAAAAAACAATTCATGCTATTTAGTCCTGTTCAAAATGGAGGACATTTGAGAATTCCTCCTGGACAGAAGGTTGAAATGTAGGACATGTCCTGGAAAAGGAGGGCATCTGGCCACCCTGCCCAGGGGTAAAAAACAAAATGTCCACTGGGGTGAGGAATTATTTCCACATTCTGCAGGCCCTGGACCAATTGAAGTCCAGGAGAACCCTTTGTCTGAACCCTAAAACTCAGTGAAAATGCCCTATACTACTTAGAGGTGTTTGGATGCACTTTTTTAAAAATGCAAGAGTAGGTACGGCCTTCCAAGGTCTCTTGGGGGGCTAATGCATTCCTCTAGTCTTCCACAGTTGCCTACTCCCTGTCCTAGAGCAACAAGTATCACACTTCGTTTAACAAGCAGACAATTCAGCATGTAAGCCCAGTTCTTTTTTTAACTCCACCATGTTCATTAGATGGATAGGCAATCACCGCTTGAGACTTCATATGATTTCTTTGTATAAATATAAATTCAGACACAAACTCAGTAGTTATACAAATGTCAAGGGACTGTAGTGTTTTGTTAACTCAAGGTCAATCTGGAGTTGTCTAACAAAGACAAATCAATTAATTTTTGTAGTTCAAACACTGTTACTAAAAAGAGATCTGAAGGAGAATGTTTATCTTCACCACTTAAGTTTCATTGTCAGAAGTTTACATTAGTGTTTCAACAGAACTGTGAAAAGATTATAGATACCAGACCTACAATTCTCTCGCTAGTTTTTCTTTTTAAATAAAGAGAATTAAGTGCATTTCACAATTAGATTATCAGCAGCTTTAATTCATTTTAAAATCGTGTTATTTCAGGTGGATTCCACCCATATTTACAAAACAAGTTTATTTAAGCACAATACAAAAAACCCTAAAAGATACAAAGTGAGTGTTTCCAAAGCCCTGAGCATTGATCATGCCTAACAAGGCTAAAATTACATAGTCTCATCAGTACCTCTCTCACCAAAATACTGCAAAAAGATAGCAGGATTACTAGCATAGAACTGATCCAGTAACTTCTTTCGTTCTTTGGCAGAGAGACTAGAGTCTTCATCAATTGTTTTTAGCAGAGAGACAAGTTCCTTTTTTGTAGTCTTCTTTGCACTGTTGTGATACTCGCTTTCATTAAGCCGCTGGCAGAAAGTATATCCTAAAGTAAACACATGAAAAATCATTCACAGAAGCCTAGTAGTAATTCTTATTATTTCTACAGAACTTTTCCTAAGTGCTCACACTGCATTCCCATATTCACAATATGTGTGGTAAACCACAAAGGGAAAGGGCCACTACTACCCCTATTTGAAGAATTATGGCCAAAGGCTGTTTATCTTGCCTAAGGCCCATGACTTGAAGACGCATCAGAATCAACTTTTTCCCCAGCTTATGTCTCCGACCAACTCAAAAGTCTGATTCTAAGTCCAGAACATGGTGACCTTCAGTTCATAATTATGGGCTGTCATTGTTCCTGCCATTGGCATTAAAGTGCTGCAATTCTCCAGAGTGTATGTTGCACCATGGAGCCAGATAGTAGACAGACCATCCCCTTCTGGAATGGAATGTGAAAAAGTGGGCATTTACTGCTGCCAATTTTTGATGGTGTAGTTCTGGTGATAGTATCACTAGCAAATGAGGGAGGGCACCAGGGCCCACAAAAATGGACAAGAGGTTTATACAGCCTGAACAGCATACTGTCCAAGGATAGCAATGGCAAACCTGCTCTGAAGAAACTTGCCAAGAAAACCCCATGACAGGTTTGCCTTAGGTTAGCCATAAGTGGAAACAACTTGAAGTCACACAACAACAACAACAACAACAACATATTTTTAATAAACTACAGTCTGTTCTGGACCCTCCCCCCCCCGCGAAAACAGAAAATTGCCAATATTTAAGCCCCATTGGCTTGAATGACGGTGCATACCCACAGGTGTGCACCCCATTTTGTCCCCCTCCATTTGCTCCTGCGAACGGGCGAGGGACGCAGACTCCAAATCCGCAAAAACGGAGGGACAACTGTATATTCATCTATATATTTCATTAATTAACAGAATCATGTTTGCATCACCAACCAAACCCCTGTACTATTGAAATGTCATTAGCACCACAGTTATATGTTTTATTGGTTAATTCTCTTTATCCCCTTACACTATGTTTGTATCTGTATAAACATTTAAGATATTAAACAGTCCAAATATACATGAAGTTTATTTATGGTTCATTTATATATTCCATGTCCACAGTGGAGTATGCCCAAAGTGGGTCAATATAAAGCATCAACTGATTTTCAAAATTACTGAGAGATTTAAAATAATGGTTACCTGTATTAAGGCTGGAATCTTTCCCTTGCTGTATGGCTACAAGCTTATCACTAACCATTTTGTGCAGTGTCCCTGGAATCTGGAATGAAGAAAAACATGTCAATAACTGATGTCAGTCAATTGCAACTCAATAATTACTAAACAACAAGCTGGGGGAGAGGGGAGATTTTCAGTCATATACCTTTAAGACATCTTTTTGGTAGTCCACCAAAAACAAAACCAGAAGATCTGTTTTTCCTTTAGATAAATTTTTGTTGTCAACTATAGCTCTAGAGAAAGTCCTTTTCACAACCATCCGGTTGTCACTCTGCAAAAGGAAGGCAGTGAATAAAAAAGTTACCACTGGGATTCACTATATCTACTCAACATATCCTCCATTTTGAAACAGACATTATCTAGTTGTCAGTTAACAGTTTGCTTTTTAAGACCACAGTAAGCCACAGATGACATGTGGATTTAAGTCATTCTAAACATTAAGTAAGGCAAATTGATTTCATTTTCAGAGAACATTTGCAAACATTGTAAGAGTCCCTTCCAGCCTAATCTTTGATAAAAGTATGCATGAGAAATGCACACTGTGGCTTTCCCCCCCACTTCAACCTTGCTGTTCCTCAGGAGACTCCATGCTACTATGGGAAGAAATCATGACGTGGCTTCCCACCCCATCATCTTTGTCCCCCGGCATTAACAAGAGATAAGGAGCCATAAGCTGATAGCATCCATGTCACTAAAAGCAGCATCAGAAGTCTGCCCACTTGGCACTGAAAGTCCCTCCCATAGCCAAGTGACATTCAATGCCTCTTCCTTTAGCCAAGTGATCATACTTGCCTCTGTTTGCAGCTTAAGCTCAGAATTTTGAGCTATAACAGCCATGAAATAAAGAAGCCTCCTGAATTCCTCTCTTGTTGGGCTATCTAGTAACTTCAAGTAGAGCTGAATTGCTTCCAGAGCTTGATCAGTCTTTCCATTAACTGGAAGAAGTGGGGGGAAAAAGTGATGCAGTTTATCAGGAACACAAACATTACGTTGCTTTTCTGCTAAAATACCAACTATTACACTACCACAAACATGTAAAGTTGGGCAGTAAAACACATTGTTACCGTTAAGCTTCAGAATGTACATTTTAAAAGAAAAGTTTTTACTCCATAAATTGATTACAAGAAAATAGTTGCTTGCTGATGAATGTAGCTAGTCATCTAGAAATATGAACTAGATGGCTACTGAAGGCAGCCTTTCCAGTCCTCCCTTTTGAACAGATCATACACAGACTCCCACTTCTTTTTTTACTCTAAAGATGAACAGACTTTTCTTCTGTGGTGGTAATTTACTTAGAATGAATTTACATTTGATATATAATCCCCCCCCCCCCCCGTGCATCTTGTACTAAAGGGAAAACAATGGTGGCATAGATCCAACCTCCATTGAGCACCTTATCTGAGGACTGGGATCAGTTTAGGATAGGATATGTCCTGCCTCCTAGGTTTAGAATACTGCTCCTTCAGCTCCTTAATGAAAAAGATGTAAACAAAGGTGTCAAACCAGTGGAAAAGGAAGTAGTTTCTCAGATAGAAATCTGCTCAATGATGGATTTTGCTACAAACCTACTACAAGATGTAGTGGTGGCCACCAACCTGAATGGCTTTAAAAGGGGAGTAGACAAATTCACATGATGTTGTGGTTTGAGAGCCAGTATGATACATTGGTTTGAGTAGAACTGGACTCTGGGAGATCAAGGTTTGAATCTCTGTTTGGTGATCGAAACCCGCTTGGTGACCCAAGGCAAGTCTCACACTTTCATTGCCTCAGAGGATGGCAATGTCAAATCCTCTCTGAACAAATCTTACCAAGAAATTCTTGTAATAGGGTAGCCATAAATCGGAAATGACTTGAAGGTGCACAACAAGAAGTTCAGAGAGGAAAGGGCTAACAATTGCTGCTAGTAATGATGGATATATACTATCAGTATTAGTACACCTCTCAATACTAACTACTTGCTAGAAACTAAAAGCATGAAGAGCTTGTCCTGATTTCACATAGACATGCGGCATGTAAACAGACTACCAGACTAGATAGCCTTTTGTCTTATTCAGGATGGCTTTTACATTCTTGCGGTTGCCTGATGATACCATAAGATCAACAAATGGCTCTGGTGCTCTTCCTTGTCTTGGTCAATAAAGAAAGTATTTGGAAGACTCACTAGCTGCATTAGTTTGAATCTTATTAGACATCTTAGTGAATTCACTACATTAGTGTACCAGTAGTTAACTGTACTCCTGTTGCTTCAATTTAGTGCTCTCGTTTATAGCAGCCTGGCTACCAGTATATATCAGATATAGAAATTGTTGGTGAAGATGATGGGATTATTGGTAGGGTAAAGGGCTAGCACATGAAAGGAAAGGGCCAATTTCATCCCTGTACCACTACTCCCAGCACAGAGGTGGAAGAGACAAGGGCCATCCAGTCCTGCCATGAAGGAACTCACAATCAAAGCACCCAACCACCCATAAAGTTTACAAGCTGCAAGCTACAGGGAGCTTCTCTCAGGAAATAGAAGAGAGGTTATGTCATGTCACTATCATCATCATCATCATCATCATCTTTATTTCTATCCCGGTTTTCCCACAATTCGGGATTCAGAAGCAACTTACAACAACTTTTAAAAAAGACAATTAAAAATCTACAGGATATAAAAGAATTTTTGGCAAATATTTTGGTATCTTTAAGACTCTTTGTTGGGGTAGTTCTGGGAATTGTGGGGCCAGCAAAGGCCAAACCACCATATTTTCAGGTAGCTTTCTTGGCATTTTGGATAGTTTGGAAACAAAAACCCCAAAACAAAACAAAAACCAAAATCAAACTTTTGGGGGGTTGGGGAGTCAGGAGGCATCCTGGGGGCTTCAAATAGCTGCAATATACAGTCAGCCCTTCATATCTGCAGGGGTTCCATTCTGGACCACCTCCACCCCCTTGGATGCCAAATATCTCAGGACCTCATGTCCCAATATACTCAATTGCAGTGCAATATGCGCGCGACTGTGTTTTGAGGCTACATGCGTGCGCCACCATTGAGAAGAACTGATGGGGCCATCTGCAGATGCTCCAATCCATGGATGGCAAGGCCACCAATATGGAGGGTTGACTGTAAAGAGAGAGAAAGAGAGAGATACGGGGACTGTACTTTTCCTATTCCTGCCTTCAAAAGGTAGCCTAAAAATATTTTAAAATAAAATTCTTCTGTGACTTTTTCTGCTTTAGTCAAAAGCAATGCTGATACAAAAGAATAAAGTACATATATTTGTGAATATATTTTAATATCCAGACTTGAGAAAGTGAGTGTAAAAAAAAGGGAAAAAATACACACAGATGTGTTTTCTGCCACAAAGATAAGGGAATACACTTGTGAAATCAATAGCTGACTAATGTACATGTTCTCATTATATTATTACCAGCTAACTTGGCCTGCTGTTCCATTTCTTACTGAAAATATGATGCTTTGTAAGTTAGGAAGCATTTAGCTATCACATTCCACACCTGCAGATTTAATTAGCATGCTAGCTATTCATTAGCTGTAAAATAATGATCGGTCCTGATAGATTACTGACAGGTTATTCATATGTATACGTTTCACTCTGCCAAGCTATTTTGCTTTGAATTATTTCCATCATGAAGGTAACACCACCACAAATACACAGCCATAATTTATTTGAACAAGAACAGCACCATGATATAATTGCTCTGATTGACATGCAAAAATGGTAGGCTCAGCGACACCAGTACAGAATCTTTGTCAATATCCACTAACCTAACAAATAACATTTTGTCAGGAGCATTTGCTTTTTAAAGAACTTTAAGAAACTAGTCTGCACAGTTGTTTAGTATTAATGCCCTGGTCAGTCAAAGCCATCTTTCCATATTTTCCATGGAGAATAAATGGAGCACAGCTATTGTTAACATTCACATAATTAATAGATATCTACTTACCTAGCAGTTCTGCAATGCCAAGGTGGATATCAGGTGCATGCTTTAAGAGAGGCTCCTTCTTTTGGCTATAGTGTCTTCCGATAGTTTCAAACAGCAGCAGTTTGCCTATTTGAACTTTGTCAGGCCCATCAGGTAAATTTCGGCTTACATCAACCACCATCTGATCTGGAAGATACTCCAAGCAATCTACTGCTGCTGACAGCCATTCATCTGCCCTAGAAAAAAAAGTTGAGGATGTTGATTCTGTCCCAGGTACTAAAACTCTGTTCCAGGAATAAGGCTCATTAGAAACAATGGCAAATTAGAGACAGATCAGGTGATGTAGGAGATCTATGGAAGGGTCTCCTTTGTGCATTAGACCCTCTTACAGTATAATAAGAAAGTAAGATGCAGGCTTATGACTCTGACAATGTCAGTTTTCTTCCCCTGCATTTTTTTTAACCATCTTGGCCCAGTGAAGAAACCAGTGGGCTCTGAAACCTAGTATGAATTTTACATCTTCTGGTTGGTCTTATAAAGGTATCACCACAGTGTGTGCTTTGGATTTTGGATCCAATTTTGTTGCTATTGTTTTTCAAAAAAAGATCAAGGTACAAGTCAATGCTAGGTGAGAGATTGCAATGCTAGGGGAGAGAAGGAAATTCTTCTTATGTACCATTCTCCTGAGGCCCTTTTACACTACACAGTTATGGAACTATGATACCACTTTAACTGCCATTATTCCATTCAATGGAATCCTGGTGTTTGCAGTTTGGCGAGTTCTATAGCTTCCTTCAACTGCAAATCCCAGGATTGTACAGGATGGCATGACAGCAATATAAGTGAAGTAATAGCACTATAAGTGGTGTGAAAGGGCCTGTAGTTTAGATACTCCTTTCCTCTCTCTATTTAAGTAAGCAAGTCAACACTGTCGGAAAATTGGCTTTCTTGTCTTTCTGTTCATGCACTTAAAATACTTACTGAGAGTCACCAAAGGCTTTGAGAATCTCTCTGTCCAAGTAGTTGTTTGTGATGATGCTACGTTCAGTTTCTTGCTTTGCTTGTGGAAATCTAGCTTCTCTCTTCTGGTACTCAAGTAAGGAATCAAGCAGTGGAAGGTCTATGAGCTGCAGGAGGCGTGCAATTGTTTGCTCTCTCCAGACTTCATTGATAACTGTGGGTGGGTGGACACAAACCAAACAGCAAGATTGTTAGCAAAGTTATTTAAGGATCATCCAGTATTTGTCTTTTAGCCTAAGAGACTTATTGCTTTACTGCAAGAACACTTAAAGGGCCGACTTCCTGTTAATGTATTGTCAACTTCAAGTGTCCTTCATCAGAGTAAAAAGAAGGTGATTAACAGCATTTATGCAACAAGCAGCAAGGATTTTAAGATACCCAAAATGCTTTACATTCTTTCCTGTGCAAACTGCAAATGATCTTTTCTGGACAGAGAATCCAATCACATAAATCATGCTAATAAGGATGCAAAAAGAAAGAAAGCCTTGTTAAAGCCTTCCAAGCTGGAACAATGACATGCCTAGCTTCAAGTGCCCCTGCAACAGTGAAGGATTCCACAGCTGAAAATGGAGAACTTGTCTGCTGGCTAATTTTCTAATCAGTTACTATGTGCTACAGTACAGGAAAACAATAATGTTAATACCAGGTTTTGTTTTCACTCAGCAAAAACAAATTAAAACAAAAATGAAAGAGAGATGGAAGCAACACATAAGAGTCATCTTGTTTAAACCAGCTACATTTTTGACGTAAGTGGAAAAACTAGAACATTTGCAACACTGGTGGCTATTATGCCACAAGTCAACCTCAAAGTGGGAAAAAGTGCCACAGTGGTACATGTTCAGCCCTGTACCACTTCCATTTCTTTGGGATAGTTTTCCCTCCTGTCTAATAAGTGGGGGAAGTAAAGGTGGCAGCTACACATTATAGGAGACATACATAGGAGTGGAGAATTTTTGTTTCCATTGAGGGTCCCATCTTCTCAAGAGCTGTCTGTCAGGACTACATGCCACCAGTGGAAAGGCTTAGAAAAATTACTTTTTTGGACTGTAGTTACAGGAATCTCCCAGGCTAGCCAGCAGTGCTATGACCAATCTTCTTCAAGCTCTAACTAGGGTTAGAGTAATAGGTCCTCCATGAAAGGGAAGGGGGGAATGCAAATAAAAAACTAGTTTTTTAATCTAGATCCTCAATCGCAACTCTATGGCCAGCGTTGGCAGAAGTTAACCATAGAAATGCATTGGATGATCTACAAATGCCCACAGAAGTGTTTTCTGTAGGAATCTCTAGGTGCTGCAGTGTGACTTCTGGCAGAGTCGTGCTGCAGGACCTAGAGATTCCTAGAAAGAACGTAGCAATCAAATCTGTGAATAATCGGATTTTCAAAAGTCAAATTCGCAAATGTGAAGGGCCAACTGTACTTTGCTCTCTCTCTCTGTCCCCTCCTGCAACATGCCATTCTCTCTCCCCTTCTCCCATCTCCTCTTCCACCCTTATCAGAGGTCTGAACCAGTTCTTTGCAGCAGGTTGCCCTCCTCTACCATATCCCATCATTGCCTCTTCTCTGCAGAAAGGCCACAATTCCTGTTTTCTGGGGCAGTTGTGGCATAGGGCCACTGGTTGAGGCCCATGCCAAAGGCTGGCAGGCTGATTTTTCATGACTGAGAAACAATAGATATCTGTTAGAATTGAGCAAACACATTACACACTGAATTATTTTTTTATGTGCACTATGGCAGGGGGCTTACATTCGTAAGTTCCCTCCAGTTTAAAAACAGGCAGTTATTCCTTTCATCATTTACAAGCAGCTTTGAAATCTTTACATCACTTACCTTGGCGAGACAAATTTGAAGAGGTATTTACTTGAGGGGAACTAACAGGCTTTAAACTCAAGTTTTCCAAGAGATCCTCCAAGCTCTCTGCTTTCACAGGTGTTGTGCTAAGTAGTGTCCTTTTCTCCTGTCTGGAGCAAGAAGAGTAAATGATCCAAGTACATGTAGTTTTGCCAAAAAGATTCTGATTGCAACAGTTGGGTCAAGTCTCATTATATAAAATTTTGAACAAAACTTTTTAATGACAAAATGAAACACTAGTTGAAGCTTCCGCTCTCCAAAACTAATGGAAAGTAGAAAATTGTGTTCACACAATACAGAAAATTTTGACATTTTTTTGCCACCTTTTGGTTGGCCAGCATGGCATAGTGGTTTGAATGTTGGACTAAGACTCTGATGTCTGCTTAGTTTTTAATCTTTACTGGGCAAGTTAAGTGCTGTCTCAAGGGGAAGGAACAGCAAAACATATTTTGCTATGAACATCCTGTGAGAGTTTCACCTTAGGGTCACCGTAACTCGGAAATAACTTGAAGACACACACCACCACCAAAGTGAAGAATGACATGGATTTTAGAATGTTTAGTATGGTCCAAATGGCTACCTTTTCTCTCTAATGCAGATTAGTTTGCCAAACCATCAGAACCAAATTTCCATGATGAGTAACAATCCCCTTTAGTTTTACACACAGACAGAACAGGGATATTGAAGTACAACTCCAAATGGGGAAAAGATGGGGGAAATGTCTAAAAATCTCTCCTACACCACATAAGAATGGACTTCCATTTGAATTCCTTTTTTAAAAAGGCTTCTGCTGGGCACTAAACAATCTCGGGCAGTGGGGGGACATGGCATAATTGCTTCATTCCATGGAAAATGGGAGCCATTTTGTGGGGAAAAAATTAAAATTCAGGGGTAGGGGCATGGTTGGGCATATTGCAGAGGGTACAGACTTACCAGGTCCCATGGAGAGTCAATGCCCCCCCCCCCAAATCCTGGCAATTGCCCACCCTCATCTGAAAGCATATTTACTGTCCCTGAAGTACATAACCAGATACCACACCCACCTCAGAAATGTAGTACTGTTAAATCTGTATACTGTGGTCTCTACCTATTTGAACTCAGCTTTAAAGAAACTGGAACATGCTAGGTTCAAATTCACATATACAATTATTCTCTAAGCACTTGGGCTAGAGGAAAATCACAACACCACAAGTAGAATCGCTTGAGCAGCAATTCTGGTGAAAAATAACATGCCCTTTAAAAAAGAATTGTTGTTGTTAACTGCCTTTGAGTCAACATCAACTCATGGCAACCCTGTGGATGAGACATTTCCAAGATCTCCTATCCTCCACTGCTCTGTTCAGGTCCTGATTCATCCAGCTATTTGGCATGGGTTCTTCCTCTCTTTATAGTGCCTTCTATCTTTCGGAGCTTTATTGTCTTTCCTAATGAGTCATGCCTTCTCATGATGTGGCCAAAGTACAACAGCCTCAGTTTCATCATCTTGGCTTCTAGGGTCTGATCTGTTCTAGGATCCATTTGTTTGTCTTTTTGGCCATCCACAGTATCCTTAACATTCTTCTCCAGAGCCATAGTTCAAATGAACTGATTTTCTTCCTATCCGCTTTCTTCACTGTCCAGCTCTCACATTCATCCCGTACATAGTGATGGAGAATGCAATGGATTGGAAGATTCTGCTTACAATAAGAAATGGGCTCCTATAGCTTATTTATATTTCACTCAGCTATATACCGGTAATCTCAAGAAATGACTTCCAGCAGCACCACCCCACCTGGAAATGCCTATACTTCTAGATTTCTCAAAGATAATTCCCAATTTCTATGGTTACACTAAGCACAGTTAGTCAGCTTTGCTGTCCTTTCCTATCTAGTATGTTATTTTTGTTGGTTAAACCTAAGTAGTTTTAAGTTCACAGAGAAAATGGGATTTTATTCTATAGAAAGTAACGTACATCAAAACACTAAACATATAATTCATCTGAACTATGTAAGTTTATAGAGAAGCAAATCCCACTAAGAGAGCTAGCATGATGGGTGTGTAGATTTTGAGTGGTGGACCAGAACTCTGGGAGACCAAGTTTCAAATCCCTTCTTAGCCATGGAAACCCACTGGTGACCTTGGGAAAGTCACACTTGCCAGCCCAGGAGGAAGAGAATGGCAAATCTCCTCTTGTAAAGAAAACCTATGGACGTTGTTGTTGTGTGTGCCTTCAAATCTCCAACTTATGGCCATCCTAGGTCAAACCTATCACAGGGGGTTCTGGGATTGAGAGTGTGTGACTTGCCCAAGGTCAGCCAGTGGGTTTCCATGGCCAAGTGGGGAACAGAAGTCTGATCTCCCTAATCATAGTCCAGCAGTCAAACCACTACACCATGCTATCTCTAAGGACAGGGTCACCATAAGTCAGAGTTGACTTGAGGGCACATAACAACTACAACAGAAATCTCACTAAATTCAGTGTGGCATATTCCCAGAGAAAGTGGGCATAGGGTTGCTGCCTGAATTGCATATCCTACTAGCATTTAACAAAAAGACACAACAGAATGAGATTCAGCTTACTCACAGTGAGCCAAATTAGTTTACTTTTGACAACTGAGAAGACACTACAATAAAATCTTAGAAGAACTGTCTCAGTCATAGGTCTTATGCCACACACAAAAGATCACACCTTTATGTTCCTTCTTTGTGTTCAGACTGGTTTTATAGCCTTGGTTTATAGGAACACTTTAACCGTGATCAGAAAACCTATCCGGAAAACGACTCACATCGAGTGTATGTACCTCAGCCTGAAGACAAGGGATAGTTTGGGGATTCTGTTGGTATACCGGCCACCCCGTTGCTTAACAGACTCCCTGACCGAGCTGACCGCCCTGGTTTCTGAGTTGATGCTGGAATCGCCCAGACTTTTGGTTCTGGGCGATTTCAACATCCCACTCGAAACCAGTTTGCAGGATTTAACTGGAGCGGCTCGGGAGTTCATGGATACCATGACTAACATGGGCCTATCCCAACTGGTCGACGGGCCCACACATTGTGCTGGTCATACCCTCGATGCGGTCTTTAGTACGGAGCAGGAGTATCCGTGGGCGGTAGTTAAGGAAACTTCCGCCCTGTCATGGACGGATCATTTTCTGATCAGGGCAGAACTAAAGGCTATTGTCCACCCTCCTGGGGGTGGTGGACCGATTAGAACGGTCTGCCCTCGAAGGCTAATGGAACCAATTGGTTTCCAGAAAGCCTTAGAGGGTTTAATGGTTGGTAACGCCGGTGATTCTGTCGAAGCCCTGGTGGACACTTGGAATTCCGATCTCACCAGGGCTATTGACACAATCGCTCCCAAGCGTCCTTTCCAGCCCGCTTCGAATCGTAAGCCCTGGTATACCGAGGAGCTTAGGAGGATGAAGCGAGCTGGACAACGACTAGAGTGCGAATGGCGAAAGACTCGTCTCTCATCCGACAGAACTCGCCTTAGGAAACATCTTGATTCCTATAGGGAGGCTTTGCGTGCAACGCGGAAATCTTTCTGTTCTGCACGCATTGCGTCTGCAGAGTCCCGCCCGGCAGAGCTGTTTAGGGTGGTGGGGGAGTTGACAAAGGTCCCTCCTGCGCCGAATCCCCTACTTAACCCGACGACAGCCTGCTGTGAGGCCTTTAATATCCACTTTGCAGATAAAATCTCTCGGATAAGAGCCGACTTAGACACCACTGTTTTGGCAGAATCCGTAGATGAGGCGTCCAGGAACTCCGTTGATGGCATTTTACTGGATCAATTGCAATCTGTGAGTACCGATGACGTGGACAAGCTGCTTGGAATGGTGAGGAAGACGACTTGCCCCCTCGATCCTTGTCCATCTTGGCTGGTTGTCCAGGGGGGGGGATGCGCTGAGGGTGTTCCTTCGGGACACAATCAACGCATCATTCAGGGAGGGCAAAGTACCATCTTGTTTAAAGGAGGCGGCGGTTAAGCCACTCCTGAAAAAGCCTTCCCTGGATCCCCTGGACAGAAACAACTATAGACCAGTCTCCTTGCTCCCTTTTTTGAGCAAGGTCATCGAGAGGGCAGTTGCTTCCCAACTCCAAGCAGTCTTGGATGAAACCGATTATCTCGACCCATTTCAAACCGGCTTCAGGACAGGATTTGGGGTCGAGACTGCCATGGTTGCTCTGACCGATGACCTCCGCTTGAGTATTGACAGGGGTAGTGTGACCCTGCTGGTGCTCTTGGACCTCTCGGCGGCCTTTGATACCATAGATCATGCCATCCTCTTAGATCTCCTGAGAGAGTTAGGAATTGGAGGCACTGCTTTGCAGTGGTTCCGTTCCTTCCTCTCGGGCAGATCTCAGAGGGTGAGGCTCAGGGACAGTTGCTCATCCAAAATTGAGCTTAATTGTGGCGTCCCTCAGGGTGCCATCCTGTCCCCGATGCTGTTTAATATTTATATGAAGCCGCTGGGGGAGATCATTCAGAGGCATGGAGCCCGGTGAATTCAGTACGCTGATGACACCCAGATATATTTCTCCATGACCAGATCATCGTCTCAGACCTCAGATGGCGTCTCACCTCTTAATGACTGTCTCAGAGCGGTAATGGGTTGGATGAGGAAAAACAGATTGAAGTTGAATCCAGACAAAACGGAGGTACTCGCAGTCACAGGCCCAAAACTAGATTTGGGAATACAGTCTCCAGTCCTGGATGGAGTCACACTCTCCTCTAAGGACTGTGTTCGCAGTTTGGGGGTGCTCCTTGACTCATCGCTTCACATGACTAGTCAGGTGAATGCGGTAGTCAGGAGTGCCTGTTATCAGCTTCGGCTGATACGCCAACTGCGCCCTTATCTGGACATAAGGGATCTGGAAACTGTGGTACACGCCCTGGTAACCTCACGTCTGGATTACTGCAACGCACTCTACATGGGGCTACCCTTGTGCCTAACCCGGAAACTACAATTGGTGCAGAACATGGCAGCCAGGCTAATTACTGGAACATCACGGAGGGAGCACATAACACCGGTGCTTAAATCCCTCCACTGGCTGCCGATTAGTTTCCGGGCGCAGTACAAGGTGTTGGTTTTGACCTTTAAAGCCCTACATGGCTTGGGTCCATCTTATCTTAGGGACCGCCTCTCCCCGTATGATCCCCCCCGTGCTTTACGGTCCTCTGGGAGGAATCTGTTACAGCCGATTAGAACTAGGCTGTCCCAGACCTCCCAGAGGGCCTTCTCCGCAGCCGCTCCCAGACTTTGGAATGGCCTGCCGGATGAGATCTGTCTTATTACTACCCTTGCTGCTTTTAAGAAAGCAGTAAAGACGGATCTCTTCCGGCAGGCCTTCCCGGAACAACTTTCAGCTGAGAGATGAGTTTTTAAATTGACGCCGCTCATTCTATTCTTGTTATTATATGGTTATAATTGCTTTTTATTAATGTGGCATTTTTAATTCTTGTTGTTGTTTAATTCTATTTTAAGGGGATGGGAGGGTGGGATTATGAGATGAGGGTTTGATTTTTAACTTTGTTCTGTTTTTACACTGGTTGTTCCCCGCCCCGATTGCCACGCAGAGAGGCGGGTTATAAATAAAAAATTATTATATTATTATTATTATTATTATACTCAAGACATTAACATTTTTCACATTAACTAGGTCAATACAAACAACATCCTACTTGAAAGTGTAATTACAACCAACACACTGGTAAGTGCTACTAAATTCCAATTGTGATCATAAGTTCTTTTGTGTTGGGACTTCTACACAATAACTATTTGCAACCTAGATTTTATTTTTTTAAAAATACACAATATAATGGCTAATCTCCTATTTGTAATTATACTGTACAAGAATTTCATAAATAGAACCAAAGTTGTACAATATTATTACATTTAATTAAAAGTCATATTCACTATCACGAACACGGCACAACAATACAGAAGGCAGAATGAATTTAATACCACACATTGATGGAAGCAGATTTTTTTAGATCTAAAGCAGAATCATTTAGAATAGATTATACAGACAAGGAGTGAAGTGCTGTGAGTTCATACATTTTCTTGGTTTGTAGCTCTCATGACCCTTCAACACTGGCTCTGATGGCTAGGGCTGATGCCATTCTGAGAACCACAGATGACCACCCTTGCCACTTATTTTATTCTATAGGTCTTTAAGCTTTATGAAGATTGTTACAATCTTGCACCCATTCATTCATTCTAGTTAGACATATCCAGTCTCAGTGATATTAGTGCATATATCCCCAAAGAACAGGGGTGAGAATAGTTCAGTTTCTGTCTTTCAGAGGTTACTGTACTGAAACTCCGAACAGAGCCAATGATGAGGAATTTTGAGAATCCCAATTCAAGAGCATTACCACAATTACTAGAGCATCAGCTTAACTAACTGTACAATTTGACCAGATGACTCCATTAGATAACTTGGTGAATCAGTTGTTTAGTGACTAGAGAGAATTTATACTTATTAGTAAAAGTACCTGACTTTGAAGGGGCTGGAATAGTACTTTGGAAGTGGTCACTAAAATGCTGAAGCAGTTACACAGTTATCAGAGTTGGATGCATGTGTCCACAATGCATGAATGAAGCCACTGAGAACTCTACACCATGGTCTATCCCTACTCTTCTCTCTGGGATATGTATGCCATATTCATGAGTGGGGGCTTGTCTCACAGAGGGACAGATGTAAACATACTAGCAAGAATCAACCTGGGAAATATCTTATATGCATTATACATCCATGTTATCTTCCATAACCAACATATAAATCTACGAAGTCCCTACCTAGTGACCAACGGTGGCACTGCAGGCTTCAAGTCAAGATCCATTCAAATTAACTAGTATATTTTAAGAGCCAACATGGTGCAATGGTTTGAGCGCTGAGCCAGAACTGTGGGACAGCAGAGTTTGAATCCCCACTCAGCCCTTGAAGCCCATTGGAGTGACCTTGGCAAGTCATACTCTCTCACCCTTAGAGAAAGGTAACGGCAAGCCTCTGCTAATTAATCTTGCCAGGAAAACCTATGATAGAGTGGCCATAAGTCAGAGTTTATCTGAAGGCATGGAACAACAATTTACATTTTAAAACCAGATTACACCAAAGTGTTCAGCTCTAACGTCCCCTTAAAATGCACATCATGCTTTACTGTCTAGGTTTCACAGTCTTGGTGCTATGGCTCTGAAATAGCCCCTTTTATTATAGGCAAGTGGGGTCTTCAGGAAAATGCTGCAAATGTAGAAAGTTCTTGTTCAGGGATCCAGGCAGCTAGCCATGCCCTTTTCTAAAAATACTCCTTCCCATTCCTATGCTCTCATCCCAATTTTCTGTTTTCCTCCTCTCAGCAGTCAGCAATCCAGCACCACTCTGTGTCTTCACATTCTACCCCAATGGACTATCACTGTTTGAAGGGGGCATTCCTCCTAAGTCTCCCTGAGCATGCTGATATCTTCCTGTTGTGTGGAGAGTGATGCCATTTTGGCTATATAAGGAGAACAAGCTTGCTGTTAGTATGCAGAATAATTTCCATTTCACTTGTATCGTGAAGAGTAATTTACAGCTTTGTCACATTCGTTCTTCCTCCCTATTTCCAATTTACAGCTAGGGAACAGAGACTGCAAACCTCTGGAAAATAAAGCAGCTTTGACTAGAGCTACAGAGTGTCTGTGGTGGAGTTTGTTCTCAAGCATACCAGGGCCAAGTACTTATTTGCCTGCAGAAGTCATCCATCTTGGTTCAATTTTGAGTATTCAGATCAGGCTTCCAAGTGAAGTAATTTTTACCTGCCTGAAATTTTATGACCGTTTAATATCCTATGAATCTTTCATGCCTTAAGATCTTGAAGGCTCTTCTTTTAGGGCCTCTGTATTCCAAGACAACCTCTGACAAGATATTCAGCCTTTTTGGTGGCAGCACCCCAGTTTTGAAACTCTCTTCCCAGGAACATGGGTTTGGGACACCTAGTTTCCAAGCTTTTTGGCAACTGGTAAAAGGTATTTCATTCTCACAAGCTTTTGAGTTAGAAAATGCATTTCATTACCTTAGCTATTTGTTATTGTGAATATTTTTGCTTTTACAGATGTCTCTGCTTTAATTCTTGCTTCTGCTTTTTTACTTCTGCTTTGTACTGCAGTTCCCAGGATCCCATGTTGGCTCTGACTGTACTGTGTTTTTTTCTCCCCCCCCACTCAGTACTTTGGTGGAGTTCCTAGCACCTTGAAAGTTTTAATGCTGAAAGGCAGGATATACGGTAAATTAAAATAAATAAAATAAATAAAATAAATTCTATTTGATGTGGAAAAGGCAATGCAAGTTGGAAAGCCAACTTCAGGTAATACGTTCCTTTTGCTGCACGAAAACTTATTGTGAAAACTGGTGATACCCATGTTTTCAAGGGCAAAAAAAGGTCAACCCAGGCCACAGGGCTATATTTCCATTGCCTCTTTAGATGGGAAATGAAAACATCAAATACTTTATTGGAAAGAGGGGGAAATCTTGTCCTTCTGCGCTCCCTGAACAGGCACCCAGTCAAACAGTAATGGTCATGAATATTAGCTAATGGGCTAGAAGCCTCGCTCTGCTGTGCTGGATAGTTATGTCCACTGAACAAAGTCCATAGTGACTTGTATAAGAACATGCAGATCTTCCTCAGTTGTTGACTGTTGAACAGTTTATGTTCACAGTTTTGCCTTTTCCCCACTCCCATATCCCTTTTCAGCTGCATAAACAGTCCTAGGGATGGCAGCCAACTCAGAGAATTATATCCATTGGCTTTAGGACCGCTCCAGAGTACCTCAGAAACAAAAAGCTACATGTACCAAAACACCCACAGCAACAAATTTTGTAAACCTCTATCCCATCTAGCTACAAGACACTAATCTTAAACAAACCCAGTGGAATATCCCAATAAACTCTATTATACAGGAATAAGAACTCTTGGCTCCTGGGGGCAGGGCTGCCCTTACCTTGAAGAAACAATCCAGTTTGACACCACTTTAACTGCTATGGCTTAGTGCTATGGAAGCCTGGAATTTGTAGATTGTTCTGGCACCAGAGCTCTCTGATAGAGATGACTAAATGTCTCAGAAAACTTCAATTCCCAGGATTCCACAGGACTGAGCCATAGGAGTTAAAGCAGTGGCAAACTGCATTATTTCTGCAGTAGGGATGCAGCCCAAACCTTACTTGCCTGAGGTCCCATTCGGGGCCATGGCCCTTCCCATACCACCACTGTCTGGTGGTTTCCCAGTATATTTCCATTCTTATAGGGTGTAATGTCTTTAAGCCTCATCTACTAACAAATAATAATAATAATAATAATAATAATAATAATAATAATAATATCATCTCGCCCTTTCCCAAAACTGGGACTCAGAGCAGCTTACAATATTAAAAAACAGTACAATTAAAAATATACAAAATTGATACATTAAAACAGAATCAAATTATTACAATAGATAAATTACTACAACAGACGCTTTAAGGTAAAATATGCTGTTACTTTGGTCCCACCCATATGTCCTTGGCCTTCCATGGTGATGTGGCCTCTGAGAATGTCTCTGAAATTTAACTCAACCTTTAAACTGAATGAGATTCCCCACAATTGCATATAGCTTAAATCCATGGAGGTATGTTTAGGATTATGCTTGGTGGCAGCTGGTACCCACTTGGACTGACAGAGCAGAGTGGCTAATGGAAGGTAATGCCAAAGTCAATAGTATGCAGAGCCAGCTAATTCTGCTTTTATCCCCGCCACCTTCCTCCTCCCATGCAACAACAATGCAGCGGAAGTCCTTCATATTTAACACAGGCATACAGAGCTGTTGTTTCCCCCCCCCCAGATGTTTCAGACAACAACACCCCAAATCCCTTACCAGTAGCCGTGCTGGGTCAGGCTTCTCCGAAGCCCCCATTACAAGGTGAAAAACAGGTTTAGGGAGTAAATGTTGCCAGGAACATGGGAAGTGATAAATGAGAGGTGATGTGATAGCCGTCTTTAAATATCTGAAGGGTTGCCATGTGGCAGATAGTGTCAGCATGTTTTCTGCTGCCCAGAGGACAGGACACAAATCTATAGATTCTAACTACCAAAAAAGAGATTCCATCTATACATTAGGAAGAAAGACTACCTCAGAAAGTGGTGGACTCACCTTCATGGGCTGTTTTTAAGCACAGGTTAGATGACCACCTCTTGGGCTGTGGGTTCTTGCACTAGCAGGAGCTTAGACTACATGGCTCTTGGGATCCCTTCCAACTTTATGATTGTGTGTTCTGACTACCTAACTGCAAGGCCCATCCCAAAAAGAGAGAGTGAGAGACCTCAACAGTCATTTTCTATAACTGGACATGCTGATGGCCTGCTGAGAGTTCCCATTCTTCTAGGACGAAGGCTGATCACTGTATTGAACTCTAAAGTACAAACAGAAAGGGTGGCTGGCACCACCAGTCAGCTCTGTTGACATTCTTCTCCCCGTTACTTTGGAATGAGGACCCAAACCCAAGCTTAAGAAGGTGGTCCTTTGCTTGGGACCAGGCCAGAGAATCACTGTGAGGAGGGGAAAACTTTAGCTATAAGCTATATCTAGATTACAAATTAATTTCCCAGTATTATCTATAGAGTACCCTCATCCGTTGAGATTTTCTGAAGTCAGCCAAGAAGCATTCTTAGCACATCAATAATCAATAAGTGCTCTGAAAGAGCTATTGCTGGCCCTAGGAGCCATGCCAAGGAGCTGGATTTTGGTTTGGAAGCCTGCTACAGGTATACCTTTGTTTACAAAGCCTTTGATAAAGATGGTACTTTTTACAAAATATTTTCATGCCTGTCTTGCCTCTCCCTTTTTCTTCCATGTCCTCTGTTAAGCTGTCTAGCAGCATTGACACTTTTTGGGAGGCCTGGAAGAAGGGCTGGAGAAACACAGACTTTCAGTATTAGGCTGCAGCAGCTTGTCTGCACTACAGAACAAGTGAATCTTAAGCTAGAAAAAGGGTTTTACTCTAGCCAATCCTATTCTATTTTGTTGCCTACCTACAAAAAGCAAGGTAAACTGCAGCTGCCTCCAGAATCCCTTACTGAGCTTGTGGGAACAGCAAAACAGAAAAAATGGGAGAGCAGATAAGTCCACCTTAACACCATGTCAAAACACAACAAAAACATAGATCTATCTTTAAGTTTGGCCACCAAAATGGACATTAGGAAAAGTGGAGGCTGGTGAAAGGAAAGTTTATCCCTGGATGCATTTTGAAAGAAACATTCAGTTGGTCTCTAAAAGGTCCAAAATATTGTTTCATTTCACATGTTCATACTGTCACAGTTTTGAATAAAAAGTTATCTGGAACATATTGAACTGTTCTTCTTTGTGATGTAGGAATCTATCCCTATTCTTTCCATGCTATTTGTGCCTCTAGTACCAAAGTTTCTGTTAGAGAAGTAATGCTCATGAACACATTGCCTTTATTAACTGAGGCATACCTGTATTATTCTTTTGCTAGAGTTGGTCCCAGAGACCTTTCAAGGTTCCTTGCTATTTACATTTAGCAAGAGCAACCTTGCCTCTAATTCATTTTCTCTCTCTCTCTCTCAATCAGAGAGAGAGAACATGAAGTATTAAAGAGTTTGTAAGACAGGTGGCAAGGCTTTCTCCCACCACACTCCATGGCTTTCTCTTTTTGGACTGACCTTTGGAGATTCACTGGTTGTTACAGAAGGACCTTTTAATAGGAAGCTAAATGTTTTAGATACTTTTAAAGTGTTTGAAATTATTGCTGTTTTTAATTGGAGCATTTATTTTTAAATCTCTTTTATTATGATCACATTGTTTTAGCTCTACTTTGTTTTAATCTGTTCTATGACCCTGCCTTGGGTCTCAGGTTTGGAAAAAAGCAGGATAAAATAAAATAAACTCCCCTGCACATTTATCATGCGCAATTTCGAATTGGGGTTTTCTCACAAAGAAGGGGATAAAAAACCACCTCCTAAGTATTCAGAGCCCTGCCCCCACCTAAATACCCTAAAAGGCACCAGATCCTGTCTGACCTTGGGAAGGTCAGCCCTGGTTAGTATTTGGATGAGAGACTGCCTGTAAGGTGCTGTAGGCTATATTTCAGAGGAGGGAACTAGCAAAAACTTAAGCAAGTATTCCTTGCTTAAGAAAAACCTATGAAATTCTCACACAAATAAAATGAGTTATTCATCAAGACAGTTTTCCTTTTGGCTGCACCACTCAGTTCCACAGTAAAAATAAAACAAAGCAGATATTTCTTCTCCCCCTCTATCCTGGAGTGGAGCTGGAACAACAGGACTCTTTCTATTAATTTTTTAAATTATGAATTTTAAACGATGAATTTAAATGTGGATTGTTTAATATGTATACATCTTGTTTGTCCTTGAAACTGATGTGTGTTTTAAATGATGTCTTTTTAGCTGTTGTTTGCCTGTTAACTGTTGCTGTTCCTTACTTTGATCCGTGGAGAGAGGCAGACAATATATTTATTACTGTTGTTGTTATATCAGTAAAAACAATGACAGCATCAACAACCTAACAAGATATCTAGCCCAGCCACCAGCAACTAATTCACTGACCAGAGGCAGACGCTCCTACTGTTGCCCTTCTGAGTCTCTGGTGAGTCAAGTTGCTTCCACTAACCACCCCTGTCAATCTTTCCTTCCTGCTCCTTGTTTCTGTTCTTCCTCTGTTGCTTCTGCATGAACAGAGAGAGCTCTGCTCATGAAGATGCACCTGTGTATTCAAGGCTGGGGTGGCAAGTTTGCCAGATCAAGGGCCAATTTCTGCCCCTCCCGACACCCATCCCAAGCTACACCACCCCACCACTGAAATTCAGCAGCAGATCACACAAAAAACTCTGAAAACTCCTTTAAAATAAGAATTTTCTGTTTGTTTTAAGGGTTTTTAGTGGCTCACTGCTCAAATCTGGTGGAATTTTTAGGAGGGACACAAAAACAGACTTAGGGCCCTGGTCACATAATATCCACTCCTGCATTACCCACTATGAGTCTTTCCGAGAGGGACATGCTTGCTGATTTCAGCAAGACAAGCAGGAAAATTGCCTTAAGGAAAATGGCGTTACCACCCCGTGGACAAATTCAGAGGCAAACACAAGTGGGATACAATGGGTGTCCTAACCCCAGTTGGTAGCACCCTAGCCACCCTGAGGGGCCAATCCCTATACGCTGCAAGCCATCATGCGGTAGTAGTTTGAGCTTTGGACTACGACTCTGGAGATTAGGATTCAAATCCTTGCTCAGCAACAGAAACCCAATGGGTGAGTCACATTCTCTCAGCCTCAGAGGAAGGCAAAGGCAAACCCCCTCTGAAAATAACTTGCCAAGTGATCCTGTAATAGGCTGGCCTTAGGGTCTCCATAAGTCAGAAGTGACTTGCAGGAAGATAAAAACAGCAACAATGGATAAGCTTAAATAAGAAGAAAAATGCAACAACCCAATCATCTGTGCTTCGTTTAGAACTAACCTTTGACGTATAAAATGGCCAGATTCTTTCCCAAAGGGGCTGTCCACTTGGTTAGAAGCACTGGGAAACCTATAGAGGCTGCT